>CP073649.1:21182500-21790000 GCA_018223645.1 Jasminum sambac
AGTGTATGTTTGGCATGGATTATTGAAAAAAATAAATACAAATTAAGCATGTGGCCGAGAAGTAAAACTAAGAGAGGTGTGTATATATATGTATATGTATATATATATATTAATGTATGGGTGGTAAAAAAGATGAGTGAGAAGATGTAAATTTAATTTAATTTGAATCAAGCAAGGCATAAAGTTATGCGTGTTACAAATTAATTTTGTATAATTCACTTCAATAAATTCAAATATATTCTCATTTTTTATTGCCAAAGATAAAGATTCGGGCTAATTTCATTAACGGTCACTGAAATTTCAATAAAATTACAAAACGGTCAGTAAAATTTAAAAGTTTCAACTCTAATCATTGAAGTTTGCTTATATTTTCACCAATAGTCACTCTTTTTATATTTTTAAAATATTTAGATGATGTTTTACCTCTAATCGTACATGTTGAAGTCACATATGCATATATTATGATGAGATTTTATCTGTTTGATTTGAAACTTGCTTTAAATCAAAATGAACCGTAATTTTCGTCCAAAAATACAAACATAAAAGTTGTAAAAATTAAGGCTTGATTTTATTTAAAATAACTTTGTACATACACGTAACATAATTTCATTAACATTATGACGTGATGTAGATATATGCAACTAATAGTGACAAATCATCAAAATATTTTGAAAATATAATAAAATGACAACTAGTGAAAGTAGAATAAAGTCCAGTGACTAATATTGAAATTTTTGAACTTTAGTGATTGTTTTGTAATTTCACTAAAACTTGAGTGATCGTTTTGCAAAGATTGTCTTTTTTTTTAATGATACATTGTAAGCTAAACATATTACATCATAATATATTATTAAATTATTTGAAGCACAATCCATTCCAATCGCGATTTGGGGCTTGCGGAGAATAAATCTGGGGGCGCATCTCATGACTCCATAACGACTATATAACAATGATATAACAGAAACAAACGAAATAAGAAAATACCACATAGGGTATTCATGTACAAACCACAAATACCACATAGGGTGTAAATAAAATATTATTAAAAATATTTATAGAGTTCAAAACTGGGAACTCCTACTAGTCATGAGGGGTTCTAGCCATTAGGCCTATTCTGATGGTTTGCAAAGATTATCTTAATTATTTATTTAATAATAATTATATTATTATTATCACCTTAATTTTATTGAAGTTTTGAACTTAGTGGCCGTTTTGTACTTTTATTGAAATTTTAATGACCATTAATGAAATTAACCCAAACATTGATATACTATCAATTTATTCTTAATAACTTAATACATAAGAATTTTTAAATTATGAATAATTTATACAATCCAACATGATTCTCAAAATAATATTACTCTTTCCAAAACAACCACCTTCAGATATTCTTCTATTCATTTTATTTATCACGTTTATCATAAATAAATGATATCTCATTGGTTGAAATTTTAGCAAAACTTTAAATTTTCAATGACAAAAGTGTTAATTAATTGTGACAAATAATATTTTCACTTTTTTTCTGTCGTGGGATGTAATTGTGGGTTTGGAAAAATTAGTCTTTTTAGTTGATTATTTTTGTAATTGGGATGTAATGCATAACTCGTGATTTTTCTTCTTATTTTTCTCATCAATTTATTTATGAAAAGTAAGGTAGGTAAATATATTCGTGATTTCTAAGAAAAGCAATTCCTTTCTAGAATCATTTTATTCTCCAGTCTCCCCCATAATGGCGTAAGAATTTAAAATTGTTGAAGCAATGGAATCCACGACACGTAAACTGCCCGCCGAGCACGAATGGAGAATCCTACCTCCTTTTTTTTCCTTTGTTTCCAATTTCGAACCTCGTAATTTTACGTCCTATGTTGCCGCCTTAAATTTTATTTAGCACTCACTTTGGGCGATCACCAATACAAATATCTAATTAGAATATCTACTTCAGAGAGACATACACAAAAAATTAGATAGGTTCAATAGTTTTTCAATTTTCTCTTTTCTTTAATCACATTTCTCTTTATTTTACTCAATTTCCCCCCTTTTTTATAGTTTTCGTCTCCCTTTCAAAATTACATATCTTGACTTTACCCGTCATCCACTACTTTTTTTTAATTTATTTCTACTTGCTTCTCTTTTTTTCACTTTTCCTCTTTTTCGCCCTACACTTTTTTTGTTTTTCTCTTCAATTCAAAAAATCTTCTCTCAATATCTATCCACTATATTATCCCCATTTCACATCTTGAAATGAAGATGCTCTTCTCCAATGCTCATGCCTAGGATTGAATGTCTACAGATGCGAGATAGACACAAGATCTTGAGTGGACCCCATATTGTTTCAAATTTCTCTTTTTTTAAATCAATTTTCTCATTTTTACTCCATTTTTTCGGGATTTTTTCTTTCTAATTTCCCCTGTCATATCTGCAACTACGCATCCTTCACCATTATTTTATTATTATTTTTTAAATTTGTATATACTTCTCTCTTCTTTTTCACTTTTCCCTTTATTTTTCCTCTACACATCTTTCTATTTTTTCCCAATTAAAATAATCATTTTCTTACTATCTCTTTTCTCCACGTCATCTCTCAATTCACATTAGCGTTGAAGTTTCTCATCAGCTTCAAATTATAATCTATATTGTTTATTGATGAAGTATTAAACTTCCTCATTTCTCAATGGATTTCTATATAATGTGCAAATTAAGAAAAGGCATAATAGTAAATTAATCTCTTTTTTTTTGTTGTTAAAAGGACAAAATGAGGAATCCCATCTCTAGACAATTATGCTGCCCTCAATTACTATTTTGTACCTCAATTATTATTAATGATGAACATTTTGATAAAACAAAGAGTAACAATAACATTTTTAAAATGTTTATGCATGTATATTTCATGTTTTTTCTTGTGACTTTGCTTGTGCAATGTAATTTAAGAGGTCTCAAGTCACGTTGGGTGGACACTCTCAAAAAATAGTTTGTAATGATTTAGTGAATCACACAACAATACTTAGAAATTATTAATTTTGTGTGATACACCCAATGTTTTCTACTATTACTGATATTGATAACTAAATCATTGTAATTTTTTCGCTCCATATTTATCCGTGTTGCCGTACTAATTTAATTACTATCATTTCGTATTTCAACTATAATAAATTAACTGTTGTGAACGAGAGAGTTTTTAATTTCAGTTCTCGTTATTGAATTCATTACAAATGATCCCTATTTATAGAAAAATATTATGGTATATCGTATCACAAATATTGATCTGATATATAATAGTCATTCACATAAAGATATTAAATATTGCATATTAGGAACACATCATTAAACATCATCATAACATGTTTTTCTTTCCTCCTTTCGATGTATTCTTTTTCTCTTCTACAACACTCCCCCTTAAATGACTATTTATACAACCGTCTTTTAAATTTGTTTGGAGAAAAATCTAGTAGGAGAAAAACTTCCAAACTGATTGTAGGAGAATTTGAGTGATCATATACTACTTTAGGAAAACCTTATAGGACAAAACCTGAGCGAAGAGGTAAGTTGCTCCCCTTGATGACAATCATTCTTATAGGAGCATTCATGTGCTGCGTTGTTACAATCTTGTTAAGAAAATTCAATGGGAAAAAACTTGATCGAAAGAAAAAGAGTGCATCTACTTTATTTGGTTCCGTATCTCGAGGACTGGTACATTCACTTCTAATGAAAGATTTATAGGCCATCATTTGACTCAAGTAATATCTTCATTATAAATTAATCCAATAGATTCATTGAGTCGATTTCTCTTATAGTCCCCAATATATCATGAATACGCCTCATTAAAACCTTATTAAGAAAAATCCAATGGGAAAAATCCTAATGAAGGAAAAAAAAAGTACATTATTCATATTAACACACCATAAAAGTTGCCTAATTAAAAATCTTACTAGGAAAACCCAATGGGATAAAACTTTAGCCAATGGATAAAGAATGCAACACATCTTTTATACAAGTATACTTCAAGCATGTTAAAATCCTTTGGGTATTCATATCATTTTATTTATATAAGTATCATTTTTCTCACTGTGCCATATTCTGTGCTCATTTGCAATCAATAATCTCAATCTCATATTTTCACTGTATCGAGATATATATAATTGAATCTTCTCTCGAGATTTTATATTAGTTTCGATTAAACTGCCTCATTAAAAACCTTATTAAGGAAAAACCCTTTAGGATAAAAACCTCAAATAAGGAAAAGAGTACAGGGCACGAATTTTCCTTCACAATAATATCTTTGCTTTGAATCATTACAAGCACTATTATTTATAGTCTTTTCAGGAGTTCTATTTTTCTTATCAAACCCGCATATTAATACTTTTATTATAAGGGTGTATATTTCAATATTATTCTTTGATATTCTCATTATCATTAACCGTATGCAATGCTATATTTTCATAACGTGTCGACACTTTCTAATCTCATTTCTTTCCCCATAATGATATAACTTCTCGAGATATCTTATTATTGATCATCTTTTAGGATTACACAATATACTTGAATCTATATACCTTTCAAGAATATACACCTCCTCTATTAAGATCATCTTTTATCATTTGCTTTGATATATACATATTTGGGAAATTCTTATTTAAATAATATCAATGCTTCGGGTTTGTTAATTTATCAAAACATATATAGCTAGTATATGAGATTGTTATAATCTTTCGTGCATCTTTGAATTTCAAATTTATCTTTCAATCATGATGCATTTCATACATATCATTTCCAACTATTGATGGCCCCCTTCATTTTAAGAACCAAACTCATATAATTGGTATGATTTTCATCATATATATTCTCAGTATTTAGCTTTAATGGGAGAATTTATTAAGTCTGTATTTTGTTCTCAATATTGGAAAATTGATTGGAGGACATTAAATATTTTTCCAATTATATCTCACTCGTATGTGCATATCCAATCATTTACAACATTATTCAAATTATTGGGATATACATTTCCTAACTTTATTAGATCTAGAACTCATGCTTATGTTGTGAGCAAATCATTTCGTAAATTTTCAGTTACGACATACACATGTGACTACATAATGGATCTATATTATATTATCTAGTAGTCCACATGAAGGGTGAATGAACCCATATATCTCATCCCTTATATATGTTCCAAATATATTTAGAATTTATTCTCAATCATTAGCTAGTAATGATTTCATCATTTATCAAGAACAATCACTTGAAGAATTCTTCCGGTTCCTGATTTCAATAATTTATTTACATTAATCGAATCGGGATATATATAGTGCTTAACATGATTTATTACTTTTATCATATGCATAGCTCACCGACATATCCCATCATCTTTCGGTGGCATTATTATACATTACTGCTCAAACGTGGAATCTTAGCCCATATGTTTCATGCTGCGACACTATTCAAACGCGGAGTCTTACCTCATACACATTTACAAATTGCCCAGATACTTATAATATTCACCCTAACAAAGGTCCATACATTATAATGGATAATGTGCTCTCAAATATTCGAAAATACTATCCATCACTACCGATCAAAATCCTAAAAAAGATTTATTGAGGGAAGCTCGAAAGGTTGAGGATGCTAATGAATAAGGGTATCCCACAAGATATCCAATTGTTAATTGAAGTACGAGTTCGATTATCTGGCGATGTTTCAATTCCTTTTAAATATATGTTTGGTATGGGTAAAAGTAGTTTTTCAAAGAAATGGAGAGTAAAAAAGTTAGGAGGATGCTACAAATGTGCTCGGTGGACATGTGACACTCAGTATAAATATGTGGGGTATTTGTTCAGAAACCGAGAAGATAAAATAATATTCTTTAAGGATGGATAGAGTAAGGAATTTTTAGATGATGTTCAACAGGCTCTTGAAACACATCCTAGTGGACACGTGCAAAGTGAGCTTATGGCCTTATGGGCCAAATTCAAAGATGAAATAGAATGTTATAATATTGAAAAACTTACTTTAAAAGATCTTGTTTGTAAATTTAGTAGAAAAATTTAGTATTATAATTTTTTTCACGTTGATACAAGATAAATCGACATAGATCAATGTATTTCTCGTAATTGTAAATATCATTTTTAAATTTTCAAAACATATATATATATATATATATATATATATATATATATATGTATGCATATATATATATAATCACCCAATATATGTTATTTCACTCTGAAATTTTTCTATTGTTTTCTTTTTTCATATTGTCAAAAAGTAAATAGTGAAATTACTTATTGGTTTATCTTTAAATAGAGAGATTCATATATCTCTCATTCATACATTAAAACCTTAGTGTAAAGAGAGAGATGGATGTGGAGATGAAAATGGAGATTTTAGAATTATCTTATGCAAGTCAATCTCCACCCAACCATATTAAAACTATATGTGTTCTTGGTGGGTTTAGACTGATGGGCCATATCTAATATATAGATATGGCAAACTAACTTGTAAAAAGAGTTAGGGAGACAAAACATTAATATACTGTATGGAGGGACCAACACAAAACTTTTAAGGAGTCTTACAATGGCTGCACAATTATGGGGGATAAGAGTGTCAAATGTAATACCTTTTCATCGAACTGGAGTTAGTAATCGAATTGGAGCTAGAACTGTCATGGGTTCAGCGGGACTGACTCTACAAATGCAATCTATTCACGACTGCATGATATACATGATGAACAATAGTGATGCTTTTATTGTTCTTCCAGGCAGCTATAACACGTTGGAGGAAATATTCAATATAGCGTCATGGGCACAGTGAAACTTTCATACCAAACCCATAAATTTGTTGAATATTAACTATTTCTTTGATGGTTTGTTAGCATTTCTAGATCAGGGTATAGAATATAAATTTATTTCTCATTCAGTGAGAAAAATACTTATTTCCGCCAGTACGTTTGTTAAGCTACTCATAAAGATGCAATCATATGTTCAAGAGTCTGTGGAAGCCCAGGTCCGTCGGTCACAGACCATCGGTGTCAAGCGAAAAAGAAATTTGAATCATTTAGATCTCTCATTATGCACCCTAATGCTAGGGATAGCAGAGTTACGGAGTATTTATACTCTCGAGATACATCTCTTCTATATGGGTTCAATATGTATTTTCTTTTCGTATTTCTATTTTTTCAAATATTTATTGCCACCTTTGGTGTTTTTAATATATTCCACTTCAACTATTTTGTATTTCTTTTGGAACAACAATAGTGAAATCATGCTGGCTTTATTCGAATATAGAAGTCTATTGCACCATCAGTATAACATCTGTGACATATGCTTCTTTATTATCATTTTCTTATCATGTCGATATGATCTCGTAGTACCAATGAGATTATTTTAGTATTAATACGATTCGTCCATGCTATTTATTTCTTTAATTCATCAGTATGGAATTTATTGAGCAATTTTCTTTCATTGAGCTATTTGGTGGTAGCTTCTAGTACCACTTGCTCGATGTCTTCAATAATATTCAATAAGTCTGAAGAATAACTTTTCTTTATCAACTGCTTCTATGAGAGTATTTATCATCGTATCGATATACCACAATATACTAATCTCATAATGAAATTTTTCACCATAGTATAATTTTTTTTCTCTTTTATCACCATGAGATTCTTTGAGCAATTTTATTTTATCAATATATATAGTGGTAAATTCCGGCATCACTTGCTCAAATCCCTTCGTTAATGACATTTTTATCGAATATATACAAATCGGTTACTTTTATTGAATACCAATCGTGGGGTTTAATCCAACCACATTAGTGATATCAAGATATAAATTATAGAATTATTAATTCATACCCAATAGGCAGCGCAACCCACCTCGTATGAAGTACTACAATCGTTAACTGCATAAATGTAAGTTATATAAAGTAAAATCTTTGGTGGCGTAACCCCACCAAATTATACAAATAATTAAATCCCCTCTAGGTGGCACTACTTCTTTTGCGTGTGGTGCATAATAACTAATTTATATATACTGTGTGGACGATTGAACCTTCACTAGTCGGCCAAGCCTCCTTTATGTGTGGTCAACAATGCTTGTTCAACGTAAGTTATATCGATAATAATTACTTCTTTAGAAATAATAAATGATTAGGAGACGGTATTATTTATTACTTGGTATAAAATACAGCACTGCATAAAACCATCCAATTTGTGATAGTTTAACCCATCACTTAGGAGGCATTGCAATATTTAAAAGTGCATAAATAAAATATAGAAATTAAATTTTCTCCAGTAGGTGGTAGAACCTACCTTATGGGAATTATCGCAATAAATATGAATTTAAATTCCAATAGGCGGTATAACCGACCATATGAAAATTATAGCAATCTATATATTATATAATTTTAGCTTTTAATAAAACAGTTACAATTGAAAAACAGTTAATGGATAAAAAATCTGTTATACTTTACTAGACCATTCAAATAGTGCCACGTGTGCGTATGTTGACAGTTTTTCTTATCACCAAATTGGTTACAATTATTTGTACACATGAAACCATGTTTAATTGAAAATAATTTTGTTCACCCTCCTAAAAATGAGGGTTAACATTAACTTCCTTTTGGAGGGGCCAATTTCAATGTTAAACAATTGAAATTCTTGAAAATTTCATGCTTCAAATTATTTCATTCATCGAGAGCATTAATATGAGTACAATATTCATATATATATTTTTTTTCTATTTTAAAAGTTACTTATTTTTAGTGATAAGTTACTATTTTATAGATAAATAATTAATTTTTAAAATAGTAAAAATTATAGATCAATATTGTATTCATATAAAGCTCTCAATGAGAGTAAAATAATATGAAACAAAAAAAATAGTTATTTAAATTTTTAACCCTCCAAATTAACTTTCGTAAAGGAGGGTAATGTTCACATTTCTTTTAGGAGAGTGAACAAAATCGATCTCATTTTAATTTTTTTTAATATGGGTCTCATTTTAATTTTATTTTCTAGGTAATTGTTCCAATTTAACATATCAACACATTCAAGAACATGGTCAAAATTAAAATATTTACCACGCCATTACTATTTTTGTTTGGCTTTATTGTTTTTTTATTTAAGTTTTATCAATTATTTGTCATTATGCCCAATTACTTAGAATTTATACATGACATTGCTGTAATACTTATTTTTTAAATTGCTTGTTATAACTTATTTAAAGTAGTTATACATGATTTTGATCAATAGAAAATAATTATGATATTCAACTAATCTATATTAATCATTACATGGTTAACATTATTATATTACTTAAATAGTTCTAATAAATTAATATAAATCTAAATTATTATAATGCTTAAATTATTTCAATGAAATGTGGATTAACCAATAAAAGTAATTTTACAATATCTTATACAGCTTAATTAATTATAAGGTTATTGAATGTTTCAAAGAAAAATTATAAGATTACTAAACATTGTTATAGTAATTTATTAGTTCAATTAAATATGTAGACACACACTTTTAACATTTTATAATTTTATTAAAAGCATCAATATAATAGGAGCAATATCATCGTTTATATTATACAAGTTAAACCAACAACTTATTTAAAAAAGAAATTATACTAAGGCCTTGTTGTTTGGAGTATTTTGTTGAGTTACTTGAATTGCGTGTTGGATGTGTGATTAAAATTTGAGAAAAATGTATTAAAAAAGTAAAGTAATTAAATGGGTGATTGAAAATGATGAGAGAAAAAAAGTTAATGGAAGTTAGTGGGAGTTAGTGGAAAAAGAGTGTGGGGAGAACAAGGCCTAAGGGCGATTACGCCATTTAAATAAAATAAATTAAAAATGTCGCTCTTAATTTATAAATTTCACACTAATGATATTTAAAACAATTAACAATGTTGCTATTAATGAAATTTATAAATTTATCAACTTAATTAAAGTACTTTTACATGTTTTGGTGTGTAAAAAACTATTATAGTATTAATTAAAAAAACTAATTATTCTATGAATAATTTATTTAAAATTGTTACAGATGCTTTATTAAATTATGTGTGGTTTAACTGGAAAATATGATTTTTGTCAATGAAATAGTTTTTTTAATTAATAGTGAAAAAACCATTTAAAATCTTTCTTTAAGGAGAATTATAATTTAGTTTTAAAAAAGGTAAATTTTTAAAATTTATATATGTAATAATTGGTATATTGTGAAATTGTTATAACTATCTACTTATTTAAAATTATTTTTCTACTGAGAATAGTTAAAAGGTAGATAGCAAATGATTTCAATTGAAAATAATTGAGAAAATTTGTTTGTGAATATATTGTTTGATAGTTATTTTTATTTTATTTTATTTTATTTTATTTGCAATTAGAAGATTTAGGGAGGGGAATTGAACCTTTGACTTAAGGGATGCGAAACCAATCCAAATACCACTAGATGACATGGGTTATGGCTGTTAAATTTTATTTATAAAACCAAAAGGAGTTTATATTAGTACTTATCATTTAAATAAAAATGATAACTACATAAAAAGATCAAACTGTAAATACATTATTGTCATAATTTGATCAAAATAAGATAATTGTTTCATGATAGAATTATGCAAATACGCAAATAAAAGATTAACGGTCAAAGGTAACTAGGTAATAGATAAAACAATTAGTGAAAATGATTAAAGATGAATTACTAAATTGTAGAAGATGAAACTTAACAAAAATAAAAAGAATGCATTTATACAAACTTAAAGGTTAACAAAATTCACATATGTGAATGGACACTTGTCTTAGGGTGTATTTGGTGCTAGCAATAATTGAATGTACATGAACAGTGGTAGATTTGTGATAAAAACATAGCTTTTGAATAGGACGCTCGAATTAGGTATACTCTCATCTTCAACAAAATCCTGATTCAGGCATTTCTCCCTAAGAATTATGAAGTCTACTTAAAAATATTTGAAATAATAAAATTTATTATATTAACTAAAGATCTTAAAAAATTATAATAAGAGTATACTCATAATGTATATATTCGGAAAAATAAATATTTATAATAACATAGAGTTTAATTACTGTGAAACTATGTCTTCAAGATGAAAAAATATGTCATTAATCCTCTAATCTTTCTATTCTTTTTAAATTAGCGTTTAATAGATATGTTCAATATATATATATATTATTTCATTTTTGCATAATTTTAATTTATTTTCAATGATACTAAAATAGAATGCTTTCTAACATAATGCCATCCTTTTCGATTTAATAAATATTATCAAACAATTTTGAATCAGTCAATTCTGGTTATATTATTTATTTATCAAATTCAGCATTTAAATGGTGCATACAAACCATTTATTACATTTTTTCAATTATTAGTTGCATTTATGTAGAATTTTTAAATGTAATACATTACGTATTCCCTATTTGCAAGTTTGTAATAATTAATAGCAGATGGTAATGCATCGAAACTGTAACTGACATTGATATACTAGAAGTGTGAATATTTTGAGAAAATTAAGTAAGCATTTCAATATATAAACTTTCTTTTTTTCCTCTATATTTAATATATTTTCAATGTTACATATATATTTTAATTTGTCCTAGGATGGAAGGTAGACAATACCCTAATTAATCGATCCATGAAAAAGCAAGACTCATTTCTTCTTTGTTTTCAGAACATCGTCATCGTTAGCGTACTTTATGTGGTTGTTTTGAATTACATTTATTTTAAATTCAACAATTTAACATTGCTTTCATATGTTTTTTAAAATAATTAATTTTCAATTGTACATTGCATTCATTTGTGATCATTTTTATTTGTCGAATAATTTAATTCATTTAATGCATCCTTTCCCTAATGTATTATTTATTCTATATATGACGATAAGATTCTGCCATTAGTGGAAATCATGATGGGATAATATCCACCGAAAATGGATAAAATCAATTAAAATATGCTTTTCTTTCAAGGAAAAAATGTAATTTTGTTTTTGTTATGCAAGTATTGTCATTGAACTATTATTATTATTATTATTATTGTTGTTGTTGTCATTGCTGCTGCTGTTGTTGTTATTTTTAATTGTTCTAGACATTTTCAAATTACACGTAGAGTGTATATTTTTTCACATGGTATTATATTTCAATTTTATTAGTTCTATTTATCAAATCACTTTATTCAAATGTAATTTGTATTGAAAATAATTTTTTGATATAGCAAAATAGTTAACATATTGTTGATTAATTTACACTCAATTATGAGATATGTATAACACATTTTCAATATAAACAGACCACTAATTAAAAATAATTGCAAATCATATATAAAATATTTTATTTTTCATTCAATTAAAATAATTTTACTCCCGTGCAACGCACGAGTGTGAAAACTAGTAAATATAAATTTTAATTCCAATAATTGAATTGCGTAATAGTTAACTATTTCTTTAGAGATACACTCTTCCTTTACAGTCTGCAAGGGTAACATTATCCGTTTCAGTCCGCAAGGGTAAAATCGTCCATTCCAATCCGCAAGGGTAAAATTTTCCATTCCAGTCCGCAAGAGTAAAATTATCCATTACAGTCATTTCCCAAAATATAATTATCATGTTTCTCCTTTCTATTTGCCAATCATTTACGAAAATTTTATTACCATTGCCATACAATCATATAATCATACCCAAAATATTATATTTCTCCTTTTCATTTTCCCATGATTTACTTTAATTTTTAAGAGAATAATATTAATTTAGTCTCAATTCATTGTTAATTATTAATTGATTTTCAATTATACAAACTACTAAACAATTGAGAGTTATTTCATGCATCCATTATTATTTCAGTATTTAGAAATTAAAGTAATTGAACAACTGCTTTTAATTCAACTTAGAAGAGTTATTTACTTGGTGTCCAAGTTGTAATTGCTTATTCACAACTCGAGATGGAGAATTTATCTTATAATTTTCTTTAACGAAAAAGCCTTGAAACTGTGGATCAATCAGTAGCCAGTGTAGCCCATCTTCCATCCTGTAGCCATTATGCTATTGGTCTGTTGCTGCTTCTTCCTTGAACTACAACACTTCTACAGAGTATATCGCCCTGGCCATCACGGCGTAGAGGAGAGATAAGGGAGCTACAACCTAAACGTCAACATTAGCGGCTCTGCGAGTCGAAGTTGGGTCGCATCATCATAGTTCACTTCACAGAGCAGAAGAATGAATTGATAACTGATAATCTCATAATCTGATTCAATTACTTCTACTCCGATGATGTAATTTGGCTCACAATCGACTAGACGAAAAATCGGTCAGCCGGTGTTAGTGGCTTGTCTCTCTCTCCGTTCGCCATAGTAGAAAGGTTTGGTTGAGATGAATTTGTGTGTTGGTTTTATAGCGTTGTAGACATCAGTCTAAAGACAGCCAATTGAGAAGACTTAAGTTTTATAGCCTTGAGATCTGATGAGAGGATTTTAGAACGAAATAAATTGTTGTGTTTTACATATTGAAGGAAGAAATTAGAGAGTGTGGTTATGTGATTGATAAATACATAAGGAATAAATCTATGTGGAATTCTTGAATGGAAAATGGGATGAGCGTAGATCTAAATCTCTTCTATGAAATTGAGACCACCCTTGATTGTTATATATTTTATTCGCTCAGAAGAATAATGAATTATTCTAAACCAAGTGATGATAGAGATAAGGGAGAAAGATGGGGGTTTGAAAGAGTTATCGTGCTGATAACGTGTTGTGAACGACAGAGTTTTTCATTTCATTTCTCGTTATTGAATTTATTACAAATGATTCCTATTTATAGAAAAATATTGGGATATATCGTACCACAAATATTAATCTGGTGCATAATAGTCATTCACACAAAGATATTAATTATTGCATATTGGGAACACCATCATTAAATATCATCATAACATGCTTTTCTTTTCTCCTTTCAGTGTATTCTTTTTCTCTTTTACAACACTAACTACATGTTCTTTTAACTTGGAAATTTGGAAAATTGGTCCAAAAATTGTATTCACACCCATTTCTCTTTGTCAATTGTCCTCACTATTAATGTTATGAGTTATTACCTTAAAATTTGTTATACTAGCTATCAAAGATTGAAAATGAGCTAGAGTTAAAATTTTCACATTTGCGGCATGGAATTCTGTCACGTTTGACTTTAGCTATATCCAAGTAAATAGGTTTAAATTTTAACAATAGAATCCAAAATCTTTTAAAAAATAGTCTACATTATAGATGTGTTCGATGCAACAACTGAAAATTCCAGTTCTCTACTTTTGCATTCTAACCTTTCATACTCATTTTTTATACTACCATGCTTTTTTTAGTACAAATTAGGAATCATAGGAGTGAGTGTGGTGTCTCAAACTTGGAACAAACTGATAAGGGATACCTTACCACTAAATCAAATTCCTTTAACTTTATACTACCCTATTTACATATTTGTACAATTAGTAGTTCTAAGATAATGATCAAATGTCATATGCAAAGCACGTGTTACCTACTAATAGAAAAATTATCTATATAACTAGACAACAAAAAATTGGAATAAAGGCTTGCATAGTTAAGATGAATAGAGTAAAATAAATAGTATCATTTACAGTAGGGATATATTTGAAAAACTATAAGTTAAAACTTTTTAATCTGTCTGAAAATAAAAAGATGACTATCTTTGTAGAGCAGAACGAGTAATTTTTCTTAGAGTAATTTTCTTACTTTTCAACTATGTATTCTTTAAAAAAGAAACTTATTTCCCCTATAAAAAATCTACACGAAACAAACAAGATTTTTTCCTAATAGAGGCGCAATTGTGAGCAAGGTTTGCCAATGGAGGCAATGGTGCATGCATGATGCGTATAGACAGAAAGAGGTGTCGAATGCCTATGGCACTAATGAGACATCATCGAGTAGATTTTGGGAGCTTGCAGGCGGTCAAGCATTGAAGGAATGCTATAGAATATTGAAGACTTGAAAAGAATGTGAGATTCTAGTAGCATTCTACAAGTCATTTATAAAATATGGATTCTAGAATAATCCATTGTAGATACGTTAGATAGTAGAGTAGGATATTTATATACAGAATTCTAGATGGTGTAAAGAAATCTAGATACAACATGTAGGCTATTAGATTGATGTCCACTGTCCACGAGTTGAAGATTGGTTACCTAGTATTTGTGAGAACGAATTAAGAAGATAAGGCTGTATAGAGTTTGAAATTGCACAATATGTCATTTATTAGAAGATTTTGGGACGACACTACAAGAACTCCATATCGGTCTATTAAACAGCATTCTCTTTATCATAGATGATATGCTTGTCCCAAAGTGCCCTACACCCGTAGCAATAGGGACATCTCAATTCGATAAATTCAATATGCCTTTCCATGTTTTCGAGTAGAGAGAACCAAGACCATTATATAGTTGAAACACTATGAAACTCTCCTATGTATTACATTAATTATATAATGTTTTAAATACATAGAACAAGTGATTCTATGAAACAATTTACCAAATTAATATCCTTGAAAGTAAAAGACATCAACGCAGCCGTTGCAACATGTAAGCATCCATAAAACCATCACAATAGAGATAAAATATTGGATATTATATTAATTAAACATCCGTCACACTTATAAAAAAATCACTCGATCATTTTAAAGCGCGTAAATAAAATCTTTACATAAAACAACATTCAACAAAAGATGTCCAAATTAATGGAAGGTTGAGTATAATAACTAGTATTCATACCATGTGCGTTGCGCCGATGAAGACTTTGTACTAACTATAAGACAAAAAAGTTATCATAACACTAGTTATTGTAGGATCTAAAATAAATTATATCAAAATTTGAAAAATTAAAACGTGAACCACCGTTCGTAACATATTTAGAGAAAACTATGTAATAATTGACAAAATGCCATAAAAGAAAAATTATGTAATAATTGATAAAATGCCATAAAATAACAAAACAATTATGTGAGCAAAATCTAATTAAGCAAATGGAATATTTGAAGACAACATTACGTCAAACAATAATTTGTTTTACTATTCGCAAATGTGTGATATATAAGAATACTAAAACATGTAATGTTATGTCATTTTTTAAAAGTTAAAAATAAAAAACACTATTATTAACTCTACTTGAATAAACCCACCAAAAAAGAGGCAACAGATTATATCTCTAGCATGGAGTTTAAATCCAACAATGTCTTATTATCATTATTATCATTAAATCATTTACATGGAAATGAAAATTAGGACACTCTCAATTTTTTTTATCTAACAAAAAAATAAAAAATAAAAATGAGGCAATCATTAGTTCTAAATTTGTTCATTACTAATGCAAAATTGGACCAATTTGACCCTGTGTAACGCCCCGAATTCGAAGAACTCGGAACGCTAGTTCTTTCTTTAAAACTAACCATTTCTTTTTTTTTTATAATATAAATAAATGCGGAAAGATAACAAATAGCTAAAATGCGGAAATTTATTTAAATTAATAAAATCAAAAGAGTGTCTCACGATAGTTTCAACACTGTCCTCAAAAACATCCAATTAAAGTACTAGTAAATTCAAAACATTCAATAGCCATTACTTCAGATTAAAAGTACTCAATTGTCAATGTAATTAAAGCGAATTTATTTAAAGGTCCCTAAGAGATTCCCACGCCTCGCCAAGCCTCCGCCTTGTCTGCAATTTGTTCATTTGATAGAGAAAATCGTGAGTATGTTAAATACTCAAGGTAAATCAGCGCACCACAATTAATATATATTACAAAATAAATGCACATAATCATCATTTTTCATAAAATACGAGCAATGTATAAAATACAAGTTCGTTCATCATCCCTCTTAATCGTGCACGTCATCATAGTGATTAATAGCGCGTCATTATAATATATTAGGTCAAAGACCTATCGTCATAATGCTATTAAATCACGTCGTAATTAGGCAAAGAGCCTATCGTCATAGTCTTGAGGAAGCACGTCAAAAGTAGGCTAAAAAGCCTATCATCACATAACATTTACATGCAGTATTTATAATAATATTAATTGCAATTGCGCACATTTAAGAGAAACTTTTTAGAAAAGGGATCTACCTTAACCTTTAGCCGAGTATTGAGCTTACTAACGGTGAGAAATCAGTCCTCTAGCTGTCCATACGCCTCGTCTAGTCAATAACGAGTTTAATTTATGTTAATATTCTTAAATATTAAGTATCTATAAGTAATATAGAAGTTTGTGGACCAAAATGGAAAGAATATAAAACTTTGGGGGTCAATTTGAAAGAATTTAATAGTTTGAGGACCTATTATGCAATAAAAGTGAACTAAAAATATTTTGGGCTATATTATAACATTTTCAAATCATGAGGGACTAATATGCAATTAAATTTTGAGGGTTAGATTAAATATGAAAAGGAAATTGAAGGATTAGAAGTGAAATAAAAGTTTAGGGGTCAAATTGCAACAATTGAAAGTTAGGGACTTGAAATTAAATAAAATTTGAGGGCTCATTTAAATAAAATAAATAAAATAGGGGGTTAAAGCTGTAAATAATATTTAGGGATTAAATCGTAACAATTAAAAGTTGAGGACTTGAAAATTAAATAATCTATAGGGTCCAACTTAAACTAATTATCAAAATAGAGGGACTAAAGTGTAAATTCCGATTTTTACATATGGGTTGGGCCGGATCCGGGTCATCTTCATCATTCTTACCCGACATTTCTCGTTTCTCTCTCAATCTCGCACGCTACTCTCGGGTCTCTCACACTCTCGATTTTCAGGTGGCTTTCCGGCCATTTTTTTGGTCGGAAAAGGTGAAGTGAAGTGTGGTGAACCTAGTGGTGGTCTTTGATTGAGAAATGGTTGAGTATTTAGGGAGAAATCAAGGATTGAAACTTAGGTAGAAATTTGGGTATTTTCAAAATTGGTTTGATTCGTTGAAAATTTTTGAAATCAAACTATACTACCATGTTCTAGGGACGGAGAGGAAGGTATAGGTATGGTTTTTGTGAATTAAGGTCGAGTTTTGGGTGTCGTTGATGTTCGGCCGAGCTTGTTTGTGCGTGTTTGTGTATGTATCGTGTATGTAGATGCGTGTGTGGGTGTGTTTTTGGGTCGAGGTGAAGATGATGATGGTGTTCTCGGGGTGGTGTTGTGGTGGAGATGCCGGCCGTGGTGATGGCGCGGTGGTGAGGTGGTGGCCGGCGGTTGGCATGTATATACGTGTATTGTGTATGTATATTGCTACTTTGTGTGAAAAATCAAGTGACAACACAAATAGATGATTAAAACTTACAACAATAAAATTTAGAAATTGAAATATGAACAAAGTGGCAAGAAATATTACCTCTAGTGGTGGTTGGTTCCTTGAATGGGATAGAGTGAGATGATCTAGAGTGTTCTATTTGGGGGAGAGAGGGGAGGATAGTGGGGTTAGGTCTTTGAAAAACAACTTTAAGTTGTATAAGTAGGGTGAGAACTAGGTTACACTCTAAATGGGCTTTCTTAGAGTGTAAGAAATAGAATTGGACTACAAATGGGCCTCTAATTAGATCTAAAACGAATAATTTCTAAAATTTGGTCCTCAAACATAAATTGAAAATAAATAAATAAATATATATATTATAAATTATTATTTTTGTTTTCATTTTAAATAATTCAATATAATAGTAAATTTTATAAAATTTTAACTAGACGAGCGTACGCAGTTTAACTCTATAGGTGAAGTTGTAGCGACACGTTTGAGATTTTACTTTAAATAAATATTTTAATTTAAGGAAATTCGCGGTCACTACACCCTGTCCATTTTCAACCCCAACGAAACTTACATGCATCTAACCATAATACACGCAATTCCTAACATAAGATAACTGTGGCACATCTTCACACTCTCTTGATTCATTCTTCAATTCTAAGGCGTTGTTTGCATCCATCAAAATTCAAATCAAAATGTATTTTCTGCAGAATCTATTCTTCTTGCCGACAACTCGTGGGCCCACCAACTTGACCATTTTGCTTCACTGACTCTTCACATGCCAATCAATTCCCACCCACCTACTTTACCTTTCCCCCACCATCTCGAGATAACACTATCACCCCCCATTTCACGCAGGCGGCCATCAGCTTCTCTTCCGAAATTCATCCCAAAAAAAAGGAATACCCATACTAATAAAACCCAGAACAATTTTTAGATGCTCATCCTCCATCTCTGTAGCTTTTTTATTTCAGTTGCAGCCAGAGTTTTTCTGCAGAAAGCGAACGATGGACAGCGTCGTGACATTGTAGATGTGTTGGGATCGGTTTGGTATCTCGGCGAATTCACAATCGGCCATAATTCCTCAATCTCGAGAGTAGTGTAACAGCAGCAACACATTTGCAGAGGTTCGACAATTTTTTCCTCTATACCTGTTCTAATTATCTTCTTCTCTATTGTCTTATAAATGTCCACAGCGTACCGTAAAAAAATTATAGGAATTCAGAATATTTTTGAGTTTTCCTCTTGAAGTTCGGATGTTAGAAATACATTTTGAAAACGTAAATTTACTGGAACTGTAACTAGTTGTATGCTCAAACTCGAAACTAGATTTGAAGGTCGAAATTCATGGATTCCAGACGAACACAATTTGCAACTTCACTTGAATTCCTCAAATTCATGGGACTAATATTTCAATGGGTTTTCAAGTAATTTAAATTACAAAAGTGATTGGAATCGTTCAGTTTGGCCTTTACGACAATTACACTTAATATTTTCTAAGTTCAATTACCAATTAGCAAAAAAAAAATATATTCATCCAACTACTGAGATTTTTATACATAGCAAATGTACAGCATTATCACTCCCACCTTTGTCCTGCCGCTGCCAAACTTTACCATTTTACAAGGAAATAATTTGATATTTTTTCTGTCTGTTCTATGCACGATCTGCATAAAATATTTCAAATTGGGAACTAATAAAATTTTTGTTTATTTGTCAGACAACTGTCTAGCCGTCCCAGTCGAACATATTAGCAGTGAACGATCCTCTACGGCTACAGGGAGCATAGACGATGCCACCAATCTATTAATCGCATTGTAGGTAGATGGGCATACGTTATCCATCAAACTTGGTCACCTGTCCCTGTAGCACTCCAATGTACAAAACTACTCTTCTAAAGAACAGATCCTATTGAAGTAAGGTCGTGCACTATCTTGTTGTTTTGTATTCTAAATATTTGTTGTTTTGTATTATGAATATTGGTGGAGTGGGATCCGCAGTGTTACACTTATAGTGTATTGTTCGTGTGAGGAGACTCTAGTGGCTGCCTTGTTATCAAAAATTCTTATGTGACAACTACAATGTTTCTTTGATTATATGAATAATAATGAAACCACGTTTTATTCCTTTTCAATATATTACAAAATCCACAAGCTTCTGAAACTTTTATCTTCAATCTATCCTGAGTTCTCAGTGAAGTTTGCTAATACTATCAATGGATTCTTGACTTTGAATATGAAAAGTTAATTATTCAATTGTAATTTGAGCTAGTGCTCTAATATGTATTAGATTGTGTTTTGGGCTACATGTTCATATATTGGATGACGAACTTGTGTTGATCAAACTCGTTGATGTTGTGTGTTCCGTATCGTGGTTTTGTGAAAATGTAAATTTTTAGTACATTGACCGGTTATAAGAATGATTTACGAAATAATGAGACCTACTACATGCATAATAAAAAGCAGAACAACATTTCAAACTTGTTACATAGGATCAACAACACAAAAAACTTGTTTTTTTTTAAATGCGCTTCATCAGGCATCGACCTAAACAAGTTTTCCCTATGGGATCGAATGCACGTTGCACCATACACCGGCCTATATTCTTCCCAGCACCTCCGCAGTAATAGCGGCCCGTCTCGCCTCCCAAGCATCGCGTGCTGCACGCCGTGAAGTTGAACTTTGGGTTTCTGCATTTTCTTCGTCTTCTTCATCGTCATCTTCCACTGGCGTGAAGTCATCGTCACATACAGCAACAAATGCAGCATCATTTTGTTGATACAAGCGAAGAAAGTTATGAATTGCCATTGTTGCAAATACAATGTCGACTTGCCGACTCATTTTGTATGAAGGCATTCGGTGTAGGATATTGAAACGTGCCTTCCACACACCAAATGTCCGCTCAATGACATTCCTACATGATGAGTGCATGTAGTTAAATGCTTCTTTTGCACTTCGAGGCTGTCGCGCCGCCCTTGTAAAAGCATTTTGAAACTCTTGAAAGTGATACCTTACATTTCCCCCCCGATACGGCCCCATATATCCGGCCATATGGGCGTATCCTTGGTCTACTAAGTAGAATTTTTCGTTGCCGGGGTGAGGAAAACTATCACCATATTTTGCCCATGCCCCTCGAAGTACAGCATTGTCATGCATTGACCCCTCCGATCCTAGAGAAACGAACGTGAAGCAAAGGTTGAAATCACATACGGCCAACACATTCTGTGTTGGGTAATTTTTCCGCCCGTAGAAAGCCGTACTATTACTCTTCGGAGGCACACACTTCACGTGCGTACCGTCAATGGCACCTATGCAGTCCTGTATTTCACGAAAAATTAATAGTGCTAAACGATCCATGAGTCCTGGGTAAAGTTATCAAGTACAAACTTCATTTTACATTTCCATACCCTGAAAGGCTGGTGTCTCGGGTTTATGGGCCTGTGGTACCCCGCGCCCTGTAAATATTGCGGGTGAGGCCTTATCAGCTCGTTTCCGAGGGACGTCACCGCTTTTAGAACTCGGGTTAAAGTGTTTGTTGACGGTGAACTCCGTGACACCAAATATCGCACCAGTAAGACGCTGTCCGACTCCGTGAGCCACGGTAAAACAAAAATTCCAACCTGTTCCATGGTCCCAACCTCCGTGGTAGGCTCTAGGCCATGTTGTTGCATCAAATGGTTCCCAAATAATTGGAAAACGTTAGGGTACATGCGAAATAGGATGTAGCAAATATTTGGGTTTCGCAAAGCATTTTTGACCATCACAGTCCCTGATCTCTCGTCACCCATCGTCGGAGCATTTATGTACGGCATCAGAAACTCTTGTAGCTGTACATGGCGAAGTTGCAGAATTGTATCCACTGCACGTTGTCCTCGTTCAACGCATGCAACTCATTCAACAACACCTGGAATGGATCCATGTCTGCAGCAGAAATTGTAAAGTTTTAGTGCATTCGAAAACTGCATTTGCCATCATAATTTTTAAAATTTCATACTGTTTAACAATTTATGTTAACTTGTTTTTTCAAACGTGGCTAAACCTACGTGTCGGTGTAAAGGAAGCATGGTGACGCGAGAAAAAATGTAGTATTTTTTATGGAAACCCAACACGAGTTCCTTTTCACATAAACAAATGGTGTTGTAAATAAAGTAAAGAGGAAAAAAAGTATATCTAACCGAATTATTCATCAATAACAATATATGCAAATGTTGTGACAAGGTATGAATGTTTATAGTACATATACTATAATGATCGATACATTAACTTTTCCAATTGCTATTTTTTATATAGTGTTTATACAGAAATAAACAAATACAACATTACAAGGCATGCATACTTGTTTCTGTTACCGAGAATTACCCGATGTTCATCTAATCAAATGGTTTTCAACACTTCTCCATTCTTCCCTTCTTCGGTCCTGCATAACAACTTCTTCTCATCTTTTTCTTTTCCATTTTCCATGTCGTATTAGTAATGGAACATTTTAATGCTGGGGTTTGGACTCCCCATTACAAGGTGACCATGCTAGATATGTGCTTTGCATTTGTCTCACTTATTATGAATTTTCCAAAATATGAGAAATAATGTACTTCCATGCGTATAGGACTAGCCATATCACAAAGAAAATGTTTCATACGGGGTAACCAATGTCAAGACATTGATTAAAAAAAACATGAAAGTACAAGAAATCCGAATATGGAAATGGAAAAAAATTTTATATGCTGTGGAATATTATTTATCGATTACAAAATCGGCACCCCTTTACTGAATAACTCGTCAACAACAACAGACGCAAATAGTTTTCGTAGGGGAAAAAAATTTATCTCAATGAATTAAGGAAATATAAAGGGATATTAAGTTGGTGAATAAAACCGTACTGCATTGCTATACAAAATCACAAAAATCATGAAGGAAGCGCGCAACACACCTTATCTCAAGAAAGATTTCTACCACCCGTGAAAATCCGTGTAAGCAAGGCTCAGATGGTGCTTGTTGTAAACTGTGATGTCAATTATATAACCCAATGTTCAAGATTCAACCTATCAATTCCTACTTTGTCGAAATTTGAACCCATAGCAAGACTATTCCCCTGCAATCCTTAGTGCCATAGGTACTAAAAACAAAATGGGTATTATTTCCATTGTATCAAATATCTCAGATTTTGATACTATTGTATTTATACATGTTTTCACATGTCTTTGGATGCAGTGAGGACAATAATTTTTTCCTCGCGTACGAAAACATTTTCATTGAAATTTTAAAAGGTGACAAATTTTTTTATTTTTATTTTTTGTGGAGTATATGAATTATGTCGATGTTATGCGAACTAATCGTATGGAACAAATTTACTTGTCATTTACTTGGTATCGAAAACATTTACAATAATTTTACATATGAGTGGTATTTATTAGATGAATAAAGATGTGACGGGTTTGCAATATTTTATCATTGTCCCCAAAAATCTCTAGCAATTTGCACCAATATTTACTATGTTAACAATATTTCTTAAAAAAACGTAATGGTATTGACAATAATTATTAATAATATTTGTTAGGTTCATAAAAATATGTTAGTATATATTTATTCATGTTGCACGAGAATCATTATATTTTTCTATCTAAAAAGCAGTAAATGTTTTACAATATTTGTGTCGAATTGTCAAAGAAGAACGGTGTCAAAACTCAAATTTTAGAACTCAATAATAACTACCATGTTGGCAGGATAATAATTGACTTCATAAGGGCATTAACTTTTGAGGTCCGGGAAAGAGAATTCCTATCATTTTGTAACTCGCGAGGTAATTGGCGACCGAGTCGATTCTTTTTTATCACCGAGGTGAATTGGTAGCCCTAAGCTCTATCCTCGTTGTCTGCACCATTTCGTTATATGCTTTCTCGGTCACGATAATAAGATGTATTCCCAAAGTGTTGGTTGGTATATGAGCATGGTTACTGAAAAAAGTTGCATTATCAATAATGGCAGTGGCCTAAGGAATTACATGTTCTTAAAAATACAATAAAAGGGTTCAAACTGGCAAATATTCAGCAACGAAATAATACATCCATATATATTGCAATTACGAGTGCCGATTAATGGAAAAATGGCAAAGCTGGAT
This sequence comes from Jasminum sambac, assembly GCA_018223645.1. NCBI lineage: Eukaryota > Viridiplantae > Streptophyta > Magnoliopsida > Lamiales > Oleaceae > Jasminum > Jasminum sambac. The sequence goes on from CP073649.1 coordinate 21,206,889, forward strand.
ATGGGCATCGGAACATCAACTACTTGGTGTGGATGCGGGGATTGGAAAAGCCGTGAAAACGAAAATCCATCGACTCCTGTTGATGGGCATGACGTTTTTATTTCCGCATAGTGTTCAGCCAGCGCTCAATTCCTCTTCTAGTTGGGATTCCAGCCAAAATTTGACGGTTGACATCTTCACGCAGGAGTGAAAGTGCATATGCATATAAGTCGATATCCGTACTCTCCAGGTAGTTAATCAGGTTCATGCACTCTTTCACCGTCGGAACATGCGTAGACTGTGTGCCTTTGGTACGACCCTTTGAAGTACCAGTGGTCTGTGCGGACCCCATGGAGAAATCTGATGTAGGAAGCCTTCGTCGAACCGATGGTATCATGCAAGTGTTAAGGTCAATAGTTTTCCTCTTTCCTGAAGACCCACTACCGCGACCAGAAGAAGTGAAAGGAACAAGGGGGATGGGTGACATAAGTGCATTATCGCCACTGTCACCGCTTCCCTCCAGAGAATCAGGGTCCGAGTCGAGTGTGTCCACGCCCCCTTGTAATTGGGTATTACTATAGATGCTGGGCGCAACGGCAAACTGGCCAGTGGCTAGAGCCGAATCGAACAGGATTGGACCTACGTCTCTCCAATGCCTCAAGTCCTGGTTAGCGTATGCAGCCATCTTTTTGTCAGCCTACATAGCAAGAACAATGCATCTGCACTTGTAACTAGGAATAGAAAAACAGAAATCGAGACAACCATATACATATTACGAACCCAAATTAACAGTTGGAAAAAAAAACACAACAATGGAAGTAATACAAATGCAGATGTTGTATAGTTTATGTGCTTGCAAAAGAAAATATAGATGTTGACCCTACAAATCTCGGCAACCACACTTGTTTTAGTAGCTCGATGTTGGCATGTGACAGTAGCTACATGACACGAATAGCATCAAATAACTGATAACAAAAAATTTGACATTAATGTCCAGTTTTAGAACTCGGTAGTAACATGGAGAGACGTAAGAATAACCCAAAGTAGACTTGACTATATGCCGAGCAGAAATGTTTTGTAGTATATACTGCCATCGTTTTTCTGTAGGGATTTTAAAAAATATGTAAGTAACTAGCTCCAACCTTTTGTATATGCAATATCAGTTGTATTAACAAGTACAGGATTTGTGATTACCCAAGTATGTGCCTGCTCATGTGAAGTGTGACACATATATCAGGAAGGGGTGTGCCCCCAATCCAATTTAACATCCCTGAGAAAAGATTCGTCGACATCCTTCAGGCGCATAAATCATTCCAGTATGTTAAGAAAACGTGCTCGATGTAAAGAAAGCATTTTTCTATACCCCATTATTGAAAGTAGAAAATTACATCCAATTCCCCGACGAGAATCCCAAACACTTCATTTGTGGTTCCATCGATTCATTGTAGTGCAGAGAAAAAAAATCATTAAGAGATTCCCACATTTAACATACGCATACACAGTGTAGAAAATAATCCATTGCCGGAAATTAATAGGACATGTGATCCTAAAAAATCTAAAAAAATTTCAATTGAAGTTATCAGCATTGCAACAACACATTGAAGAAAACCGTACTGCATTTGGGCCATCACAGAGGTGTAGTAATACTGAAGAAAACGTACCGCTATAGTTTCTGCCCACCATTGCGGTTCTTGGAGCAAAACCCCAGTTGCTTCGTCTAATCCGGCGCCGGTGACTCGATGCAAAAGATTCTTCACGATCACCCATTCATGCTTAAGTTTCCCCCACAAGTTCTTAAGTTGCGAAATGGGCGTGTTGTCGCAGTACGCCAAAATTTATTTTATTTCCTTACTCGGTTTCAAAACTACAAATTAATGTAGAAGTGGTAAGTAAGGGTCGAATCCAAGAGGAACGGTGTTTAATCTAGTTGTTTTTATCAATTAATATAGAAAATGGGGGTTTTGTGAAGTTGAATGCAATTCGAAAATAAAATTACAAAATAAAAGAGATGAAAACAATTGAAGATATATCTAGTTCTCGGGTTCGGTTGTGTCAACATCTTGTGTTTATCTTTCCCATGCAACGTGTACTATCCCTTCTCCAATTTATCAACTCTCAATTAACCAAGAAGCTCTGATTAACGAATTCTTCCTTAAGTGTATTAAATTAAAGTGAGTTCTTTAACTTAACATCTAGCTATTGGATAATCCTAAACAAGTTCTTAGGATTTAATGCAATGCTAGTGTGAAATGAACAAGAAGAATGAGTTGAATTAGATGATCAATTTCACAAACTTGAATTAATACATCTAAGTTGATTTATTAACAAATATGCACGACATTCGCTTTGCTACGTGGATTGGAATCTAGTGACAATTACGGATCAAAAGTTCCAATCCTAGCACATAACTTGAACTTAAAGATTAATTGATTCAATTGGCCAAAGTGAATGCAATAATCACATAAATTCAAAACGGGTTTAAAAGCATAACAAATCAACAAATTGAAGTAGAGGAATAGATAAAACGTTAGCAAAGAGTTAGAAAAGATAACAACATGATAATTGAACACAACGCCCTCGAACTAGATAGAGAAGTCTAACTACTCATATTAGCGGGTATCACCACTGCTATATGATAGATTATACTTCACTATCTCAAGTAATATATACAAACTAGAGAAATCACGTAAATAATGCTAAGAATTAAATAGAGAAGTCTAACTACTCATATATGCGGGTTAAATGCTTATAACGGCGTAAGTAGTGTATCACCTTCGCAATATATGAGAAATTATCTTTCTCAAACATGAAAAATAAAAGAAGAAGAGAAATTAGTGAAGAAATGCTCCGCTAATCATATTCACGTCAAGTATCGTCGATTGATTAATCGAACCTAAATTTAGGTTTTTACTCACTAATATGAAAAACTAAGAGCTTTCAAGCTACAACTAAGAACAAATGATGAAGAGAAATTTATTGAGGAGAAAGTTGGAGAGAATCACAAGCTAATTCTCTCTACAAGTTGTGTGATTCGAGCTTGAACGCCTCTATTTATAGGCAAAATATTACACCAAAAATATTAAAAATCATAAAAGTCTTCCTTCATGAGTCTATTGTGGTGTGCTCAGATTGTTTTATCTCTAAGAAGTCAAGAAAATACCAAAAACACGTTTTATGGTAGGTGGAGTCCATTGGTCAAAATCTGCAATGGCGTCGGCGTGACTTCGAGTCACCACGCAGCGTGACTCGAGTCACGCGCGATTACTTAATCATGTGGCAGCGGACGGAAGGCCAGGGGGCGGTTGCGAGGCATGACTCGGACGGTTCTTGGCTGATCGAGGATGCTCGGGCGTGACTCGAGTCAGTGCGGCCGACTGATCACGTCTGGCGGTGACTCGAGTCACCCGAGTCACCTAGAAATTGCACACCAAGTCCCTCAACTTCTGAATGTTGTTCATTTTAGTCCTTGCGAAATTGCATTTTGGTCCTCCAACTTTCTGAAAAGTTTCACTTTGGTCCCTGAACTTTTGAAAAGTTGCACTTTGGTCCCCAACAGTTTGGGCTTTGACGCTTTTAGTCCTTTTCTTCAAACGGCCATAACTTTCACTAGGAAACTCCGATTTGAGATCCGGAAAAAGTTTGGGAATCCTCTTTTGATGTTCTGCAACATTGGCACAAGAAAAATTGTAAAAACAACTTTTCATAAAATTGCATCGGAGGCCCTCCATCTTTGATTTGCTTGCGTTTTAGTCCCGAGTTTCCATTTTCACTTTATTTTCATCCATTTTGACTCCTTTTGATTCTTTGTGACCCTAAACACCACAATAAAGGAAAAACACATAAAACGGAACATATAATACTAATAAAACACACAAATACATAAAATAAAAGAGTTATTTAAGTGCTTATTTAGCACTTATCACGAAATCTTGTATGGCCTGCCTGTTTTCATTCTAAACGCAACTTGAACGTTCTTCCATCCTTGTTTAACAAGGATGCCTTTTTGGAAATTGCCCCGGATTACCTGTTCGTGAACCGTTTGCATAAAAATCCTCTTGGTCATCGGATCCCACTCGGCTCGTAGGATCTCTTCCTCGTTCACAACATGCTTGCCCTTGCATCGTGGCGATTGTCGGGGGGATGGGTACGGATGTTCCATTTTTGGAGACGACGAAGGATGGTCACAGTTAATGCGGTGGAAGATGGATCTCCCTTCAGCACGGAAGCTAGGGATCGTCCTCTCTGCAACCTATTTATACTACTGGACTTGTTTTATCAGTATGGGTATTCCTTTTTTTTTGGGGATGAATTTCAGAAAAGAAGCCGATGGCTGCCTGCGTGAAATGGGGGGTGAAAGTGTTATCTCGGGATGGTGGGGGAAAGGTAAAGTAGGTGGGTGGGAATTGATTGGCATGTGAAGAGTCAGAGAAGCAAAATGGTCAAGCTGGTGGGCTCACGAGTTGTCGGCAAGAAGAATAGATTCTACAGAAAATACATTTTGATTTGAATTTTGATGGATGCAAACAGCGCCTAAATATGCATGCTAAAAATGCTTTTACAACTAACTTCCTCACAAATCGAATAACTAATTTTCATAATAGTAAATCTTGAACTTCTTAGATCCTTCCCAAATTATTTTATTCATAATCGATTAATTCAACAAAACTTGTCAAATTCTAAAAACTGTGCTTCTAAAGCTAAACATCTTTTATGATATTATATGGCATTCGTAATTGATTTGTTCATGAACGATTCTTCAAGCAATTGAATGGTGAGTTATCATCTTCGGGCACAAATTTATATCCCAGAAGAAAATGGTGACATTAATAAAATTATTCGTTCTTAGATTAAAAAAATTAATTGATCTTGACAGCTACTTGGTTTTTGGAGAGACCATGATTTGCAAATTGAGAAATAAGAATTTTAGAAGACAAATAATTATATTAGATATTTTATGTTGTAGTACACGGTTCAAAAATAATTTTTTAAAAAGTTCAATTAATTACTAATTAGAACAATTGTAAAATATAAGTTTTTTTGACAATTATTATATAAAATAAGATAATCTATCTATATATATATATATATATATATTAATAAAATGAGATCATTTTCCCGCTCAAACTATCAATTTTTAGAATTAAAAAATTAATTACAAAATTTCATTTCCTACCCAATCCCTATATATTCATTTTTTACGATTAATGGTATATTTTGAGATAAACTCAAATCTTTTATCAAAAAAATCTTACACGCGCCTTTCCTTCTCATCTTTATCACTAACAGTTCACACACGTCTTTCCTTATCAAAATCAATGAATGCGTCTCAAATCTTACCGTTGGAATTTGGTATCTTCACAACTACATTCCTAATTCCTCAATAAATCCAAAAAATCCGAAAATTAACACTTCTTAGATCCGTTCGCATCATTAATTTGAAAATTGAGCTGATCAAATCTTCATAAATCAGCGCCAATTGAGACAATTGGGTATAAGTTTTCCCGTGCAACGCCCGGGTGAAAACACTAGTCCAATTAAAATAAGGATAAATAAAATGATAAAGATAAATATAAATTTTGTAGGAAGATAAATATTAGGATTTGCTAACTATTTTCCATATAAAATAAATTAAATAAAAATAAAAGACTATATAATATCTCATAATTTTTATAAATTATTCAAATGCATGATTCAAATTTAATAAATAATTTAATTAATCTATTTCTAAAATCGGAACCAATCGAGCTTTGTAGAAAGATAAATATTAAGAGTTTGGTCACTATTTTTGGATATAAGATAAATTAAACAAGAATTATAATAAAATAATCTAATCTAATAAAACATATAAAGATGAAGATAAATATAAAGATTAGCTTTGCATGTAGATAAATATTAAGATTTGCTAATTATTTTGAATATGAAATAAATTAAATAAAAAACATAATCTACAAATAATATATATATATATAGATTTTTAACAGCTTTTTGACCATGGGAAATTGCTAAAAATGACTATGTAAGTATGTTGTTATAATATAGTTGTAGATAGATTGGATAATAATCTTTGATCGGAGGAGGCATTCCTCTACCAATCTTGAAAAAAGTGATATCCTCACTAAAATTCTCTCAATTATTCTTCTACAATATTCTGGCATAACTCGACCAAATTCAACATTTTTTTTAGCAAATTCTTCCATTTTTTGAGGTTAGTCATCTTGTTCATCCCAATTTGTTTTGTCCTCCGATCGGATTTCACTGCGTATAAACGATATACTAGTAAAGGTCAAAATGGCAATACTTTCAAAAAAAAGGTCAACATTAAGGATTTGTAATAAATACTCCATATATCCCATAAAGAAGGTCTAGCATACTATTTTTACCCGTTCTAAAATGATAGTTTACTTCTCACGTTAAGAATGTTTTTAATTTTTCATTTCCACATATGCCTCCAATTAATGAACCTTCAACTATCTATGCACTAAAAGTATTTTCATAATGATATGGTATATATAGAAAAATGATGTAAAATTTAATATTTCAACTTAATTAATTTTTTTAATATGTGTAAAAATAATTAATAGACTATTTTTGTTGGATCGAGGATCAGGGAACAGAGTACAATATTACTTCCTCTGTCCAGCAAAGATAGTTTTATTTTTATTTTCATAAAGATTAAGAAATTTCAATTAATAATTTTGAAAAAGTAATATTTTAGAATATAATTCATAATATACTCTTATATTTATTTATTATTCAATTTTAATAATTTTTATATGTCGATAACAATATATATTAAATAAGGATATATAAAAAAATTAAGAAATTAAATATAAAAATAAGATTATATTTTGGACAGATTAAAAATAAATTGACTATCTTTACAGAATGGTGGGAGTACAATTGAAAAGTTAGAAAATGTCGTGCATCACACAATATATGGCAAAATTATCACATTTTACAAATGCTTGTGGAAAGTAATATCATTACAGCGCCGTGGAAGTGAAGAACTCTAACTTTTTATAGCGGCACACATTTCCTAACTTCAAATGACGTAATTACCCGTCGAAGTCTACAGATGTTGCTTGTGAGTTCGGGCTATACAATTCAACTGAGGGCACCAAAGTCATTTCGGTCTTTTCAGTAGTGGCAATAGCAAAATGGACGAAATCTGGTGACGTTAATAAGGCAACCGAAAGCAAAAGTGGATTCTATTCTATTCCATTCGCCTCTTTCCTGAATTTGCTTTTTCTCAATTTTCCTTCTTTATATTTTCTCAATCTCTCAGCTCTTTGAGGGGCTGAGAATCTATATTTCCATGAAATTTTATTTGCCTCCCGTCTTCCTTGCTGCAATCCCTTCCCGTTAGGGTGGATTTTTCTGTTTTCCGCCGAAATTTTTAATAATTATATCTGTTTTACGGTGAATTGTAAATCGATAAACAATGCTCTCGCTGCAGAGCGATCCTCGGCAATACAACTTGAATATGCAGCAGGTACAACAGCAGCAGCAGGTAGCTAGGGTTCAGTACAATTTCGTCGGCGGCGATCATCACCGCGACGATTCATCATTTGCCTTGGCCTCCGGGAATATCAAACCCGATCTTTCTCACGAAGGTTAGAATACTTTGTAATTTTGGTTTTTCTGGACTGAGTGGTTACGAATTTCCTGTGATTCGGTGAGGAGATGCGTGTTATTTTACTGTATTTTACTTCTATTTTTAAATTCAGGGATAGTGATTCGCGGTGAACTTCTGTTCTGTGCAAATTTAGGGGTTTGAGTTTGATGAGTAATTTATATGTTTTCTGTTCTTGTCTGTTGTCTGGAAGTATGATCTTGTCTGGAAGTATAACGATGTGATATTTACCTTTTATGATGATGTTTAGCTTCTTGAAAGTGTGAGAATTGAAACTTGAGGTGGATGACCGTTGTTTGCAAATTATTGAGGCTTTGAGTTCATATTATATATCAGGCTTTTATTACAAAAAATGAAAGAGTTTTATGAACTTGTTAATCTACTTCGCCCTGGAGCTAATCTAGGAGAAGATTTTCATGTCACAGAATTTATATTGAGAGAACCTAGGGGGATAATATAAAGTGTTTGTCACTTAAGCATCATCTTTTAGATGTTAGGGGCCTCGTTGTTTGTCAAATTTGTTGGGTTGAATTTTATATATGGACAAGTAATTTATCAGTAAGTTGGCATTTTGCTAATCGATCTGACTAGCCTTGAATTGTTGCTTTCTCAGCCAGTTCAAGTTGGGTGCAGTATTACAATCTTTGGGTTTCACTATATGATTAAAGCAGTGGCAGATCTAGAATTAAAGTCTTACCTATGTCAGACTCATGTAGGATATGAAAATGTATTGGTGGAGATTTGAGTGTTTCTATGTTGTGCTTGTTCGGCGTGGACTTTTCCAAAAAATTTCTTTTTAGAAGCTCGTTTCCAACCACACATTTGATGGGATCCTTAAACATTTCCCAGCTGTTAACCATACAAAAATGAAGAAATGAATCCCAACAAAGCAAGCATTTTGTATCGGCTTATCCACAATTCTACAATTTCACGTTGGATTGTTTTGATAACACCAAAATGGTGTTTTATGTGATCTTTATGCTAAAGAAAAAAGGGAGCTTGTAGTAAGATTATGGTGTTTATATGCTGACGGTGGACATATTGCTCATAAGCCCATTATGGAATGAATGGAATATTCTGAAGAAGCACTTGGATACCCAATCAACACATAAAATTTTACTTTCGTTGAGAGAAAATAAATAAAACGTAACCCATTCCTTAATGGAGATAATTATTGATGTCCAAGTTGCTATTTCTCTTATAATTTAGTGCCTCGGGCAACAAGGAAGGATATGAACTAGAGTAAAACAATGGAATATGGGTGGCTGTTTGAGTCCTAACTTGATTCTGAGTTCTAGAATGCGGATGTAAAATTGCACCAATGGCCTCTGGGTGGGAAGCTGGCCCCCTCTCCAGCTTTTAATGCAGTTGCACAAGTCGTTCTCATCAACGGAAGTTTTCAAGTTTCATTGTTGTCTTGTCGCAGTTAGGAAGCTTTAAATTCACCAACCCAAGTTGCAAAAAGAATGTAGGATCATAAAATAGGACATGGAAAGTTCATACAGCAATTTGACTGAGATTTGGGCAACTATAATGCAATGTTGATCACCAATGTTCTCAAAATCTAAATGTCAATGTGCGAGTTCTTCATTGTTTTAGTTTGCAGTTCTGATATGCACCAGATCTGAATAAGTTCTTTTGCTTGTCTTTACAGCTGGCTTGTAACTAAACTTTACATGGGAAATACAGATTATGCTTGCAGAGGAAACATGCAATTATGAATTCTGTTTTATGTTCTATCCATATATCTACCAATATCTTAACAGGATGGTGGTCTACGATCTTATTTTGTTTACATGTGTTTGATTGACAACTTTTTGTGTGTTGGTCCTTGTGCGATGCAGTTGATGAAGACGCACTCTTGCGCCTTGCTCATCAGAGTTACAAAGCTGGAAACTATAAGCAGGCATTAGAGCATAGCAAGGCTGTTTTTGAGAGAAATCCACGGCGCACTGATAATCTTCTTCTTATGGGTGCCATTCACTTTCAGGTTACACTTTACATGCATGATATGTACATACAAACGCCTTTGTATCCCCTCTCTCTCGATCTGGACTTCCAATAAATATACTAAGTATCATGCAACATGTTGCTTTGTGTTTCAGTTGCATGACTTTGATATGTGTATCGCAAAGAATGAAGAAGCTCTCAGAATTGATCCTCACTTTGCTGAGTGCTATGGTAATATGGCAAATGCTTGGAAGGTATGTTTCTATCATGTTCTAAGATAAAAGCTTCTTGTTAGGTTGGCTTCCAAGATGACAATATTCTATTGTGCTTGCAGGACAAAGGAAATATTGATCTTGCAATTCGCTATTACATGATTGCCATTGAGGTACGATTGCTATATATTTGTGGTGCTATTTGTCCTAATTTTGACTTTTAAAGAGTATTGGCTGGTTTTTAATTACAGAATCTATCAAAAGCTACTTCTCGCATCTGAATAAAAAAAGAAGAATTAAAACATGTTAAGTTGGTATTCTATCAATAATTCCTCTGGACTATTGTCCATTAGCTCTGCTGAAAGTTCTAAGTTATTAGCCAACATGTTTGGTTATTGCCAGCATATGTCAACTTTATCGGACGTTTGAACTTTTTGATGAAATTACTCTATTATTATATCCTTGTGTGCAATACTTTTTAATACTTGCCCCCTGTATCAAGGACTCTTACCTCTCCGCTACCCCTCCTTATATATAATGAAATGTAACCTTTTGTGTTTAAACATGAATCTTACAAAAGACAATCTTTTGTGTCACAAAAAGGTCGTAAATCATTTCTGCTTATGTTTTGAGGTTCAAATATTTTTAACTTAGCAAATAATTTAGGAAGTGAATAGAGGAGAAATAGAAGATGGAGTACTGTTTGGGGAGGGTTCGAATAGCTTTTACCACTGTACCTATCTACCTCATCCATGAATCTTTGTGCATAACTCTTTTTTTCTTCGTACGAATTTATGCAGCTTCGGCCTAATTTTGCTGATGCATGGTCAAATTTAGCGAGTGCTTACATGCGGAAAGGAAGGCTAAATGAGGCTGCCCAATGTTGCCGCCAAGCTCTTACGCTGAACCCGCATTTGGTAAAGCTTTGATTCTTATATAGTGTGTCTGTTCTCTTTGTTTAAGTTGTTTTTCTTTCATTCTTGACTTCGACCTAAATTTTAGGTTGATGCTCATAGTAACCTCGGAAATCTGATGAAAGCTCAAGGACTGGTGCAAGAGGTAACTGTTTTGGATTTTGTTACTCATGCATTCAGGCGAACTAGTGTGAAATGAGTACTTCAAATTATGTTTAAGCAGAAAACTCTTCTGATCGCATGGTCTGTTAGTATGATATCACTATCAAGCTTCTTGGGTTTCTGTTCGGTTGTTTGATTTCATATTGTTGTTTCTGGTCTTATAATTTTGGCCTGTTGGCCTGCATGTATATATATGTTGAAATATTTCTCTGCATTTTGTTTCTGGTTTTGAAGTTCACTCGTTAGCCACTTGCTATTTATGCTGACCAAGGTCAGCAATTAAACTTTGTTATTCTTGTATCTTTCTGAATGGTTTGAGAATGTTTTCTTTGTCTAGGCATACAATTGCTATTTAGAGGCTCTTCGGTTACAGCCTACATTTGCTATTGCTTGGTCCAATCTTGCTTCTTTGTTCATGGAGGCAGGCGATCCTAATAGGGCTTTGCAGTATTATAAGGTACTAAATTTTAGCAGGTTGCTGAATTTTCATTTGAGTTTCAAAATGGTCACCAAAAGTTTATGCTTACACCAAAGGCGACTTGTTGCAAGTGTTATGGCAATGGTCACTCAGTTATATTTTCAACTCAAATTAACATCTATATCATGTACTTGGTAATGTGTAATGCAAATAGAACATTTAAATGTGGAAAAATGTATGATTTTGGCCAACAATAGCTCAAATGAGGATGTAAACACTGACCTCCTTTAAAAAGAGAATTAGTCTTTTACTAACCGGGAATTGAGAACTAATTAAGCTTTTACTAACTGGAAATTAAAAAATTTTGTTATAAACGTTGTGTTTGTACTGTACATGATTTTCAACAAAATAATACTTTGAAACAGCTTTGAAGAAAAGATAAGTGCATCTTATATGAATTAAATAATACAAGTACAAAATTTTAGCAATACATTTCACTCATTAAAAGGACAAAAATTTATGAATAATATTAAAAGTACAAACATATATTAATTATACGTGTTTTTACTGATTAACATTTTTAACTTAAAAATAATAAAAAATGTGCACAACTGTTGTTAAACTATATTAAATATGTCAAAGTTTAAAAAAATACGTATGAAAAAAATGCTATTATATAGTGTTTGTTTTGTATAATCTCTTAAGAGGAAATATGGTTTTTCCGGGACTATTTGTTGTTGAAAAGTAAAAGAAGTTGAATGTTGAAAAAATAAGTTTTTGGAAAATGCTCTTTGAGAAACTAGTTGTTTGGTAAGCTATGAAATTGTTTATAAGCATGTTCATAAACGGCGGCAGGAAGTCAAACTAACTTTTACTTGTGTATATTTATAGGATCCAAGTACTGCATATTTGTCCCTAAGTCGTTTCTTTTTGTTTATAATGTTTTAAAAAATCTCCCAACACTTTGACCTTTTTCGATAGAAGCAGATTTATTAAATTTTCATAATAGGATAATTTGATAACCAATAGAAAACAATCATATTTTAGAAGTTGAAAAATTATTGCATCTGTAGAAGTAATTTCAGTCTACATATTCAGAAATTTGTAAAGTTGCTTTTTGACAACTAAAATTGAAGTGTACTTTTAAAAAGTTGTACTTAATTATTTAATATACATATTAGATACACTTTATTATTGTTATTTTTTCTGATAAATTTTAGAATTCAATAAATTATTTGATTGAAAATCTATACATCTCAAGCACATTTTCGTAACAAATATTTTCTTAAGTTACCAATTTATAAAATTTGACTTTTTTTTCTTTTATGAGAGGAGGTCAAGATTCAAATCTCAGTTTGGGTACTTTTTTGGGCAAATTTACATTTTCGCCCACGTGTGCATGTCCAGTTGGTTTAATTATTAGCACAGTGTATGCCAATAGGTGTTTAACAGGCTACATCGGATTTTCTCGGTTAGAAGTTAGAAGTTCAATTGAGATTGAAGCATTTGTAAACTTGGAATGATATTTGGTGAAAGTATCGAACTTAGGTGATCATTTTTAAAACTTGATGAAACCCAGTGACCATTTGTGAAAGTAATCCTATTTTCTAATCTCCTCTGACGATCATCATTACTGTGGTTTTATATGCTTAGACGTGCATGTTTACTTCTTACTATGTGCTTTGTGTAGGAAGCTGTAAAATTGAAACCAAACTTCTCAGATGCCCTTTTGAATATGGGAAATGTTTATAAGGTAAGCTTTCCCACATTTTCCTAGTAAGCGGGTAGCTGCAATGCCAGGACAAGAATCTGGGAAAAACGAGATCATCTTTGAATTTTCCAGGCTTTGGGGATGCCTCAAGAGGCTATTTTATGTTATCAACGAGCTCTGCAATCACGTCCAGACTATGCTATGGCTTTTGGTGAGTGTGTTTATGGATTTTACAGTGAATCTCACATATTTTTTTGATAGATGTTTAAATCCATCTATCTTCACAGAAGCATCTGGATGATTCGCCCATATGTCATGGTTCTGCATTTGTCTGAACACTATTTAGTGCATTGTTGGATTCATTATACTTTGGACTTTGATTTTTATCTTCTTTTCTTGTGGAAGTTTGAGTGCCTGTTTTCAGTTATGATTTGCCTATATGTAATGGTTCTGCATTTGTGAGAGCACTATATTTAGTGCTATGTTAATATTGTCAACTTTAGCTTTTATCTTCTTTTCTCGTGGGAGCTTGAGGGCCCATTTTCAGTTCTTCTGTTGATTATGTTTACTGATAAAGCAACGCAATAGGTTTTAGCTTGAGCCTGTGAACTTTTCTGTAAATTGATACCAAAGAATCATCTTAGTAATGAAATCATTAATATTTTATTTATGCTGAATCTATTCTCAAATCATTTGAGGTTCTGATGAGACTCTGAACCATCTTTTGCAGCCAACCTGGCTTGTATCTACTATGAGCAAAGTAACCTTGACCTGGCGATACTTAACTACAAGCGAGCTATTGCTTGTGATCCTGCATTCTTGGAGGCATACAACAACTTGGTTGATAGTTCATTTCTCTAAATTTTACTGAGTTATGGGTTCTGTAAATTGATCTTTTCTAAATGTTTGAACTGATTGTGAATTGTCTTCTGCAATTGCTGATTGTCAGGGTAATGCATTGAAAGATGCTGGAAGAGTGGAAGAAGCAATTCATTGTTATCGCGTAAGTCTTCCTCAACCTTAAATTGCTTCCTGTGTCATTTATGGTTTTCCACTTCAATCTGATCTTCATTTTGTTTGTTTACATAGCAATGCCTGTCTCTGCAACCTAGTCATCCGCAAGCACTCACCAATCTTGGGAATATTTATATGGAATGGTATGCCGTACTATCAATCTGCTGATATTTTTAATTTCTATCTTTGTTAAAGCAGTTTGTTGTGGATAAGTTTCCATACTGGGTTTTAACATATATTTTCAATTCTTTGAAGGAACATGATAGGTGCTGCTGCACAATGCTACAAGGCGACATTATCAGTTACAACTGGGCTCTCTGCCCCTTTTAGCAATTTAGCAATAATATACAAACAACAGGTCGGTGTTAATACTTTTTCTTCATATACAATTATGTGCTGAAAATGCTTAAATGGACTTTGAAATGGTTTCTGGATAGAGGAAAAGCAATTGAATTATCCTCTTGAATCACAGGGTAATTATGCGGATGCTGTATCTTGCTACAATGAGGTCCTGAGGATTGATCCAATGGCAGCTGATGGCCTGGTCAATCGAGGTAACACATATAAGGAGATTGGAAGAGTAAATGAAGCAATTCAAGACTACATACGTGCTATTTCCATCCGGCCATCCATGGCTGAGGCCCATGCCAATTTGGCTTCTGCTTACAAGGATAGGTTGGTTACATGCTTTGTCTTAAGAGATTTATGTAAATATTTTAGGTGAGCAATATGTAGCACATGCCAGTTAACTATGCTTTACATACCTTGTGGTGCTGCCTGCAGTGGTCATGTTGAAGCAGCTATTAAAAGCTATAAGCAAGCATTGATGTTACGTCCAGATTTTCCGGAAGCAACTTGTAATCTTCTTCACACTTTACAGGTGCGACTAAAAATATCTTTCAAATGGATGCTCCCTCCCTCTCTCCCCTTTTTCTTTGGGCCTATGTGGTTCTCTCTCTCTCTCTATCTGTGTGTGTTTTTTTGAATTTTTTTTTGCTTGATTTATTTTGTTCCTTAGGAAAGTCTACGATTGCAAGTTAGTACATCTATGACTGATTAGTTGTTAGATAATTATTTGCCTGTGCATTCTGGGATGTCTTTCAGAAGATCTTTTTATAATCAGTGCTGATCTGAAAGTGGTTATGGTGTAACATGTGCACTTGTAAAAGTTCCGTAACTGCATGTTATTTTCTTTGGGGAAATTATCGCTGTTCTTTAGAGAAGAGCAAAGCTAACTATTGCTATATATTTAGTGTGTTAGCCTTCAATTTTTTCAACTTTTTACAACTTTTTATCACTTTTTTATCGATTCTTTATTTACCCTAAATAAATCACATGCACATATCTCATCCTATTCATAAATCTCCACCACTCAATTCCACTCATTCTCTCTCCTCTTTTATATTAAAAACTATTATAAATGATTCCCTATCACCCTTATTATAATATTATTTGACTTGAAAAACATAAACCTCTTGTGTTAATTTCTAATTCAATAGTCTTGGTCAAAATTTATTACTCGGGGAAATATACAAGAGCAACATGTTACAACTACAACATGTTATAACTGCATGATGTCTTACTGGGGCCATTTTTACAGACCCTGAATAACGTCTTTGATATATGTAGTATGTGGACAGAATTGACAAGTGACTAGAACACCTCTGCTTCTTGGAATACATGTTCTGGACTTTATTAATAAACCTTGAAAAATCCAGTCTATTCCATCCCGGGTTTCATTTTCTTCAGCTGCAAGTTAACATATTCTTCCATTATTTGATTCATCATCAGTGTGTCGATTTATTGATTTGATCCGCCAAAATAGACTCAGATATCCCTCAAAATCTGTTGTGAATTTTCCTTGCCCAAAAATTTGGAGATTCACTTTTCCAAATCGAACCTGTGGTGTGGGGTGGTGTGGTTTCACTGTGTTTGCCATAATGGAATCAGCTGCAATCATTCTTGACCATTAAAATTGCCCTTTAAATGGAATGGTTTTGGATGTATTTTTGAGAAATATTGGCAGAATTAGCCAACAAATAAATTTATGTTGATGATAATAGGTAAATCATCGATATTTGGCCCGATATAACAGCTTAAGGTTTTAGGTCAAGTGGTTCAACATGGCGTCTAGAAACGTAAGAGGTCCAGGCAAACGACCTGGACAGGTCTTGAGTTTGAATGTCACCACCACTAATCTAAATGAGTTGTTCATGTGTTAGGCTTTGATGGAAAAAATAAATCCCGTCCTGTGCCCGCACATGAGAGGGCTTGTTGATGAAAATAGTTGAATCATATACATTTGGTTAAGGCCAATTTCAATAGTTGTTTTATCACTAAGCTTGTACTAGACAATCATTAGAGTTTTGCGAATGGCATGATGACATTTTTCCAGACCTAGAGTGCTTTATTATCTTAGGGGTTTGCGGCGACTTGCAGGTAATGAAAATTCTGCAAATGTTTGCATTCCTGTATCACTTGAAATCATCTTATTATCATTGTGTTATTGTTGTTAATATATATATATATATATATATATATATATATACACACACACATATATGTGTGTGTGTGCGCGCGCGAGCGCACGCACGCTGTGAACTTCTCTTTAGTTTAATCTGAACTTAACATGTATTCTTCTCGATTATGATGTATTTCAGTGCGTTTGTGACTGGGATGATCGGGACAAGATGTTTCTCGAAGTTGAAGGGATACTTAGGAGGCAGATTAAGGTTCGCTAAAACCCTTCTTGTGCAAACCATTCCCAAACCCCAGTTTTATTGTAGCCAGCCACTAGCTATTTCATTATCAGGTTGTGTTTATCTTGATCTAGAATATGTAAAAAAAAAAAAAACTTGATTTCAACATTTGTGGTTTGAATTTTAGATGTCAGTTATTCCAAGCGTGCAGCCTTTCCATGCAATAGCTTATCCCCTTGACCCTCTTCTTGCACTCGAGATTAGGTGAGGAAATTAATGGATTTATCTAGCAGGGTACTAAGAAATCCGTTGTTAATCTTCTCACTAAGTGTTTTTTGTGTATCTGTAGTCGTAAGTATGCTGCACACTGTTCAGTGATAGCATCGCGTTTATTCACTTCCTCCTTTACTCACGCCCTTCCATTACCCATAAAGGGCGGAGGAAGGAGTGGCCGGTTAAGAGTTGGGTAAGTTTGATGGCAGTTTTTGAACTTTCTTCCTCAAGTGAGTTTACCTTTTCCAATCAGAATATCAAGTAATTTGATCAATTGAATGTTGCTGTCTTCTTAGATATGTGAGCAGTGACTTTGGTAACCACCCTTTATCACACCTCATGGGTTCAGTATTTGGCATGCATGATAAAGAGAATGTTGAGGTTGGTAATTTACTTATTGTTTATCTGTATATTTTTCTGGTTTAGTGTTATCATTATCTTGTGCAGTAAGATGCTTGTTCTTGTAGGTTTTCTGCTATGCTCTTAGTCCAAATGATGGTACTGAATGGAGGCTGAGAATCCAGTCCGAGGCTGAGCACTTTATAGATGTATCGCCTATGTCGTCTGATATGATTGCAAGGATGATTAATGAAGATCAGATACAGATTCTTATCAACCTCAATGGCTACACTAAGGTAGCAAATTGAATAATGTCAGTCAACTTTTTAGATGGTCTCCAAATTTTGCACTGATGTGGTGTAGTGGTAGAAAGACCAATTAGGCATCTGAAAGAGTTGAATTACATTTATCATTTTCGATTTCTGTTGTCTACTACTTATTCTATTTCGGAAGACTTTGTTGAATAATATATGAATCTTGTCTGTTTTAATCGTTGGCTTCTTGTAGGGTGCACGCAATGAAATATTTGCCATGCAACCTGCTCCAATCCAGGTTTCATACATGGGATTTCCTGGAACCACAGGGGCAAGCTACATACATTATTTGGTTACTGATGAGGTATTTGATTTAGAATTTCTCCAGACTGTTTCTTCTTTTTATTTTCTTTATGGCGTTTTAACAGCTTTTTATCTGTCGTGACAGTTTGTTTCACCAATGCAATACTCACATATATACTCCGAAAAGCTCATCCATCTTCCCCACTGTTACTTTGTTAATGATTATAAACAGGTAATGTTGGGAATTAAACATCATTTCAGATTCACAAAATAGTTGATATTTGCTGAATGTTACTCTTTCGATCCTTCAGAAAAATCGTGATGTACTGGATCCAAGTTGCCAGCCTAAGAGATCAGACTATGGACTACCAGAAGACAAATTTATATTTGCTTGTTTCAATCAGCTTTACAAGATGGACCCTGAAATTTTTGGCACCTGGTATTTTCTGGTTTTATTATCCTATTGGTTTTATTTATATAAAATATCTGTCATGCTTCAACTTCTGCTTTAATTCATGCAGGTGCAATATTCTTAAACGTGTTCCAAATAGTGCACTTTGGCTTCTTAAATTTCCAGCTGCTGGGGAGATGAGGATACGTGCACGTATGTTACTTTACACTGTCAACCTTATGAACAATGAAATTCATTAATATTCCCTCCGTCCCGCAAAGATAGTTCCATTTTTCTTTTTTATCCGTCCAAATTATAGATTTATAGTCCACTCTGTTTTGAGGGTGCATTAAAGTCTCTCACTCCCCCCATGCCCCCATTTAATGTGTTACCAATTAAAATAAAGTGTCATCATTTAATATGGGACTATATTTGAAATTATATAACTAAATGGTGTTTTTCCAATGAAATTAATTACAATTTCTTAATTTGTGCAAAAGTCAAAATGAGACTATCTTTGTGGGACAGAGAGAATATTTTTCCTTCTGTGACTGAAACATGGATAATCTTGGATTTCACAGAATACCTAACTGAATAAACTCTTTTTCCATGTCTGTGCTCGCGCAGATGCTGCTGCCGAAGGTGTGCAACCAGACCAAATAATATTTACAGATGTTGCAATGAAACAGGAGCATATTAGACGCAGTTCATTAGCTGATCTATTTCTTGATACGTATGTGTACTCTATCGTTCTGACCCATAGACCTGTCAATAAATATAGTAATTTTTAAGTAACACTCTACTTTCGCGACGAATAGGCCCCTATGCAATGCACATACCACAGGAACGGATGTTCTCTGGGCTGGTCTGCCAATGATAACTCTTCCGCTTGAGAAAATGGCGACCAGGGTTGCAGGTTCACTGTGTTTGGCTACAGGAGTTGGGGAGGAGATGATTGTCAATGAGTAGGCATTTCAATTTGTGATGCTATGAAAGCCTTCAAATTTTGGATGTTCAATCAATTTGCTTTTTTGTTGCTTATTTTCCTTATCTTCTTATTTTGCAGTATGAGAGAGTATGAAGAGAGAGCTGTATCACTAGCACTGAATCGCACGAAGCTTAAGGATCTTACTGACAAGCTGAAGGCTGTTCGTGACACTTGCCCTTTGTTTGACACAACACGATGGGTGGGTTCTCCTATAAGTCTCTCTCTCTCTCATTCATTATTATTATTATTATTTTTATTATTATTTTTTATTTTATTTTTCCCCCTTCTGAACCGGTCGTCATCAGGTGCGGAATTTGGAACGTGCTTACTTTAAGATGTGGAATCTATACTGCTTGGGTCAACACCCTGAGCCGTTTAAAGTAACTGAGAATGACTCAGAATTTCCGTATGATCGGTAGATGGAGAAGCGTCAATAAAGGAAAGAGATTGTAAATCCATTGTTGTTCGAACGCCAGAATGGTTTAGTTTGGATAAAATATTATTACAGGTCTGGTGTAGTAACTATTGTAGTTTGGAAGTGTCATGGAAGCATGGAACAGATAATTTCATGATTTGTTATCTCGGTCCAAATGAATAGAATTAGTTTTCACAAGTGTGTTGTATTATAATGATAATAATAATAATAATAATTATTATTATTATTCATTCGGTACCATTACAGTATTTAATATTTACCTTGTCAAGGTGAAGAGTTCAAAATACTTTGATGGAGGAAGTAAAAACAGGGGACTATTAGATCACATCATAGAGGGAGCTGGAGCCGAAGGTGCAAAGTTGAGCAACTCTCTCGAGTGCACCCAGGGCTTGACCACCACAACTGCATCAAAAAGCTTGGGAACTCTGCTGCCAGAAGTGGCGGTGGAGATCTTGAGGTAGTACTTTATGCCGGAAACCACCTGCTTCTCTGCTTTCACAACCTCTGAAAAACTGACAAGTTGGCCGCCATTGGCACTGTGCTTCAGCTTAGTGTTGTATTGGTCGATGCAGTATCTGCCAAGATCTTGAATTTCCTTGTTGGTTTTCAGATCTTTCACCTCTGTTATGCCACCTAAAAGAGCTCCTAGGGCGATAGATTGTGTTCCCACTAGACACAGGAGGAAAAAGAGCAACACTGAAGTATTTGCCATCGTTGGAAGATTGGTGTCTGCGGTGTGTGTTGTTTGCACTTGGAAGGAAATACTCTATTAGGAGAGTATAAATAAGGTAAAGGCGTTTCCCGGTGTTAAGGGTATTACCGGTTATGGGGGATGCGTTATTATGTTTTAAATTTGTCTAAATTCATGTCCGTTTGATTGTTTGATCCATTGGTTATAGATGTAACTAAGTGAGGGAATTTAATATGTAGATTGTTTTGATTGAATATACAGTCAAGGAAAATGGGGCCCATAGTTGGGGGGGGGGGGGGGAGGGAGTTTTGTATTCTTGTGGGAGAGCACAGATATGTGGGTGTGTTTTATGGTTTTCACTTTCCATAGCTCATCCAATTGTCGTTTTTAGGTTGGATGTTTCATTTGGTAATTGTATTGAGAGGTAGGTTGGAAGTTTCACACCTTTAAGCTATTTCTCCTTGTACTCCATTGTTCTTTCTGCGAGTAATGTGGGCCCATCTTAGATGGTGGTTCTTGAACGTTAAAAAGCAAATTTTGAAATTAACACATTGGTCGGAAGGAAGAGTAACTCTTGGAAAAATAGCAACAAAGCCATCATCTGCAGTCATCCAACTATACTTTTTCGTTACTTAAGTTACTGTTCGATGTATTTATTTGTTGAACTAGAGTCGGCTTTGAGATTTGGAGGTTCTTAAGCAAAATCTTGCAAGAGGCTTTTGATAAATAATTTTTCATTTTTTTTCCAAAAAAAAACTATGTAGACTAATTTTAAATAAAAATTCTTATTTAATAAAAATTTTCACAATTACAATAAAGATAATATAAATTATCACAAGATATTAAAGTTAAAATTGGACTCTTTCTAATTGAATAAGTAATAATTTAACTTTTATTTTTAAAAAAATCTCCATCCATATAGATTTATAAATTTTGAAGCATTATATTTTTGGGGCCTAAACGACTATTTAAACTACTTATATTCAGACCAGTGTCGAACTCTATTACAAGTGAAGTGCAATTAGCATGTTTCTAGATTTATGGGATGATGACCTTGCGGATAGGTGAAAACAATCTAAGGGAAATGGCCAGAGAGAGGCGTGAATGTGTGATGTCAAAGGATGGGGACGCACAGGCATAGGTACCCGTGAATACAGAAAAACAAGCCAATCACTTTCACTGAGATTTTATTATTTGTCTTTTCAAGCACAATATATGGTGTTACTCTATATGGTTAAATCAGTGCTCGTGTTCAAAGTGAATAAATTAATTAAAGTACTTTAGTGATGGTGCTGCATGATTGCTCATATAATTACTGTAAGCCGTCACGTAGACTTCTCTAAATAATTATTATATGTTAGTGTGAACTACGTTGGAACTGTGTCAATGCAACCCATAAGAGATTAGAACAACTCCCAAAAAAGCTAAAGATCCGGTATGGTGGTCCGCGTGATCCCGCTGTCTAAGACTCACGGTGTGGCAATAACATCCACGAAATGTGAATCTTCGACCGACGGGTTGGTGATGCTATGAGAGTGACCAATTTCTCGATAAGTCGATCTGTCCAACGAAGAACGGCGAGGAGATATACTCGACTCACAAGAAAAGGTTAAGAGCTCTCAAACTCTCTTTATTGTATCATGCCCACAAACGGAGCAAGTTTCATCCATTTACAAGCCAAGAAAAATGAAATGATGTAAAATAATGAAACTATCCTAAAGTATCCTAAAAGTAGCCTTAACTTGGCAGAAAATACGGGTTACGGCCGTAAGAAACAAAAGTACGACCGTAAACAACTTTCTACATAAAAATTGTCCAAAAGTTGGATCTTCAGATACGGCCGTATAACATCTTCAGATACGGCCGTATGACCATAGTTACGGCTGTATAATCCTGTGTTACGGCTGTATAATTTAGATTACGGCCATATGAAATTGAGTTACGGCCATAAAAGATGAAAGTACTGCCGTAAAATTGGTATGCTCATAATTTCTTCTCCGTTGTTCTTCAAAACGTGCTCGTGCTCTTCCTCGTCCTTGACTTTTCATTTTCATTTGGCATCCCGAGATTAGCTTTTTGAGGGCTCTTTCCTTGCATCTCCGGCCTAGCTTGGCATCATGATCTCTAAATCCATCCGGTGCTGGCTCGACCAGCATTTCAAATGTTGTTGACGATGTGGAATTAACCCAAATCACATCATACCTTGTGAAAAAAAGAATGTTTTTCACTAAAACAAAAGTATGTTTTTCGATTTTAGTATAGCAATTGTTATTAAACGAAAATGTTATATTCCCAGCGTTATTCTCCCAGCATTTCTCCCAGCTACTCACAACCCACTTGCAGGCCCCCCTGAATGAGGTGGGGCCGGGGGGCCCGCGCCCACATCTCTATCACATTTTTTCTCCCAGCGTTTCCCAGCGCTCTTAACATAACATTCCCGTGTTATTAAAAGGGGGAAAATTGAAAGTGCTTCTTATGCTTTTCACACAATCATTCCAACCCTAATTTTTGTTGTTTTGACTTTTGAACCTCCGATCAACGAATTCTCAAAAAATCTTCCATAATTACATTTAAACATCTATATTGTACATTGTGTGAACAAGTACCAATGAATCGGGCGGGGTGTTACATGATTTACCGATGAAGATGTACTACTCTTCTCCCCTCATGAAAGAAATCAAATTCGAAAGCGTGAGAGGGAAACAAAAGAATGATAAGTAGAGATATCAAACACAAAAAGAGCATTTTCATAAATTGAAAACCTATGTTATTACCCCGCATGCATTTGCCACTTCATACGTTGATGATTCTGGTACCACTTGTTTGAGTTGTTTATATCTAGCTACTGGTGAAACATAATAACCAAACCAAATTTCGGTCCATTGTCTTTCTCATTTCTAGATTTATTATGGACATCTAAAGCCTGATTCGCAACTACTTTTTCAAAATTTTACCACTTTTTTCCACTTTTTTATACATTCTTTCTTTATCCTAAATCAATCATACCCACATATCACATCACATCAATAAATCTCCATCATTCAACTCCACTCATTCTCTCTCCTCCTTTACATTAAAAACTTTTAAAAATCATTAAAAATCAACCCGAATCACCATTCTACTTTTAGTCAAATTTTGGTACGGATAAAAAGAGTTTTTATATGGTAAAACTTGTTCATTTTTTTATTGCTTTGGTGATGGTTGAGCAATGTCAGTTACTTTAATATTCAGAATCCTCAACTGAGCTTGGTTCCTAGTTGATGTCAATTAGGAAAAAGGATCACAACACAGTGAAACAGATATCCGAGTGTAATTTTGTTGACCCCCTTTAACGGGGGTTAAGATAACCCCCGTTGAAGGGGTTAGATTTTTACTAATTAATAAGAGATTGGTATAATTAATTCTCTGCAAAAACCTTAATGGGTGCCCCTCTCTCTCCCTCTGTTGCACTCCCTCTCTCTCCTAATCATGCGTGCCACCTTTTAGTAAATATATACCAAATATGCAAGGTTTTTACCACCACTAAATATGCATTGTTTATGCAACTGAAATTGTGTTTCTATAAAATAGTTATATTAAAGTTTATGTCACTAAATACATTGATTTGCCTCACTTATAACTTTTTGGAATTATGTGCGTATATTTATTGGCCAATGGCTACATATCACTTATGCAACCATCACAATTTCCTTATGTTATCTATATTTCTCGGTTTGTAAAAACTCTCATGTACTTTTGTTTGCAGCCAAAGGTACTTGGAGATTATGTTGGTGAAATTGACCAAGAAGCTGTTAAGAGGGTTTCTAGAGTACTAACTTTTTATTTGTAGTCTTTAGCAATAAGACTATCACGTCACCAGAACACTAACCTGTTTGGCATATAGATTTTTTTATATTATAACTATCTCCACGAAAATTCTCTTCCTTGCGGATGTATCCACCTTTTGTACTTGTGCTCTTTTGGCTTGTACTAGTAGGAGACACGTGCGTTGCACGTGACTATGCAACTTTATTTTGAAACCATATATGTTTGATATTACATAGGAAAAAGTTGTATAACATGTTAAAGAGTACTTGACAATATTGAACTAAGCATGTAAAAGTGTGATTTAAATAGTTGACTATGGAATCAGATTGAATAGCCAAGCTTTATAATTATAATTGTAAAATAGATTTCAGAAAATCTAAATCTCTTTCAACTCAAGTAAAATATAAGAATAATTATAACTACTAATTAAGTATTCAAATATAAACATGAATTAGAATTTCTTGAATTACACAATATGGCAGTTATAATATAACAATAGGCTAAAACAAAAAGGAAGACATAAATGGATCAAATAGGCTTTAGAACCAATCGTTAGGGGCTTATAAATGTCATCATATATGAGAGTCAAAGAAGACATTGAATCCATATCTTGGAAGCCATGAAACACTATGATAGCATCTAAAGCAACAGATGAATTTAGAAAATTTTCTCAAGCAAAAGTCGCAGCCTATATCGTAAAGCCATCTCCTCCGCATCCTCCGTTGAGAGTTGCCTCTTCCTTCGCACCGCAAAGGGCAAAATAATTGTGCCTCCCTAATTTCTAACCCAACCAGCCAAACCTACCTTCAACTAAGCACTGGAAGATCAAGTTGAGCAACTAAATAGAGTGCCCACTTAATATTTGGATGGCTTTGGGCCCTTAGAAAAGCTCTACTACATTAAGCCATTATTATTCAAGTCTCAAAGTCTTTAGGCGTACCTACTTTCCATATGTAAAACCTTGTAACCTTCATAAAATGCACTATATATAGATGGATAATGCTAGAATACCATAGCCATTAACATAATTAGTGACATAATAATAGTAAAATTCCTATCTTGCCATTAATGAATGGCTGAATTGATATTGCTTTAAAAGATATTGAAGTCATTTTATTCTATTATGGTATTCTTTATGACATTTAGTATGTCACCGTAGAGTGATCGTTTTTTTTTTTTCCTATAGATATCCCCAGTGTCTCACAATAGAAAAGCATAATTTTTCTTCCCCACCTAGGTGTAATGCGGTAAATAGCAAAAACTATTACCATATTTGATTTGTTAAATGAATGTGCAGCCTCTACAGTAAATCAATAGCCTTCATGATTCTAAAAGAGTACAGAATCAGTCAAGCACGTCTCACATAAGCCCCTTGGTACCTTAATTGACAATAGAGATGACACTGTGACTTTTGACACTAAAAGCATTATATAGGAGGTTTCAATCACTTTCAATCACAAACATACATGACATGATTACAGGGGTTAAAACACTCAAATTTTAAATAATTTTGACTTGAATGCAGAAGTAAAGCTTTGAAAGACTACAAAATCATGATATTTAAGCATATTTCTAGTTATGCTTCATCTTATTTTTGGAGTTCTACCTTAGACTTTAGAAAAGTGTAATAGAACAAGTGATAATTTAATCCAGCACTAGACCTTAGGCCTTAAAATTCGGTCTAAACACCCAAACCAAAGTGCTTCTGGCAATTTAGATCACTTTTCGCCATCAAATCACTCGAATATGCAATTTTGATATTCAAAAGTGAAATGGATGTTTCAATTAATTAATCCGAGATGCATTGTAGACAAGGATAGGCTTCAATTATGTGGCAAATTTTTAAAAGTTAAATTAACATTGCACTACCTCTAATCAAATTAATGGATATATTGTACAATTTCTCTAACATCTTCTTGTGAGCTGCAATAATTTCAGCAGCCTTTTCACTTCCTACATGGTTGCTACATCCTGTACCACATCACTATTGGCGCTGGTGTCGCTCAACTAAGTTTGCAACCATGTAACAGATGTGGGTATAGATGTTGGCATCAATAAACGATTCATGACTGTATTTCAAAACTCTATTAAATGCTTTCGGTGGTTGAAGATGGTGGTTTGGGAGGATTGTATAGCGTCGATTAGAGGAAAGGTCAACTGAACGACGGAACATGAGATTAAGATGCAGGCGGATAGGCAGCGTAAATTAGGTCATTAAGAAGGCAGCGTAATATGTTAGGAATTATGAGGGCTTTTTTGGTATGAAATGTTTTACATCACATCACGCCTTTTAGAAGGGGGGAGGATTATTTGGAAATGCAGTTCATTATATGAATGTGTTTATCCATTTTGTTGCACTCACTTGGCTTCAACTAGGGCGATATTTTTAAAAATTGCGAATCGATTCAATGTTTCTAGCATGTATAGATTGGTGTACTTTTTTATTCTCTTTGATTCAAAAAAATAAAAAGAAAAAAAAATTCTCCAACTTTTCTTTCTCTGACAATGTTTTCTCCTAATTATAACTACGTCTCTCTTTCTTTTTTATTTGTTTTAATCCTTGTAAGTATGTCTCTATATGATAGATGAATTAAATTCATAAATAATTTAATTTTTGTCAAATTGAAATATAATCATTTCAATTCATAAATAATTTATTTTTTTGTCAAAGTGAAATATAAATTTAAGTTATGTATTTATATATAATCTCTAACAATTGGTGGAACAAAAAATAATAATAATTCACGGTAAAGAAAATATTAATATTAATAATAATAAGAAAATATTAATAATAATAAATGGTTGAAGAATGGTAGCTAAAAGGTGGCACGCATGATTAGGAGAGAGAGAGGGAGTGCAACAGAGGGAGAGAGAGAGTGGAACCCATTAAAGCTTTTGCACAGAATTAATTATACCAATCTCTTATTAATTAGTAAAAATCTAACCCCTAACGGGGGTTATCTTGTCTTAACCCCCGTTAAAGGGGGTCAACAAAATTACAGATATCCTAGTTTTCACCCTTTTAGTGTTGATTATTGGGGAGAGAGATCTTGGACTTCAGATGTGGATCAAAACAATGGACTTTATAGTCCATGTAGTTGGGATGATATAATTTGCACAGATTTTAATGTACTTTGAATACTTGCATCTATTTCATTTTCATTGAAATACGATCCTATATGAAGTGGTAGAAAAAGTTCTGCATTGGTTTATATTGTTTAATATTTATGTATCCCCGTCTTCTAAATATTAGAGCATCTCCATTGCAAATATCAATTAGCAATTCCACGCGGTGGAAAGATGGTGACAAAAAATTTTATGAGTCCAACATTTTCTTTTCCTCATTTGCCTCACTTTTCCCCACTTTTTTTTCTACTTTTGCTCCATAAATTTCCCTATCACTTCTACATTCCCACATCGACATTCACATCCTCCAGGACCTCCACTATAATTTTATCATTATTTTTGAATTTATTTCTACATCTCTCATACTTTTTAACTTTTCACTTTCTTTTTCCCTACGCTTCTTTCTTTTTCTCTTCAATTAGAATAATCATTTTCTTTCTATCTCTCTTATCCACATCATTCATTAATTAACATCCACAATGCGATGGAGATGCTCTAATGATGCAGGCGAAAGCGTAGAAGGATAACTAATACAGGATTATAAATGAAAATTCGCAAGAATAAGCCATCTAGGTAGATAATTGAAGAACTCTTCAATATTTTATTCAATACTTAAAACTACTCCCCCAACAATAATCCCTTACTATGATTTAAATAGAAAAATACTAACTTGGCGATCAAAAAATAATAAAATAAGAAAATATAATTCTCACCTAATTAAGATACAAATGTCCTTATAAAGTTAAAATAGTTAAGGAAAGTAATAAAATTAAATTCTTAATTTAAATGATCTTCTAGAACATTCCGTCTCCATCATCTAAGCTGTTACGTAGAATTCTCTAAATAATTATTGTAAGCTGTACAAAAATGTGTGTTTTTCAATTTTAGTATAACAATTGTTCTTACCGCCCCGCGGGGCGGGAATTTGGAATTGAAAGTGCTTGTTATGCTTTTCACAGTCATTCCAAACCTTTTTTTGTTGTTTTGAACGTCGGATCAACTAATTCTTGAAAAATCTTCCATAATTAAATCTAAACATTTGTATTGTACATTGTGTTAACAAGTACATAAAAAAATGTATATTGAAAAATTATATTTTTTAAAAAAATAATATCTTAAACCAACAATGAAAAACCTGAAAAATCTACATGACGGATCTTTGGCTCAAACAAGTCACGCATATGTAGACTTGCAAAACAGAGGCCCAAGCAAGAAGAGAAATTGGTTCGTAAATAACTTTTTGTATCGCTCTTCAGCTCATTATTATTTCGTTCACCTGATTGAAAACTCATATATACAGTCTTTAATCCAAACTATTCGTCTTTACATGCGTGCAATGCTCTCAACAATATGGACCATGTCTAGTCGTCACAAATGGGCCATTTCCCAGCCCAAAATTCAAATGGATTGATCTAACTACAAAGTGGACAATGTCCAGTCCTAAACCCAAGACCCCAATTCCCCCCTAACTAGTCCGCCAAGTTCCTATCATTACAAAACATGAACCAGTGACCATTCCCTACTGCGACTTCAAAACCCTAACCCCAACCCTTCCGTCTTTCCTCGAGCTCAATTTTGAATCTGTAGCAATGTCGATGTCGAAGAGTTCGAAGATGCTCCATTACATAAACTACAGGATGCGCGTTACGATCCAGGATGGCCGTCAGCTCATCGGAAAATTCATGGCTTTCGATCGTCACATGAACTTGGTGCTCGGGGACTGCGAAGAGTTCCGGAAACTTCCGCCGGCTAAAGGATCCAAGGAGGAGCGTGAGGACCGCCGCACTCTTGGCCTCGTCCTCCTCCGTGGTGAAGAAGTCATTTCGATTACTGTGGAGGGTCCTCCTCCACCGGATGAGTCCCGTGTAAAGGCCACCGGTGCAAATGCTGTTGCAGGACCGGGTATTGGTCGGGGCGCCGGCCGTGGTGTGCCGTCTGGCCCTCTTGTTCAGGCACAGCCCGGCCTTTCTGGGCCAGTGAGGTAATTTCGATTATCAGTTGAAAGAATAGTATTTGTATTGCCTTGATAGTCCTCTTTGTCCTCTCTGGTTATTTCAACATTTTATGCATCCTTTTTTATGAACTCACCAGTTCATAGCTTATTTTATGCATAATCAACTGAACTTTGTTCGAGTTATGCCCTTCTTGTTACAAGTGTTCCTACGGAAACAAGTGTAAGGTGGTAGAATAATATCTAAAAAATACTATAATAGCTCAATACAACTATGTTTTACCTTCGTGGAAAATAAAAACGTGAAAAAGTAATGAATCAGTGTATCTGTCCATAATGTAGTACTAGGAGTGCAGCTTTTTTTCAGTGGAAGGATGAATTAGGTGGAATTGGAAAGAGGTTTGATGTAAATATGTGCTATGTATAAGAATGGAAAAAGAGAACCAATAAATAAGCAAGAATGCAAGAAAAGTTTAAGTAGTAGCACTTAATGCTTGATCTCTCAAATGCATAGAAGAAGACTACAACAACCTCGATGGAGGACTAGATCCACCATGCTCATTGTAACTGAATCCTTGAGGGCTAGTGTTGAAAAGAATAGTTGGATGTTGGTATTGATGATACAATTCAGATCAAAAAAACCTGAAGTTACCATAGGCCAAGAAACCAACACAAGTTCCAAGTTTCAACCCTGTTTCTAGAAATCTTGACTTTGTTGTGGAAGGCTGCAATAGTGCGGATGGCGCAAATGCTGTAGTTGGGCCAACTGGGCCTGGTGTATTGGGATTCTGAGTACAATCATGGTCGGTAATGAATAATGATGATCCAGTGGGAGGAGGCATGGGGATTCTGAGTAGAATCAGAGGGAATGGGTGGTAATGAATAATGATGAAATTAAGTGGGAGGAGGCACTACCCCACCTAGAAAAGGAAAAAGAGTAGAGACATCTGGAGACACTGGTGGATTTGGCAGCAGCACAGATGCTGAAGAATTGTTCGTTAAATGGAATGATTTTGATGATGTATTTTTGAGAAATATTGGCAGAATTAGTCAACAAATAACCTTCGGTAGTTGTTTTGTTACTAAGCTTGTTGTATACAATCATTAGAGTTCTTTCGTGTATGGCTTTGTGACATTTTTCCTGACCTTAGTCCCTGAATCTTAGTGTTTTGCAATGGGATATGAAGATTCTGCAAGTGTTTGCTTTCCTATATCACTTGCAATGATCTTATTGTTGTTATTAACTTATATGTGATATTTTCTTACTTGGTAACACTGGTTTGAATTTAACATATACTCTTCACCATTGTGCATGTAATAGAGGAGTAGGTGGACCAGCACCTGGAATGATGCAACCACAGATCTCACGCCCGCCGCAGATTTCAATGCCGCCAGTTTCTTATCCTCCCCAGCAGCCAGCTTCTGGGGGTCAGGCTCCAGTTGTTAGGCCCCCATCTATGCCACCCCCTGGTGGATTCCCTCCAAGACCTGGAATGCCAGGTGCACCAATGCAGCCTCCACCACAGTTTAGGCCCGGCCCACCTGGGCAGTTTCCGCCTCCACAGTTTGGGCAGAGGCCAATGGGACCTCCCCCACCGCAGATGATGAGAGGACCTCCACCTCCCGGGGCGCCAATGAGACCTGGAATGCCTGGTGGGCCGCCTCCTGGACAGATGCCACCTCGCCCAGGAATGCCACCACCTCCTCCTGGTGGACAAGTTCACATGTTTGGTCCCCCCAGACCTGGAATGCCGCCTCCACCCAATGCACCTTCTCAGAATCAGCAACAGCAGTGATGGTACTCTTTGAGGGATTTCTCCGGTTTGGTGGTCCGAGTGAAATAGGTACGTTTGGCTTTGTCGTGTTTCTAAGATCTTGTAAAAATTTATTGTCTGAATTTTATTTACTTTTTCGTTTTTGAGAAATAGCTGAATCCATTTGGAAAACAACTAAATTGACTTTTGTGTCTAGATCAGTCAGCATCTTGCTTTAGCTTTCTACAAAGAATTGGGCTGTGTAGAATCGGTTATCTTGGATTTTAAGGCCTAAAGGCTGTAATATTTGTCGTTTTTTTTCTTATAATAGTGATCTTTTACATTCTGGTTTTCGTTTGGAGTTTAGTATTGAAGGGTTTCTTTGATGAGTTTCAGTAGTTTCATTAGTAATCGTTATGAACAATTTGTTGAAATCTTAATTGCGTGTGAATTCTTGCTGAAGTGGTGGTAAAGGATATTACTAACTGATTTTACTGATTTGTAAATGATTTTATTGATTCTTGGAATTTATCTGCATACAGTCTGTGAATTCTTCCTTGAAATGCATTTTTTTCCAGATAATTGAATTGATTATTGTTTTATTAAGCCAATTGCCAATTGGTGACTTGAAGAAACACCGAAATTGCAGATTTGAATGAGGAATTAGCTTCAAATAAAAGTTGAAGGTTGGAAATTCTTGTTTTCGCACACAGTATAAACGACCTGGCTTTTAATGTTGATTTTGATCTGCACAACTTATTACTGATCAAATTGCACTACTTTTCTTCCCTCGTGAAAGAATCAAACTCAATGGATCAAAAATGGAAACAAAAACATTATAAATAGAGATATCTAGCACAAAAGGAGCATTTTCATAAATTGAACACAGCTAATCTTCCACAAAATTTATACACCCATGTTATTACACTGCATGCATAAGTCCACTCTATATGCTGATTCTCAAGCAGGAGTTGATAATTATATAAGATGTCTGGTACAACCTCTTTCCATCTATCTAGTTACTGGTGAACATAATTATCAAACCAAATTTCAGTTTGTTGTTTTTCTCATTTCTGGATTTATTGGCATCTAGTTTGAATTCTTGCTTTCCATGACTAGGAATTTGTTGTGTAAAATCAGCAAGGCTTGCAATAGTTGTCCTTTTTTTCATGGTGGTAATCTTTCGCCATCCGGGGCTGACTTTAAGTTTTTGAAATCTGTGATACGCATGTGGTGGTATGATTCTTGTGAAATGGAGATTCAGGTAGTTGATTTTCCTTATAGCACTGTGTTTGGTATATAGGTAATCAATACTTGCGCTGTGATGATGGATTTGATTTTCTTTATTGGGTGTGTTTGTTGACATGTTAAGGAAACCAGACATAGTGTAGCGCTTTAGTAATCATTTTCGTTTAACCTATCAATGTGCATTTACTTGATTTTGGGCAGGTTTATTTGAGTTATCAATCACTTGAGAGCAACTGAACACAATTTCAAATGACTTTTACCCGTGCTTGGTTAGTTCGATGAAGAGTTGAAGTAGATTTCGGTTCTTAGCGCATGGGCATTCTGGTGTGTTAATTAATTATGTATCAATTTCTATGAAGATGTGTGACAGATTATGAATCGTCTTGGACGCTTTTTCTTTACAGTCAATCTAGCTATCAATTGATGCGCTAATATTGAATGTTCCAAGTGTGTTTTGTGTAACTCTCTGAAATAGCCCTGCCCAAAATTCCAATGGACTGAACTAACAAGTGGACCAAATCTAGTCCCCAGCCCAGGACTATATCCAAGTTCCTGCCATATGAAACGTGACGCAACTCAAACCTTACTTATTAGGAGCTTATGTCACGACTAATTATCTAAATTCTCTCTTTCATTTATTTGCTAATTTCCATTGAGAACGACCTGTATTTAAAGAAATGATTTTGATTAAATTGTCACTATCTTGTGTGCTTCTTTGTTGATAAGTTGAATAATTATCATCATGTCGTGTTGTCACATGGTGCTCTTGTTGCGGTAATTTATAATTGGGTGATCGTTCTTGTCAATTGATTGTAATTCTTGTTGCGGTAATTTATAACTGGGTGATTGTTCTTGTCAATTGATTGTAATTCATGAGTGGGTGATCGTTCTAGTCAATTGATTATTCTTGTCTAATCAATTTCATTTCAGCTCGTCTAACATAAACTCGTGATACGTTCAGGCCCGTTTGATCGAATTTTTTTACTTTGTGGAATTTTTTTACTTTGTGGAATTATGTTTGATATAAAATAAAATTTGAAATGGAATTTAAATTCCATAATACAATTATTTTAACCTTTTTTTTTTGTCAATTTTATGGAAAATAAGTTCTTTGGGGATATAGTGGTTTTTATTTTCCATCTTACATAGAATTTAATTTTCTTTTCATATTTTGCAATCAAACACTGGAAAATGAATTCCTTGAGAGTAATGTAATTTTTATTTTTCACGTTACATGAGATTCATTTTCTTTTCCATCATTTGCAATCAAACACATCCTTAGTAATAGAGATTATTTGATGTCTATATTAACACATCGTATTGTGCCATGAGAATCATGTGATATGTTACTTCGGTATTTGATGATTTCAAGATAATTACATTCAATATCAAGATATAATTGTGTGTCAATATGAACATTATATTAGTACTACGGTACGTAATGCATGGTACAATGTTGGTTGGCGGAATACCAAGAGATAATTATTCATTCATTCACAGCTGTATGCATCTTGTCCATCTTCTACTCAATCAAATCAATGGGATACCAAACCCTGGTTAGAGAACAAGCAAATGCTTCTTAACTTGAAAGAAAGGGACATAAAGTGAAGGGAGGTGTAATTGATTGCAGCAGTGAATGGCCCTATGTTATCTCTAATCATCTTTTCCATTTAACCCCACAATGTGGTGATGCATTACATCAATCTTCTCCTACCATGCATCTCCCACAAGGCACAATAAATCATGGAATGTGAACTATCATTGGACTCAAGAGCTCAAAAATGGAGGTCTCTATCTTGGAAATCATAATTTGGAGGGTTCTAGAACCTGAAAGAAGTCTCGACAAAAACTGTATTCTTCATATATATCTTTGACAATATTTATTGTGAATTTAACACAAGAAAGTATTAGCTATGTTTTGAAAGAAATATTAAATGATAATGAGTGCTTTAGACACTTTTCTAGTTTAATAATGTAACCTAATTTGGTGAATTATTAAATGAATTTAAAACAAGAAAGTATTGCCTATTTGTACACCATTTTTAGGGGTTCTGGGCTCTTCTTTTCTATACATTTTATAAATATTATTATTTTTCATCACCTCTCAAACAAGTCACTTAACAAAATTTTTTCAAAGGCAAGCAAATTTTTCAGAAAAAGTGAGAAATTTTAGAGGCAAATGTGAAAAATCATATAATATTTTAGTGTGCTTAAATGTAGAAAAAAAAATATTTTTACCAGGCAAGCGCTTAGTCATAAATCATAATCATGACTTTATATCTTGGATAATATTCTTGTACGCATGTCTATAACCTAGTAGAAAGTAAAGGAGCTAAGATAAGTGACGGAAAGTCATGGAAAAAGAAAGAAAGTATACTAAGCAGAAAATGAAAAGAATAATACTTTTTTTCGAAATGCTCTACCTTTTTTCTCCAAAGGATTGAATTACTAGATTAAGCAAATCCTTGCTATTTGAATCCACCTAAAATCCTATATGGGAATGATTGAA
Source organism: Jasminum sambac (assembly GCA_018223645.1). Classification (NCBI taxonomy): domain Eukaryota; kingdom Viridiplantae; phylum Streptophyta; class Magnoliopsida; order Lamiales; family Oleaceae; genus Jasminum; species Jasminum sambac. The sequence continues at coordinate 21,241,651 of CP073649.1, forward strand.
GTAGACGATTGCATGCTGATGGATTTACAACTATAGAACTTCTTGAGAAGAAAGCAAGTTTCCTCTCTTTTTTTTTTTTTTTTTTTTTGAAAATGTGTAACTTTTATTTTTTATTTTTTGAAAATAAAAATGTGTAACTTAAAATAATTGAAAAGTTGAACAAGATCTTATTTCAGTACAATGCATGGGGAAAAAATTATTTTTAAAAACATTGATTTTTTTAAAAATCCTACCAAATAAACGACTTCAATCTACTGCCTCAATTTTTTTCATATTAACTGTCTCATTCATTCAAAATAATCATATTTACAATTTATTGTATTAATTCAACTTTTCTGGTTTGTGATCATCCCGTCCTTCCCTTCCAAGGCAAAGCTTTCCTTAATACTTACTTTTGTAAAGGTTATAGATGGAATTTAAAAATCATCTGATTCCTCAGCCAAGTCACAACTCCACCATTGCCAACCTGCCCCCCTTCTGCATTCCCATTAATAAATTAATCAAATCCAAAAGTGCATATATTATATATGTGTGGTAAATCAGAGGGTTGACAAAATGACAAGTGTCTTACACATACTCATCTGGAAATTATTCTTATATCTTAGGCCTTGTTCTTTTTAAAATTTCACGCAATTTCATATATCCTATATATATTTTTAACTACACACATATTTTCCAATACAATACCAATCACATATTTTACATGAAACAGCGTGAACTCTTCGGAAGAGCAAGCCCTTAATTAATTGATTTTAAGAGAGCATCTGTCCCCACTAACAGCTGGTCACAAGCTACTAATACTCAAATCCTCAATGACGATGTTTAGTAACAACAAAAGATTTACAGTTGAAAAGGGTTTTTTTCAGAAACTTGTTTAGGTGTAAAATTTATCTTGTCTTTTAAATTTTAATTATATTTTGTGCTTGTTCACATTTACACTTTGCAATTTGCATTGACATCAATTCGATGCACATGTAGACATAAAAACTAGCCGTCTGTTCTTATATTTTACGTTTTTTAGAGCACTAATTATATAGTAGTACTCACCTTGCGACTGATATTCGACGAAGAAAATGGCCTTGCTTCCCAATGTAATGGACTTTCATAATACCATCAAAATATTGAGAAGTTGTTCAAATATCTAGGAAATTACTACAGAGGAAAAGAATTCAACCAACTGCATGTCAATCTTATTTTCAGTCATATTTGACTTTGTATCGACAATCCAATAGAGAACTAGAAGAACTAAATAGAATGTTCTATTTCTTTGTATTTGATCATCAATTGATCTTGTTCAAATACAATTTCTCAATATTTACACAAGCCTCTATTATCGAGGGCCTGAAATGAATCAAATTGATGTGGAAAATTATTAATCATCGTTCGACTTTCATGTGTGACATGGGGAGAATTCCTGCATTAGAAGGAAAAAAATAAGATAACTTATAAGTGCTAAAGATTATATCTATGAGTCTACAAAAATTGTGGATAGAAAGTATTTTGATCAAAGTTCTCTTTTCATTTTAACAAGGTTTAAATGTCTTTGGTATCATTAATCAAGGTAACTAACCATGGAAGCTTTGTGTCTGATTTTGACCAATTCCCATCTGAACAAGGCTGTGCAGATCATCTTCCCAGAATGTTGAAATCTAAAGAACAATTTGATCATCATTCACAAGCTGATTTCTATCATTTATCATCATACTATTCAATCAAGTTTTGAAGAGTTAAGAGAGTTATTTACCATTTCACTAAAATTTTCCGAAGGAAGATGTTGCTTGCTCTGAATTCGACCCGAAGCATCATCAAAAGGGACGACGCTATGCAAGTTTGGTCCTTGTTGACATTGAAAACTATAATCTGATGGTTGTGGGTTGCGATGTATTGCTCCGCGAGATTGAAACATCTGAAAATTTGCAAAGACAATTAGTCACTACAAAAAAAAAAAATCGAATATAGAGGATGCAACTATTTGCTTTTTTAATAAATAATATGCGACTTACATCTTTAGACAAAAGAGCTTCCACATCGAAGTCCACATTAGGATTGACATTGGCCAATTTCATCGACAGGAACTGCTCAACAAACAAATCAGTAAACTGTCAATCATAATTAAGTTTCTTTTATTTTAAACTAAACAATATTGTTTATTAGCAGCATTGATTGGATCAGTAAAAAATAATGTATGGAAGATTCATATTAATTGGTGTTATGACACGTAAGTGCTAATATTTGAACAACATCAAAACTAATAAATAAATATTGAAATGTCACGTAACCGTTATTCATCAATACTCTCTTAATTTGAACATAAACTTCAAAGTACATAATGATTTACCTCAACTTGTTTTTGTAAGGACTGCACATAATTTATAATCTCATCAAGCATTACAGCTTTGCCGGTCACCTACAAACAAGAATCCATACATATCCATAATATATCTTAGAAATTATCAACACTCCGTACAATAATAATGAGGGAGATATTATTTGAACAAATATGGTGACAATTCATAATAGTGCAATCCTTTTCCTTATAGGTCATATCATTTTCAAAGCCAATATCCATTATCCTTTTTGTTATTTGTCATCTTGTTTGTTCAAGTAGAATTTCCCTAATAAAATCGTGTTTAAGTGTTGGAAAATTGGGTTAATTACGCGAAAATACCTTATTACAACCCGGTACAAGATCTTGTAATAGCTTCATTCTTTCGCTAATCTTTTCTCTTCGGACCTAATCACAAAAATATAACCAGAGCGTTAAAGGTTGAAGTTTCATCTTAAAAAGCCGACTTTGTTATTTAATCTTGTCTTACTTGGAATTTATCCGAGTGAGTGCAAATAAAAAAAAATATTCTTACTCTCTCAGCAAGACTATGGGCATCTGTAGCCTGGCCCCTTCTAGCCCTAACATGAATATAGTCCTTTGGAGGCTCTGCACATTTTTGATCATCAGACTTACTTTTTTTCGCACTTGATTCACTATTTTCTGGTGAAACCTGCTGGGAATTTGTTAAGAAAATTAATCCACAAAAATATACAATTCATAATTCTGGAAATTCTTAGGCCTTGTTCTATTGGGGATTTAGTTGTTTCGCGCGGTATTCCGTGTAAAAATGTGTGGTTAATATTATTTTGGGAAATATGTGTGGTTGAAAATGAGTATGAGGTATACGGAATTGCGTACGAATTTGGTTAACACCAAATAGAACAAGACCTTAAAATGGGAAAAAGAATAAAGAGAATTACATTGGTTGAATTTGTTGAAGGGTTAGCTTTTGCCTTTCCCTTGGAAATTGCTTTCCTCTTTCTGCAATTCGCATCATTTGCAGCAATCTGCTCGGAGGCCGAAGAATTCTCCATGGATTCACAAACCTGAGCATTTTCATTACCAATTTTAACAGATTCCACTAAATTCTTGCCAGCAAAGCAAGATAATCTCGCAGCTCTCTCTGCAAATCCCAGATCCGCAGAAAATGGCGGAGAAGAAAACCGATTTTCATTTACCGGATAAGTCGGCGGAGAGATCTGACGATCGAGTATCGATAGCTTGAGCTCCGGTGGAGAATTCACAGAATTGCCTAGTCTACCGATGAGTTCTCTGGCAACAATGGCGTCACCAACAACGGCATTTGATGGAGATGGGGAAGAAACCATTGAGCTCAATGCAGAGTGAAAGGGATCGTTTGTGTTCATTGAATTTTCCCAATTGGGATTGAAAAAGCAATTTTCAAGATGCTCTGAGGCACAATTGAGTTCATTCATAAACATGTTTTGCTTCTCCATTTTGCTACTGTTTCACTTGAAATTCTGCACAAGTTCGTGGATAGAAAGCGTGGAGATTTTGGTCCAAATTGGAATGGCCTAATTGGAACATGTAAGTTGTAACGAACGAATGAAAGTTGAAATAAAATAAAATGAGGGGAAAATGTAGCAAAGTGAAGAACAAGCTACTATAGACTCTATATATATATATATATATATGTTATAAATAATTGAAAGTTGGATCGTTATTGTGAATGAGTTGTGAATGGCTTATGAAATCGTTGAGGATGAAAATAATTAATGAATAATTTATGCAAACGATTGATAATCATGTGTAATATAATTTCATCGTTTTTGTTTTGATTCTACTGACGATGGTGCATAAATAGCGCCGATGATTGATGAATGAAGAAGAAGGAAGAAAGTTGATATATTTCCTCTCTGATACCATGCATGGCGTTTAAGGTATTTTTCACTTTGATTTTACACTGCGTTATCGTACTGATCTACTGCAGCTAGAGCTCACTCTTGTAGTAAAAGGAAATATCTTCTCTGATTGCATCTTATAGATGGCCTCTGTATCGAAACCAATTATTACAAGATAATCGCGATTTTTCAGAAATTTTATTTTATTTATTGTTGTCTTGTACAGTACTTAATTCAAATTTCAAAACAAAATATACTAGCTCATCTAAATTTTTGAAAATGTAAACGACAAAACTTGATTTTGTAAACTCTTGATATTCTGGTGATAATTATTAAGTGAATGACGATCTTTGATTGACGATCTCAAAGGGTTAGGTGAAACAATAATCGAAAGGAAATGAAAGATCGGCCAGGATCGTGGCGGCGTTAATTTTCCTTGACGACACCTGCTCATCTCTCGATGGTAGAATACCTCACGATCAAAGATCCATACATTACGTGGAAAAATTTAAGAACGATTCGATCACCAAAGGCTGTCGTCTGCGAGGCGGAGATATCGATGGATGCACTTGCGCTGCAAGATTTTACCATCTGTAAAGATTACAATTCCAATTATTGAGAATCGTTACGAATTACTTTTTCAATGGTGAAGAAATTGCGAGGCAAGATATGTTAGAAAAACTTTTCAACATTCCATGCCGAGCGTGCTCCTATGACGCTGATGTCGAGCGTAGATTTCAAGCGTATTGAACTTGTATCTTGCTTATTAATGCAGAACAAAATAATGAACTACTCATGAAAAACCATGGGATCGTCCCAACGGGATCGCGGTGATACGAAACAAATGGAACTATATGGCTGAGGTAAATGCAGCGAATAATTAAAAGCTCACATGGACATCCTTTTAAGAACTTTAAGACTATTTTACCAAATGAGTGTCCATGTGAAGCTTGTTACAAGGTAAATTAGTATCAGACCTCTACAAAACAAAGGTAAATGTTGAATGTAGCCAACTTTTAAAGAAAAGAATTCAAGGTGATATTTGTGGACCTATACACCCACCTTGTGGACCATTTAGTTATTTTCTGGTCTTAGTTGATGCATCTACTAGATGGTCACATGTTTGCCTACTTTCAACTAGAAACGATGCATTTTGCTAAACTATTAGCCCAAATTATAAAATTGTGCGAGTTCATTTCACTGATTATTCCGATCCGGTCCATTCGATTTGATAATCTTTGGTGAATTTAGATCAAAAGCATTTGATGATTATTGTCTGACTATGGGAATTGAAGTTGAATATTACATTTGCTCATGTCCATACACAAAATGGATTAGCCGAGAATCATTTATTAAACGCCTCAATTTATTGCTTGGCCTTTATGCTTATGAGTCAAAACTCCCAACTTCTACTTGGGGACATCTTTGTATTACATCTTTGCGGCATTGATACGTCTCCCGGACCAAGCTGCATATCATCAATACTCCCCTTTACAATTAGCATTTGGTCAAGAACCTAATGTTTCTCATCTTGAATTTTGGTTGTGAAATAGTACCAATTGCACCCCCACAGCGTACCAAAATGGGTCCCAATGCGAAGGCTTGGAATTTATGTTGAGTTTAATTCACCGTCCAATCATCGGTGCACCTAGAACCTTTAACCAGGTGATCTATTTAATGCATGCTTTAATGATTGTCATTTTAATGAAATGAATTTTCCAACAGGGGGTACAAAACTACATCTGAAAGAAAAAATGAACTTTCACTGGAATGAAGACTCTAGCTCACTTTGATCCCAAAGCAATAAATGTGAGAGAGAAATTGAAAATCTTATTCATTTGCAAGCGCATATGAGCGCACGATGCATTTGTGAATACAGGAAAGTCACCAAGTCGCATATCCGGGTAGAGAATACAGCAAGCAAAATTGATGTCCCAGCGAGGACAACTATTCTGACAAATGAATCAAAAATACGCCAGAAGCGTGTAGTCGACGATTGGTTCCAAGGATTACGTACCTAGAAGAGAATGGTACAAGACATAAACCAACAAAAGAATCTTTGCGAAGTAATGATAAAAGCGATTGATCAATCAAATAAAATATTTAAAGTTCCAAGAGAACCGAGAAGCATCGAGAAGATTGAGGTTCATGAGCAGAAGTATTCGAAAACCATGAGATATCAATAGATTATTTACTATCTAATAACTTATGGGAGCGAGGAAAGCACTATTGTAGATGATATATTCTCCTTTAATGTTGCCTTGAGTAAATTGTGCAAAGTGAGGATTACGAGCACTGTCTGTTAAGATTGTAGAAATAGAAATGATTGGCCAAAATGGAAGGAAGCCATACATTTGAATTAAATTCTTTGTATAAACGTAAGTATTCGGACACGTAGTTCAAACACCAAAAAATGTAATCCTGCAGGATACAAATGGGTTTTTCGTAAGAAAGAGAATGAAGAAACGAAATTACAAGGTATAAAGCAAGGCTTGTAGCGCAGATTCTCTCAAGGCCAGGAATTGACTATGAAGAAGCGTATTCTCCAGTAATGGATGCTATTACTTTTAGATTTTTGATAAGTCACTTTGTAACAAAAAAACTTGACATAGTCTTATGGATGTAATGCTTTGCATATTTATATGGTTCACTTGGCGGTGATATATATATGAGAATTCAGAAGGAATAAAAGTGCGAAGCACTTAGTGCATGCCCAAATAATGTGTTATCAATTAAATTGCAAAGATCACTATATGGTTTGAAGCAATCGGGAAGAATGTGGTTCAATTGGCTTAAGTAATTTTTGTTAAAAAGGGGATACAAAAATGATGACATTTGTCCTTGTGTCTTCATAAAGAAAACGGATCTTTGGATTTGCAATCATAGCAGTCTATGTTGATGATTTAAATCTCATTGGAACTCTGAAGAGATTAATGAAGCGGTGAAGTACTTAGCCCAGAATTTGAGATGAAAGATTTAGGCAAAACCAAATTTTGTCTAGGTTTCTGATTGAACATTTCCCGAGAAGGAGTTTTTGTTCATCAATCTTCATATCTTGAAAGGTTTTGAAGCGATTTGGTATGGATAAAGCACACCCTCTAGCATCACCTATAGGTCGTTCGAACACTTGATGTTAGAAAGGGGCGGCGTTAGACCACACGAAGATGGGAAATCCTTGGTCGGAAATGCAGTATCTTAGTGCAATTGGAGCATTACATTATCACGACAAATTGCACTCGACCCGGACATAGCTTTTACGTAAATCTCTGGCAAGATATAGTCATACACCTACCAAAGACATTGGAATGGTATTAAACACATTCTCGTTATCTAAGAATGCGTCGATTTAGGTTTATTTTATTCACATAATTCTCGATCTACTTTAGTTGGATATGCGACGGAGATACTTATCAGATCCCCATAAAGGCAAGTCCCAAAGCCAGGATATGTATTTCTGGCGTGGAGGAAGCGCTATATCTTGGAAATCTACAAAACAAACTTTGGCGCATAACATCATCAAATAATCTTTGAACTCATTGCAATTCATGAGACAAATCGAGAATGTATGTGGTTAAGGAATATGACTCATCATATACAAACATCATGTGGGCTATCCTCAATAAAGAAAAAATCAAGCATGTTGTATGAGGATAATGCAGGCTTGCATCGCAAGCTCAACAAAGGTTACATCGAGGAGATAGAGCGAAGCATATCTCTCCAAAATTCTTTATACACATGACCTTGAAAGTGGTGAAATTGATGTTCAACAAATTCGCTCAATTGACAATTTAAGCGGATTTGTTCACAAGCGTTACCAACATCAACCTTTAGAAAATTGGTGTACCAAATTGGCATCGCGGCGACTTAGGACCTTGAACAATGTCATTATGAGGGAGTATTTATCTTTCTTTTTCCTTCGATCGGGTTTTATCCCATTGGGTTTCTGTGAGGTTTTAATGGCGACGTATTTATACTCTGTGGTGAACATCGAGGGGAAGCGGTTGTATCTTTCTTTTCCCCTTGATCGGGTTTTATCCCACTGGGTTTCTGAAACAAGGTTTTAACGAGGCAACACATGGCACCACAATCAACTTTATTGTATAAATAGTCGTTCGAAGTGTTATAAATAATTCAAAAGTTGGATGCATTATTGTGAATGAGTTGTGAATGACTATGAAATCATGTGAGGATGAAAATAATTCATGAATAATTGTACAACTTGATTGATAATCGTGTATAATATGACTCATCATTTTTGTTTGATTCTACACTTGATGGTCTATAAATAGACCTCAATTCATGAATTGATGAATGAAGAAGAAGGAAGAAAGTTCAATATATTTCCTCTCTATTCTCTTGTAGCATTTAAGGTATTTTTTTACTTTGATTTTACAATAATATATATATATATATATATATATATATATATATATATATGATATTATTGGATATATGAAATAATTATAATAATATGTCCGTTTAAATAAGATATTAATTTTGATCCAGTATTCAATTTGGATATCTTGATATACTCAAATTATGGCGTGATAACATATCATATCATGATTTAATCGACAATTAGTATGCTGTATTATATTATTTATACTGTCACATTATGATTTGAACACATTAAAATATCCAAATTGAACACTAGATCAACAATGAATAAGATATTTTTACTATACTTAGTAGAAGATTAGTTTTGATGTAAAAATGACGGGGTGTCGCGGGGGTTTTCCCAAGTCAGGTCGTGCCCCACCCCACTTTTAAAAGAAATAAAAGAAAAGTTTTAAAAATGAAATTTTTTATAATATAATTTAATAAAATTAATTATCGGTATAACAGACTCTAAGCTCCTGAATTCACCTGTGAAAAATGAACAATTGTTATTGTGAAGGGATCGATACATGGTTGATTTAGAAGAACATTGGCATAGATGAAAAATAATAAAAAAAAATGTGAGAAATGAATTTTGTTTCTTGTAAGAGATGAAAGAAAGAGGAAGCTGTGAGTGTATGGCGGTGATGACCAACTTTGCTTGGAGTGGGACACAACTCTCTGTTACACTGTCACTATTTGTTTACACCAATGATTGATGCAACACTATTAAAGATGGCTTTGGTAGGCAGTGTTCTTTTTTCTTTTTCCTTTTTTTTTTCTTTAATGGTTTCCCCATGTGTAGTATGTGTGTCTTATTATTCTTTGACAATGTGTAGTCTCCTTTTTCATCTTCGGTCTATTATTCAATTAAAATAGTCTAAGTAATTGGATTATACGGCTAAGTGTGTATATTGATTATTTTAATTGGATAAAATAATTTTAAAAACTCGTCTTTTTGTATTGTGAGAGATGGGTGTATCTTTGGTTTTGGTTAAGTAACAAGGTCGGAAAAATTCTTAGTTACATTTCATGATCGAACCATGGAGGTTAAGTAATGCTACCTCTATCTCATAAATATAGTATACTTTCATTTTTACAAAGATTAGGAAAAATATAATTAATAATATTGAAAAAATAAAATTAAAGATTATTTTCTTAATATATGTCATTTCATTTATTAGATATTTTATTTCAATTAATCTATTTTGGTGATAATAATGTATATTAAATTAAATGAGGGTATATAAAATAATTAATATTTTCATTACAGCTTTAAAACGAATGTGCTCTATATTTTTGCAACGGACAAAAAAGGAAAAATGAACTATAATTTTGGGACGGAGGTATAAGTTGAAATTGGTAAAAATACAATAGAACTTGACACATAACCTCAGTTGAGTGTAGATACTACACGGCCAATGGTTTAGTTTCCGGATGAAATTATTTGCATTAAATGAGTTTACAGATAGAGACTTGATTAGTTTATAGCACAATTAACACTACGGATGGTTTCATGTCTGAAATAACAGGACTCTGTCAATTACATACTACTATTTGTTATTTTATATGTATGAATTATCGGTACAAGCACTCATGAAATTTAACATCGGAAGGAAATTGTCTGCGTATTACATATAAATAAAAAATATATGTGAATTAAGCGAGTATTAGGATGTGTGTTTTTATGTATTTTGATGTGACATAGGAGAGAGAATGAGTGTAATTGAATGGTGGAGATTTGTGTAGTACAGATAGATCCCACGATATTTATATGTAAAAATATGTTAAAATATGTTAAAACTTGAAAATACGCACTAAATTAATAAAAAATAGGGAAGGAAGGGACATCCATGAATGGGAATATTCGTAGGAAATAAGTAAAATTCAAGAATGTAACCCGGCAAACCTTCCTGCTTTTCCGCTAAAGCATAACTAACGTTACTGAAATATGACTTATTATTATATGTGGAGTGGTATAATAAAAGAGGTTAGTTACACGTAATTATAATATTTGGATGCTAGATCTACTTGTCCCTCGTTTCTTAATTTGATGAGTTAAACTTTGGTAACGCAATAACGTCTCAAATAAGCATTTTTGTTGTGTTGGATAAAAAGGTAATTCGAAGAAAAATCAATTTAGTGTTTGGTAAATTTTTGTACTAAAATTGCTATATAGTCCGAAAGCAATTTTTGATCATTTGGTAAGTTTAACCTTTTTTTTTTTTTTTTTTTGGAATAGAGGTTTAACTATTTTATTACTATGTTAGTTTTTAATTATTAAAAAGTATTAGATTTTGGTAATAGTTTTATTTACTATTATATGGTATTTCTTTATTTTTTATTTTATAAAATAATAGTTGATATTATAAAACCACTTGCACAAAAAATACTATATTAATATATTAAGTTACAAAATAACTAATAATACAAGATAACAAGATTTTTTCTTGGAAATAAATAATTATAGGAACGTGGAATAAAAAATTAGCGGCTGGTTCTTACTTATTGGGGTATATTTGATATTTTAATTATTTTTAATTAGAGAGTCAAATGTAAAAGCTGAAAATTTGTCTTCCTAGTTCCTATTACTTTTTTAAAATATGCTGTGAGATATAGTAGTTTTTCCAATAATCATATTTTTTGAAATTTACCAAACACCTAAATTAACTTTACTTAGATTTCTCATTATCAAAAAATTTGTGTACTAACACAATTTATCAGTGTTTATTAAATTAGTTCTAATATTCTATTTAGATATTGACTAATATTATAATACGCAAGTGTTAATGATATATTGCATATAACCAAATAACGTTAGCATATCACATCATCATTGATTCATCAGCACTATTTATTAGTAACACTAGTATTGCTCCCGTGCGGTGCACGGGAGTTTTATTCGTAGAAATAATTTTGATAAGTATTCGTAAAAGTTTTTTAATTATATGATCAAGTCAAAAGCGAAATAATAATATGGATGATATCTAATTAATAGGTATGGATGCCGAAATTAAAACTTTAAAAACATGCTTAAACAATTTAAAATTTGAAAAACTTATTTAAAAGCCACATATATATTGAATTGGTTAATAATAGATATTATCTAAATTGGATATTTGAAAACATTATAAAGTAATTATAAAGTAATATAATTAAAAAGTCTAAGGTCCAAAATACAAGTATCAATTGAAATCAAAACTCATTTTCTGATCATTGGCCCCTAATGTACATTCCCCGCAGAAGCTAATTAAAACTATCATTTTAACATAGTAAAAAAAAAAAAAAAGATCTTTTATTTAATATTTTTAAATAAATAAAAATAATTTTTTAAACAAAAAACCGTTGTTAATGTGACATAATACCAAATTGACATTCCAATTTCTATTAATTATATATATATATATATATATATATATATATATATATTTCAAAAATTAAAATGTATATAAAAAAGTTAATTTTTATTTTTGAAACAATTCATGTACCATTATAATTTACAACTTTAACCTTATAATATCACATTTTCATTAATACTTACATATAGATCATTTTAAATTATATTTATAATTTGCAAATTAAAATCTATATAAAAAATTAAAATGTACATAAAAAATATAATAAGGAAAAAATATTAAATAAAGAAAGTGAAATAAATTAAATAAGGAAAACAATATAATAAATGTATATTTAATGTTTGTTTTCAATATAAAATTTTCTTTTTTTAGTTTTAAATAAATACATGGCAACTTGGTACTGCCAATGTGATACAATGCCTAATTGACACTTCAATTTTTTTAATATAAAGATTTCTAAAAGTTTTAGAGATGGTTAAAATATTCACTAACTTAAATAGGTTCAATTACTAAGTACTTTTTTGACAAAACATCCTTTCCGCTCAACTTTTTATACACTAATTGTCAACTATGCATACTAAAAAGTTAATTGTTTTTTCACATTTCTCTAGGTGATTATATCATACATTTAATTTTGAAATGACATGTATTAAATGAGCACAATAAACCCATGCCCAATCGGGCACTAGATCATAATTATTTCTCTATAAACATTCGTTCATTTGAATTGTAGATCCACTCAAACGACCACTCTCTCCAAAATAACTTCATTAGCAAGAGCATTAATAAATTAAATTTGAACGGCCCATAAAAAAAAACAATATTATTTGTACCTATCATGCTATAGGAATATAGAGAGTTATATAAAAAATAACATAATTAGATAAAATAATTGTATTATCCTTACTCTTCCTTATAGAATATTACAGAATCATTAAGATTAAAATAAGACTTTCATCTCTAATACATCACCTATTATGCCAAATATTATATATATTTAGCATTATCCTATTTGTACATATAGCATTATCCATTTACAAAATTGACAAAATATCAATATAATCTATCTGTAATGCTTTTAGAAATCTTCAAATAACGGATGTTTATACAATTATTTTGTAAATCCTGCGGACTTATATATAATCCTTTAAGCAGATATAGCATTTTTAGGATTTTCTATGTACAGCTTTAAACAAAATACACTCTCTCTCTCTCTCTCTCTTATTATTTGCAACCAACCACTAATATATTGATTTGACAATTTTTTCAACTATTAAATATTTTTCTTATTTTTTTGATCACACATCTAAAAACTATTTTTCCAATAACCTCTATCAAGATTCAAGTGCCCCCTCAGTGGCTACTTCACTTTTCTTGGACGGAAAAGTTCATTGAGTGCTGAGGATAGTTTAGGATACCATCATATCTTTCACCTATGATGAGATGATTGCTTTCACCCCAAGGAAAATCACCTATATTTATTGAAACTAAATCTCTAATAATACAATAATCTCAGCTAGGAGTGTAACGCACTTGATTATCCAAAATTCCCTAACAAACTATCAGAGCCCTGCTTAACACAATTGGTCAACTCAGATAAAAGCCATCATTTTGAACCAATGTCCAACATTAATATTGCCGTCCAACCTGTTTTCTGTCCAATAGCTGCACATATTGGTAAATAAGCATTCACATACCTGAAAAACACTTTCTTCTTTACATTTCAATTTGAAGTTCGACCTGTATTTCTGTATACTTCAAAGTTTAAGCACCCAGCTGCTTCAAGGCACACGCTCTAATACGTGCTGCAATGCCTGCTTAATCCCCTCTTGATCCAGTGATGTTTTCAGTTGTATTTCTTGTACCTGCCCATGAATCACACCTTGATACTTAAATTTCACACAGACACACACACAGACACAGACAGAGAGAGAGAGAGAGAGAGTAATGTTTGGGGTTCTTGCCTGTCTCCCAGCTCGAGCAAGAAGAGTGTACTTATCTTCAATAGGTAGGGCCTGCGAGATTGCAAGCAAGAGTAAATATTAGAACCCCCGTATTATTGACAATTAAATCTTCAAGGACGTGTTCATATGGCACGGATGACTTACATTTGATAGCCAAAGTTGCAAATCTTGTGAAACCACCCGTTTCTCAAATCCTTGCCGGGTAATTTTCACATCAACTATGCTGGACGACGAGATCAAAACAATGCATTAGAAGTTGTTGGCGCTAAATGCATTAGAAGTTGTTGGCGCTAAATGCATTAGAAGTTGTCAGCGCTAAATGCATTAGAAGTTGTCGGCACTAAATGCATTAGAAGTTGTCGGCGCTATCACGTTGGAATAGGTAGCACGCATAATAAGATTCTCAGGCTTCGACAGATTACTACAGAACATAAGTGGGTGTAAAATGTGTAATTGAAAAAAAAGGGTGGGCGAAACAAACTCCAACAGACGAAGGATATTAGCTGAGTGGTCATACAGTTATCATGCTTTAATCAAGTGTAGGGATCTCGATTTCTTTGAAAGAAGGGAAGAATAATAAGCAAGAAACCCAATTTAAGAAGGGGTGAAGATGAATATATTCCAGACACATAAGAGCAGAACAAAATTTTCTATGCCATTATTTCCACTGACAAAACAAAGCCATACCCGTCTTCCTGCAACAGCTCCTCCATTATTGTGTCAAGCCCAGGAAGCGGTTCAATGGAAAACTGATCATTTGCAAAGTTATCAGGATCTATAGAGGGATCCTGTGGAGCATAAAAATAATGAGATGTTAAACAAAGAACTAAAAATCAAAATAATTCAAAAAACATAAACCCCCTCCGGACCTGGGAAATAACTTTGTCCAGGGTTTCTAATAGTGGATCCTCCTCTAGTTGTCTTATTGACAGCTGGATTCTTGTTTTCTCCCTACATCATGTTTCAGATGTCAGAGAAAATGATAAATGGCGAGAAAAACTTATTAAACATCTGAGATAGAAATTATTCCACAACACTGTAATCTACCAAGTATAACAACGATCTCAATAATTATGAACTATAAGCACACGGCGTATAAAGAAGAATCACCTATCTATATTAACAATTTTGACTCTCACTTCATCACCCTCAGTTAAGACATCTCTAGCATCTTGAACTAAATCCCATGACACTTCCGAGACATGCAGAAGTCCTGTAAGGTAGCAATTTCCTGCACAAGAGTTTGGACACAGGAATGAAAAAGTACTGACTAATAAATATTACATTCTTCTTGTGAAAATTTTCAAGAATTAATACCATCTGAGAAGCGCAGATGAATGAAAGCTCCATAATCCTCAACGGTGCCCACTTTAGCTTCAAAAATGTCTCCGATACTCAGTTGTTCAGAAAGCATTGACCATACAGCTTGCTTTTCTGAAACCACCAATTTCCTCTTCGACTCATCTGCTTTGATTACCTACAAGAGACTGTCAATATTCAGTGACACTCCACAATGATGGCAAACCGAGTTCAGTTATAAAAGCAACCACTGAGAATACTGCCAACTTGAAAAAAAATTATGACTAGTTGAACTATAGAATTGCATTCTAACCAAAGGATGAAAAAACTTAATGGAGAAAAAGTGTCACGTTGCTTCCGAACTATACCTAATCACTCATAAGAGTTCAAATACAGGCCATCTTCATTAACTGACTTTTTCCCATATATATTGTCAGTTCATAAAATAGTATCACTGCCAGTTACCAAAAGTTGTTATTTATTCTAGAAAAACTTAAGCCTTATACTACTGGATATATTGCCAAAAATTATAGGAGACAACTTAGTGACCAGTCACACACTGCAAATGAGGGAAACATTTCTTCTAAGTTCTTGAAATTTAATAGATGATGTAGATTGTGAAGAATGAAATTACATTTCCACTTCAGAATCTTCACAACTTGCACAGGATTAAGATAGCACATAGAGGAAATTCATTGTCTGTGCTAAAATGATGGTACTCACTTCCTGTTTCTTGTTAAATCAGTTTCAAGTCCATAGCCACACCCAACTCAATAGAGCAACTTAACAGCAATATAGAAGAGAAAAGGGAAAAATGCAGCAGGGCTCCCAAACATTTGGATGGAGTAACGCTCAAGTCCAGTAACTTGAAATTCTAGCACCTGAAGTCCCTAACCTTTGAAGCACATGTGTCTGAGATATTTTCTGGTCAAAAACTGTCAACCTGAACGTTAAGTTTGCAGGAGCGGCTCAGGTGGCCAACATGAAATGGGCAAAAATGTTCAATTCAACCATTCAACCTTTCCCCCTAGCCCAGTTTCTCCAAATTTATGAATATTAGAGAAAATAAAGAAATGGGACAAATTTGGAATAAAATAGGTGAGGAGGTAAATTGACATGGAAAAATAAATATTTTTCCCCTTTTCAAACTGGCCAGATGAACTGCGTCAGCCAATTTAACGACCAGTTTGACCTTTGTAAATGCATGTGTTTCAAAGGTCAAGGACTCCAACAACTAGAGTTTAAAGGTTTGAAACCTGATCAAAACTACCTCCTGAGGTTTGAAACCGTAACTAATATTTACCAAATAAAAAGGTACCAGCCCTTGGTTATCCTATTTGTTGACGTAATATCTCAGATATCTCTCCTTTTTTTTTTTTTTTGGAAAAAGAAACACGCTTTATATTAATAGGATAGTGAATTACAATATAGAACATTTACATAAGGTACCCAGATATTACGCTTCTTGATACTTGGCTATCCAACATCTCCTCGGGTTACATGGACAAGAGAAAAGATGGCAAAAAGATATACGAGGAGACTGATTCAGGAAGATAGCACTTGCTAGTAGCTCCTCTGCTAAATGTTTTCCCTTAAGCAAAAAATAAGATGGATTAGTAGTTATCCAAAATCATTTAAAGAGGAGCAAGTGTTGGTGAAGTCGTTCACTGTTCAGCTAAGAGATTTGCTCCTATATGGCTCTCATCTTTCATTTTTCCACTCCCCTTGTACCAGCCTATGAAGCACCAATCTTCCGGGGCAGACTTATCACTGCTTTCTTTAGAAGTCTCGAACAAGATAGGAGCAAGACACATGCATCACATATACATGGACCGGCAAATGACAATTCTTCCATTCATAGAATAACTAAAGACTTGTCTGGGAAGTGTTTAACATATAAAATGAGTGGTGGGAAAGTGGGTAGTACATAGAAGTCTTATATTATGAGTGGTTGTTCAAAGCGTTCAAAAGCATTTTTATTTAAACACCACTTACCAAACAGGTCCTAAGAAGAGAATATTGGCTGTGAGAATTTGTATTTTGTATCCTACTTTTTGGATAATTGTTGGATCAACGCGTCGATGTAAGTGCCTTTTAGTTACCAATGTTCATGGCCAAAAGGGATCTATCATAAATATTTTTTTCTTCGCCTCCTGTTCTTGCCTTCTTGGTAGTAGGTTAAATTTTTCTTTGGATACCAAGCAAACATGTTCTAGATTTTTCATACTCATTGCCATAATAACTAATGCTAGCATATGATGAATATTCAGTTCAATTTTTCATTCCTCTATCCGTCATATAGAAGAAATCACATCTTCAATTTTTCTATCGAAAACACCTCACCGTTCCCTCCAGACTCATTTGTGAATATGTTGATGGTAAGAGAGAATTAAGTTTCTGAAGTACAAAATATGTTCAACTATTGAACTGAATTTTACTGAAAGAATGAGTACTGCGGTATCCGAACTCCATACCTTCACAGACACAATAGAACCAATCAAGCCTTTGGCAATCTCCTGAACAGTCTTGTGAGGGTCTACACAACACGGTATAGAAAAAATGAATGACATTAACAATAGAAGCTCACACTTTATAAAGTACCAAGTATTAACTGAAAATTAACAACGTCACCAAGTAAATTGAGGATAAAGAGAAAATGAACTACATGGTAAGGTTATGAATTGGGATTAAGTTATACATAGCTGCTCTGGGCATAAAGATGACCAGCAACACCAGCTTCTTAGCAAGAGAAGTTTCTCAGTTCATTCACAAAACATTGAGTTTGCAATTTGCGGCCGTGTGATTCACAAGATTAGATCACTTGTCCTATAACATACACATCCAGTTGTTTACCTTAAAGAAGTCTTCTAATTCACATGCTTTTATTATTAATTTATTATTTGGTTTCAGGATAGAACTGCATTCCATGAGTTTCTAAAACATTAGTGAGTCTGATGGAAGTTAAACAGTATTACGGTCATTACAAAAATACATTGCAAACCACAAGAGACCAGAAACATGGTCACTCTCCTTTTATTCAAGTTTTGAATATACATAACAATGATGAATTCATACCAAAACTTCACTATTTTTGATAGAATGAACTTGGCTCTGGTTTAGCGGTCTAGAAGATATTCTAGTATGTAGTTTATGAATCAAATTCTTCATCATACCTGGAACAGTGAACTACATGATCAAAATGGTATTGACTAGATTTAACTACTAACATTATACATGAAAAGGGAATATTGTAGAAACACTAAGAAACAAAGTTGGTTGTGTGGAAAGCTTCATTCTGAAAATAGTTAATACCTTTACAGTAATGAGATGGGCTCAACTGTGGGAAAGGGAGAAAAGCGATGAGAGAGTAAAATCTGATTAGCAAACCGCCAGTATTGTAACTTTCAATCTTGGCCTTGTAGATGAGTCCTTTCTCATAATACTCCCTTGCAGCTTGCCAGTCCGCAGACCTCTACTTCTTTGAGTAACATAATATTATGTAAGAAGCCTTTATAAAAGCATCAATGTCCAATCAAAATAGGTTTAACAACATTACACAGATTATCTATTCAAGATTAGCATCTCAATAAAGTTGTGCACTGTATTGCAACATGAGTTTAAAGACTCTAATCAATTTGATCATCAAATGTGGTGGCTGTGTTTTTCATCCTGAATAAGGAAATGCCACAGAAGGAGGGGAAGGAAAAAACATAATGCTAAAACCTTCTTCTCATCCTTCAAGCTAATTATTGAAAAACTTAGTGTTGGAACTTGGCTGCCAATTTCAGTAGGCTTTGCCATTTACTAGTTGCAGGAAAAGTTAATTTCTAGCAGCATTAAGTCATTGACAGAAAAGAGTTGGTCACAACCGACTAATGTATCCTCCATGCAGAGTGAAATTATGAAAAGACAAGTTTAACTTGGTAAAAAATTGACTAAGCACTCAGGTATTTCCCTGATTGGCGTATCAGTGTCCCTTGTACAGGTACTAGTAGCTTAGAAGTCACTGCAGATCCTTCCGCAGCTAAAGTAGAAAACAGTTCAAGATCCTGATACCAAATTAGTATAAATTCTAATAAGTAACCGAAGCTAGTTAACAATTTCATAGTTTAGGATCCTTCCGTATTCAAATTTCTGGTGAACTTTGTCTAGTTTCAACCTCAAAACGTCATGCCATTGGCATAAAATAACCCAAATGCCTCCAATCAATATAATCTCTTCATCACAAAGATTATCATTACATGAAAAATTATGACCTATGAGAGTGCATATCAAGGTCAATGCCGATCAATTCAAGTATTTCGTTTGCACTTCTTAAACAAACTTCCAAGGGCACAACACGGAATTAAAAAGTAAAAACGATAAAAGTTAAGGGAAGACACACCCGAGCTTGTCTAATTTCAGTAGGCGACTTATCAAGCACGCCTTCGGTTTTAGTGTCGATGCTAGTGGAGACGGAGACTTTTGGCGCACTCAACACTGGCGTCCTTCTGACAGTTGAACTGCGGGAGAAGCTCAACGATGGCTGTGAATTTGTGAAAGCAGCACTTTCAGTGCTGAAGAAATGTGGGAGAAAGGCCGAAACGGAGCCCACTGCTGCAGCGGAAACAGGCATTTGTGTGTAATAATAGTGTATTAATGGTGAAATTAGGGTATATGATGAATCAATAAATTTGCGAGGAAATTGGAGCGCAGATGCGGAGAAACTCCGGGAGTAGCTGTGTGTTACTGTGGTGGTTCGAGGATTTGGATTGATTCATCGATTGTATCGTGTGGATATACGCACAGTTGGGTTCATCCGTCCATGTGTCATCTTCACACACACACAAACTAGCCGTATCGACTACCATCGGGTATTGTTGTGGCAAGCAAAAACCTTCATGTTAAAAAATAAATAATAAAATAAAATAAAAAAGAAGATATACCGCTTTTTCAAGGTGAATTTTATTGTAAAATATAATATTTTACATTTTGATATCACACACAATGGTGATATGAAATGATATTTACGGATGTGATTCACATTTTGCCAATTTCCTTGTTCTATTGACTTTAATCTTCACCGAACTAAATGTAGTTTTTTACTCTTATTACCTTTCAACAATTTATTTGACAAATTTTTTATTTTTTGTTTTCTAATATCTTTTCTTTGAAAGTAAATTTAATTTCATCAAATTAAATTTAGGGTGAATCAAACAAGTCCATCGGTAACTAGTAAATTGTTTGGTGGAATTCGACTGTCCAAATGATCTTTGCCAAAAAAAAAAAGATCGAATTTTTTTTTGGATGAATTTGAGAAGGAGAATAGTTCGGTTTTTTTCCCCTCTTTAATTAAAAAGTGAATAGCTTCTCTCCCTCTCATTTTATTTTTTATTTTTTTAAGGAATTTGTATAGATTGATTTTACTTTAATATTTATTTTTCAGATAATTAATATATTTACATAAAAGAGCAAAAGTTATGATCGATAATAGACAACAATATAATAATTGGTAAAATTGTCCATTATTTTTTTTATATTGTATATATATATATATATATATATATATATATATATATATGTATATTTGTATATACTGACATTAATTTTAGATGGTCGATTAATTTTTTTTTAAAACTACGTGAGCATGAAAATTCAAACTTGAGATAGGTATTTTATTGAAAGTAAAAGAAAAAATCACACCTAACAGTAGGGGGACGTATGAGCCTAACCTCCCGATGTTTCTAAATACAATGCATTCAAATGTAGCTAAAGAGGAGCTACATGCATGCAAGAGAAAAAATATTTCCTGTACAAATGCAAACAAAAACAAGCGAAAAAGAAAGTAAAAGCAGCTAAGAGGATAATTATTTTGAGTCCATTCAAATGTAAGGAGTCTGTGCTTGATCCATCTTCAGAATTCCCTTAGCTTGATGCAACCAGATAAATCAGCCTGATGAAAAATTTGTAGTGGAGAGAAATAGTGCCCTAGCTAGCTAGGTCAGCGAGCAGCAGATGCAGAGTTACTCTCTCGATATGTGTGGGAAATACGAGCATTAATTGTGGCATATCTCAGCAATCATATAATAGAGTCCCCAAGGTGCAATTTGAGATTTTTGGATGAGTTGCAAAGCCACATTAGAGTTAGGTTCGATCCAAACATTAGTGAATCCCTTTTTGTTTCCATAGTATGACAGCCGTATAGATACCACTACCTAAGCAAGAATCACAGAACCACCATTAATTATAAGGTTCGCAAAAGGCAAGAATCCCATCACCGTTACAGTTCCTAGATAAACAACAAGCAAGTTTTTCACTCTTTAAAGTTCGAACTACTAACAATATTAATCTTAACTAGTCTTTGTCCCCCATGCATTATTCACTGAGAAAATAATAAATACTAAAATATTGAAAAAATATCTTGGTTTCAGGCAGGTCATTTTATTTTTTATTTTTATCTTTGTTTCAATTCAATTAATAAATTGATTTAAGGGTGACTAATTTTTGAAAAAAAAATTCCATCAAGACTAATAAAATTGATTTTGCAAGGTATTTAACAGAGATGTAGGCAAAATCTATATCTATATTATATAAAATGTTCTTCCACCATAGCTAGTTTTCTCACCGAAAGACCTTTTTTTTTTTTTTTTTTTTGTTGGCAATGAGATTTAACGATTAGTCAATTAAGAATACACGCGTTTATAAACAAAGGAAACACATTTATAAAATTAAGGAAACAAGTGTTTCCTTAATAAATGTTTATAAGCAGTGCAAAAAGTTTTTTTAATTTTTTTTAAAGCTCATATTTTTAGCCATTGATTCATGAATTTTTTATTTTAATTTCATTAGACAAAAGATATATAAATTATTAAGAATATAATTTAGGAATTAACATATCACATGGTAATTAATTAAATCTTTTTTTGGTTTGAAAGTCCTCGAAAATAAAATTCTCAACTTTTGTCGTCTAAAAGCTAAGATAAATAGACAATTTTTTACACTATTGAAAAAGACAAATATCCCACATCAGATCGTTATAACAAAAGAGTGCGTGTATCACTCTATATATAAAATGTGAGTCATTAGGCATATAAAAGTTATAACCAATGGCCACTCCTAAGCAATGAACAAGATCACTGACCATATTTTTCCTACAAAAACTTATACAATATGAAAAAACTTCTAGGATATTAAAAATAAAAATACAACACTACACCAGAATTCGGAAATTGTCACGGTTTTTAACCGTGACAAATCCCGTTGGTCACGGTTTTTAACCGTGACTAATCTTGGTGTGACTCCGGCAGTGGTCACAGTTTAAAACAGTGACCCCAAACTCATGCGTCACGGTTTAAAACCGTGACCTCGGAGCAGAGAAAATACAAAAAAAAATTTGGGGTCACGATTTAAAACCTTGACCCCCCAGCAGATCAAATACAAATAAAATGGTAATTTGCTGTACACTCTCTGACATTAACAAACATCAAATTAGTAACAAGAAGTCAACAATTCACTCCAAAAAAAAAAAGCCTAAATCAAATGACATTCTCACATAGTCACATTAGATTTGATCCTCCCAAGAACTAATTATAAATCCAATGTTTATATTCAAAACACACTGCAATGTGTAAAACATTGGCTTTTCCTATGGAAAAAAAAGGAGAGGATATTCAATAAGCTTGCGAATGGAACTAACTTTGACCTACAACTCATTTGAATAAAAGAATAATTTAATCGAAAACTTCGAAAGTTCAGCCATGTAAAAGAAGAATAATGGCCTTCATCACTCGCTTTCTTCCTCAATCTGATCATGTCACAATGCTACCACCATAGTAGACCTTGCAGCTTCTTCCTCATTTCTGTAGCTTTTCCACTCCCTCTGAAGCGCATGTACACTTGCTGCACATATATCATCAAGTAACACAAGGTCAGTTAACTAACAACCAACTCTAAAGTCGAGTAGCCAACTACTGACAAAGGTAAGTGATACCAAACCTGCAAGGCCCATACGCTAATCAAAGATTCAATGCAGAAGAATGCAAATCTAACAAGATAGAATATCTACAATTATCAACAAGTTTCCAAGTTTAGAATATTTCTAGAAAGATGCTTAACATGCCTAGATGATAATCAAAAGAAAATTGAAAAAAATAAAAAATGATTATATTTCAAAACGACTTTTCATTTAAACTAACGAACTAAAAATAAGCAATTTTTGCAACTTGATGGATTCAATAATGCCATATGCAAACATCATAAAGTTTTAACAGAGCCTTGCCTCAACCAAAAGCATTTTCAGTTAAAACATCAATTGCAGGCAAGATTCCACTGTGAAATGAAAATATAGGATGAGTATCATGCAACATTCAACAATGCCATAAGCAGAAAATGTTCTTTCCTAAAAAGCTAAATTATAGAGTGCTGATGCATAGAGCTCAACAAATGCTATTACCGATGCATAAATCTTGGTTAATGATAATCAACTATCAACAACCACACATCAAGCTATGTTGACTTTAACTCAATTTTCTATGCATATTTCAATTCCACCTCATAAAGATCAGATTAATGGAAAATTATCAAAAATGGATTTTTCCAGCTAGGACAGCAAACACATTCCACAAATAGCAAATAATAATTAACAAATCACACCTAAACTATTCAGAAAATAGCATGACAAGAAAACAGATGAAATTGGATCCAAAAAGGGGTAAAAACCTGGTGTGTTAACTATTGGAAATTCAGAGGATATATCACAAATGTCATATTGATACTAGTCATGTACAAATGAAAGTTCAAACAAAGAAGTAAATGTAAATTTGTACTAAATTGAATGTTGAGATGTGATGGGAAATTGAGATAATGAAACACAGTGGATGAGTTGAACTTCAAATTTAAAGCAACCATTCAAAAGAAAAGTTAGATTTACAAGCAAAGTACCAAAGATGCATTTGCAGATTAAAAGATAGAAATCCTTTACTCTCACTTAGATAAAACATTTTAATACCAAACATTTAGAAATGCCTATCAACTCATTGAACTTCAATGCGACCCAGTACGAGTGGTAATTACATGGAACCTAAGTTAAAATCCATGCATTCCCTAACCCATCAAGTTGGCTAGAACCATCAAAATGGAGCAGCCGGTAGGGGACCAAATAACCTACTTAAGCATACATTTCCTAAACCACATGGATACATAGATACAAAAGCTGAATGATCAACTAGTGGCAAACAAAACTTTCTACTTCAATATGCATAGATACAAACTTTTTCAAACAACTATTCAGAGTAGGCATGAATATGCAAATTATTTTACCTTCTCAAAATAATTCTCTTTTCTCAATTTCCCTAATAAGCTTTTCTAGGTCTAGATTCCAATTGCAACACAAGACTGCCAGGAAACAAATAAGAAATTTGAAAATTTCAGTTATTACCAAAGCATATTTACACATCAAAGTCATATACACTAACATAAATATAGATTTGGCAAACATGGAAAAGTCTATTGCAGCTTCTAAAGTCGACTCTGTTAACAACCGATCCAAAAGCAAGACAAAGTGATCTCCCATCCTCTTGTCCTTATAAGATTATCAGTTTATTTACTAAATTTCTCTGAGAATCATAAAACAACAATAACAACTGTCTAATATCAATTCAATTGCATCCAAATTCTTTCAAAAGTTGGATTTCTGTAAACATGAGGTATTATCTAAAGGGGAAAATCCAAAAATTAATGAAATGATTATAAAATTTGAATTCAAAAAATGGGTAACAACTAAATTAAATAGAAACAGTATCCTATCCACTAGGAAAAATCATGGAGCGAGAAGAAAAAATATCAATAACACAAAAAAATTAAAAAGAAAGAAGCAATTTCAGAAACTCCCATTTCTTAAGAACTGATAAAGACAGAGGGAAAAATGAGACATACCCAGATGCTAAAAAGTGTCATTTAA
The DNA here is from genome assembly GCA_018223645.1 of Jasminum sambac. NCBI lineage: Eukaryota > Viridiplantae > Streptophyta > Magnoliopsida > Lamiales > Oleaceae > Jasminum > Jasminum sambac. The sequence continues at coordinate 21,266,775 of CP073649.1, forward strand.
GAGAAATTAAATAGAAAGTTGTGGAAATTTAAGAGAAAAAGCTTAGAAAGCATAGACTTACAAGAAGGGGATCAGATATCTGAAGGCTGTGACATAGGACCCACATACAATTTCTGCCGCACCACCACCACCGGAAACTGCTATTGTTGTGAAACCACCGCCGCCAAACTCTAGATTTGGTGAGAAGCAAGCAAGGAAAAGAAGAGAAAAATTGTTGTGTTTCTCGCAGAGAAGAAGAAAGTGAGATCTAGATCTGGTGAGAAGCAAGAAGAGAGAAATCAAAGTCGCTGGTTTTCTCACCTGGCAGAGGGTTTCTTCGATGGGTTTAAACACCTTCGCCAGATCTTTGTGCCTCTCTGGTTTCGATTTGGGGATGGAAGTGAAGAGAATTATGCCTTTTTTTAAATAACAGCACCGAGGGGTCACGGCTATTCACTGTAACAATCGACGAGAAATAGAGTCACGGTTTTAAACCGTGACTCCGTCAAATGCCCTATTGTGACAATTTGAATGAAATGGTGTAGTGCAATGAAAAACCAACTATCAATTTTTTAGAATGGTTATTAATTTTTAATCTAAGACAATACGAATAAAATAAAAATACAAAACTGAAATCGAATTATTGGTTTTTAAGAAATCACATTTAATTAAATTGGATAAACATATATAGGAAAGCCATTTTAGTGGGTATAAGTGAAATATACTTTGGGTAAGTTAAGTGGACCATAATTAGTGTTTGTGTAAGAAATGTGTCATTGACTCATTTAATTGAATTGGGTGTGGTATTTTATTATAGTTGGAACGATGAATGGTCTATATATAAGGATAAATGTCAAAAATTTGTTAGTGAGTTATTGACGTATATATTTTTATGCCGTATTTTTTAAATATCATTTTTAAACTTTTTCATCCGATAGAAGTTTTTATTTTTTATATTTTTTTTTCTTTTAAAAGGTTTTGATTCTTAACAAACAAATAATTTACTTTGTTCATAATAATTATATTGTTTGTTTGCTTTTTAACTATTTCTTAATTTTAAAAGATGGATGGAAAAGGTGATGCTTGATTAAAAAATTAAGAATAAAAAAATTCACAAGCAATGACAATCAACAAGAGTTATGGACAATTGTTTTCTAAGGTTGGCATTTATCTGAGGAGGCTTGTGTTAAGCCATGGACAATTGTTTATTACTGTCTCCAAAGTAACAAATAGTAGCAGATTGAAAATTTTGATTTGTGACAAGGATGATAAACCGGAAAACTTAACAACGAATGTTGTGTTTAAAGAGGTGTTTAAAATTTTTGTGTAAATTTTTTATTTATAATATTTATTTGGTTTAGATGCATGCCACTACATCATCCAATAAATCATAATCATCGATTCAAATGCACTTCCATCTAATGCGTATTATGTTATAATTGTTTTATTTTGATTGTAGCACAATATTGTTCAACTATATTTTTATATCTAATGTGAGACACGCCTTAAATATTTTACATTAATTGTCCAAAAATATATATTTATCTTTATTATTATAATTATATTTGCATCCATTGCATTTTATTTAAAAATATTTGATTTTTGTGTCTATAAGACATGATCTTTAGAGTATTTTCATCTCATGCAACTCACGAGTTGAATATTAGTTTATTCAACAATTTTGTGTGAAAAATAAAATGGCATATACCATTGAAAGTTATTTCTGATTAAATTCTTTTAATATCTTTTTTCAGTGCATTTATAATAGGGGCATCACTAAAATTACTAATTATTTTATTTCTAATTAGATGAGTTTTCTGTCCAGTAAATTTGAAGTAATGAGACAGTACAACAGCCATGTTAAAGTGAACTTAGATTAAGAAAAATCTAACAAAGTATCAAATTAATATCGTTACTATTTTTTTTACCAAACTTCTTTATTAATGATTAAATAATTATTCACATATAATTTTCCAACAATGACACATCAAGCAATTCAAAGATTTTCCAATTTCTAAATTTTTTACGTTCATAAATTTATTTAAAAATTAAATATTCAAAAAAATACTATAATTCAATATTCAAACAAAACAATACAAATATATAAAATATTTGGTGTAAGCACTATTACGTGTAATGGGGAAAAAATAAAATGTGAGAATTCAAATTGAAAATTATTATTATAATAACTTTTAGCAAAAATTATAATAATAACTCTTATAAATAAATCAAAATCAACATTATAGTCATAAATTTATTTAAAAATTAAAAATTCAAAAAAATACTATAATTCAATATTCAAACAAAACAATACAAATATATAAAATATTTGGTGTAAGCACTATTACGTGTAATGGGGAAAAAATAAAATGTGAGAATTCAAATTGAAAATTATTATTATAATAACTTTTAGCAAAAATTATAATAATAACTCTTATAAATAAATCAAAATCAACATTATAGTCATGTTAATTATAATTATACATGCACCCTACCATTGTTTACAATTACTAATGTTTAGAAAATGGAATTGGTCCGATTAATTCAACCGAAAAAAACTGTGAACTAGTCCAAACCAGTCCGAATATAAATCGACAAAAAATCAATTAAAACCGAGCAAAACCATAGAAAATTGGTAGAATAAAATATAATAATGAATTTTTTTAAAAAATGATATTTGAATATATGGCCTCAGTTGTTAGGGCCCAAATCATTGCTCCTCAAGACATGAAGGAACCTAATCTCTGCATTTTATATATAACAAAATCCCTCTTTTTCTAATCAAATTTCGATGTGAGACTCTTCTCCCACGTAAAAAAATAAATAAATAAATAACAAAAAATTTTAAAAAATGAAATAAATGGCATGAACGTCAATATCAAAAAAGATTTTACAAATACATTGATCAATAAAGATAAGGATAAAAATAAATATCATTCTAGATATACATTGTTTAGTTATTTATAAAAAACAGAAAAAGAAAAGGAAAAAAAGGCAAGAATGGGACATTGACTTCTTTTTGTATGTATTTAAGTGTTGCACCCGTGTGATGCACAAAAACAATTAAAATGTTATATTTACATAAAAAAATTTATTATTTATGAATTAAAGACAAAATATAAAAATATATGTTATAATAAAATGGATTTCAATAATGTTCTAAGAATTTTTTTTTATTGGAACCGTTACTTGTATTGGAATAAGAAACTAAATACATTGAAGAAATTGGAATTGGAATGATAAAATATTTACATCACCCGTAATTCATAATTTGACAATAGTAAAATAAAATAATTTATATTAAAATGTAACACGAAGTGAATGATTAGATGAATTAATAAGTATTAAAAACCCAATGAAAAATTAGTTATTTAAATAATGTTAAGTAAAATAACATCAACTGACTTATGATAACTTTTATGTTATATCCCGTTCAAAAAAATTTTAAGAAAAAATAACGTTAAAGAAATAATATTTAATCTGCATAATTAATTAGTCGTTAGAATGCAAAAAACCACTTAGAAGAAAATATAGTATCTCTAAAAATATACTCAATCTAAAAGAAAAATTGTTCTCTACAAATAATAATAATAAGAATAATAATAAAAATAATAATTATTATTATTATTAAGTCAAATATAATAATTACCATATTATAACTACCATAATTACCATAATACAATTACCATAATTATCATAAAACACTTTTTAGTGGGAAAATACTTTGCAGAGATGGTTATTTTATGTATGTATATATAGATACATAGATTATGGGGTAAGAGGGAAATGGGCTAATAATTTTAAAATTTTCTATGAACATTATTTCATCCCAACTAAATATTTTGATCTATTTAATTATGATAAAAAAGGTTACCAAAAAAATTGACGTTAAAATTATCAAATTTGTATTAAAAAAAATTCCAGGGCATTTATTCATGTATAAAATTTTGATAGTTATGATTGTTATAAATAATTCAAAAGTTGGATGCATTATTGTGAATGAGTTGTGAATGACTATGAAATCATGTGAGGATGAAAATAATTCATGAATAATTGTACAACTTGATTGATAATCATGTGTAATATGACTCATCATTTTTGTTTTGATTCTACACTTGATGGTCTATAAATAGACCTCAATTCATGAATTGATGGATGAAGAAGAAGGAAGAAAGTTCAATATATTTCCTCTCTATTCTCTTGTAGCATTTAAGGTATTTTTTACTTTGATTTTATAACACGTTATCGGCCACGAGTCTCTACACTAGAGCTCACTCTTGTAGTAAAAGGAAATATGCTCTCTGATTGCATCTTATAGATGACCCTCAGATCGTAAACCTAATTATTACAAGATAATCAAGATTTTTTTACAAGAAATTTTATTTTGTTATTGTTGTCTTGCAGTACTAATTCAAATTTCAAAACAAAATATACTAGCTCATCTAAATTTTTGAAAATGTCGCTTGCAAAACTTGATTTTGTCGCTCTTGATATTTACTGGTGATAATTATTCATCATGGACACTTGATCTTTGAGATTCACTTGATCTCAAAAGGGTTAGGTGAAACAATAATCGAAGGAAATGAAAGATCCCCACAGATCGTGCGCGTTAATTTTCCTTCGACGACACCTACATGCATCTTTGATGGTAGAATACTCACGATCAAAGATCCATACCGATCGTGGAAAAATTTAAAGGAGATTCGATCACCAAAGGGTCGCTGCCCCGCCCAAGGCCGGATATCGATGGATGCACTTGCGCTGCAAGATTTTAAATCTGTAAAGATTACAATTAGAATTATTGAATACGTTACGCTCAATTACTTTTAATGGTGAAGAAATTATCGAGCAAGATATGTTAGAAAAAACTTTTTCAACATTCCATGCCTCGAACGTGCTTCTGCAGCAGTGAGATCGAGAGCGTAGATTTCAAACGATTGAACTTGTATCTTGCTTATTAGCATGTGAACAAAATAATGAACTACTCATGAAAAACCATGGGATACGCCCAACAGGATCCACAAAGTGATACCGTAAACAAATGGAACTATATGGCCTGAGGTAAATGCAACGTTAGGAAAAATAATTACGGACGTGGGCGTGGGCGTGGGCGTGGGCCACGTGGGCGTGGGCGTGGGCACGCGTGGCGTGGGCGAGGGTTTAGACGTGAATTCCAATATGATAATGGAAAAGCTCATTTACGATATAATGAGCGAATCAAGAACATAATAGCAGTTCAAATTTAAAAATAATGGAAATGATTCATTTGATAAAGCAAGAATGACAGATGCTATCGATGTGGAATACACGGGCATTGGTCCGTACATGTCGTACACCAAAGCATTTGGTGGACTTATATATAAACTTCGACCAAGGGAAAAAGAAAGGAAAAGAAAAAAGTTGAAACCAATTTTCTTGATTGGGATGACTGAGTCAATGGAACTCATTTTGATACTCCCGACTTTTCCTGCATCCTGCAGAATCATACAAACATTGGAAGTTTGATGGAAAATATCGATTAAATAATTCTCTAATGAAGTATTATTATATTTATGGTGTATTATGTGTGAAATATTTTTCTATAATGCTTTTGTGTGATAAGTGTGGAATTGTTATCTTTATATTTGTATTGTTATTTTCCATTAAGTGTTATATGTAATTGTTGTTTGTTAACTGGTATGAATTTTATATTTTAAATTTCTTTTGTAGACCATGACAAATTGCCAAGATATTTGCCTAGCTGATAGCGCAACTACGCATACTATTTTACAAGATAAGAAGTTTTTCTTGGATTTGACAATACGAGAAAATTATGTCTATACAATTTCTGGTGCATCAAATATTATTGAAGGCTCCGGTAGAGCTCGTATTATCCTGCCAAATGATACACAATTGAATATAGATGATGCACTTTATTCTAGCAAATCCAGAAGAAATTTGCTTAGTTTTAAGGATATCCGCAAAAATGGATATCACATTGAAACAATGGAAGAAAATAATAAAGAATATCTTTACATAAACTCATTTCTATCTGGGCATAAGCAGATTAAAGAAAAACTTCAATCGCTTCCATCTGGAATGTATTATACATTCATAAGAACGATTGAGTCTAACAACATCATAAAATCAAAATTTATTGACTCAAAGGTTCTTAAACTTTGGCATGATAGATTTGGGCACCCAGGAACGACTATGATGCAACGAATAATTAAAAGCTCACATGGACATCCTTTTAAGAACCTTAAGACTATTTTACCAAATGAGTGTCCATGTGAAGCTTGTTCACAAGGTAAATTAGTCATCAGACCCTCTAAAACAAAGGTAAATGTTGAATCGCCAACTTTTCTGAAAAGAATTCAAGGTGATATTTGTGGACCTATACACCCACCTTGTGGACCATTTCGTTATTTTTCTGGTCTTAGTTGATGCATCTACTAGATGGTCACATGTTTGCCTACTTTCAACTAGAAACGATGCATTTGCTAAACTATTAGCCCAAATTATAAAATTGCGAGTTCATTTCACGATTATTCGATCCAGTCCATTCGATTTGATAATCTTTGGTGAATTTAGATCAAAAGCATTTGATGATTATTGTATGACTATGGGAATTGAAGTTGAATATTACATTGCTCATGTCCATACACAAAATGGATTGGCGAATCATTTATTAAACGCCTCCAATTTATTGCTAGGCCTATGCTTATGAGGTCAAAACTCCCAACTTCTACTTGGGGACATGCTATATTACATCTTTGCGGCATTGATACGTCTCGAGACCAACCGCATATCATCAATACTCCCTTTACAATTAGCATTTGGTCAAGAACCTAATGTTTCTCATCTTCGAATTTTTGGTTGTGAAGTGCTGGTACCAATTGCACCCCACAGCAGTATCAAAATGGGTCCCCAACGAAGGCTTGGAATTTATGTTGGGTTTAATTCACCGTCAATCATCAGTACCTAGAACCTTTAACGGTGATCTATTTAATGCATGCTTTAATGATTGTCATTTTAATGAAATGAATTTTCCAACACTGGGGTACAAAACTACATCCTGAAAGAAAAATGAACTTTCCTGGAATGAGAAGACTCTAGCTCACTTTGATCCCGAAGCAATAAATGTGAGAGAAATTGAAAATCTTATTCATTTGCAAAGAATCGCATATGAACCGGCCTGATGCATTTGTGAATACAAGGAAAGTCACCAAGTCGCATATCTAGGTAGAGAATACAGGCAAGAAAATTGATGTCCTCGCGGGACAACCCGTTATTACAAATGAATCTAAAATACGCCCGGAAGCGTGGTCGACGATTGGATCCAAGGATTACGTACCTAGAAAGAGAAGGGTACAAGACAAAAACCAACAAAAGAATCTATAAGTAATGATAAAAACGATTGATCAATCAAATAAAATATTTAAAGTTCCAAGAGAACGAAGCATCCAAGAAGATTGAGGTTCCCAGAACTGTAAGTATTCGAAAACCATGAGATATCAATAGATTATTTACTATCTAATAACTTATGGAACGGAAAGCACTGCTGTAGATGATATATTCTCCTTTAATGTTGCCAAGAAATTGTGCAAAGTGAGGATTCTGAGCCACAACTCATAAAGATTGCCTAAATAGAAATGATTGGCCAAAATGGAAGGAAGCCATACAGTCAATTAAATTCTTTGTATAAACGCCAAGTATTCGGACTGTAGTTCAAACACCAAAAATGTAATCCTCAGTAGGATACAAATGGGTTTTCGTAAGAAAGAGAAATGAGAAGAACGAAATTACAAGGTATAAAGCAAGGCTTGTAGCAAGGATTCTCTCAAAGACCAGGAATTGACTATGAAGAAACGTATTCTCCGTAATGGATGCTATTACTTTTAGATTTTTGATAAGTCCGGTCAGAATAAAAAACTTGACATGCCTTATGGATGTAGTAATTGCATATTTATATGGTTCACTTGGATGTGATATATATATGAGAATTCCAAGGAATAAAGTGCCGTAAGCACTTAGTGCATGCCCAAATAATGTGTTATCAATTAAATTGCAAAGATCACTATATGGTTTGAAGCAATCAGGAAGAATGTGGTTCAATTGCTTAAGTAATTACCTGTTAAAAAGGGGATACAAAAATGATGACATTTGTCCTTGTGTCTTCATAAAGAAAACGGATGTCGGATTTGCAATCATAGCTCTATGTTGATGATTTAAATCTCATTGGAACTCTGAAGAGATTAATGAAGCAAGAAGTACTTGAAAAGCGAATTTGAGATGAAAGATTTAGGCAAAACCAAATTTTGTCTAGGTTTACAGATTGAACATTACCTGTAAGGAGTTTTTGTTCATCAATCTTCATATCTTGAAAAGGTTTTGAAACGATTTGGTATGGATAAAGCACACCCTCTAACATCACCTATGGTCGCTCAACACTTGATGTTGAAAGGGACGCTGCTCCACCACCGAAGATGGGGAAGAAATCCTTGGTCCGTATACCGTATCTTAGTGCAATTGGAGCATTACATTATCTCGACAAATTGCACTCGACTGCACATAGCTTTTTCTCAGTAAATCTCTGGCAAGATATAGTCATACACCTACCAAAAGACATTGGAATGGTATTAAACACATTCTCCTGTTATCTAAGAGGTGCCTGATTTAGGTTTATTTTATAATTCTCGATCTACTTTAGTTGGATATGCAGACGCAGGATACTTATCGATCCCCATAAAGGCAAGTCCCAAACAGGATATGTATTTACGCGTGGAGGAACCGCTATATCTTGAAATCTACAAATCAAACTTTGAGCGCAACATCATCAAATAATGTCAACTCATTGCAATTCATGAGACAAGTCGGGAATGTATGTGGTTAAGGAATATGACTCATCATATACAAACATCATGTGGGCTATCCTCAATAAAAGAAAAATCAATCAGTATTGTATGAGGATAATGCGACTTGCATCACACAACTCAACAAAGGTTACATCAAGGGAGATAGAACGAAGCATATCTCTCCAAAATTCTTTATACACATGACCTTGGAAAAGTGGTGAAATTGATGTTCAACAAATTCGCTCAATTGACAATTTAGCGGATTTGTTCACAAAGGCGTTACCAACATCAACCTTTAGAAAATTGGTGTACCAAATTGGCATGCGCGACTTAAGGACCTTGAACAATGTCATTATGAGGGGAGTAGTCATCTTTTTCCTTCGATCGGTTTTATCCCATTGGGTTTTCCCGACAAGGTTTTAATGAGGCAAAGATATTTATACTCTGTGGTGAACATCGGAAGCGGTTGTACTCTTTTTCCTTCGATCAGTTTTTATCCCACTGGGTTTTCCGACAAGGTTTTAACGAGGCAACACATGGGCACCCCACAATCAACTTTATTGTATAAATAGTCATTCAAAGTGTTATAAATAATTCAAAAGTTGGATGCATTATTGTGAATGAGTTGTGAATGACTATGAAATCATGTGAGGATGAAAATAATTCATGAATAATTGTACAACTTGATTGATAATCATGTGTAATATGACTCATCATTTTTGTTTTGATTCTACACTTGATGGTCTATAAATAGACCTCAATTCATGAATTGATGGATGAAGAAGAAGGAAGAAAGTTCAATATATTTCCTCTCTATTCTCTTGTAGCATTTAAGGTATTTTTTACTTTGATTTTATAACAATGATATAATTGATAGGGATTACATATTAAAACAATGTTACATATATGGTTTAAAGTAACGGGAAATGGCATAGAAAAAGAAATTAAGAGTCAAATCATCAAATGAATAGTTGAAAATAAATTTTGAAAAAAAAAGAATTTGGTTTTAAATTGTAAAAATCATTTGATTGTAATTGAACTTATTTTATTGAATTATTTCAAACAAGGATAATTTCGTCATCTTAATTTTCAAAAATATTGATTGTGTCAAGAAAACATAAAAATTAAGGATCCAAACGAGTTGTATTGTTTGTCACGTTTGGCCAATTAGGCGCATTTTAAGCATTGTTTTTAAAATCTCTCAGTTATGACTACTCGACAAAGTCAAATTTCCAATTTTTAGAAGTCTAAGCTGATATATCTAAGCCAAATACAAATATAAAATAGACTAACTTGAATTTAATCATTATTTAAAGTAGGTGGAAACCAATCTTTTAGACCAGAGTTGTTAGACCTTGTCCGGTATAATTAAAAAAAAAATCAATTATTATTATTATCAATTATTCATTTGTGTTATGAATATAATAATAATATTAATATAATATAATTAATGAGGGAAGTGAGGGAAATAAATTATTATATTTTATTTATGTGAATGACTATTATACCCTTGATAAAATTACGTGAATTACGATCAAGGCTTATTCAAGCTTCCCTATAACAGTGCTTTCAGCTATTAATTTAAATTCATTCGCATAATTCCTTATAATTCATTCTCTCTAAATTCTCTCTATTATTTCTATACTTTTATAACACGTTATCAAGACGAGTTTCTAACCAACTGAGTAATATGAAGGGAGTATGCTTACAACAGATCTTATAGATGATCTTCTCAGTATCGTAAACCTGATTATTACCAATGAATTAATTCTTCCTAATATCTCGAATTCTATATTATAATCAATCCTATACAATTATACATCAATTTCTCTTTCTTCGCCTTCGCAAATAATCAACACCAGCGATATCGATGAATTCAAGGTCCCAATTTGAGTCAAAACATGGATGTAGACATGAGAAGCTATGATGGATATTGAGGATGTGAGGACGGAGGTATATATATATAATATTATTTTATAATATAATAATATATTAAACTATAACATTCGCTTTCTCGAGATATAAGGAGCATACATTATCAAAATCAAATTTTATCGACTCCATTATACTCGATTTAACGAGATCTTCGATTTGACATCAATATTGATAAGGTAAACTTTCAAAAATTTACAAATCAAGACTCCCAACTTTTGAAAAAGTTACAAAAGGGTCCTTAGACTTATGAATATTTACGTATTAATGCTTATAATGTCAAAACTTTATAAAGAGATATGTGCTTGGCCACGACTTTGCCAAAGGCATCACACAAGAATCGGTAGCGGGCAAAGAATGAGTATGTATTAATGTTTTATAAAGAAATATGTGTAGCGCCACGCACTCGCCAAAGCAAGACCGCCAGAATCGTAGCGGTTGGCAGCAGATATTTCGATTTATGGTCACATTTGACAATAATTATATTTTGAAGAAATAGTTAGAACAAATTTGATTCTATAGATATTTAAGTCTCGTGACTTTATTTATTGCAATTTAAATATCGCAATACCTCCTACTGATGATGGGTTCAACCATCACTAAACGGAAGATTTTATATATTTATGCACTTTATATGCTAAGTGAAGAGTAATACCTTCTACTAAGCACTTTACTCTTGAAGAAGTAGTTAAATGTTATGCAATTTAATTCTCGATTTAAATTCCGTAAATTTATATTTATTGCAATAATTCCCATAAGGTAGGTTCGACCACCTATTGGAGGAAATTTAATTTCTGCAATTTAAATTTACGCACTTTAAATTCGCATATATTTCAATGTGGTGAGTTATATCACACGATTGGTATGAATATTTTCAATGTGGTGGGATATACCACACGTTTAGAATACTTATTACAAATGTGGTTGGATTAAACCCCACAATTGGATAACTGATTTATAAATGTTCGATATGAATATTCTATTGATATTAAAGAAGGGATTTGAACAAGTGATGCCAATTTTACTGTTGTATGTATTGATGAAATGAAATTGGTCAAAGAATCCCATTGTAATAAAAGAGAAAGAAAATATACTGCAGTGGTGAAAAATCTCATTATGAGATTAGTATATTGTAATATGATGAGAAATGCTCTTAAAGAAGCATTTAATAAAGGAATGTTCACTTTCCACGCCTATTGAATATTGATGGAGAAAATTGAGTAAGTGGTATCCAAGTTACCATTGGATAAATAAAATGCTCAATAGATCCCATGTTGATAAATCAAAGAAAATATATCGCATGGAGAGATTATATGAAGTAATCTCATCGATGATATGAGATTGTATTAATATGAGAATGAAATGCTCTTGAAGAAGCATAATCACTAGATTTCTGTATTTGAATAAAGCCAATATGATATTATTATTATTACTCCAGAAGAAGTACAAAACAGCCGAAATGGAACATATTGAGAATATCAAAGATGGCAATAAACACTCGAAAATATAAAAATGCGAAAAGAAAATACATATTGAACCCATAAATGAAGGGTGCGTTTCGAGAGTATAAATACTCCGTAATTCTGCCACCCTCAACATCAAGGTTCATAATGAGATATTTAAAGGATCCGAATTTCTTTTTCGCTTGACACCAAGTGGTGCGACCGACGGACTGAAGCTTCCACAGATTCTTGAACATATGCATGAAATTTGATAAGTAGTTCATCAACGATTTCAGCGTAAATAAGTATTTTTCTCGCTAAATGAGAGATAAACTTATTATCTACACTCACGATCTAGGAACGCTAGTAAGCCATCAAAGAAATTGTTAATATTCAACAAACCTATTGGTTTGACATGAAAGTTCCATCGTACAACGAGGCTATATTGAATATTTCCTCCAGGTGTGTTGTAGCCACTGGAAGGACAATGAAAGCATCACTATTATTCATCATATACATCATGCGCTTGTGGATGGATTGGCGCTTGTAGCACCAACCCCGCTGACCCATGGTAGAACTGGCTCCAATTCGAGTATTAGATCCAACTAAATGGAAAGGTATTACACTCAAACTCTTATTCCCCATGATGATGCTGGCCATTATAAGTCTAGCTAAAAGTTTGTTGTTGGTTCCTCCATATAGTATATTGATTTCTTGTCTCCCTAACTCTTTTACTAGTCGGTTTGCCATATCCACATATTGGATATGAACTACCAATTTAGATCCACCAAGAATACATACGGTTTTAATCTGGCGAGGTAAAGGCTGACTTGTATGAGATGATTCTAAAATCTCCATATCCATCTCTACTCCTATCTCTCTTTTTGCACTATACTTTTAATGTATGAACATGAGAGATATATGAATCTCTCTATTTAAAGAAAAATTTTCAAACCAATAATTGATTGTACTATTTACTTTTTGACAAATATGAAAGAGAAAAAGGCATAAAAATTTTAGTGAAATGACATATACCTGTTGGTGATTGACAAATAATATATATATACATATATATATCTTAAAAATTGAAAAACAATATTTACAATTACAAGAAAAACATTGATCTTCGTTATTACACCGAGCTTCCTTACATTAATATGATAAAATTATTATACTAAATTTTTCTACTAAATTTACAAACTGGATCTTTTAAAGTAAGTATTTCAAGACTATAAAGTGTTTGTTGATCTTTAAATTTGGCCCATAAGGCCATCAACTCACATTGTACGTGTCCACTAGGATGTGTCTCAAGAGCCTGTTGAATATCATCCAAAGGCTCCTTACTCAATCCATCCTTAATGAATGCTATCTTATCTTCTACTAGACACGCACTTCACTGATTTACATCGAGTGTCACATGTCCACCGAGCACATTTGTAGCACCCTCCTAATCTTTTTGCTCTCCGTTTCTTTGAAAAACTACTTTTATCTATACCAGGCATGTATTTAGAAGGAATCGAAACCTCACCAGATAATCGAACCTTTGCTTCAATTAAACATCGAACATCTCCTGGGATGCCCTTATTCATTAGCATCCTCAACCTTTCGAGTCTACCTCGATAAATTCTTTTTAGAATTTTGATCGGTAATGATAGATAGTATTTTCGAAGATTTGAGAGCATATGATCCATTATAAGATATGGACTCTTATTAGGATGAATTTTGCAATAATTTTGATGATCTATTTATAGAATAATACGACGGGTATAAGATACGACTCGCGTTAAAATAGTAACATGAAACGTGTAATGCGACTCAGAAAGCGTAAGAGCTAAGACTCCAGCTGAACAAGAGCGATATGATGCGTATGAATCAGAATCCGTGTTTGTACAGTAGTAGACAATAATTCCACCGAAACATGATGAAATATGTCGGTGAGCTATACATATGATGAAAGTAATAAATCATGTTGAGCACTATACAGATACTAGTGAAATCGATATAAGAATTTACTGAACTAAAAGTTCAATAATACTCGTTTGCAGAACCGGACTGACCATCCCGGTTTAAATAATTATTTAAATCAATATTACATTTGAAGAATTAAAAGAATTCTTCAATGATTATTCTCGATAAATGATGAAATCATTACTAGCCAATATTGGGAATAAATCTCAAATATATCTGGAATAAAGGATGAGAAATATGAGCCCACTCATCCTCCATGTGGACTACTAGATATTATGATATGGATCCACTAGATAGTCACATGTGTATATGATTCGTAATTTGAAATTTATTTAAATATTTGCTCACTAGATGAGCATGATTTTCGATTTAATGATAAAGCTAGTAAATGTATATCCCAATACTTGAATAAACCTGAAGGATTGAGTATGCATACAAGTGGGATATTATGTGGCAAATTATTTAAAGTCCTCCAATAAATTGCCAATATCGAGAATAGAATGCAAATTATATAAATTCTCATATTAAGGCTGAATGATGAGAACATATATGAGTTTTAGTGTTCTAAATTTTCTTAGCATGAGGGGAGTATTAAAGAGTGAAAATGATATGTGAAATGCATCATACTATATCCTCACAATTAAAATATGAACTTGGAGTTCAAAGATGTATAAAAGATGCTATGAACAATCACATATATCGCTTAAGATGCTTTGATAAGTTAGCGCGCTTGAGGAAGCGTTGATATTATGAGATTTCCCCAATCATATATATCGAAGCAAATTATTAAAGATGGTCTTAATAATCGGAGGCATATACACTTGAAGAGTATATAGGCATAACTATATTGTGTAATCCTACAAGAGGATTGATAATGAGATATCTCGATAAGTTATGTCGATATGGGGAAAGAAATAAAATTGAAAGTGTCGACACACTATGAAAAGATAGCGCTACATACTATCAATAATAGTGAGGATATTAAAATCCATCGAAAATGCCGATCTTTGAAATATATGCCCTTATGATTAAAGTGTTCATATGCGGGTTTAATGAGAAATGAGAATGAAACTCTTGAAGAGGTTTCAAATGTATTATTGTATCACAGATGCAATCGCTCAAAATATCTACATTGATATTGTTGAGAAATTCATATGTACTCTTTTCCTTGATTGATGTTTTTGTCCCAAAACGGGTTTTTCTCAAACAAGGTTTTTAATGAGGCACCCAATCTCAACTACTATGAAATCTCCGTAAGAGATTTAGGTATATATCTCGACATAGTGAGAAAATGAGATCGATCTTTATTGATTGCATATATACACTAAATATAACATGATATTGTATAACATCTAAAATTTCATTCACGTGGAAATGAATGAAGAGTATGAACCAATGTATATGATACTCATACAAATCTATGAAATATTTTGAAATGCTTGCAGCATACTTGTATAAAATACGCGTTGCACTCTTTTTTCCTTGACTGAGGTTTTATCCCATTGGGTTTTCCTAGCAAGGTTTTTAATGAGGCAACATTAAAGGCGTATTCACGTGAATAATGTACTCTTTTCCTTCATTATGATTTTTCCCACTGGGTTTTTCCTAATAAGGTTTTAACGAGGCATATTCATGGTATATTGAGGACAACAAGAGAAATCGACATGCTGTATCTATTGGATCAAGTTATAATAGAGACAATACTTTAGATCCAAACAATGATGATATTGAAATCCTTTACCAGAAGTAAGGATATCGGTCCTCAAGATATGAAATCAGATGGAGTAGCTGTACTCTTTTTCCTTCGATCAAGTTTTTTCCCACTGGGTTTTCTTGACAAGGTTTTAACGAGGCAGCACGTGAATACTCTTATACCGTTGATAGATATCGTGGGAGCAATGTTTTGATGAAGTAAAGATATAACCACTCCAAACTATCTTGCAATCGGTTTGGAAGTTTTTTCCCATCGGGTTTTTCTCCAAACAAGTTTAGAAGACATTTGTATTAATAGTCATTCAAGGGGGAGTGTTATGAATATAATAATAATATTAATATAATATAATTAATGAGGGAAGTGAGAGAAATAAATTATTATATTTTATTTATGTGAATGACTATTATACCCTCATTGATGAAATTATGTAATTATTATCACGCTTATTCAAGCTTTCCTATAAATAGTGCTCAGCTATTAATGAAATTCATTCCTGTGAATTCCTTATAATTCATTCTCTCTAAATTCTCTCTATTATTTCTATACTTTTATAACAATTTGATTGATTTCACATTTTTTTTTTATGATTCTGTCTATAATCATAATCCACTTTCTTTACTAATGATATTTTAAAGTTTTTTATTTTCTAGTATATCCCTGTTTTATATGTATTTTGACCAATCAAAATGAATTATCACAACTTAACGTAGAGATACATTTGAAAATCTACACATAAACTATTCATTGAAGATAGATGTACACCTATTTTCACATATATTTAGAAATATCATTTATTGTATTTGAGAAATATAAATTTTTCCTACTTTTATCCATGCAGCCAATGGCGGATCTGAAATTCTAGAATCTCTGTCGGTACAGCTCAAAGATATACAAAATATTAAATCGATCAAAATTTTATACAATTTTTTCGAATTTTTCTACACTAAATTTCCAGATTTTCCCGGGCCTAGATCCGCCCTTGCATGCAGCAATGATCAACCATCATCGATGTTACTAGATCACCGGGTATTTTTTCGATCACATATGATCTCCGTTGTGAAAAGGGAGATCAAATTTAGAACCAACACGACGAGGTGAAACTCCAACAGTTTGAAAAATTTTTCGGCGATAATACTGTTTGTTCAAAGTCAAAGTTTTGGTCAAAATCAATGTTTTTGGGCAACAAATTTGACTTTGAGCAAACGATGTCGTCAAAAAAATTTTCAAACTAACGGAACTTCGCCTCGCTATATTAGTTTTGGATATGGTCTAGGTTTTTCCAAACGAAATCGTATGTGATCAGAAAACACTCAGTGATGCCATAACTAGGACATCATCGATGGTACTTGATTATTATTGTTTATCCATATACCCTTTTAATTATTAAATAATATGGAAAAAAAGATAACGGTATAAATGTATTAAATAAAAGTATGTTAAAAAATAATAAGCACACTTTAAATAAAGTAAGTGGACTCTATTTCAGACAAATAAAAGAAAAATACAAATCTATCCCGGGGATGGAGGGGCTACTTATCTAACAAAATTAATTACAGTTTTTAATAGTATTATTTGTGAAAATAATGAGGACACTATCTTTGTAAGCAAACATCATCGATGGAGCTATAATTATGATATCATCGTGTATTTTTCGATCACATATTATTTTCATTCGAAAAATTAAAACCAATTCTAAAATCAATATCGCAAAACGAAGCTTCAATAATTTAAAAAAATTTCCAACGAAACCATTTACAGCGGGTTAAAAACTTGACTAAAAGATTATCCAACTTTGATTAAAAGGCGATGGAACTTTGAACCGCGACCAAGCCAGGTGGCGTTTGAACATTTACCCAAGGGTGGATCATTCTCTCTCAAGTCTCAACCACTGTGTCTAAAATCATTTTTCGAGATTTTGGCCCCAGTGGAAGGTTTGCTCTAAACCGACATAAATTAAGGCCCACTAGTTTTTTTTCGATCATACGTCTCTGTTTAGTATCTCCTGAAAGTGATACGAGCACTCTCTCGCAAACTCGAGAAATTGGCCGGCTGCAATTCGTCTGAAGCAACTGATCAGAAAGATGGAATTGGAGAGCGTGGGAAGTTTGGCGATGCACCTAATACTCTCAAAATTGGGTCCATCGGATGTTGCGTCGGTGAGCTGCGTCGGAAAGCGATTCAGCGTTTGGGCCTCGGAGGATTCCCTTTGGTCGAAATTCTGTTCTTTTGATCTCGAGCTTTCTTCACCAATTGATCCCCAGGGCAACAACGTCACCACTTTCAAGGTATACATATAATGCTGAGATGAGTAAATTATGGTAATCAGGATTGTCCCTGTTTTAATTTGCTCGGATTTTTAAAAATTAGTAGAAGTGATCATTTTCATGGGGTTAATTTGTTAAATCTGGGAAATCAACCAGCTGAGTAACTGTCAACACTTCCAATTTGAAGTTTGGAAGTTTAGTGCAAAGTTCAGTAATTATTGCTATTTTCGATCTAGAACAGTTGGGGGGAAATGGGGTTTTACAATTGGATAACTAGCTTTTGAATAAATGTCCTTTTGTTGACCCAACTGAATTTACTTTCGATGGGTTTCTTTCATTTCTCACGATTTCTTTTTTCTTTTTGTTCTTATTTGTTTACATTTTGGTAGGAGATTTCTGTTAAGTAATGATAATATGTTTTTTGATAATCTATTGGAGCTGAAGCTATCTTCTTTGGCAGACAGCTTATCGTGCATGGAGAGAAGCATTTGCTATGTATCCATGGTCACTGGTTAAACGAACCAAAAAATGCTGGAGCAATCTCAAAAGCTGGTTGGCAGTGAACTTTCCAGAGGTTTTGCCTACTCTACGCGAGGGTGTACCTGAAGCTGAGATCAATGAGTTTGAAAATTACATGAAAGTAAAACTGCCTCTTCCTACGAGGCTTCTTTATCGTTTTTGTGATGGTCAAGAACTACCAAATGAAGAGCTCGGTGGAAGCTTTAGTTCAACTTTGTTGGGTATTATGGGAGGCTACTCTCTATATGATCATATGGTAAATGTGTTCTTGTTGCCCTTAAGGCAGGTAATACTTGATACCAAGGGTATCATGCATTACCTGGGATTCAACAACAGATCTCAGTTTATTGTTGTTGCAGCTTCGGCTACCTACAGTGAAAAGATTTTCTTCCTGAATTGTAGCACTGGGCAACTTTATGTTGGTACGAGGAATCTTGTTATCGATGGAGAAATGCTTCCTTGCGTGCCAAATACATTGATAAGTTCAGTACATGAATTGAAAGGTAGTGGACAACAGGATGCTATGCTATTATGGCTGGAAGAACATGGACGTCGCTTGCATGATAGGACTATCAAGGTTCACCAAGAAGGAAAGATCAAAAGCATCAATTTGTTCCCCGAGCAACCTCCTTTATGTTCGTTGGCTACAACAAATGGTGTGAAGGTAACTAAAGTTAGTATAGCATTTGAACTGCCCCTTCTTATTTGTTATGCTGTTGATCTTATTTGTTCATGTGGTGCGGGAGGAATTTAAATTTTTAATGAAGTGCTATTTGATTTTATGTTCTTGTGCCATGAGGGCGTGTCTTTATGGTTCTAATTGTTACTGTAAATTGGAAAAGATTGTGTAATCTTTTAAGGTATTTAAATCTCATAGATGCTTATAAAATCCAAGCAAATTAAGATTACCTTAATATTGAAGAAACCAAAAATTTCTTTGAGGTAATTCTCAGATGAAGGTGGTGCCCCTTTCTAAGCTATTCTCTTCGGAAACCAAGTGACCCCATAGTTGCATAAAATGTGAAAGTCTCTGTTGAAGCAATAGTAATCATCAATTTCAACTAACTCTTAGCATTCCGTGGGATGTATATGTATGCAATATGCCATACTTTTTCCTTTTTATTTTGAGCTTGGTTCTATGTGACTCAGTGTATTTGTTAAGGCTGTAGTACATTTTATCCATGATTGGTGAGTAGCTTATATAGTAGGAAATTTTGTTCCGACATGTATTTTACTTGAAGAATTTCTGCATTTTGTAGGGATTCAGTTGCTATCGAAAATTAACTGACAATGCATGCCCAAGATTTTGCTCAGATTTCGGTGCTCTATTGGAGCACTTGAGGTAGTTTATGTCCAGAAATGAAACAGAAACATTTTACCTGCAATAATGTAGCTTTCTATTACATGCCTCTTGGATTAGTAACTATCCAATGTAATCATCAAATTTGAATTTATAAGGCTGGAAAAACTCTTTGAAATCGATTATGTTACTTGTGACTCAGTAAGGGTCAGTTTCTCATTTCTAAACTTGCCAAAATCTTATTTCCTTGAAAACTATCGCCATCTATGTTTATATATGCAGTTGTGGCATGTGGTTTTATGTGTTATTTGATTTGTAGATTTAGCTTAGTAGTGTTCTAATCTTGTAATGATACTAGAAAAAGAAAATATTAGTAAAATGACTTAATATATGATCTCATTTTTCTTTATCTTTACCATCTTACAACTGAGATATTAACTTCAGGTGCGTGCTTCTGCTGCATTAGTACCCGAGTTTTGTAATCTTCAAGATGAATCAGAGAAATATATGTTTGCTTATTCAATCCGCATGTCTCTGTCCCCCGGTGGATGTGTCATCAATGGGATGACCTTCAGTTCTTGTCAGTTGTATTGGAGACACTGGATTATACGCGCTAATGATGCCATCGTATCAAATGTCAATGCAGAAGCCGTCATAGGAAAGGTAGGATTTCTCAACTATAACTTTCATATATTTTCACTTGGCTTCACAAGCTTCTAGGGACACTATCCGTTTGTTGATCTTGTTACATTTTCAGTCTTACATTATTCACTCTATCATATTATTACATGACTGCAGTTTCCACTCCTGCGACCTGGTGAAGATGAATTTGTCTATGAAAGTTGCGCCTCTCTGCCATCTTCTCGAGGATCTATTGAAGGATCATTTACATTCGTCCCTGGAAGGTAAGGTATGCTTTATATTTTACACAGTTAACTGTAAAAGCAGAACAAGATGTGTTTTCTCTGTGTGTTAACTTGGATTTTTATCATAAAATCTGTATAACGATAGCTGTAATGGGTGATTTCTGAGAATTTGAGGTTTGGGTTTTGCACAGATTGGCAGATCCAAAAGGGAATCAGTTTGAGGTTGAAGTAGCGCGATTCCCCCTGCAATTGCCGGACTATATTTTCTGATAAGCGCAGACTTGTGGCTGGTGAACTAAATTAAACGGAGAGGAAACAATGGCTTGAAATGCTAATAATAATGTGTTATATGTCCCTTTTGTGTATTCTGTGTATTCTGTTCTGTTTATAATAATGAATGAATGGCCATTTTGCGTGAGGAAAATTTAATGCCATGCATATACTATATGTTTTTCTTGTTGATTCCAGTCTAAATTTTGACGAAATTTTCTTTTCCTTCCAACCCAAGGCAGGCGTAGGTAGGGTGGGGTTCACTGTGGTCCGTGGACATTTTAAACAATAATAGGGCTTTAAATTTGCATAGAAAGTTAATACGAACAATGTCACTTCCATCGAATCATGTAAACCAAGAAGCAATAGGATACATGTCTACCGTGAAAACCGAATCAACAATCAAAGTTAGCAGGGGTGAAGACTCCACGGTTATCACTTTCCAATTATGAAAGAGTCAGAAAAATTTCTTGTCCTTTACGCATTCACGATCTGGTATAACAGATTTTAAAGCCACTGGCAGAGTCCTTACACAACAAATCGCGGGCTCCCTCATATTTCTGACTGCAACCAGTGCCATCTCATCGATTTCCTCCTTGTATTGATCATAAATAAAGAACAATGTGAATGCAAGGACTAATGCTGCAATTGGTAATGTAATATAATCAGTCAACTGTTACGAGTAAGCATCAAGCAACGCTTCATTCCCATGATTAAGAAATCATACCTATGCCAATGGCCAAGGTCATGAAACGTGGAATAATCAACTTGCAGAAGTACAAGAAAGATGACACCTACATCAGTTTAGAAGAAGTTTAAAATGTCTGCAAGAATTACGCCAAGATGTGTGATAAACAAATACAACATTTCACACTAATATATTACATGAAAAACTCATAGGGAGTGTAATACACAATCCCACAGTAAGAAAGTTATGGGGATGGAAATAGAAGGGAGGAAGGAATGAGAGTTTTAGTTGAGAAAAGCCAGATAATCAAATAACCTCACTATCTGAAAACAAATTTTATTTAGTGAGCACCTTGAAGAAAGTGTGCCAATCCTGTCCTTGTGCCAGTGATCTTGTTGCAAGACTCAGCTCGTTCCACATGCATGCCATGGCCAGAAATGAATCTCTCATATTGATTTTTGAGACTTCAAAAGAAGTTGAAGATAGTCGAGGAATTCTGAAGAGCACTCAGTGAACCAAATATTTCTAAAAAACTTGGTCAAAAGAAAATAAATAAAAATGGCAATGTAATTTATTAACCCACTCGTATAGGATAGTACATAACTAACACAATTAGCAAGGCATATCACTTGTTTACTTGACGTATGTTACATGAACAGAACAGAATAACCAGTAATGACATGTCTCTGCACACTCACACTGGATGATGCAAATTATAAGGAAAGCAGTTGTAAACCAAAGCCCCAAAGCCAGAACACATGAAGAAAACAGATATTGCCCAACTACAATTGAGAAGAAGAATGTCAATATTAAATTTCTGTTCTCTTAATTAAAAAACTTAAGCTCCATCCAAAATATTATGAAATCAAGTACAATACGTGAATCAAAAGCCATAATAGCATCACGTACAAAAAGAAATCTCCATGACCATACTTACTGATTTGCTGGTAGCATACAATATCCATGAAGAGAGACAACAATCATCATCAGAAGCTCAGCAGCTGAAGTTATAAACACTTTCCCAGTAAAGAAAAACCAATAATAAAGCAGAGACAGAAAGAGGAAGCAAATAAACGTTGTCTTCTCATCTCTCCAAAGAAGAATGTCTGCAACTGGTAAGGTAAAATAATGTCAGAACGAAATGAAAATCAGAATGCATACTCAACTATAAAGTTTTTTTTTATAACATCACAGAGGAGTGAGAGAAAAATGTCAAACTGTAGCAATCAGCCATTTCTATATATGCAATCGACATATTGTATTTGTATTTCCAATTGGCAAGGGTAGTTGGCCACAAGCAATGTCCTTGTATATCCATACTGAAATTATAAGGTGGACAGACTTGGCTAAGTACTGCCTAAACAAACTGTGTGGCATCACAATGCACTTCTGATGTATAGAACTAAAGCCACAATTTATGAAAAATAGTTAGCATCATTCAGCATAGATGTCAATAGGAAGAACTTGCATGATGATACTACCATATTGAGTCTGGTTCATAGCTGCTTATCTTGACCATCCAGTTCAAAGCTATCGAGCCCAGATGGGCCCAAATTCCCAACATCGACAACCTTGACCTTATAACTAAATGTGCAGTTTAAGAACTGTAAGACTGTAAAAATAGCGATAAGATAGAGCCCCTTAAAAATATCACTGACCTTTCCCGCTGCCTAACAACTTGTCCACTTTTGACTGCTCAACAGTGCCGTTGTAACTCATAAAAGCCAAGTCTTGGGCTAAATCACAGAATGACTCAGCGGATAATGCAATACCTTCCTGTGTCAAAGTTTCCAAATTTAAATGTTGTCCTAAGACTATGGAAAGATCAGTATGTTCTCCCTAAAGCAACTTTTATGTATTCGGTAATGGCCCTTCCACTTGGTACCGTCGGATCACAGGGAAAGATTTTCTTGGGATAATTAAGCGCATGTTTGGGAAAGTACAACTCCTTTTAAACTGACAAAAATACTTTTTGCCCTCACATTTTGCAGAACCACACAACTAACTATGTACGAAATTTTTCCCTCAACAATTGATATTTCTATGTGTTATTACACCTCTCTCTCTTCGCCCATTGAAAAATCAATAGTTGTGCTTCTGCTTCCAAATCAGGCAATCAATCCTAAACTTGAAAAATGAAGAAAATGAATTTGTGAAAAAATAAAGTAAGAGTTGTTGTCTTGTCGAAAACAAAAAAGTCCCATCAGGCCCTCATCTTT
Source organism: Jasminum sambac (assembly GCA_018223645.1). Lineage (NCBI taxonomy): Eukaryota > Viridiplantae > Streptophyta > Magnoliopsida > Lamiales > Oleaceae > Jasminum > Jasminum sambac. Next base: position 21,290,773 of record CP073649.1, read on the forward strand.
TCAAGGAACTCTTCCAAGTTGGGTTTAATAAACAAATATATGGATCTTGCAAATTTAATGAGTATTCAAGTTTGTAATTACTGATTCGATCGATATCATGAGTACTTGTACATGCATTTCCTTTATGTAGTTGACTTTAACCTCAACACAAGCTAGAAGTCACAGGGCAGTTTCAGATAACATCTAGATAAACAAATAATAAATTAAGTCCAAGCTAGAGATCCTCAGATCTGGATGGTGATTGCAAAAGTCACCAACAGTGTGTGGGGGATAAATATATAAATAAATAAATAACGATAAGAGATATTTAAAAAAAAAAGGCGAAGTGCTCTCCTCTACTTATACTTCCATCTGAAAAAATCTAGTTCAATACAGAGACGCTTACTTTCATGGATATAATTGGCAAGTATCCAAGATGTGTCTTAGCTGCAGAAGAGCTAAACGTCCTTGTGCAAGGAACTAGTTTAGCAACGTCATAAACCACCATGCATCTCTCCATTTTTCCAGAGTTCAATTTCATGTGCATCAACTTCACAAGCAAAACAAAATAGTGTATAAACCAAGATGGAATAATGAAATTAGGCCTGCAACCAGAGTAGAAGAGAATTATCAGACTAAAAATTGTGCATCTGTACACTTCTTGCAAGCCAAAAGGTACTAATAATTTGCTAGCAGAAAAAAAATGCAATGCTAATAATAGTATGTTTGGCAATTCAACATAAAACACTAAACATTTTCCAAGACAACTAGAACTATTTATCCAATTATCCACACACATTTCCTTAAACCACTTATTCACTGCCCATTTACTTAAAGAGCATGTTTCGCACACTTCTTTCAAAATCACTCTCACTTGCTCTCATTTGCAGCCACTCATTTTGCAATAAAAATTGTCACATTTCTCCGTAACCTTCCTTTAACTTTTAAGGACACATTCTCCCAAAAATCATTTTCTTCCAAAAGGTTGTCAAACAAGCTCTAAATTTTTGAAAGCATATAAATGATATGATCAACATATGAATCAGTTGATGGATTTGCTAACTAAGCGTAGAGTGATGAACAAATATTTTTGCTATTCTACCTTATCAAGTAATAAAAATGGTATTTCATACCTCTGATGATCCAAGGTCTCCAACAGGAGAGGTATAAAATCCCTAACTTTCATTGGCTCATGATTCGTGATAAAAAATACCTGCAAAAATTTCAGTTGTTTGTAGTGTTTCCCAATTACTGAAAAAGAAGAGACTTGAAAAATCAGCTTATGTAATATTTGAAATACCTTTCCAGAGGCAGAAAGCTTCTGAGAACTTAAAGATTCTTCAGCACAGATATGTGCATGGGCAACATTATCCACATAGGTAAACTCTACCATATTCCCACTACTGCCTATAATAAACTGAAATGAGATAGCCTATTACTTATTCAAAATAAATCTGCACATAGGAGCTAAACTGCTAAAACTACATGCAGGAAAAAACAGAAGCCAAGTAGCAATGATGAAGATTACAGAAGATAAACAACATTTATTTGACTCCATGGTAAACAGAGGGAATATGGTACTTTACATGAAATATGCCCCAGAACAGCATGGATAAAAGGTCAATGAAAAGGCTAATGTATGAGAACTACACATGCTATCTCTCCTTTTTTTTTTTTTTCCTTTGCTTTTTTTAACTGCACATGCTCTCAGGAAAAGTTGAGAGTAGAACAATTTGATGATACTCTACCAAAATTAATGGGAACCTGCATATTACTTGGATAAATTGTCAAACCTTGGCCCAGGTGGAGTTCACTATATTGGCTAGTGATTGCATAAATTGATTATCTCCAGGTCCAAATACATTGCAAGGGCGAAGTACACATGTTAAAAGGCCATCAACTTTGTTTGCAAACAACATCAGTGCCTCTGCTTGAGATTTGAGGTCAGTGACCATGTTCTCAAACTGTTTCAGAACACGAAATAAGGAGTGAGAGAGAGTCTTATACAGACTGGTAATGGAGTGGAATAAGAGAAGAAAAATCTCAAGCTTCTTGAGTCAGAAACAAACTTGGTTAGGGTATGGCAATGATTCGTCCCCATTACATATATTATGTGAACTGTTGAAAACTACATCAGCAGAACTGTTGTACATAAGATGTTTAACTTTACATTCTTGACAAGCTTTGATTACATTTTTTGCACCTGAAAAGTACAGGCAACGGCAATATTAACATAAGATGTTCTGGATAGAATCTAAGTATCTAACTGGTCACTGCATCACAGCACCTCATTGAATGAAGAGAAATTACCTTGAACAATGATTGTATAGCAAGAATAGAAGTCTTCAGGAAATGAAGGCATAGATTCAGTGTAGAACACAACTGACACACCTTCCATAGCTGCATAGCAAAGATATCATATTAGAGAACACGTTACACATTATGACCAATGTGAAAAAGGATCAATCAGTACCAACATAGAGGTTTGGACACGGGAAGGGAAAATTCCAAGACAAACCAATAGAATATTCTCAAGAACACAAAAATTCGAAATCTGCTTGCAAACAATCTCATAGAGCTTGTTCGGCAGAGCTTACTATTCAATCACTTTTTGTTACTCACGTTTCTACATAACCTCCTACATTTTAACTAAATATTCTCCCAAAAATCACATTTCTCCGGTGAAGCTTTAAACAAGCTCATATGGTATCACTAAAATGCCAGCGATCACAGAATGGTTGAAATCTATTACTAGAACTGGAAACAACCTAGATGTCCCTCATTTAATTACTGTTGAGAGGAATTTTACAAGAATCTACATATTTGATTCCCTTGTCATCCTCTTCATGAGTATCAGCCTCTTCTCATTCTTTATCAATGGTCATCATCTGCCATTTGGACACCTATGATGTATTAACTAGCACATGAGTTGGTGGCCATTTTTGGGTAACGATGTCATCGATATTTTGTAAAAATTAGCTCTCTCTCAATTAATAAAAATTTTGATAACTTGTGATACCACCAACTAATATTATCAATTTCTTTACACTTACCCCTCAATTTTTAAGAGTCCAAATGATTTCCCAAAGAGTAAGAACTTAATTTTGGTATTAAATTGAAAGTACACATATTTTGAATGATTTTGGTGGTTTTTCTCTATTCGGTTCATTTGGTTAATTCTTGAATTATGTTTCCTTAAAATAGATGTTCTTAATTTTTCTTAAGTCATGAAGACATGGTTGAAACATGATTTGAAACAACAAGGCTAAGTATTGTGTTTAATTGTTTCAATTACCATGCCATTTTCTCTTGGGGTATCAATGTCCGTTGCTCTCAACTTTTTCACTTTAAATGTTGTAAATTCTGTACATTGTGTGGTTACCATTTGTTGTGGTTTTGGTTTGTCTATTGCAATTTCATAGTCGGGATCACATGAAGATTGAGAAGCAATCCTAGACACCCCAACTATTCCTCTATTCCTCCTTGTTAACTCATCACTTCATTTTAAATTATTGTGCCCAACTTCACATGTTTTGGCGCCTTCTCTTTTTAGTTTATGATCTTGCTACTTGAGAAGTAAACAATTTAGCATGTCCTCTCGTCAACTATTTGTCCACTGAAAATTAATTTATACTTCAATTTCCACAACACATCATAGTACCATGCATATTATCACCCCACAACTATTTAGTTCAAACATTTAGCAAATAAAATTTTTTCCTGAACTCAAGCATATAGTTAATGAATAATGATGATTACAAATTTTCAAGCATGGACCAGTTTCAACAATTCCACTAATCTTGTGCTTCCCAAGTTCTAGACTGTGAATTAACATTTACATCATAGCTTTTGGCATTTCAACTTTCATAAGAGCGAAACTTTCGTTTGACTATGATTTTATTCTAGTTAGATTGCTTATTCTCGCCGGTAGTACTAATTCAACATCTAAATTAATATTTTTTTAAATACTTAAAGAAATAAAAATGTTCATAAGCGTATATAGGAAGGATTACATACCATGGGTGATCTGTGGTTTATTGCGAACATCAACCTGGAAATAAGACGCCGTGCCAGAGGATAATGCTTGAGAGAGAAGCGACTCGGACGGCTCTAGCTCGGGAGACTGAGTGGAATCGGTCACTCGAACGATCCAGTTACCGAGACTCAGCAGCCTCTCCACCAACACTCGGCCTATGAATCCCCTGCCACCCAAAACCAAGCAAGTTTTCTTCCTGTCGCAATCACCTTCACCACTCTCCATTGCCAATTTCCGGTCGGTTTGTTTGATTAAACACGTTATGTGTTTGTGAATTTGTTTGTTCGAGAGATTATGCGGACAAAGAAAACACAGAGTGAAAAATAGGAAGAAATGGTACGGTGATGGCGCAAAACTCGAAATTGGTTTTAGGTGGGCCCCTAGACCGTTGGGCAGTTCAACAATGTTACATACACGTTCCTACCATTTTTATACATTTTTATACTATCCATTTCGTGAGACCTACCTATACTACGCAAATTTCCACCATTCAATTCCACATTTTCTTCTCTCATATCACATCAAAACACATAAAAATACACCCCCTAACACGCATTTAATGTGAGGTGTCACATTTGGGTATCATTGTTATCAAACGTACAAATACTCCCAAAGTCCCATTTTGATAGGCATTTTTATTTTTTATGCAAATTAATAAGACATAATTATTATAACTAAAAATATAAATTTTTACTACAACCTTACTAAGATGCTCTTTTCATAAATAAATATACTAACAAACTACCTAATAAATAAATGTATTTAAATCATTTAAAAAGTAAATTAAATTCTTACTGTGATAACTTGCCTATAATTTGGGATAGATTAAAATGAAAAACATTCATATCAAAATGGGATGGAGAGAGTAACATTTTTATCTCAACCAAACAAGCATATATGACATCACTTTTTATCTAACAATTGAAAGAACTACCTTTGGGGTGGCCACCACGTGTCAATCATCACAGTGCCCATTATACATTGTTGTTTATTTGTACTAATTAAAGCTAATCATCTTTGTATTGAAAAAACTACATTATTCTCTTGATTATGAACCTTTACATAGAAAATTTTATGGTACCTATTTAGACATATACTCAACAATCTGCATCGGTGCGAGTCACACCCATACCTATTATTGAGTGCGTCCAAATGGACACCATAATAAAATTCACATTACATATAAGCAATTAATATTTATCAGCTCTTCTTTCAAAAAGTAAAATAATAATAATAATAATAATAATAATAATAATAATAATAATAATAATAATAATAAAAATAAAAATAAATAAATAAGATAAAATAAAATTATCGGCGCTTGATTTGCCGTCAATCACTCAATCAATATTATCATTCATCTGTCCTGAAGCACCACATTGATAACCTTCCTAGTAACGTCTATATATTTGTTATCGTCACACCATCAAGACACAATTCTAAACACAACATATTGGAGAGTAACTTCTTGCAGAAATTGCCAACCCACCTTTTTAATGCAATCCATACCAACGTTCCAGAAATTGCTCTTCAAGCATCAAGTTCACTACATTTACAGTGACACAGTCTCAGAATCTATTTCAACACCAATATACTACAAATTGAACTTGCTAGCGTAATTGTGTCTATCTCTTAACCAATACGTAAATCACAACGCGCAAACTGTGGTAATCTGGATGCCACTGATTTTGATCAACGCGCCCTACAATAAACTCTTTCGTAGCAGCTTCCAAGAAATATTCTAGGATAGCATCTGCACACGAATGAATATGTAAGATAATTGTGTCTGAAAGTACTTCAAATCACAATAAAAGCAAAAACAGACAGTCATATACCATTACGAAGTTCCCCGGCTAAAATAACTGTTGTCTGTCTCCCACAGAGGTCGACAAGTGTTTCCAGCAAATCCATCACTGCTTCCTCACTATATATCACATCAGACCCGAGCACTGTAATACAATTTTATTAATGAGTGCTCTATATACAGATTTAGGTGCTTCTTTTGCTTTTCACCATATTATTCAAACGAAAAGTTTCGAGTAGGAAATAAACATTGTACCATAATCTGGTGAAGGATCTATCAAAACTGGATCAATATTATTTCCCCATGTGAGTTCATTCACTGTTGCAGACCCTCTTATTTCTCCATATAGATTAGTTTCAACATTCTTTCTTAGCAGCCTCAGCCTATCGGGTAGGTCGGTCAAAATAACTTGAGCACCCAATAGAGCTGCAATGCAACTGAAAATGCAAAAGAAACAAGATATTTCAAACTGAGCACAATATTCTGATCGACAAGAATCTTAATCACATGACTTTTGACATTTATGGTTAGGGCATTTCATATTTGAAGAGACATTGTTGTGCTCGCTGAGGAATAATGGAATTATTATCCTCAGTTAATCTCATAGAAAAATTGATGAATGATAAGAATTATTACCCAACTAATCCACAACCTGAGCCCAACTCAACAACCTTCTTCTCTTGAAGAGAAATTGTTCCTAATTCCACAGAATGCTCTAAAAACTTTCCCAGGATTACACCGCTGTCCCACATCACTGAACCTGTTACTCCAGGAGTGCCCTGCAATTGAAAAAGACACTTGGATATTATTACCGAAGAATGGCTACATTGAGGAACCATTTGAACCATTACTATCAGTGCAAACTGAGAACCCCACATACTTAATAGACGATCTACACCATCCAATCTCTAAGCAGTTATCCAGCACCTTAAAATTAGGCCTTAAATAGACCCCACATTAACCATGTTAATGGTTACATCATGATTTATGTTTATTTCTTTACCAACACATGGCATATCAAACACATTTCTTGGAGAGACTGGGGTATTGTTATGTTTGCCACAACACACGTCGAACACAAACACAACATCACAAATGAGTATGTATGTCACATTGAATCTTGCAATCTTTCTCATCCATCATGCCTTGCCACATTAATTGTTCCTCTTGGTAACGAGGGCATCTCTCTCAATCAAGACATGCTGCTAATTTCAGTTTGGACCGTTGATTAGCAAACTATCTTAGACTATAACAAGTTACGTTTAGCAAAGTGACAGTCAATTCACGAGATCCTCGGGGAGAGAGAGAGTTTAGAGGAGGAAGGTCTTCTAACGCATGATCAACAACCTTCATGGTGGGTTAACTGATTGATTAAACACTGAAATTCATCCTTGTGCTCTTTCAACATTGCTATCATCATACTATTTAGAAACTGATAGTTATTTTAAATAAAGCGTCATCTCTTTCCCCCTTTACTGTATTTTACCAAGCAACAATTGATAGACAATGTACACCGCTAGATTCTTCAACAGTTGAACCTCAACTTGTCATGCTACACCTCTAAGCATCAATGAACTCAAAAGTATACACGAAAGACAATTGAAATTAATGATATTATTATTGCTGGGACACGTAGCAACTAAACAGTAACGCAACAATTAGCAACACAGTGAACAATTCGATACATACAAGGAAAGAGTGTACAGACCAGCGAAGAAGGGGATTGGAGAATGGAGAGAGATCGGCCACAGGCGTCAATGCGGAGTTGAAGAGAGGATTGAGCGACAAAGGCGTTGTTCTTGGACAGAAGGGGCTGTTGAATTCCCCATAAAAGCATAATCTCCTCAGCTATAGAATCTTCAGAATCGTCGCTGCTATGTACGGTTCTCAATTTCCCCTTGTATGAGCCCAGTTCCATCACTACGCTCTCTTCATCCTCTTCTACAGCTGTTTCAGCCATGGCTGTCGCTGTGTATTTGGGAGGGTCTCGTAGTAACCCGTAGAAAAGAAAAGGAGTCCAATCAAAATGCTAGTATTACTAGTTCTTCTTTTTCCTTTTTAGGTACATCTTACAAGAACAAGAAAGTGATTTCTCAAAAATTACAATGTGATTATTCGACTGCTAATTTGGATCAACAGAACCACACGGCATTTTCGGGGTCGATAGGACCTCCGTTTTGAAATTTGCAATCAGATCTAGAATCAACACTATAATGGGGAGTTCCAGCAATTTTGAACATTTTTCGACCATACCGTGGTGGCTGATCAAAGCTTTGGCAATTATTTTGGCCTAAAATTGTTACCAAAATTTTAATCGGCCGCCACGACTCGCCACGGTGTCGTCGGAAAATTTTCAAATTTATTGGAACTCTCCCTCGCAGTCCTGATATTAAATCTGATCTCAGATTTTAAAATGGAAATCGAATCGACCCCGAAAATATCATCGATGTTGCTGTAGCTACGACAACATCGATGGTGCTAAATCAATTCTATTTTGATCAAACGATTGACCACAAATGTTTTACTGCCCACAAGTGGGCGAATGGGCAATACAGCCATGATCAAACTCTGGGTTTGATGTGTGTTAATTTTCATAAAATAATTTTTTTTTTGAATAAAATTTTCATAAAATAATTGACAAGTTATCTATCATATATGCGTATCTTTGATTTTCTTAATTTTTCAAGGCGAAAAGATAATTCAATTATAAACCAATTAAAATGTCAAACGAATCAAAAAATGTTATATAAACACTGGTGTGTATCGTGGTGTTCCGCCCCTTTGCCATAGGGTGATGAGGCGCGAAACGGATGGAACATTTTGGAATGAAAAAGGAAAAATGCTATCGTTTGGTCGACAGACGAGTTGGTGATCAAACTGCTGCTGCAACCATTCTTGAGATGGAAGTCCAAATCGAAATCTATTTGGAAGTTGTTTAACTTCGGGAAAAAAATAGTTTTGGGAGACAAATGAAATTGAATTGACAATTGAAGGATTTCCAGCGCTCTTTATTAAGGCTTTAACCAAATAGTAATGTTATTTTCCCGTGAGATATTATAAATTCACACAAAATATATATACAAAATCGAGTACAGACCTCGAAATATAAAAGATAAAAACAATAATTCTATTACACCCTCTATTTGAGTATGCATACATTATTCTCCCCCCCCCACCTTTTTTTTTTTGGTGTAACAAACGATGGATCATAATTCTATAACAAACGATGCATACATTTATTATTATTATTATTATTATTATTATTATTATTATTAATTAATTAATTAATTATTTATTTATTTATTTATTTTATTTTATTTTTTTCCCCCTCCCCTGAATCAATCATTTGCAAGTTATATGAAAGGCAAAATGTTGGGCCTCACGGGCAATATCGCTTTGCAGCAAATAGGAGTAATTGGTAGAAAAAGTTACTATAAATGGCATTTCATGAAAAACGAACTAGATTCTACCCATAACTGTGGTTAGACTAGGGGTCGAAAAATTGCATACAGATTAAAAAACACACACAAGCCCAAAACCAAAATTAAAATGAAAATGTAAAGCCGAAAGATGTGAACCAATGCCAAGAAATTGAAATCAGGTTTACAGAAATGGAAAACAAAATAAGCACAGTACATTCAGAGAAGTCATTCAACTAATCTCAAAATATCATCAAAGTATTGCTTCTCAATTACACTATCCTCTTGATGCGACAACAAACTACGACTCACAGGTCTTGCACACTCAAACCTGCAAAAAATTAAATTAAAGATGAAAGAGTAAGTAAACTGAAAATCCAAATCACACTGACATCTTATTTTTCTACTTTTTTAACACATTTTCTCCTTAAAAGTTCTTCCGGAACAAAACCAAAACCATTCCGTTCTATTCTAATTCGATTCCATTATTACAAGGAAAGATGATCATTTTGTACCGTTACTAAAGGGGAAAATTAGAACCAAAGATACACATATGGCATAACCATTGGTTTAGTTCAACTTCTAAAATTAGAGCCAAACATAATGCTATTTGTATAGATTATAGGAGCATTAGTCTATGACGCACATTTTTCATCCAATGAGGATGGAAAATGGCATTAGTCTATGACGCACATTTTTCATCGAATGAGGATGGAAAATGCTACTTGTCATATTATGATGGGTAATCATGGAAGTTAGAACTGAATGACGGGTACAAGGACATATGTTATATGCCACAGTATCTAATTGGACGTATCATACAATTCCACTGCATTGCCACAAAGATTGATGATTCATAATCATAATGATAAATAACATTATTCAATTAGAGGCTCCACCTCCACCCTAGATATAGATAGATGCAGCATCTAAAAATAGCATTGCTTGGCATTGAATAGAGAATGTTAACTAGAATGTAATGACTGGAGATCTATGTGGGTCTCTATCGACAGATTATATTCTAGTAGCTAATGGTGGAATATGAGTGCAACATTACAATTAAAGCATCATATCGATTTACAGGTTTTAGCTTATAACTTACCCGGGGGAAGGGATTGCTTCAATTTGTCAGCCTTCTCAGGATCAAAGACACAGAGGGTGTAGAGATACTTGGAGCACCGAACCTTAAACTTCACAACATCTTTGCTCCTCTTGATCTTCACCGAACGTGCATCTTTCCTTCTGGCCGTGAGAAGGAAGTCCTTGATCTCATGAATCTGCTTCGGCTGAACATCAAATTCACATAACAAAAAACACGAATCAGCAAAGGTTGTGATATAATTTCATTACTTTTTAATTGTAAAATCTAAATTTCAACACGCCTAGCTACATCAACACTCCAAATGTGCAGTTCGTCAAATTTCATCAAAAATCTTTGTAACATAAACACTAAACAATTTGATATTCTATTTTTTTGGCACTATATTGCCAATGTATACTGGATATCAAATTCAGAACATTAATTTCATCAAAACATGATGTTAAATAATATAACACTGATTTATATTTCAAGAGTATGAGATCAATCTACCAAAAATTCCACTTAATCGAGTAGATTCAACTGACAAACTTAACAAATACACTGTTCATTCATATCCTCAAAGGTTTCGCCACATTTCAACAAAATTGCTCTGTTGTAAGGCTCTTAAAAACACTTTTCAGCAAAAGACAATAATTACCGGTGACACAATCAAATGCATTATGAAAGTATAATTGATCCACATTTTATTTTTACAAACGCAAAACAGAAAATAACTTAACAGGGCAGTACACATCAGCAGTCAAAACTAAAATTAACAATCCGCCAATCGACCGTGAAACACAAATTCAAAAATAAATATAAAGGAAGATTACCATTTTCGCCACGAAGTGAGGAAGAAATTGATGCTGATGAAGAACAGAGGCACAGTAAGGATCGCTATATACGATTATAGAGAACCGAAAACCCTAGAGAGTTTGGTTCATTATTTCTCAATTTTGCCCCTCAGACTTACGCAATATTGCACTACATCGAAAAGGTTGTGTTGGATTGGGCTGTAGCCCGGGCCAGATGGTGCTTTAAATACTATCGGGACTTTTCCATTAATATAGAATTTTAGGTTTTGTTTTACATAAATCTGGTAATGACAAATTAATTACACTCTTAAAAAAAGATTAGAGATAAATTACAAAAATTGGGGGAAATTGAACTGGTGGAGTGAATTATTTCTGTTGTTAGTTAGCATAAGTTAAATAGACACAAAATTTGTAAAATGTGCAGTTGGTTGTAGTGGGCAAGGGTTTGTGGATATGAAGTTTGAAGTCCAAGGTTCAATTCTCATGGAATGCATTTTTCCTTATGATTTTTTCCCATTTTCCTATTATTCTTATTATTATTATTATATTATGTTTTGGTGTTTTTATTTTAAATTTTTTCTCATTTCTCCTTACGATTTCATATCTTAACTTTCTAATTTAATTAATTAATATTTTTTATATATTGTGATTTTTAATTTAATTTTTTATTTTTTACATAAATCCTAATAGATTTTGTCATTTTCATTTTAAACCATTTGTTTTTCATTTTTTCATATAGATTTTTCAACTTGGTCTTTTAATTAATTAATGTACATTACACGTTCTGTGTAATGCCCTGTCCTCTCTATGCAATGTATTACAATATAATTACAAATTGTGTTTAATGCATTTATTTTCAATTTTATTTTTTTCCTATAATTCTTCACACATTTTGTCATTTTCATTTTGGACATTCTTTCTGTTTTTTCTTGTAATTTCATAGTTTGACCTTTTAATAAAATACATTTTAAATAAGCATATATTAGGAAAAAAATACATCATGATACCGTTAATAAGGAAATGGACTATAATTTGACGGATGAAAAATACATTATTACACTTTGTGTGCCCTACACATAAAGTGTAATACTCTAATGAACTAAACATTAATTAAATAAAATGCGTAATTCATTTGCTTATGAATGAATCACACACAATGTGTAATTATTCATATCACATTATTTTTCTTACCCTCAAATATAATGCAAAAGTTTAACATTTAGTTCCTTTAACATTTACTTTTTTTAAAGTATTATCTTTGTTTCACAAAAAATGTATAGTGTGTTATTCATGCTTTACACATAAAACGTAATGCACTAATGAATAAAATCTTTACTATACAGAATGTGTAATTCATTACACATTAATTACACAATGTGTAATTCATTGGTATTAGCCTATTATGTATTACAAATAAATTACATATAATATGTAATTACATATTACACTATATAATTACATATTACACCATTCTTTGGACATAATGGAGAATTTTAACATTTACTTTTGAAAAAATTATTATGTCTCTTTCACCAAAATGTCTTGTGCATGCGCCTTGCACATAAATTGTAATACACTAACATAACGCTTAAATTTAATATTTACTTTTTGTATTGAATGACATATTCTTTGTAATTAATTTGTAATTTATTACATATTCTCTATAATTCATTACAGACTATTTGCATTGAATGACATATCGTGTATAATTCATTACATATTATCTGCAATGCATTACACATTTTATGTAATACATTATCATTATATATTATTTGTAATTCATTAAAGATGATCTATAACGCATTACACATTTTCTGTAATCCATTTATAATTTATTACACATTCTCTATGATTCATTGTAATGAATGACATATTACACATTGATTACGCATTTTCTTCCTCCATGCCTTTGAGCTTAATCTTTGAAAGCATCCTCAAGTTAAATCCAACATTTCCACACCCATTCCCATGTAGCAATCTGCAAAATAAAGGTTGCTTTTAGCTGCTATAAAGCAACAGCTAATATGTATTTATTGTAACCTATGGCCCTTGTAGTCTTCATGTCATCTTGCTTGTAGGTCCTTTATGTTAATATACTAGGCCATTATTGTGCTATTGAAGTACGGGTAATGTTCTGTAATCTATATAGTATTAGCATTAATGTTTTTGCAATATTTTGCAATTTCCCTGGCAGGTGTAAATTGTTTTGCAAATGGTCACTAAAGTTTGAGTTAAATTTGAAATTGATGGGAAAAAAATAGGGGGAATTGATCACAACAAATTACCAGATTATATTTCTAGCGCCCCTAAATTCAAATTCCACCCCTTTTCAACACGCGTATAACGCTTGCCTTACATCATCAATCAACATCTTCTTATCTACAACACCAATGTTGTTAATCTCTTCTTTCAACCCTTCTTTCTTGAATATCTCAGAGGCAACTTCTCTCCTCTCCTTCAACCCACTCATATACCTGGCATCTAAAGAAGCTGCAAATGGTAGGTGCAGAATTTGAAAGCTCAGTAGCTTGTTGAACCATTCATTGCCCAGTCCTTTTCATCCCGGAACCACCTGCTGGCGGCGACACCGCTGGAACCACCTCCAGATCCGATTTTCCCTTTGCTGTGTTTGAACCAAAGCAAGGAAATTGATTGGGTAAAATTAAATTGGGGGCTTGGATTTTGATTAGATTTCAGTGCAGTAGATGAGAGAGGGATCTGGATTTGGGGCAGAGAGAGAGATGGAGATAGAGACTAGAAAGAGAAGTTGGCGCAGAGAAAGATGGACGAAGATAAAGACGGGAAAGAGTTGTTACTGAACCAGAATACTAGGATTTTAGTAATTAATTTCATTTACCTTGATTTTTGAAATGTCAAAGATAAAGGCCCGATTTCTCCTAATTTTCTCAATACTATAATCCATTGACCCAAAAGGAGGTTTCATCAGCAAACTCCCAACCGGGTCTGTATAATACCTGAATCACTCTCACATAAGGGGTGGGCGTCGGTCGGTCCATTCGGTTTTTTCACCTAAACCGAAACTAACCCACTTTTGGTGGTTTGGGAATTTTTCAAACCAAACCGAATTGAATTGGTTTTTTGGTTGGACCGAACCGACTCGGTTCAGTCGGTTTTCACGGTTTTCATCGATTTTTTCGGTTTTTCTTTAAAAAAAATCCATCAGCTTTTCAATTTGGTAAAAACTAAACCGAAAACTGACACCACCATGGTAAAAAAAACCAAACTGAACCGAACTGAGACAGTCGGTTTTGGCAGGTTGGTGGTTTTTTGTCCATTCCCATCTTGTTTGAAAAGGCAAAACATAGAGACACGAAGAACAAAAACGAGAAGGGTTCCACTAAAATGCACCCCCTTCCCGTCTTCCTACACCCCTTTTTAAAAAATTCTCATGCAATTACTAATTCACCCTCTTTTCTCTTTTTTTTTTTTTCATACTCTTCATACCCTCAAACACAGGAAAAAAAAAAGAAATAAAGGAAGAAGGGGGAAAAAGAGAGCGGTCTTGAACACCCATGTGGGTGTTCGACCCATGGTGGTCAAATACCCTTTCTTTTTCTTTTTTTTTTTTTTCATTTTTTCTATATGTTTCGCCATTAATGGCAATTAAAGCTTCGGCTGCCAAAGATTTTTTTTTTTTAAGTTTTGTTAGTTTTTTCTTTGTTCTTGTCCTTTTCTTTTTTTTTTTTAATAATTTAACTCAGTGGTGGCCGAAACCACCAATAATGGTGATTTCGACCACTAGGGCTGCCATTCCGGTAGCAATTGTTGTCAGAAATAGCAAAGATGGCTACCTTCTTCGTTGTTCTTTTTTTTTGGGCCTGACGGGGGCATGAAGAGGAAAGAGGGAAGGGAAAAAAGAAGAAGAAGAAGAAGGGGATAGGAAAGTGATTAGTGATTTTTTTAAAAAAAGGTGGTGTAGGAAGTAGGGGAGGGGGTGCCTTTAACCGAACCCAAATGAGAAAAAATGGCGCGATAAGGGTTGTTCACTCTGACCCTAAGTTTTTTCACCACCTGTGCAATATGGGAGCACCAGGCGGAAATTTCACTATTGATCGAGAACGCATTGCTAATCAGGTAATGTTGTAAAGAGTCAAATATGTATGCCCATAATTGTATCTTTCTCAATTACATAGAGAATTACAGAGAACAAAAATGATAAGAAAAAAATGGCGGGGTTCATATGGTTCACAATAGGTTCTCTCTCCACCTTTGCAATGACTCACTCCATTATCAAAGATCTTCGAACTGATCGTTATAAGATAATTTTGTAAAAAATCAAATGTATATGCCTATAATTGTGCGCTTTAGTGATGACAGAAAAATCCGATCCGATCCAAATTCGATGGATACCCAATCTAAATGGAGTGATTTTTTGCCGATCCAAAGATCCGTGGACTGGCCGATCTGAGACGGATTTGGATTTGGATTGGATCAGGCTTGATTTGATCCAATCCGATCCAAATCGAATTGGTTTTTTTTTATAAAATATACTTTCACTAGGTTTAAAGATGAGGAACTTGATGAGGGAATGATAAGTTTACTTTTCATTATATTAATATGTCAATTACGATAATTTGATAATAGTTAATACAATATTTATTTCTTAATTTCGTATTGCATAAAGGCATCTCTAGCTCAAATATGAACACTTTTAGTTTTGACTTCTAATTCAACGAAGACGAAGTTTTTTTAAGTCATGAAGACAAACTTATGAAGATGAAAAATAATGTGTTTGTTTGTTATTTATTTATTTATTTTTATTATTGTGGATTATCTTAACGCTTAAATTATGTGTTTTGGATTTTTGGATATTTAATTATGCAATTGATATTTAAAAATTTGAAAAAAATTTCTACCAATGTGGATTGTATTTGAATTTTTTTATTGATCGATTCGATCCAACCCAATCTGAGAAATTTGGATTTGAATTTGGATCGGAATGATTTATTTAGATTTAAATCAGGCCGATTCAATTCGAATTCGATCCATTGCCATCACTAGTGCACCGCATAAGAAACAAAGTTTACCACATTTTAGTGAGTAAATATGTGATTTTATGGGATCCACCTTTTGTTTACTTTTTTGTGCATACGGGATTTTATGCATTTTTATTGAAATGGTTTAAAAAGTTAAACCAGGGGCTGTAATCCGTTCTTCTACAATTTTTAACAAATTTTTACATATTTTAACACATTCACTTTAAAAGTCAAACCAATTATATCCACATATTTTCTGGGACCCACTGTACTATATAAATCTCCACCACTCAATCCCACTTATTCTCTCTTCTATTTCACATCAAAACTCATAAATACTCATAAATACACATACACTAACAAAACAAGTTGTAAATTTCACGAATTACCTCTTTTTTGTCAGTTGCAGTTTATAGAATTGAGTACCCGCGTTTATTATCCGGAAGCCGTTCTTCATCGAGGTCGAGAACAGATAGGGTTGGGCATCCAAACCACGAACCGCCAACCCGAACCGACCCAAACCGACCCGAGTCGGTTTGGGTCGGTTCGGGTCCGAATTCGGGTTGGTTTCGGGTTGGAAAAAATCCAACCCGAAACCGATCGGTTCCAAAAAAAAAAAAAAAAGAAAATTTTTTTTTTTTTTTTGCGGTACCCGACCCGAGTCGGTTCGGGTCGGTTTCGGGCCACCGAACCGACCCGTCGGTTCGGTTTCGGTTTGGGTTTTCCCAAACCGATTTTTTTCGGGTCGGGCCCGAACCCGACCCGAATCGACCCGTGCCCAGCCCTAAGAACAGACTCCGCAGCAGGTAAATATTATTTTATGTTATTTTTTAACAAATTTTTTGGTGGTATTTCGTTTTGATTATTCAGAAGGTTGAGGCGAATCCTATATGAGAATATAATCGCCTTATAATGGCATGATTTTTAAGATGGAATCCAAAATACTCAGTGAGGAAAAATCTGTATCGAAGCTTTGGGGGGAAGAAATTTGTTGTCTAGATAAAGAAGTACACCTGAAGCAAAACATTATACATGGTGGAATCCGATAGTAGGATATAATTTACACTAGAAATTGATGATAACTTTACCTGAAACAGATGCAAGTGCTGTAGTGGTAAAATCTGGGACATAAAGAATTCAAGGATAGGAGAATAGAACTTTGATTATGAAACCTGAAATTTTCGGACAATTAAGGAGAAGATTGATAACTTTTGTGGTTGTGATGGTATGAATTGGTATTTTCAAAGGGAACTAGGAGACTCTTTAAAACTATCATAAATAGGCTGTGTTTGGTTAGCTGAGAAATAGCTGCAATTGTGATTTACATGTTTTGGTATTTAGATCATGATCTTGACCTACTCTCAGTAGCATTGATCATAGATTTAACAATTTCTTAAGATTATTATTCTTGCATTTCAGTCGTCAGTCTCTCCCACCCCCACCTGGGGCAGAGCGGGCTAAATAGTATGAATATGACTTATGAAAGATGCTCCACTCCATCTCAAAGCTCCATCTCAAAGCTGTATAATGATTTCATGCATTGGTGGAATCTCTAGCTCGAATTGTTGTATGAGTTATGCACCCGTAGTTAAAAACTCATGGGTTTCAAACTCGTCTTGTCTTGTCTCTGGCAATACCAGGATTGGTAGTCATGGCAAGTAAAAACTGGCTAACTGCATATAAATGATCATATTATTTGGTTCATAGTGATCTCATACGGGGTAGGTGGCCACCATTGATTCGCAGGTGTATCTAGTGCTCGGTACTCTTGGAGTATTAGTACGAGTTGATACAAATTGCATCCCCGCCCGAAAATAAAGACTTCATATGTGCCAATAGATAGTGGAAACAAATCATATTTGGATGAATTTTTGCAAACTTGGAGCGTCTTTTTCCTCGTTTATCATGAATTGGAGTCCCCTTCACTTGTCAATGTATCACAACATTTCATGTTTATTACAACTAATTATGGACATGCCCTAATAGCTGTCTTCCTCTTTCAGGAAAAGAGCAACTTGTAACCATCTAGAAGTTCATAGAGTTCCTGTGCTACGTGTTTCAGATGAAGGCAATCTGCAAAAAGAATCCATCCTGGTTCACCTTTTCGCCCTTTGCTTTTGGTGTAATAATTTGGACAATTTTGTCATAAAGCTTCTTGCTATGTAGAATGGAAATATGAGATAGGGACATCTAGAGAAAGTCTTGAAATTAGTTTTAAAATTAGGTATGTTTCAGTGGATTTTCGAAGTATACTAATTAAATTCTATTACAGTCGAGAACAGAAATCTTAAAAGCTCCTTCTGCAAGCAGTTGGCAGTGCACCTTGCCCAACATATTCCTCTACAATTTAAATAGTGTAACTGTTTCATTAGAAGGAAGAAAATGATAATGTTTAATTGTTTACAGGTAGATTACTGAAAATCTGCTAAAAAATGAGTAATTTTTTCTATTAGGGCCTTTTTCCCTTTTGTAATGTATGATTATTTTCTTCCAGCGACTGCTCCATGTGTACGAGAATTAATCGAGTCCTTTTGAAAATCCTGCAATTCAGCAACACATTATAGGATTTGAGTTTTTGAAAATGCGTAGTTAAATAGTATAAAGAGTTGTAGTTCTTGCAGAATGTGTGGTCTAGAATGAACAAGAATCATACCATATGCTTGAGAGCTATATCTCGAGTGAACTCTTCGAAATAAGCCTCCCAAAACCCGAGCTCTCATTGATCGACCCGTTCATCTTTACCTTGGCTTGTCTTTCTTCGCTGGTCGACATTCTTGCGTTCATAAATTTATCAACCATTCGACTTCCCAAAACCTGTCCCTTACTTCCGTGCTTCACTTTAGCTGCCACCTGGTTAACAACTTTTCCGTCAATATCCACTTTACGCCCCCGAGTCCCACTTGGAGAGCATGATTGTCTCCTGGCCTTCGGATTTAAATCTAGCTTCTGCGGTGGTGGTCGGTTTTGGATTTCCAGCCGTCCTCTAGTTGCTGATATTGATCGGTTGGTCCTCAAATTAGGCGGTGTTTCATCGGAAAATCCCTGTGTTTGGGCTGGGATTATGGGCGTTGGAGAAGGCGATAGACCTTTACTTTGAGGCTTGGTGTTTGTGTTTGGATTTGAATCCATTCCCATGCTTTTTGAGAGGTTTGAAGTTAGGAAACTTGGTTGGCTTCCTCTACGGCTAATAGATTCTGGTATGTTCGACCGGTTCGTGTTCTGATCTGGCACGTGTGCGACTTTGATGCCTTTTTTGTCGGTTAGTGAAATAGTCGACTGATGTGCGTTGGGTGGGTTCGTTTTCGGGCTTATAACGAATGTGGTTTTCGTGTTTTTCTTGTCCGTCGACGAAATAGTTGGCCTTTGGTTTGGAGTTTTATGCCTTTGTGGGATTTTTGGTTTTGGATTAGGAGGTATTGGTGATCTGCTGTTGTTACTAATGTTATTGTTGGCTTTCACTGCATCTGAATTTGCTGCAAACTGACCATGTACAATATTTTCTTTAAAATTTCATAATTTTGCTTACATAAACGTGATTTATACCTACCTCTAAACGGTTATTTAAAAAAAAAAAAAAAAGAAAAAAAAAGGAAACTAACCCGTGAAAGAGGTTGAACGATTGGTATTTCACGATGAATTACCACTTCGGGGTCGTTTGTTTCCATCTCAAGCGATGGAAATAAAGGCGTCGCCGGCGGTGTTTTCAACCTGCAAAGGTCAAAATTACACGTTTACCACTACTGATTACTCTGTGTAGAGCAAGAGTACCATTATAATCTAGGGACTAATTAATAATTTTAGTGGTAATGATCACAAAACCGCTAATTTTAATACCAATTATAATCATTTTTTCCACTTTCAGCAAGAAATTCAAGTGGTGGTCCTCTTCTTGCAGACTCCATTCTATATAGTCCATAGTTACCTACAATCAACAAACAACTTGATCAGAACTTCAGGTAAAAGATCCACTTTTTCATCACCCAAACAACCTCATTTCTAACGGTATATGCCATTTTTCTTTCTCACCATTGTTTTCAAACTCGTTAGAGACGGGTTGAAGAAGGCTTGCGATTTCATCCTTCTCGCGTTTTTGAATATCCCGAAAGAAGGAAAGCTCTTCTTCTCTGTCCTTGGCAGAATTAGATAGTTTTCGAGGCATGCTTCCTCGTATGTTCATACTTTCTTTATTTTTCGACTTTTTAATATCGCCTTCGTTTCTCTCAAATTTGTGACTTCGGCTCTTGGGCTGCAACCTGTTTTTTCGGAGCAAACTATGTGATATAAATCAATGAACACATTTGTAGTGTAATGTTTGTGTTTGAGCAGCCGGCTGAAATAGTACCGTTCCAAACAAAGATGGAATATTCACATTAAGGGAAATGTGAAATTCTTCTATTCAAGTAACATTTGGCAAAAATCCATGCTTTGCACTACTGGGTCACAGGCTCACAGCCTGAGGCAAAGTTCTAATAGTATTATAAATTTTATTTATTTTCAATATTTTTTTGTTGCATTGGACGAGGATTATTGAAAAATTAAATTTTAGAGATATGATTGAGAAGTGAAAAAGAGGTATCAAAAAATTGTTAAATCAATAAATGAGTAGTTAAAAATAACGAAAGAAAATAATATAAATTTAATTTAATTTGTATCAAATAATCCATTAAATTAAAAATATATAAAATATGTTCATATTATTCATATTTATATACAAACGTTTGAAAAAAAAAAAAGGAGAAAGAAATGAATTTATACAATCGTATAACATAAAAATTTGACAAATTTTTAAAAATTTAGTATATTTATTCTAATTGATCAGCCGCCAATGTGGGTTTTTGAGTCTGAGTTATCTGTGATATTGTTCCAAAACCAGCACTGGAACAATAGGTCGGAGTTATCTGACTTGCAATAGTGCGAGATCCTATTCCAACATCGGCACTGGAACAATAGATCGGGGTTATCAGACCTGCAAAAGTGCAAGCGAAACCTTATTTTTGAACCAAAGCTAGCCATGCCATTGAAGGCCGGAGTCAACTCAATGAAAAAGGCCCAACTCGATTATCTTTGGACCAAGTTTGAGCTTACCTATCAGTTGGGCTAATTGACATCCGCGTCTGTCGACCCGCAAATTCCATTCGGCTCTGGATAGCACCCGAATCACTCGCACCTTCTCTAGTAAGGCAAAACGCAGAGATCAAGAGCAACAGAGAACAAAAACGAGAAAAAATGATGAGAACAAGGTTATTATGGTTCACGCTGGGTTTTGCCTCCACCTCTGCAATAATGACTCAATTCGTTTTCAAAGATCTCTGGATTGATCGCAAATGCATCTCTTCTCAGGTAATTTTGTAAAAATTCAAATATATACGCCGATAATTGTATCTAAGTTTCACGAATTACCTGTTTTTGTCGGTTGCAGTTGAATGAAAAATTTAATTCTTTAGATACCAGAGTTTCTAATCTGGAATCCGTCATCCATCGCGAACACGCCCCGCAGCAGGTAAATATTTTTTTCTCTTTTCCTTTTGAACAACTTTTTTGGTCCTTTTCGTTTTGATTATTCAGGATGTTGAGGCGAATTTCATACGAGAATATAATCGCCTTAAAATTGTATGATTTTTAAGATGGAATCCAAGATGATAATAACTTACAAGAGCTATGGTTAGTGCTGCTTCTCTTGAAGGTTGTCGTGGAACCGAAATACTCAATGAGTAAAAATCAATATGGAAGCTTTGGGGGGGAAAGAAATTTGTTGTTTAGTTAAAGAAGTAGAACTGAAGGCTGAAGCCAAACTTGATGTGAGTGCAGGATTTGCACTAACTAGTATGTTTATTGCCACTGACTTGTAACAGTGCAAATGCTGTAGTCATAAAATCTATAAACAACAAGAATTCAACGAGTGGAGATATGGAGGTAGTAGAAGTGAGAGTTAAAACAGTGAAAAAAGTTGAAAATGCCGAAAAAATTAAGCAGAAGATAGATGAGTTTTTTTGGTTGAAATAGGGTGGACGAAAGAATTTCCTTTGAAGTGTGTTTTCCATTTGCCCCTAGGCAGAAAAATGTCCAACCGTCGTGATAATATGGATTGGTATCTTGAATGAAACCTGGATACTTTCTAAAAGTATTCTTTCATGGATGCATTTGATTGGCTGAGAAATAGCTGCAATTGTGGTTTACATGTTGTGGTATTCAGATCGTGATCTTCACCTCGTCATCGTAGCACTGATAGTAGATGTAACAATTTCTTAAGATTATTCTTGCATTTCATTACCCTTGCTAAATAGTATGATTACCAGAGATGCTTGACTCTAGCTACCTCAAGGCTTTATAACAAGTGTGTCCATTAGTTTTTGGTATAGAGCGGGATTCTCTAGCTGGAATACCTGCAAGTGTTATGCACTTGACAGTTGAAAAAACTCATGGGATTGAAATTTTTTCTCTGCTCTAGCAATACAGAGACTCATTTGACTACCTACTCAAAAATGGTCACATTAGTTGGTCCATAGTGATCTCGTACTGGTACGTGGCCACTATTGATCCACGGGAGTATCAAGTGCTCAGTATTGTTGAAGTATTAGAAACCTTTCACTGAAATCTTCTTGGCAAAGAGCAGTGTGGGAACTGTATACTATAAATTGCAATTTTATTCTTTCTTAGAAAATGAACATTTCATGTGTGCTATTTAGATAATGGAAAGTGTGCATTTTTTGGACGAATTTTTGCAAACTTGAAGTGTTATCTGATCCAAGAAGTCCTAGCAAACTTGGAAGTGTCTTTTTCATTGCTTCTCTTGGAATATTGGATTGGTGTCACGTTCACTGCCCATCGATCATATCATTTTTTGTGTTATATTTCTAACTCAGATAGAGTAAATGATTGCCTCCCCTCACGGGGAGGACAAGGCATGCCCCCAAATGATGTGGCACTACCACGTCATCGTATGTTTGTTGAAAATGATGGTTTGACAGTGCCACGTCATCATCCCGACTGCCATGTCAGGTGAAGTATGCCTTATGCCCTTATCCTCCTCCCCATATAGAGGAGATCAATTATTCTTCTAATAAGAATCATTTGTAACCTATTATTACAACTAATTATGGACGTTCCCCACTCTCTTCTTGCAGGAAGAGAGCAATTTGTAACCATGCTTCAGCATTTTTGTAACCATCCAGAAGTTCACGGAGCACTTTTGAGCTATCTGTTTTGTATGAGCGCAGTGTGCGGAAAGAATCCGCCTTGCTTTGTCTTTTAACCCTTCGCTTTTAGTGTAATTTGGACAAGTTTTTTATGAAATTTTTTGCTGTGTAATATGGAAATTCAAGATATTCCATTTATATTTTTCTCCTGGGAGCTTGTTTTGCAAAATTTAAGACGTACCATAACGATATTATTTTTCACGTTCTTGTACAGTATTTCTTATCTTCTAAACACACAGACGTTCTCTTGCATTCTTCTTTTCATTCAAGTTATACCGATCAAGCTGTTGAGAGACTATTTGAAGTAGTTTTAGAAGAATTTGGGACAATGCACATCGAAAACGTAATTGAGAAATATACGATTTAACGAGTCTCATAGAATTGTGTAGTTATGACTCGACCTCGCTGCTTTATTCTTGTTTATAAATATATTTATTAATATCTTCCAAGGCATCTTTAATGACTAGATATAGGGAGACATCGTATAGCTAGCTCATTATGATGAGAGGAGAAAGAAAAGCTTGTGGGGTGATCGACAAATTGAACTATATTTATTTAACTGGAGTGTTTTAAATTTTTAATAGAGGATGACTTGGAACATTATACACTAAACAAAATTTTATAAAATCTTTACATTAAAATTTTTTTTTATAAAATCTAAGAAATTATAAAATCTAAGAAATTTAAAAATGTTGCAAGACAGTGTTATTCCATGCCCCATCTGGCTTCACCTCTGACTTTTTGCATGTTCAGTGATTACGGACACAGGGTGGGCACTGAGTGGATTGGGTTGACACTTAACAGCATTGGTTTGCATTGGTTTCACAAAATGAGTTAAGGTAACAAAATTAGTCTGGATTAGATTTGTCAAAAGTTTTGAAACCAACTCAATACTCACCCCTATTTACATTACCATCCCCATTCAAATCAGAATCCAAATGGTTTTTCTTATCTGATTGCCATGCTTTCATTGCTATTTTTAGCCACATTTTTTGTAACGCAGGGTCAACTTGCATGGTTAAAAAACTACACTCGCAAGATATGCACATCCATTTCTTCATACACTACACCCTCTCCTATCTGCAACACATACATTTCTTAATATAGTAGTATCTCCTCATCCCTCCCTATATCACACACATTCATAAGAACCCCATAATAAAGAACCAAACAAAAAACCCAAAACCAAAGAGAAAAAGAAAAGGAAATAGCAAAAACTTGATCAAGAATGGCTGTGTCAAAAAGGGCAACGCTTCTAGTTTTCGTTGGAGTGTTGATGTTGCTTTGTGCTATTGGTTGTGAAGCTGTGGAAGATCAAGACCTTTGGTTTGGTGGTAGAGCAAATCCATTAACAGAACCAAAGGATGCAGTTGTAGAGACTTTCAACGAGAAAACTAAGGGTAGGGATGGCAACCAAGGGAATGGGGCGGAAATTGATGAGACATCTTAGTATATTACCTCCTTATTGGAAATGAGACATCTCAGCGTTCAAAATATACTGAAAGAATAATGTAACAATTTTGAAATAAGTATTTCATTTCTATATTAATCATGGTTGGTTAGAATTTAAACTGTTAGTTTTCATTTTTCTCTCTTAACTTAAACTTGTGAGCATAAGCCCATAAAGCATGAGGCTGACAATGCTGTAACCTTCTTGTTCTCATGTTCATTGAATAAAACAATGAAGTATGAATTTCACTATCTTGTAACATTTTATTACATTCTATAGGGCTATTGGGGTTTGTCCCCATGCTTGGCTATTTACAACTTTATCCTCTTCCTCTGCTCTAATACTATGGTGGGCCTAAAGCTAGATAAATCAGAAATCTTTTGAAAAGCCGAACTTATAAAGGCTCTAAGGTCAAATTTTGCCTGAGACCCCAACATTTCAGGGCCGGCTCTGGTTAAAATAAATAAATAAAAATTTGTTGCCTATTTAGATTCCTAACTTTAGGATTATACCAAGATTTGGTCATCCTTAGATTCTTTAGTAGTCTCAAATTCTACCATGTCTCCTTTTGTAGATTGAGGCTTCACAGAACCATCCTAAAGAATGGTTTTCTTGATCATGGCGTGCTTTGATTGTGGATATAATCACCAATGCCATCATTATGACTGATAAAACAATCAATGATGCCCAAGTCAGTCTCCCATATCTCTTCAAAGGTTTGCAATGGTAGTCAAGTATCTCAGCAAATGCATCGTGGACCATCTGGCAGTCGACCAAGTATTCCAAACCGGGATAGACGTTGAGCAATTCTTGTATAGATGTCGAGTAAGCAATTATTTCATTGAACTGGTCTGTGGGAACTAAGATCCCTCCATTACAGGGATCGCCCTCAGAGCCGGGACAGGCCAACATTCTCAGCACCTTAGGAAAACAAAGAGAGAATATATTAAGTTGTTGAAGTTTGAGATGAGGTTATGGGCAATGCTTATGATACCTGAGCTGATCTGCCACCCACCGTTGGGTGGGGTACTTTTTATTATTGTCAAATCCCGGTGGGTGGGATACCCCACCAGTGGGTGAGAGATCAGAAGTAGTATTTTGCAATGCTTACCTGAGGTATGTCGCCTAGTTTGATCGAATTGGCTGGACAACTCCCCGGCTGGTATATGTAGTTTGGTGGTCCTGAAAAGGGGTTGCATATTTGGAATCCGTTTCCGTATGATATTGATATGTTGTCGTTCACCTGCAATCATTGACATCGTAAGACTATATTACAATTTCTATTCTAAAAAGCTCGTCTCGGCCTTGCTGCTAGGCCACAACGATTAGAGTTAAATTATTACCCTGTTCACTATGTTGTAAACCTCTTCACTAACATCATTAAGGAATGAGCTCGCTGAAACCAAATCGTCGCATGGAAGAATGGAGCTCAAGCTATTGTTGTAAGGGTCGACCTGGAAGTGCTCGAATGCAGTGCATGTGTCATCAACGAAGCTGGAAAAACAAACCAACATATCGTCAATCAAGATCTCCTCATTGTACAAAGCTCGTCTAAGTTTAACTTTTCTATTTAACCACGGTTTACGCCTTACGGCTAAGACTTCAACTAACGTACGAGTAAGCTTATTGATGCTTGAAAAAACTTGAAATAATTTGATTTAACACCTAGCCAGTTACACGTCGCCTTTTACAACACTCTTATAAACACGCTTTTTAGAATACTGTTATAAATGTGCTAAATAATGTTTTCAAGAAATGCAAGATTAGAACATACTTTCCGAGGAAGAAATAGCCTCCGAAGAATGCCCAATAGAGGGCAGTGAGAATCCAGCAAATTACAATTAATCTGCAAGATTTTTAGGCAAATATATTAGAAAACTCACGCTTTTAACTTCATCAAGTTTCACTAAATATTTACTAAAAATGCTGATAAGATGAGTCGTAATGTGGCACTTTGGCATTAGTCCCATGCCACGTTACTACTTATCTGTCAGCACTGCATATGAATAGCTAACAGTACACTTACATATGAAGAGTCCTCCGAAACTTTAGTGCTCCAAAGACTGCATGAAAAGAGAGTTCAGGATCATTAAACATATGGCAAGAAAACCTTAAATTTTACTGAACTTTTGCATATAAAAGTTCAATAATTAAAAAAAAGGCCACATTACATTACCTAATAGAGCAATTACAGCAACCAAATTCAATGAAAATAGCAATGTACTGACTATGTACCTGCCACCAGAAAAGAAATAGAATTCAGAGACTGTCCACAATTACAAACACACAGAGAGAAAGAGAATGAGGATTACAATATCTTAAGTCCCTTATCGATGTTTCGTCTGTTCTTCCTCGCTTCCCGTTCTATATCTGCGGCCTGAGAGTCGAGCCTTCGGGACATAGAATTTAAGAAATTTGTAACCTCACCATTTCCATTAGCTCCTCCGAAATTGCTGCTCATGTTCTTCATTGCCCCGGTCGCCACATATATGGTATTGGACGCATCATCTGCAGTGTCGATAATGATGTCTATCACAGTCTTTGCTCTCGAATGGAACTTAGTATTCGCCCCAAGAACAAGGCCAGTCGCAGTTCTGAAAATTACATACTGTTAGAGTCAGTCTTGTCTAATACTGTATACCAAACAAACAGGCAGTTAAATGTTCTTTTTTGTCTTACAATGCTAAGATGGTGAAGAAGGCAGCCAATAGTAGAGGCTTCCGATTGCACTGCCTAAGACAAGGCAACCGGTTTTTGGGCTTTTGGGTTTTCCGGCAGCAAGTTTTCCTTACAAGAAGAAACCCTCCGTAGCCTATACCGGATAGAAGCCATGCCAATGCAATTGCAACTCCATAGATGGCGGTGAACGCAGTAGACTGGAAAACAAAAATAGAATAAGTTGACTGTAATTGATTTCTCATCGCTACAAGAAACAGAACCTATAGGCACGGCCTGTTATTGTAACAGCCTTGTAACTATTATGGCAATACCAACGACATATTATAATGTCGCTATCATTACTCCGCAGGTACAAGGCTGTCATGTAGATGACTGCTAAACATACTTACACTCCAATAATGTTTGTTCGTTATGTCGTATCCATCTCTGTATTTCTTGAGGCCATCTAAAGGGTCGGCTCTAATGGTATCATTGTCAAACGGCGGCGAAGATTGATATTCTTGGTCATAAACTGTTTCGGCCAAGTGTCGTGCCGGAAAATCACCACCGGCTGGCATTCCGGCTAGTCGACTGATGTTTAAGGCGAGGATCGCGGCAACGAGGATTAAACTCCATGTTTTGCTTCGACCGGTATGCATACTTTCAATTAACCAGCTGTGAAAGAATTAGAGAAGATTTGATTGTGATTTAGGATTCAATATGCTGAATGAAGGAAAGGATTAATAGCCTTTGGAGTTCTTCTAATCTTCAACTTTATTGCAATTGCAGTCATGCATCTGGAATGTTTAGAATATTCAAATTAGCCGTGCTTATGTTGCACGACTTTATGGAGGAAAAAAAATGGTCCAAAAACGGTCACAACAAATTTCCAAGTCTTCGCTTGAATTAACACCATTTCGTGACGCAACTTTTTTATTAATCATACAATCACTTTTCAGGGAGAAACGTCCCAGAAACACACATTCATTTCGACTTTGATACGTATATTAAAAAATTGAAATTGTTTGTTTTTTATCAATAAAATCCCTATCTCGAGCTTGAATTTTCAAATCGAGATAGTTACTTAAAAAAAAATTTAAAAATTAAATTATTGAAAAAATAAAATTTACTTATATTTTTTACAATATTTTTTATTAATAATAATGCATGTTAGATTCAAACAAATTAGCAAAATAAAGAAATTAAAATATATATACCTAGTGAAAAGAGACCTAAGCTATATTATTGGATATATAAAATAAATTTAAAAAAATGAGTTTTTTTTTTTGGAATAGAGGGGGCATTATATTTCAATTTAATTTAATCAATTCTTCATAGAACTAAATTCTTAATTTAGTTTGATCCAAATAAATAGTATTCTAAAGGCAACCAAAGTCTAGTGCTATTTTAGGTCGTAAAGCAACAAAGTTGGATTATGGTCACGTCTCAACTATGGTGTCTTATCATGGCGTTGAAAATTATAGCATGGTCTACGAATTCAATTGCATCAGCAGTTAATATTATTAAATAATTTAATTTAATTTCTAGAAAATTAATGAAGAAAAAAGGAAAAAAAAAAAGTTGTTCGTGCTCTAGGGTTTTCCTTTTTTGCATTTTAATATAAAACACTTGGCACAATAGTCAAATATATACAACGACAAAAATGTCAATTGTCAACCGGTCTATTGGACTTTCTTCCGTTTAATAGTTGGTGTATTCGCACTAATATATTCATGGAATTTGGGGTAAGAAATTATACCTTTGTTAAATCCGATGGAATGTGTTAATTAGCTAGACCTCAATGCTTGTCACCACAATCATTTGATCATCTATCATCACTATCTATCTTCAAAATGAACAACATTTTGATCTCTAAAATACGAAGATATTTAGAATTTTCTGACTTTTTTTATTTCAATAAAATTAAAACAGATTACTAAATTTTTAACTCCTGATTCCAATAGAATCAGGATACCTACTCCGAATAGAAATCATATTGACGTTAAATAATTATTATGTTATCACAAGTTTCTCTTTCTAGAATATTCTAGTGAGAGAAAGTAAAACTGTAACAATAAGTGTGTGCCAAATTTTGGGATGTGGTATCTATTTATAGAGGGGCGTGGCTCGAGTTGGCCCAGTGAGCATTATCCATCGATCGCGATAATTTGGTTGCGTTTGTCTTATAAAATACGACCTATGTTGGCTCTTGGCCTTCTTTTGGTCGTGATTTCTTGGAGAGATGCGCATGATTTATCGAGTAGTGTGATGCTCGGGCCGACATATACCATCAGATATATACATGATTATTTGGTTTAATTTTGTAATTAAATGGATTTTAATTAATTAAACAAGGCCACCTAATGAGACTGCCTAACTGAACCAAACAGTGCTCTTAATTTGAGCCGCCCCTTACCAACAAAGTTACGAGTCTATTGCAGCCAACGTCGAAATTCATATATGGCTTGAAAATAGTCTTATTACTACTACTACAATTTATTACAAACGTGTCAAAATGTTTATATTTTGACTTTCAACGCTCCAATTAATATACTCTGACCTTTATTAATTAATTTATTTTTTATTTTACATATTTTCATAAACCCCCTTTTGAACATCATTTTCTTATAAAAAAGTCCCTTTCAATTTTTTTTTTTTTCTTTTTCGTTGTTTGAGCTTTATTGCACAACTTCGTACGATTCAATGCACTAAAACATGCAGTAATGTACAGTTCAATATGCTCTATAAATTTTATTGCTATAAGTTTTGATAAAATAAGAAGAGT
Source organism: Jasminum sambac (assembly GCA_018223645.1). Classification (NCBI taxonomy): domain Eukaryota; kingdom Viridiplantae; phylum Streptophyta; class Magnoliopsida; order Lamiales; family Oleaceae; genus Jasminum; species Jasminum sambac. Next base: position 21,320,993 of record CP073649.1, read on the forward strand.
TGGTGTCTTTCCTCTGAGAAAGCAAGATGCTAAATTATTTATTCAAGGGCATATTTGCTAAGCCAAAGGCTTCAAGTTTCATAATTTGTAAAGCATTCTTCAAGTTAGGGCATAGATGTATGTTGCAAGCCATAAACATAAATTTAATCCTCTCTTGTATATTATAGTTCTCTTGTTTCATCTTCACGCCTCTCTTCTTTAAATATAAGAACATACCCTACAATTTTTATTGCACCTTCAACTCTAAAAATTTCCAGTGAACAATGTCAACCAGAACATTCCCCCTCCATCCCTCTTCAAGTTCAAGGTCTTGGATCTACATGCTATTTGTCTTTTAATGGAATTTTTTGTTGTTTATGTGTTTCTCTGTCTATAATTTGTAACTGTATCTAAAATAAGTCGTCAGATGTTGGGAGTCATAAGTTAATATATTTGGAGTGTTTTTCATATTACAAGTTTGATGTTCGAGAGTCCTTGCTCTATTAGGGGGGAAAAAGTTTACATGTAGAATCCTAAACAATCGCCTAACTCACACAGTCATATAGACGGAGAAACAGAGAAACAACAAAAATTTCCATTAAAAAGACAAATAGCACATCGATCCAAAACTTTGAACTTGAAGTGAGGGACGGAGGGTGTGAGATGTCCTAAAATAGTGAGGGACACAGGGTGTGACTGTGTGAGTTAGTCCTAAAATAGGTTGTGAAATGTTGGGGGCCTTGTATTAATATTTGGAATATTTTTCCTCTTACGAGTTTGATATTTGAGAGTCCTTTCATTTTTTTTTTTTCTTTTTGTGTGGGGATGTTTATATTTAGAATCCTAAACAATCGCCTAAATCATTTATCTTAGAAGTTAGAGTCATTTAGTTCTATCTCTAGAGGATATGACGTTTTACGAGTGGGGTGTTGGGTCGGTGGGAGAAAGGGTGGATTTTATTTATTTTTCTTTTCCTTTTTTTCTCCCCTTGAGTCCCATCTACTTTCTGTGGTCAAAGATTATCTTTTTATCTTTTTATTTTTTACTAGTATTTTCTCTCGTGCATTGCACGGGGAAATTTATGGTCAAATTATAATTTAAAATATGTGTAAAATAAAAATTATAATAACATATTTTCATTTTTTTCATGGTAAAAAGATATAGATGAGAGATTTAAAAAAATCACGCATGATAATAACCCGGATTTGAGGGATAAGGAGTGATTCTATCAAAAGATGATGGGTGATAAGTCGAGTTGGAAAAGACATGTAGAAGCGGTAAAAGTCGTTGCCATAATTAAAAATTAATTTTTTAATTCAGAAAAATAGGTGAAAGTGGCGGAAAAATGTGCTGGTTTTATTAATTTATAGATTTTTTCTGAATGAGGTTATCTTTTTAACTTAGAGTTCAATAGAGTAACTTATTTTGATTTGTTAAATTTAAATTTTGATTATGTCTAATATTAAAATAAGTTGTGAAAATAATAATAACATTAAGATGAACATGACTTTGTTTTTGGGGGGAAAAAGGGAAAGAAGATGAACACATACTAATGTTTTAATTCAACTTTCTTTCTAGGGTTGTTATTTTATTTTTTATTTTTTGTTGAGATTTCTTTTACAATTTATTATATGTTTTGTTGAATACAAATTTTGGGCAGACATGGCCAACGGCATTCCCTAACTCCTCACATTCCATACATAGTTTAAACTTTAAAATGATGTACATTTGGTTGAAATGGACTCGCCTGTATATAGATGATGAACATTGATCAAAACAAGTTGAGACTCAACTAATGTTGTTAATGTCTTAATCAACTATCATGGAGCTTATTTCTGCCACATATAAGTCATTATTTACGGACATATACCAATAGTCTTTAAAGTATGGGTTGTTCAATTATGTACGCGTTAGACTTTAAAATGTGAAATGTCAATTATGAGGATGTGCAAAATTGTATTTAAAATGCGTGGTTTTATTTAATTTCTCATGGAATCAAATTCTCATCCCACGATTGCTTAAATATGTCTACGTTAATTATCCAAATATTAAAATCAAGAATGTCAAAAAAATGTAAAAAATATAATTATTAAAATTATAAATAAAGATCTATTAAAAATTTACAAATAAAGATAGGACATCTACTACTTCAATAAATGTGGCGCGAACATTTTCAGAAAATACTCTATCCGTCCCAATTACACAATCCGATATTCCATTTTTTTGTTGTTCCAATTATATGGGCTCATTTCTACTATCAAACCCTAATTTATTTTACTATGACACACCTTAATGCAATTTGATAATGTCAATAACTATTAAACTCATTAATAGGAAAAGTAATTGTACTATTCCCTCTACTTCACTGAGATAGATAATTACTATTTTTTATATATAATAAGAAAATCATTGAGAGATGAAATACTTAATTTATGTTTAGTATTTCAATAATATTAAATAGGGTTACTTTACTTAATTAAAAAAATATCATACTCTCGATAAGAAAGGGGACTATAATTTAGACCAAATGAAAATAAAAATCAAATCTATTTAGGAGGATGATTGAAATCCGAGACCAGATCTAAGTCTAGCACGGCAATTGGAAGCTCCAACAATTCGAAAAATTTTCCGATGACACCGGTGGCGGCTGTGGTGGCCGATCAAAGTTTTTGGCCATTTTTGGCCCAAAAAATGTCAAAAACTTTGACCAACTGCCACAGTCACCTCCGGTGTCATGATAAAATTTTTCGAATTGCTGGAGTTTCCTCTCGCTGGGTTGGATCTAGATCTGATCTCGAATTTCAAAATGGATGCCGGATGGATCCTCAAAATGCATGGATGATTTCGTAAGTATGGAACCATTGATGGTGTTTAAACATCGTTGTCAGTGAGGTGATAGTATGAAGGAAAAAATTTTAATTTGCATGAAAAATAATAGATGCCAATATATTTTGGGGGAAGGGAGAACTAGTAAACAAACTGACAGCAATTATTTGCCTCGATAGATAATTAAAACGCTCATCATTGAACTTTAAAGAATATACTTCATTTATTTGGATGTCCACTAGGATTTTCAATTAGAAAAATCATGGATAGGACCACAATTAAGTAGATTTTTTGACTTACAAGTCCGAAATTAACTTTTATCAGAATGAAGAAATGACTCAAAATAGGTACTACTTAACCAAACACGCTCCAGAAAAGCCATAATTCTCCATTGTCACTCCTACTTTATCACCTTTAACTTTCCCAAACTTTTCCTCCTAGGGTTTACCCCTTTCCAAATCACGCAAATCCACATATAGATTCATTTGATGAAACTGAACTTTGCTATTTTGAGATTACTGAACGTGTGAAGTTAGGGATTCCATCAAATCTGCTGATTACCTGGGTCTGCGCCTAAAACGCAGCTTGATCTCTGTGTTTTCGTCCCCACTCAAAAAGGCAATTAAGAATCTCGAGGACCTTTCTGAACCTCTGAAAAGGAGTTTAATTTGCTCAGGTATTATAGTAATCGTGTTTATGCATTTATTTAGTTAGTTGAGCTTTTCATTTTCGTGTATGAGTTGTATTAGGCTTGGATCTTGGGGAGCTGAGCTGTTTCTCATTTGTGATGACAAATGTGAAGTATAAATTTCTGGAATAATGAGAGGAATGGTTGTTGTAATGCTCTTCTGATGCTTTTTGGTTCTGGAAAGCATTTGAAGAAACGACTAGATGTGTACATTTTGGCCCTTTTTTTTTTCAAATAACATTCTTGTTAATGAGCTGCTTATGACTAGAGTTTAAGGATGAAATGTTGGGGGAATTTTTTTTAATATATATTATTATTGAGAATAAATGTAAGGGATGTATGATGACGCAACATAGTGTTTCTTATACAATGATTCCTGGAAATTTTCGAGAGAGACAAGAAACTGAAATAACTGCGAAAGAAACTGAAAATGCAGAGAAGTCCAAGAAATTATAAATTATTGTTTACTGTTGACAAGGAGATAAGATCCTTTCTTGCAAAGAAAACGATTCTCTCCCTCTAGGAAAAAGATTATGCAGGAGTTCACGATAAGATGCATTTATAGGGCTTAGTCTTTAGTTGGGTTGCAACAAGTTGTTGAGGAGTTCCCTTACAACTTCTCACAATTTAAACTTGTGCTGCTGACTTAATACTTCTACAATTTAAACTTGTTGTGCTGACAATATTACATTCTTTACCTCCAATCTCTCATTTTTGAATCAAATGACTTGGTCAACTGTACAGATATTTGATTTCCTTATTTGACCTCCTTTCAGGATAGCTGTCAATCACACAGTTCCGAGTGTCATGTTGCTATATGTTTAGAAGGGCTAATGGATTGTGTAGAAACTGGCACTTGAGCTGAAGGTGAGTGACCTATGTTGAAGCTCTTTGTGTTGGTTAATAGTGTTATTGGTAAGAAAAGAAAATATTTTTTATATTATGAGCGAAAAAAGAAGAATAAGTACAAGGAAGTAAAATAATGTTTTCATAGGAGGATTCTGATACTGTTTCACAAAGAAAAAAGTTCAACCAAAGAAATTGAGAATCTCAAGGTCTTCAAGAAGTTTCAATATAACTTTTGTTCTCGGAAATTAGAAACCATTTTCCATCAAAAAATTAACGGGATCACAATAACAAGCACTTATTGCGGTTGCAATTTTATTAAAGTTTGTGCACTGTACTTTCGGGTCCACAAATGCGATATCCTTGCAGTTTGATTTTGCATAGATTTGTCTTGCTGCTTATCTGCATATATTTACGGTGTCATGTGTTCTCTTCTAAATTTGTTGTAATGTTTTATCTTTCATCTAGGTATTTATATGCCATGAAAGGCATCTCAAGGATGATAAATAATTATCCCCAACGTTAATTTGAGTCTCCATGTTGCCAGATGGTTGATAGGTCTTATGGATTCTGTAAAGACTGGTATTCTGGTTAAGGGTAAGTTCCCTACTTTGAGTTCAATGTGATGGCCTTGTAGTGGTCCGGGTTTTGCTGACAAGGAGCAATTATGTAAAATGGTGCATCCTAGCTTCCTGTTGGTCTTCTTGTGTCTTTATTGAGGAACTGCTTGAACTATGTCTCTTAAGATTTTAGTGTTTGGCATAAGGATGATGAGAATTAGATGGTAATAATGCCACCTTCTCTTCGTTTTTTCCTTTTCCGGAAGGATCATGTAGTTCTTTATTCAAGTGCTTCTAGAACATGAGTCTGTGGCATCTTGGTCTGTTGTTTCTATTGCTTTCTCTTGCTTATCAAAGGGGATCTCTTAGGGTTTTCTTTCCTTGCATGGAGCAGTTCCTAGATCTTAAAGCAGAGATATGCATTCAATGTTATTGTATGTATGCACATATACTAGTAGGACAGGCTGTTAATTCACCTGAATATGCAAATAATGCTTTTCCATAGTGGTGCGGAGAAATGGCTTTTCCACTGTCCTTTCAGTTCAAGTCAATCGTCATGTTTATGTTCAATTTCATTTGATTTAAACATCTTAGTTTCAATTAAAAAATTGCCCCACTGTGTCCTGAGGTCTTATATGTTAATTGTGAATCTTCAATGTTATCTGATTGCACAACTAAATATTCCAGATTCTAAAGCAATTTTTTATGGTACTGCAGGTTCTTTCTCCCATCAGCTACTAATTTTTGCCATCTGGTTGTCAAGCTTTCAGAATGTGCTGGCTCTGCAAACAGTTCCAGAGCCTAGTCATATTTCATCCACGTCTGTGCTTGCTAGCCCACCCAAAAGTGGTATGTTTGAACCAATAGAGATATCACCAGCTGTAATCCCACATCTTCCTTCTCCCGAGGATTCTGTCCCACCAATGTATCCAACTTTTCCAACTACATATGAGCCAGTTCTGACTGGGAGGTGCCTTGTTAATTTCTCTGCCATCTCAAGTATCATGGACAACACAGCATCTGACTGCAATCAACCTTTGGCAGCTGTAGTTGGAAATGTGATATGCTGTCCACAATTTAGCAGCTTGCTCCACATATTTCAGGGATTTTACAGCACTAGTTCCGATAATTTGGTGTTACAAAATGCAGTTGCTGAGGATTGTTTTAAAGATATTGTCAGCATACTTGCCAGCAGAGGAGCAAACAGTTCGATACCAACTATTTGTTCTATAAAAACTTCAAATCTTACTGGTGGTTCTTGTCCTGTGAAGGACATAGCCACTTTTGAGAAGACAGTGAACACAAGCAAATTACTGGAGGCTTGCAGTAAAATTGATCCTCTTAAAGAATGCTGCAGAGCAATTTGTCAGCCTGCAATTATGGAGGCTGCACTTAAACTCACAGGAACTCAATCATTTTTGAATGACAATAAGAATATAATTGGACCATCAAATCATGTTGACATGCTTAACGATTGTAAAGGTGTGGTATATTCATGGATCTCGAGGAAAATCCCTCATGATGCTGCTAACAAAGCATTTCGGATACTGTCGTCATGCAAGGTTAACAAAGGTGTGTGGGTTCTATTTTTTCGACCTCCTGCTAGAACATTTTTACTGTTCCCTGACTTTCTTCTCTTGAAACATTTTTCGAATTATGATCGTATGATGTTTTAAATTTGATTGATGATTCAATGTTATTTCTTCAATAGTATCAACCATTTGTAGGTGGTTTCGATTTCTGCGTCTATGTGTTGACAAATAACTAGTGAAAGGCATGCTTCATTTTGTTAACTTTCAAAAATCAATCAAATGCATGCGGTTGTTCCTGTTTCTCTGCAAGAACTGAAATATGTGGAATGACCGAAGCGTGCTAGTTAGGTTTGCATTATGTGATTGTATTACTTTGTGTTGAAACTATCGCCCTTCTGGTGTGCAGTTTGTCCATTGGATTTAAGGCACCCATCAGAAGTAATTGAAGCATGCCGAAATGTTGCTGCTCCAAGTCCTTCTTGCTGCAGTTCTCTAAGTACTTACGTAGCGAAGGTTCAAAAGCAAATGTTAATAACAAATCGGCAAGCGATAATATGCGCTACTGTATTTGGGTCCATGCTTCAAAAGGCTGGGGTGATGACTAATGTATATGAGCTTTGTGATGTGGACTTGAAAGATTTTAGTCTCCAAGGTGAGTATTTGAATTGTAATTTCAGTTTGGAACTTTTTGTTATAATTATGAGTTTCTCTAATCTGGTTCTCTCTTCTCTTTGTATTGTGATGAAGCAGCATATGGACAAGAAGGTACTATTTCCCTCTGCTCTTTCCTCTTCCACGGAAATTTGATTTTCCCTTTCTGGTGTTTTACACAACATAAATATGTTACCATTGTTGTGGGATTCATTTTAATCTTATTTGACGTGCATGAGAAGTTAGGTACTCTCTTATAGATTGTTAAACTGGATACATGTTATCAAGACACGTGTCTGATGGTTGCCTACTAGGTCTAGATTTATCTGCAACTGCCATGTTGAATCACGTACTTGAAAAGTTAGATGTTTTCTTTTGAGTAGAGATTAAGTGATGGAACTTCCAGTAGATTGTTTGGAGGGACGTTGCACTAGACTGATAAATCTTTACAATCAATTGTAGGGTGTTTGCTACGAAGCATGCCTGTAGATATGGTGTACGACAATTCATCGGGCTTGAGCTTTACATGTGATCTGAATGACAATATTGCAGCTCCGTGGCCCTCATCATCATCTTTCACGTCGTTATCTCTTTGTGCACCTGGTAATTGATTGGAAGTACCATTTATATCTTCTTCACTTGTTTTGTGTTGGATTTTATAGGAAAATTGACTTTAATGGCGACATAAATTATGCAACTCAGATGCATAATTGATATTTTGATTATTTGTTTAGCTAATCGTGTGGTGATGACTTGAACTTGCAGAGATGTCCTTGCCGGCTTTACCAAGATCTGAAACTTCAGGTAACTTTGGTCTGTATTTTGGGGGTTGGTTACACGGTTTGTGACATTTAAGGCAGAAATGACTAGGCCGAATGAAAATCAAGGCAGTTAATGTTGTTAAAATGTTACAACTATGAATAAGTATTAAATTGATTTTTTTTTTTTTTTTTTTGAAAAATAGTTGATGTATAACTAGAACATGTTCGTTTGTTAACCTGATGGTGGTGGTGTTGTATAATGCAGGTAGTCGATCGGTGGTGGCGGATTGCTTTTTGCGCATTCTTTCTATTTTCGCTTTTGGTTCATTGCTGTTGTAGAGAGGGGTTCTGGTGAGCGCTGAGACTTGTTTCGAATTAGAAGGCTTTAGATCCACTGTGTGAGCCAGATTACGTGTATATTTTTGACATCAGACATCTTCCTCTGTGTATAGTAGCATTTTTTTCCTTTGTGTTTTGCTTGTTTTATTTTGTGACTTGTTTCAACCTTGCTAAGAATAATAATTTTTGGGAATGGGACTTGCAAGAAGGAAAATGAAAACTACCGCCTTATTTGACTTAATTTACCATAATAATAAAGATAATTAAATTGTAGGCTTGAAAATCTTGGACATTTTAGACATTTCAACCACTCATCATTATCTCAAAAAATCAATCCTCACCTCCAGAAATTTACACCAGACTAGCACTAAAAACGTTAATGGTGTTCTATACCAATCCCTGCTACTCCAAGAAGAACAATATGTAAGAACCAATCCTCACCATCTCTAATGAACTAAAGAATGAGAGCAAATCTAACCTAATCTGCAGTCTTCAATGCTTGTAGACAACAAAAGCTTACAACATAGGTAAGCTGACAAACAATGCGGTTTACTCGCAGCAGTCGGGCTTGTGCTCCTTCTGCAGCTTCTCCCACATGCAAAGCAGCATCCTTGGATTTTGATAATGAGCAAGAACATAGTTCGACTCACATCCCGCGATGAAAAATTTGTCATCGTTCACATATTCCACTTTGTGACCATGTTTTTCAAAATGCTCGATCCATATTCCCATAGCAACATCTTCAAGCTTGAAAAGCTGAGACACAGTATACCAATAACGAGATTCAAAAACATCATTAGCAATAACACACAGAACTAACATTAAAGTTTATGGACTGAAGTTCACAAAAAAGATTGTTTTGTTTTCCATCTCAAGGATAATGGACCTTACCATGAGCTCCCTCTTTTGGTGGCCTTGAACTATGAATTCGGCTATATCGTGGGAAATTATGTAACCTGGACCGTGGGCCCAAGGCGGATATGAGGAATGTGGCCATTCCTGTCAAAGGGACCCACAATTTTTAACAATAAAATGAAGTCACATCGTATCAGTTAGTGACGGACGTTGGAAATTTAACTGATTGTTTTAGTACCTCATTGCTGATGTACCATTTGTTGTCCTTCTCCCTGTGTGGCTCTGATTCAAGGGATATATGACCATATAAGAGTCCAGTGGATGTTTTTCCCTTGAGACTCGATAAAACTTCATCTATCCTCACAAATGCATCATCGTCGGTTTTCATAATATACTTAGCCTTGAGGATTTTTGTCTGAAAATTGATAAGAAGTAATGAGTATATGCCAAGAATCAGTCCACCATATGAGAGATTGCTTTAGAACATGATTTCTGATAGTGTGGCTAACAGGTAAAGAAAAGTTTTACTAAATATAAATAACGTCAACTTTAACCAGAATCTTCTAATACATACCCCGAGGATACAGATAGCAACTGTTTTATAGGCGAGAAGGCTATAATAATCGACAAAAGGCATCAACTGAATATCTCCATAAGCTTGAGCTTCCTTCCATAGCTGGAAGTTGACCTCCTTGTTCTTGTTCTGCAAGTATTAATTCAGTTTAAAGAGGGGGGAAAAAAGGTAAAAAATGAAGGCATAATAGATAAGATATCCACAAACATATTACTTACAAGTCCAATGAAAAAGCGAATGGCTACATCTCCCGAGCGTACACTGTCATACTGCATCCAAGATCTTCTCAATGCCATTCGTCTCTCAAAATTATTCCCAGTCGAGAAAACCCCAATTAACAGTACAAGCCTTTTGTTAGAAAGCACAGGAGCTTTGAGGTGCTGAGCATCAGCAAATAAATCCAAATCTTTGGAAACAGGCAATCCTTTTGCAAGGATGGATACAACTTCCACACTACCTCTCACGTCGACCCTGCTAACCAACCACGGCTCAAGTTTCTGCAATTGTGTACATTTCATGATTAAATACTCAATGACAGAAGCAATACCTAGCCTGTTTGGTCAGGTGGGCTAGGATATGACCCTAGGACCTAGAGATTTCAGTATTTTCTAGACTTCTATGTGCTGTGTTTCAGTAGGATATATATATATATATATATATATATATATATATATATATATATCTGTGTGCCTTAGAATTGCTACACTTTTCAGCAGAAGTTGTTCAAATATAGAAGAAGACTGACCTCTCTATATGCAAAAGACGCTTCATGCCTTCCATTCACAGTCACATGAAATCCCTCATCGCCAGCCCATAATGTTGCAGTAAATGGATTACCTTCAACGAAATGGAAATTAGAGCTTCCATGTGAACTCCCTTCAGATACATTGCTTGATTTGAAGTCACCCGAGTGACTTGCGTTTGGATTGTTCACTGTGGTTCTTCCAACGACTTGCATATTGCACTTTACAAGTCCATCAACTGAGACATACGTGATGAAGCACATTACATTGTGAAAGCAAGATAAGTGTGAACTATCAAGCTGTTACATATGAATACAGAAAGCTCAAAAAATGTAGCGTCTAAAATATGCCCACAAATTATGTATCTTGGCTATTCATTATCAATGGGACATGTTATGAAAATTTTCATATGCTCATGAAATATAAAGAGATCTAGCTTGCACCAAATCTTGTGCAAGTAGCTGATATGGCGCAATCTAAATCATGCTGCAAGTGGGAAGTAGCTAATCGGTCCAGATCGAGCCATATCAGCTTGCACTAAATTGGGAGCGTATAAAGGCCTAACTTATGAATGAAAAGGTGATTTTGAGCTATCTCAAATGCACATAAGGATGTACCTTTTAGGGCATTGGTCGAACCATGATTAGGGCATTTTTCCTCTTTTCCCCACCCAGATTCTTTACTCCATGTATTCATAATACTAAAAGGTTTCTTAGTCAAATTCTCCCCCGGTAAAACAACCTTGTATTGAAGCACAATAGGAGGCTTTGTCTCCTCAGGAAGTTGTGAGCCGCTAAGTTCAATTTCAAAACTGTCTTGCCAAGATCGAGGTACCCCAATCACAGTAATAGACGAATCTTCAACAAGACCACATGGGACATCAAGAAAACTACCATTAGATGCAATAACATAGTATGGGCAATCAAAACCTTCAGTAGCATCCTCGATTTTCGAAACCTTGATTTTGGCTAAATCTTTCCACACAATGGCAGCCTCTTTGATCCCTTGGGCGGTTTCGGGCAGGGCATCCGACCGTGATAATAAGAATCTCATTTGATTCCATACGAGTAATGCATTAGACTCTTGTTTAGACCAATTAGTACTCAAATTGTATAAATCAATCAGCCCTTCAAAATCCATAAAGTGGGGCTTTTTCTTGACAATTGCAAGTCTCTCCATTTTCTTCTTGGATTTCTCATCAGTAACTTCGACTTTTCTGTCTCCATTATCTTCCCCAGAGGGATGGCTATTGAAAAATTCATATACAGACTGGTTTTTCGGAGATTCAGATTTTCCAATAAAGGTGTAACTCACAACCAAAACCAAACTAAGGCAAATTATTACAACTCCACCTGTCCACTTCTTCATTCCCAGATTCACTCACATAGTATTCTCGTACACAACCTCTGATAGCATAAAACTGGTTGTCAAATCTCAACATTTTCCATTATCATTTCTGTAAGTACGAGGAGCTTAAGATCTAAATCGAAGCAGAAAATAAATGCAATAATAAGAAAACAACCTCCAGCATTCGAGTTCACACTTAAAAATAAGTAAAATGGAAGACAAACAAGAAATAAAGCAAGCCCAGAAGGGAATAAGTGGAAAATAGCTTATTTTCGATTTCAAGTAGTTGAGTTTTGCTGGAAACCTTTTTCTTGGATCTTTTTTATTTTCAACGAGGAAGAAAAGGGGGGATTTATTAAAGCAAAAAAGATTGAGCTTTGCAAAAGAAAGAAGTTCGCGAGAGTAAAAAGTAATTTAGTAAACAAATATGTACATACCCATGAATTGATTGAAATCCAGGTAGAATTTGTGCTCTCATGTATTTTCCCCTTTGAACAACCGTCCTGGATCTTCGACCGTACACGGGTGGTCGTTTTCCTTTTTCTCCGACATTTAAGCTTGCGTTTGGACACAAGTGCTCCGACTCCTGTACAAATAATTAACTGCTTTTACTTTGTTAGCGTCTCCAATTTGCTCCGAGTAGAGTGAGATAGAAAGTAATATGGAGACAAAAGAGAGGAACAAATGAAAATGGGAAGAAAGATAATAACAAATTTAAATTTTAAAAATAATAGTGGGGGAATGTGTATATGAATGTGTGATTTTAAGAGCATTTCCAGCACACTCTTTATATTTAAAGAGCAAATTTTTCATTTTAAAGAGAATTTGTAAATTTAAAGAGCTATTTTTTGAAGGTATTCCAACAATCTCTTTATATTTTTTTCTTCATTTTACTTTTTCCGAAGAGCATTAATTGTTTTTCCCTCTCATTTTTTTTCACACGTCTTCCCTCCATTACTTTCTTCCCTCCATTATTTCCTTCATTTCCTTATCTTTTTTTGCACACATCTTCCTTCCATTTTTTCCTGCACACGTCTTCCTGCCATTTTTTTCTTTCTTTCTTCCAAAAATTAAACAAGCAATTTCTTCCTAAATATGCCATCAAATGGATTAATGAAAATGATTCTTGATGACTCAGATTCGGAAGATGATTTGGAAATGGCAGTAGCTATTGTTGATATGGAATTGCTCAATAAGAGAAAACGAGTTCTACATCAAGGCTCATAAAGGCGGTAAACACATATTCCGTAATCGAATTCTCGGCCATGAGAAGCTTTTTAATGACTACTTTGGAGAAAATCCAGTGTATTCTCCAGCCCTTTTTCGGAGAAGGTTTCGGATGAGCCAATCCCTTTTTAGTCGTATCAAGTATGCCGTAGAAACCTTTGACCCATACTTTGTCCAGAAAAGGTATTCAACTGGAACTCTTGGTTTATCTTCTCTCCAAAAAATCATTGCTGCCTTGAGGATGCTTGCATATGGAGTTGCAGCAGATTTCATTGATGAATATATACGAATTGCAGCAGATGTCGAACGAGACGATTCGTCGGAGATCGGCAATTCAGATGAGAATGGTGGATTTTCATTTGCGCTATTATACTGAATTTCATCCCTATCAATTTGAAAATCCATGTTGCTGGAAAAAAAGATGAAGAGAACAATTTTGAAAAGAAGATGCAGAGAACTATCAAATGGAATGGGAGGGTGACTAAATTAATATTCAATGAGAATTGTGGCCTTTCAGTTTGGACTTTGGCAATGGAATCGAGTTTAACATCTGTAGCAGAATTGGCAATGGAGATAGGCGTTGGTGGAATTAATAATTGTGCTCAAATTAATTAATAGAGAGAGAATATGGTATTGAGAAGTGAAATTATTCTAAATTTATTTAATGATACAGTGGGTTTGGCTCTTCACTCAAGAGCTCAAACTCACTCTCTAAATTAAAAACAATTTAAAGAGGCCATGGAAAGATGATTTTAAGCACTATAATCTTTAAATTAAAGAAGATTTTAAGTTTTTTAAATAACTACTTTAGATGCTTCTAAAATTGCATTTTGAAAATCTCTATATTATTAATCTTAAAGTGCCACCTAGGTAAATATGCTTAAAGGCAATATCACAAGTTTAGAATGCTTTTTAAGGAATTAATTATTTCTCTTATTTATTTTCTCTACTTGCCTTATTTGATATTGATTTTCTTATTTTATTTTTTTACATATATTAAAATTTTTGAATTAATTTATATAAAATTTTTGAATTCATTTATATTTAGTGTTGGGCCAAAAGTTACAACTCATAAGATTTCATCAAAGCTACAACTTACAATACCAATTAAATTAATTTTGAAAATGATAATTAACTTTCTTTTATATATTTTAAAATTTTTGAATATATATATATATATATATATATATATATATTATAGTGCCAAGTTGGTACAACACTATTTTAGTAGTATCATGTTAGTACGCATTTTCTTAAAAAATTAAATTTAGAAATAAATCTTAGATCTGATTTTCTTTTTATTGGACCCTATGTAAAAAAATGATTATATGCAATTTTTTTAAAAAGAATAAACAAACAAAAAATAATTTTGAATTTAGAAATAAATGTTAATTGTTTAGTCTTTTTAAATTTTGATTCCATATAAAAATGCGTTTAAATATATGACTTACTAATTGATACTGTTTGTTGTCACTAAATAAAAGAGGAAAACTAGAACTGTAGCACAGGTTTATTTAAAAAAATAAAAATTTTGACTCCAATTGAAAAGTAAGACTCGAATTGAGTATAAGAATTGACTATATTTTGCTGATTGATGCTGTTTAGTATTTGATTTTATTAATTTTGAGTAATAGCAACATAAATAAAATAGAAAAACTCAACTGGGATATAGGCTGAATTCAATTCAATTAATATTCAGTATCTCTATATTATAATAACAAAAATTTTCGAGTAATGGTGGCAAGTAAAAAAAAAAAAAGGAAACTTGAATTAGATATGCTCGAATTCAATTCAATACTCAATATCAATATATTATACTAACAAAATTCAATGACAATCACTTTTGCATATCTGTATTTTGTTAAAGAAACCGGTATTCAGCAATTGCCAGTTGTACGATACAGTATCCAAAGTTACAAGACGTGCAAATTTGAAGATTCTTATATATGATAAAGATGGAAAGCCAACAAAATCAATGATGAATGTTGTTTTCAAAAAAATTTCAATATTTGTAATTTTTTATTTACTTCAATTCTTTTTTTTTAAGGTAGCTACCATAGTGGCGACTAAAGCCACGTAATGCAACACACAATTGATGTGACTCAAACTTGAAACATTTAGGTCCTAGAACCTTGGCCTTTATCCTCCTAACCAATCGAATAAGGTTTGGTTAATAATTTACTCCACTTTTTAATAAATTTGTATTGTCTAATACGTATATTTTAATTTTATTTGAAATAGATTATAATTTTCCCCTGCATCGCACGGGCATAATACTAGTAATAAAGAAAAAGCCGAACAATTGAGAGAAAAGCAATTAAAATTTTTTTAAAAAATATGGGATCCATGAGAAAAAAATGTATCTTTCTTCTAGCAATACAGAAAGTAGCATCGGAGATGCTCTAATAGTGTGTTCACTTGTCCGGGAAGTCCTAAAACTTTTTAAAAAATACTGTAAAAATAAATAAATAGATAAAAAATTTATTTTTTGCCTATCTTATATATTACAATGGCGTATACCTCATCAGGTGTCCATCACGACCATCTTGGCTATTGCTTAAAGAGGTACTCCTCAAGGAGCCCGATTGTATGGTTTCGTGTGTGTGTGTGTTTTTTTTTTTTGGTTTATGCAAATGTGATTTTATACAAGAAGTGAAATTTCGGATTCCTTAAACAGTGCCCGTGACGGACACCTAACCATGTGTGTAGAATGTAGAACCCAAACTCACGAGTTGATGGAATAACAAACGTTACATAGTGATTACAACAATCACATGTAAATATAACTCTCTTTTTCTTTCTTTTTTGTTTTTAATAGTGAAACAATGCTAATGTTATTGAAGTCAACCCGGTTGGTATACCTAGAAAATCAGGATCCAGATAAATTGGAATGGTTAAATGCATAAAACATGATGTCATATCTCATAAAATTTTGTGTTTTGGAAAAACACTGATTCTTAACAAGGCAGAAACGTAAAATATAATATTTTTCTATATTGTATGTGATTAAAAATGCGTATAGAAAAGGTAATTGTTACAATAATCTCAAGAAAATCCCCATCATCCCTGGGGTTTAATATGGATCCCCAAACCAAAACCAAAACCTGTTCCTGGGGAGTTTTACCCTATTTATTGTATGATGACGATGTATCTTAAATATTTTGTAATTGTTTTTCTCTTTTCAAGATTGATGCTAGAGGTGGATTTCACAGTGTTGACGTTGGATTTCGCGGATCCTAATCAATCAATAACTTGACCTGAAGATCAGAGGTGACCTCCAGCTCAAGCAAATATGAGTGGTTAAAAGGTAAGAACTGGGTCCCAAATATGACAAGGATGATTGAATAAACAGGTTTATTGCTCTACTTCTTCCGAGAGTTTTTTTTTCTAAATGAAGCCAACCCCTCTTATTTATAGACTGCAAGGCGTGACATGGCTTATTACATGGCTGAACTCGGGACGCGACCGCACTTTGAAGCTTGGGGTGTACTTGGTAGTTCTAACACAACTATAGCTATAAGTGGTTTTCAGTAAGTACAATTAAACTATAAAATTCAACGAAAGTACAAATGGTCCGAATAACTACTTCAACCGCTCCATTTGACTTGACTTCTACAAGCATGACCCGGTGTGCGTGAGCCGACTTCTGCGGCCGGGTCCGACCTCTAGGTAATGCTGGGCTTTGACTTGGGCCAATGCAAGTCTGGGCGGCCCTAACTTGGAAGTGGTTTGGATCGCACCCGCCCGTTTCTCTTGGATCTGCTCCGACCCGATTGGGTGCATATGCAACAATAGCCCCCCAGTGGCTGGTCTAACTCACGTTTGGCTTGGCACTTGTCCAGAATAGGGTCGGATACTCAAATTCCTATAATCGAAAAAGATTACTAAAGTGAGGGAGTTACGAACGGTGAATAAAATTAGAAAAATGCCATTTTGAGGGTCAAAATGACCTCCGATCGCCAAAAAATGCCCGATTTCCTAGCATAGCTGGGAACTTTGTAGATCTCGCCGAGACCTTTCCGGAATGGGGTCATAGACTGAAAACGAACATTGTATGCGAAAGTTATGGTCATTTGAATTTTAGCGCATCCAGAGTTTGGGTTTTTTATTTTTTTATTTTATTTTTTATTTTATTTTATTTTTTTAATATGCTCCATTCACTCCTCCAAATACCTTGTGTTTGCGGCTAGGACCCTTATTTCTATCATTCACCACCCAAATATTCCCCAAACTCTCTCCACTCTTGCCCTCTTGCAATTGCAAGACCTGACCTTCAGCTCTTCCGAACATCAGCGCGGGAAGTGATTCTTCAAGCCCCGATCTTTAGTTGCAAGGTAAGAATTTTCTTTTATGTCAAGCTGAATGAGCGTATTTTCTAAGGACGAGGGGAGCGAATCATATTGGAGTTGGGAAGTTGGAGTTGGAAGGGAAGGAATGGTGAGTCCATTGGCGGAGGAGCTCGTAGTCGCTGCTGGATTAAGGGCGCCCCCAGGTCGCACTCGCGACGCGCAGGTCAGCATGAGTCGTGCGTGCACGACCACATCGCTACCCGAACCGGGCCCGCAACCAGGTCATGCGGCCCAGGTCGCCTGCTGCCAACCTGGGCCTGACGTGGCCTGGGTCGTGCACTGGTGGCCGGATCGGGTTTGATCCGAGGTATCCGGTTCGGTCTCCACCAGGTCCGAGCCACCCACACACAGCTTCGACTCGAATGGGTCACGCTCGTGCAATCCTAGTTCGGATTCACCAAATCTTGGTAGTGCCGGGGATGTTGTTGTTGCCTCATCTGATTTGGATCAACGGGATGATATTTCTTCAGGGCCGGTTGTGGCGGGTGATGAGGCGAGTCGTGAAAAATGGTCGGGCCCACTTGGTCCGTTCGGCGAGGAGGGGACAAGCGATGGGAATCATTTGAAGTTGATAGTGATGAGATAGAGAGTGTGAATGTCGGGTCTGGTTCACGTGAGGTTAGTCCCGTCGGGTACCCCCAACCAAGTGGGCGCGTTGTCGCGGCGCGCCAAAGTTTAATTTTTTTTTCCTTACTCGGTTTCAAAACTACAAATTAATGTAGAAGTGGTAAGTAAGGGTCGAACCCAAGAGGAACGGTGCTTAATCTAGTTGTCTTTATCAATTAATATAGGAAAGTGGGGGTTTTGAGAATTTTGAATGAAAATCAAATGACAAAAGATAAGATCAAATAAAACAATTGAAATAAATATCTAGTTCTCGGGTTCGGTTGTGTCAACAACTTGTGTTTATCTTTCCCATGCAACGTGTTACTATTCCTTCTTCAATTTATTAACTCTCAATTAACCAAGAAGCTCTGATTAACGAATTCTTCCTTAAGTGTATTAAGTAAAAAGTAAACTCTTTAACTTAACATCTAGCTATTGGATAACCCTAAACAAACTCTTAGGATTTAATGCAAAATTAGTATGAAATGAACGAGAAGAATGAGTTGAATTAGATGAATAATTTCACAAGCTCGAATTAATGCATCTAAGATGATTTGTTAATAAATATGCACGATATTCATTTGCTACTTTGGATTGGAATCTAATGACAATTACGGATCAAAAGTTCCAATCCTAGCAAGTAACTTGAATTTAAAGATTAATTGATTCAATTGGCCAAGGTGAATGCAATAATCAAATAAACTCAAAAACGAGTTTACAAGCATAACAAATCAACAAATTGAAGTAGAGGAATAGATAAAACGTTACTAAAGAGTTAGAAAAGATAACAACATGTTAGTTGAACACAACGTCCCCCTTCGAACTAGATAGAAAAGTCTTAACTACTCATAATTGCGGGTTTCATACTTTTAGCGAGTGTTAGCCTTGTATCACCACCACTATATGATAGATTATGCAAAATATAGTAAACAAGTAAATAAATACTAAGAAATAAATAGAGAAATAAAAGGGAAAAGAGAACTTAGCGAAGAATTGATCCGCCGGAATATGAAAAGCTAAAATCTTCAAGCTAAAACTAAGAACAAATGAAGAAGAAAATTTTATTGGAGAGAACTACTAGCTAATTCTCTTCTACTAAGTTGTGCATTTCCTTCCTTACAAATGCTTCTATTTATGGGCAAAATTTCACAAGAAAACATGATAAAAAATTCTACAACTACTCCATTATGATTCCACTAATTGGTAACCACCAAATCATGATCTTAAATTGTTCCATTAGTTCAAATATTGTATCATGGTATAGGTAAGCATCTTGGCTGAATTGTGCAATTGGAATTTCCTTTTTTTGGTATTTTAATAGAAAGTTATGAATTTTCTACCAAAACATGGCCCAAGAAATCCTCCATTCACATCACTCTCGGTTTTGCCCATTTTTGACCATGATATAATCCGAATCATTTGAACATGTCAACATAAAAGTTGTAGCCCTCTGAGTGTCCTTTCCAACAATATAAAGTGCAGGTCAATCCGAATTTTATAGCAAAAGTTATGGTCAAATTACTGAACTATGGCAGTAAATTCGAGCTGCTGATTTTTTACGTTTTGTCCTTTCTCTTCAAATGGCCATAACTTTCACTAGGAAACTCCGATTTGGGATCCGACAAAAATGTGGAAATCCTCTTTTGATATTCTTTGATATTGGCACAAGAAAAATTGTAAAAACAATTTTTCATAAAATTGCATCGGAGGCCCTCCATCTTTTAATTTGCTTGCATTTCGGTCCCAAGTTCCGTTTTCGCTCCATTTTTATTCATTTTGGCTCCTTTTGATTTCTTGTGACTCTAAACACACAATAGAAGGAAAACACATAAAAATAAACATATAATACTAATAAAACACACAAATACGTAAAATAGAAGAGTTATTTAAGTCTTAAAGACTTATCAAACTCCCCACATTAGTTGTTAGCCTCGAACAACAACCATATAAACACAAACAACACACGATTTTACATGAGATAAACAATTTTAAACATTAAAATCCAACTACAGATAATGACTTGCCTAATAAATATTCTCCTAACCATGAAAATTTCACTTCTTCTCAAATACACAATGGCTTGTGAGTGTGTGCAATTGAGGTTATCATCCCATCACTAATTGGAACCAAATGAAAGCTTACGATGATCTATCCAAATCTCGACCAAATAGTCAAATATTTCCTTTCATCTCTCGTGATCCCACTCTTATTTTACAATGATTCCCATGGATCCTAAAATTACTTGTTCACCAAAAATCATCAATCAAGACTGCAGAAAAAAAAAAAAGGCATAGTGTGTTTTATCGCAAATATGTCTTCAATTTAAAGAGTGTTTAGATTGAGCACTTCAAACCACCGAGGAAATTTATTTATCTAACTTCACACTTGGGTAGCTATCACATTTCTCGCGATTTTTTTCTTTTTTTTTTTAATGAAGAAGAAAAAGAAGAAGAAGAAGAGTTTGCAATTTTCTTTTCACTTTACCCATGGTAGCTTTCACACTAAACCCCTTTCATTGGAAGCTGACCTTCTTCACCCATTCGAGGTGGCTTCACACTCGAGGTAGGTAGCTCTTTCTGTGGTCCCTCTCCTTATTTCGAACATAAAAGTAAAATTCATTCTCAAGATATGTCAATGCTTTTTCCAAAGTTTTTAAACTCTATCAATAAAAGACACATTCATAAAAAGCAGATACCATGCGATTATAACTCCACCTTGCTAACAATCGATGTTTCAGGGTTACTTTGAAGCAGGACAAATGGATAGAAAAAAAGAAAAGAAAAAGTTAGTTTACTATGGTCTAGAAAGTTAGAAAAAAATCAACATTTTCAACCTTCAATTTGTGTTCCAGAGAATGATAGTAAATTACCTATAAATGTGCTCGAGATAAATTTGCAATGTGCTTGGAGAAGAACAGAACACTTTTTCGAGATCTTGTAGTTTCATTAAGTCACACAAATTAAGTTCAATCATATTCAAAAATTGCTATCTCATGCAAAATCGTCGACACAAATAAAAAAAATCACACGCATGAACCACAATATGCCACTCCCCACACATAAATTCTACATTGTCCCCAATGTAGAAATATAGAAAGCATGAAAAAAGAAGAAATAGAAACTCCCTATGGTAAGCAATGAGTCGTGGATTTGGGGATGGTGGTTGCACAATGTAGCACTTCGAGGAATATTTCGACAATCCAAGAGTAAGAGACACTGCAATCAACATATTCTGAACAAGAAAAACAACAATTTGAAAATATTTTGTTTTTTTTTGTGATGAAGAGAAATTTATATACAAAGCGACTTTGGGAGTTGACAACCCTCTGAACATCTTGCAGAGTATTCACATCAAATTAATGATATGATTCCATCAAGTCCGATCCGCATGGAAACTATCTCAATCAAAGATACTCTCTACAAAGCAGCTTTGATAACCAACCTTAATGAAAAGGTCCTCCATATCGCCACATGACACATAGGTATTTTTACCATTCAATAAAGAACTGAATACAAGAACCAACAAATGGGAGAACGTTTAGAGCGAGCGTCCAACTCGGATACACTTCTCAAACGAATGAGACGTAGTTTACATCTTCGGATGGGTGCTAATGATCACGCTCAAAGTTGCTTTGCTCAATGGTTAGGCCATCGAGTTTGGTTTCCAATAGACGTTGTCGTTGTTCCAACAAATTATCAAACTCTCTCACACTGAATTCGGTTTGTTTCTCCCGATAGACTTTTACGCACCTAATCGGTCCATCCTTGAAGAAAACAACATGTCTATATTGTGAATAAGTTTGATTTCTAGTACAATGAGGTCCATCTAATAGCTTTCCACATTTAAAACAACTTTTAAGGCGCTTAGCACGTCGTTTGCGAGCAGATCGGGATGATCCCGCCCCAAAAGCGATAACATTCCGGAGGAACGCTCATATTTGTCAACAAGTCGAACAATGTGAATCTTGATATCAATAGGCATAGAAAATGAGTCAAGTACTTGTAGAAGAGCAACAATACGTAGAGGGGATGCCATAGAAAGAAATGAAAATTCAGTGCACTTTGAGGTATCTGCAAAAGACTTGAAAGAAGAAGGTTAATAGAAGAGAATACAGTTCTTTAAGGTCTCGAAAAGACCAGTTTAAAGCTTTTGGGCGGGATACATAAACCAATATCCATGGTATTTTTTTCTTTTTTTTTAGTTACGTAACACACGAGAGAAAAAGAAACACTGAAGTAATAAAATTAAAACCATCAAAATCAATAAGTATAGCAGATTATCACACTCTCCCATATTTTCACTGAGATATTGAAGAAGGAAAAAATAAGAAAATTTGAATTACATAATCAATTAATATAAGGAAAAAGACATATATATACAAAAATATCACACACATCCATGCTATAAGAAAACAAATAAGAAGAAAAGAGGAAGAACAAAAAAATTCAAGAAGAGAAGAAAATTACCTAATCACTGCTAGAAAGGAACACTCACAGAGTAATTGAAATTGTGGTTGTGGTTTCAAGTGGAGAATGATCTGGATTTATAGTTAAATGAGCACTGTTTCAACCGACAACCATGCATGTAGAGTGTGCTGGAAAGAGTACGATGCGAGTGGTATCCGAGAAAACGCGTTTGACGGATTTTTATCAATAACTAACCTGCCCATTATCCCTAATTCTCGCTAATCACCGATTTATGGGCCATCACATCTCTTCCCAAATAATTGAGTCTCGAAATATCGTCCTCCTACAGTAATAAAGCAATATCTTCCTTAATACGTTAGACAAAAAAATTAAAAAAATACAAATATTAAAATAAAAATGCTTGGGTTGCCTCCCAAGAAGCGCTTTTGTTTATGGTCGTTAGCTCGACACAGTTCCCATTTGTCAAGTAGGATTCCTCAAATCCATTGCAGCTCCATATTGTCTTCGATGGCTTCTCCGAGTGTCTTGATTTCTTAACAGTCCTTCTTGAATTATTCTCCAAATTTTTTTGGTCTCATTTCTTTCCATGGCTTCCTTCTTGAGATGAGGTAATTGTGCTTTGGCTCAATCTTATGTGTTGTCTTGCTCGCAATTCAACTTACAGTTCTTGCACAAAGGATTAGTTGAATTGATTGCAAAGACAGAACAAGCGTTATTAGGGCGCAATGAACCATCAAAAATATTAAAGTTCGCTTTTTCCTCATCAAATTCCATGGATAGTGTACCCTCATAGACATCAATTTTAGTACGAGAAGTGTAAAGAAATGGACGTCCCAATATGATAGGTGTAGGGTGAGGTGAATGTTCATCATCCATATCAAGCACGTAAAAATCAGCAGGGAAAACTAAACCATTTATTTTGACTAGCACATCTTCTATCACTCCATCAGGGTATGCATTGGTACGATCGACTAGTTGCACAATTACGTGAGTTTCTTTCGGTTTTCCTAGATTTAGTGAAGCATATAAGGATCTAGGCATGACATTTATGGATGCTCCTAAATCTATGAGTGTTTTGTCAATATGGTGATTGCCTATGGTGCAAGGGACAGTGAACATACCCGGGTCTTTGCATTTTGGAGGCAACTTCTTCTGGAATACCGCTGAAACGGTTTCTCCCATTTTGATCATTTCATTTCCCTTCAATTTCCTCTTATTAGTGCAAAGATCTTTCAAAAACTTAGCATAGCGTGGAATTTGTTTGATTGCATCTAACAATGGAATGTTGATTTCTATTCTCCTAAATGTGTCCAAAATTTCTTTCTCCTTGTCATCTTTGTTAATTTTCGCTAATCTACTCGGAAAAGGGGGAGGAATTGTTTTAGCAATGATATGAGAGTTAGGACTTGCCTCTTTTTCAAACTTTTCTTCTTTATCTTCATGTGTGGGAACTTCTTTGTGTGAGTTCTCTATCTCATTTCCACTCCTTAGGGTTATAGCACTGACATTCTTTGGATTTACCTCAGGTTGAGATGGTAGCTTCCTTCCAGATTGTGCTTCCAGTCGATTGATGGCAGTTGCCAATTGACTCATCTGGTTTTCCAAGTTTTGAATGCTCAATTTGGAGTCCTGTTGAAATTTCACAGTGTTAGTTGCTAATGTTTTCACCATATCCTCGAGAGACATACCTGATTGTTGAGGTTTTTGTTGAAATTGCCCTTGGGGTTGAAAATTCCCTTGTTGCTGGAATTGCCCTTGAGGTTTGTTAGGGAAGAATCCTGGGGGTTTGTTGGTTCCATAACTCAGATTGGGGTGATCTCGCCATCCTGGATTATAGGTGTTTGAGTATGGATTGTATTCTTATCTTGGGAATGGGAAATTATTTGCTGAGTTCACTTGTTCATTGTTATCCACTTGTAGAGCAGGACAAGCATCTGTAGGATGTCCAAGATTTGTGCATATGCCACATGCTTTGACTTGCGGATTGTTTCCTACAACAATTTGTTTGAGAAGATATGATAGTTCAGAAAGTTGGGTTTCAATATTGGAATTACTTACCTCGTTAACTCTTCGAATGTTCATCTCCGATCTGCATCTTGAATTGTTGAGTGTTTTCGGCCATGTTTGAAATCGGTGTTCGCCGGCAGGGGTTTTGTTCATCAATGCGCCTCCACTAGCAAAGATCAACCATGTTTACGTCGATTGACATAAGCCTTCATAGAAGTATTGCACTAGGAGGTTTTCACCGATTTGGTGATGCGGCAGCTTGCAATGAGCTTTTTGAAACGCTCCCAATACTCATAAAGAGTTTCTCCATTGTTTTGGCGTACTCCGGAGATATCTTTCACGATATTTCTTTGTCTTTGAGTGGAAGTACTTTTCGAGGAAAAGTTGCTTCATTTGATTCCATGTTGTGACTTTACCTGGTGGTAAAGTGTATAACCAACTGTGGGCGGCATCTTTTAGTGAAAATGGAAAAGCTCGAGCTTGATTTGCTCTTGATGATGCCCGGGGTTTCATGCTATCGCACACCACATGAAACTCCTTCAAGTGTCGATATGGATCTTCGCCGGATCGTCCATGAAAAGAAGGTAGAAGATGTATCAATCAAGATTTTAGTTCGAAAGTCTTACCTTCTTCTACGGTTGGAAAGGTGATACACAAAGGTTGTTGAGTAACCGGAGTTGCCGGTTGTTTGAGAGTTCTTTTCGTTATTGTTTTCCGCCATTTCTCGTTCGGTTTGTTTTGCTTGTCTTATTCGTCTTCGAATGGATTTCTCGATTTCTGGATCGAAACTTTCAAGAATTCGATTAGTAGATCGGGTATTATGCATACAAGTGAAGAAGAATTTTTTTTTTTTTAAAATTAATTAATAAAAGCAATTAAATTGGTTAACCGTTCAAGAACGGCGCCAAAAAACTTAGGCGCGTTGTGTAAAGTTTTATTTTTATTTCCTTACTCGATTTCAAAACTACAAATTAATGTAGAAGTGGTAAGTAAGGGTCGAACCCAAGAGGAACGGTGCTTAATCTAGTTGTCTTTATCAATTAATATAGGAAAGTGGGGGTTTTGAGAATTTTGAATGAAAATCAAATGACAAAAGATAAGATCAAATAAAACAATTGAAATAAATATCTAGTTCTCGGGTTCGGTTGTGTCAACAACTTGTGTTTATCTTTCCCATGCAATGTGTTACTATTCCTTCTTCAATTTATCAACTCTCAATTAACCAACAAGCTCTGATTAACGAATTCTTCCTTAAGTGTATTAAGTAAAAAGTAAACGCTTTAACTTAACATCTAGCTATTGGATAACTCTAAACAAACTCTTGGGATTTAATGCAAAACTAGTATGAAATGAACGAGAAGAATGAGTTGAATTAGATGAATAATTTCACAAGCTCGAATTAATGCATCTAAGATGATTTGTTAATAAATATGCACGATATTCATTTGCTACTTTGGATTGGAATCTAATGACAATTGCGGATCAAAAGTTCCAATCCTAGCAAGTAACTTGAATTTAAAGATTAATTGATTCAATTGGCCAAGGTGAATGCAATAATCAAATAAACTCAAAAACGAGTTTACAAGCATAACAAATCAACAAATTGAAGTAGAGGAATAGATAAAACGTTACTAAAGAGTTAGAAAAGATAACAACATGTTAGTTGAACACAACGTCCCCTAACTAGATAGAAAAGTCTTAACTACTCATAATTATGGGGTTTCATACTTTTTAGCGAGTGTTCGCCTTTGTATTACCACCACTATATGATAGATTATGCAAAATATAGTAAACAAGTAAATAAATACTAAGAAATAAATAGAGAAATAAAAGGAAAAGAGAACTTAGCGAAGAATTGATCCAGGGAATATGAAAAGCTAAAATCTTCAAGCTAAAACTAAGAACAAATGAAGAAGAAAATTTTATTGGAGAGAACTACTAGCTAATTCTCTTCTACTAAGTTGTGCATTTCCTTCCTTACAAATGCCTCTATTTATAGGCAAAATTTCACAAGAAAACATGATAAAAAATTGTACAACTACTCCATTATGATTCCACTAATTGGTAACCACCAAATCATGATCTTAAATTGCTCCATTAGTTCAAATATTGTATCATGGTATAGGTAAGCATCTTGGCTGAATTGTGCAATTGGAATTTCCTTTTTTTGGTATTTTAATAGAAAGTTATGAATTTTCTACCAAAACATGGCCCAAGAAATCCTCCATTCACATCACTCTCGGTTTTGCCCATTTTTGACCATGATATAATCCGAATCATTTGAACATGTCAACATCAAAGTTGTAGCCCTCTGAGTGTCCTTTCCAACAATATAAAGTGCAGGTCAATCTGAATTTTGTAGAAAAAGTTATGGTCAAATTACTGAACTATGGCAGTAAATTCGAGCTGCTGATTTTTTACGCTTTGTCATTTCTCTTCAAATGGCCATAACTTTCACTAGGAAACTCCGATTTGGGATCCGACAAAAATGTGGAAATCCTCTTTTGATATTATTTGATGTTGGCACAAGAAAAATTGTAAAAATAATTTTTCATAAAATTGCATCGGAGGCCCTCCATCTTTTAATTTGCTTGCATTTCGGTCCCAAGTTCCGTTTTCGCTCCATTTTTATCCATTTTGGCTCCTTTTGATTTCTTGTGACTCTAAACACACAATAAAAGGAAAACACATAAAAATAAACATATAATACTAATAAAACACACAAATACGTAAAATAGAAGAGTTATTTAAGTGCTTTTCTAGCACTTATCACCAAGCTCCTCGTTTGCTTGTGTCAATTATCCTTCAGTCATGACCGAGCGCAATCTTACCATATGGCATAAGCAATTTCGTCTTTCCCCATCCATGGTGTTATTGCGCCCCCGGCCCGATGAGAGGGCTCACAGACCCCGGGATGGATGTGTAGCCGCCCATATGCACATGCTTGAAGTGGGCCTCCGGTTCCCACTACCGCAGGTCGTAACAGATTTGCTACGATATTGGGCTATAGCCCCCTCTCAAGTTTCACCTAATGGTTGGAAGGTGGTGATTGGTTTTCTGTCTTTATGGCACCAGCTTGGTTTCGGCGTCCCTACCGTCGACGAGTTCACTCGTATTTATCATTTCAGGTCCGACGGTAACAGGACTGGATGGCATTATTTTATGATTCGTCCCAAGCTTGGGGGAAGTTTTATATTGGGCTTACCCGACTTGGTTCGGAGGTGGAAAGAAAGGTGGTTTTGGGTCTCCGGGGAGTGGATGTGCGAGGACCGCCATTCTAGGGAGAATATTGCTGTCCCCGACTGAATACAGGGATTTGAGTAAGTTTATTTCTATTGTCGTTGATTTTCGATCCATCTCTCTCATACTTATACTCGTCTTTTTGTAGGGGTGATCAATCCCGAAAAGATCAAAGGCTTGAGGCGCAAGCTTGAGGCAGCTCGAGAATTCGATCCACAAGAGCAACATTACAAGGCATTTAAGGCTGGCCTGACTTTAGTTCGCCCCCCACTTGTTGACAATTGTACCGTCGGTAAGACTTTTCTCCATCTTTCCCCTTTTTTCTTTTTTCTTCTTTCCTTTTTCTCTCTTTTTTCTAATTCCCTTTCTTTGGTTGGCAGGTCCTTCTAGAAAAAGAAGAAGACCTAGTAGTCCGGAAGTCATGGGCAGAAGTGATTTTTTGAAAGAGAAGCGCCCCACGACTGGCGGCAAACAACTTCCAAAGAAAACGGCTCCAGTGCCACCAGTGGGGGTTCCAAGAGAGCTTCGTCCAGTTCTGCAGGTTCCCCGGTCAGTTCCAACTTACTTGCTATGGCACCGTCCGATCCCCCGCCGGCCCTATTGGCGGACCTTGGGCCTTCATTTTGGGTCTTGACCATGGCCGCATTGTTGAGATGGACATGCTGAAGGGGCAGGTTCCCAGAGCATTGAGAGATGCCCGATCTTGCCTCCCTCCGGGACCAGATGCACTCAAGAAACTCCCTAGGTCGATGAACATCGCTTTTGACTACTTCGCCCGGAGTTGGTCTACCAAGCATGAGGCGATGGCCTCGAGTCCTGACATGCAAACAGATCTGGCAATGGCATCGACGCTCGCAACACAGCTCATGGGCTACATTTCCCATTCGAGCAAGAAGATCAATGATTATGTGCGCCATTATAATGAGATGGTAAGCCAGGCTATTGTGGATAGGGATCACGCTCAGTCATTGATCACTGAAGTTGAGAGTTTAAAGAAGAGTTTGTCCGAGAAAGAGGCGGAGGTGCAGGGGCTAAAGGAAGAACTTGGGGGGAGAAGAAGGTTAGGGCCTGTGCTGAAAAGAAACAATGCTTGGCGGAGGAAGAAGCCAGTTCGGCCCGTGCTACAGCGCTGGAGGAATACAAGGCCTCCCAGGATTATGAGGTCGATCAGACTGACACCTACCTAATTTCCTCAGGACTACATTAAAGAAGGTCAAGGAGCATGCACCCGACTTCGATGTTGGTTTTTTACAGGAGGAGATCGACACTACCACACCGAGTAGGAAGAGGCGATTGCGAGGCTCGGGGTTTTGGTGCAACCAACCAGGAGGATCAGGGTGTCGAGTTGGCTACTAGAGCAGATGATTAGCTCCTAGCTTCTGTGGGGGTGACTTCTTTGCTTTTGCATGATGTCGAGTCTGGTCTGTTGCTGTAGTTTATTCAGTTGTTTGTCGCTCCCACGTATTTTGTTGCTATTTTTTGGTGGGAGCTTTAGTTATGCTATTCTCCGGCTTGTTCCGTAGTACTCTTTTGTAGCCTAGCCGCCCGGCTTGTTTTATATGTATATGTCTCGATGTTATGTTTTATCGTTATCGACTTCTACCTTAGGTACTTTTAAATGTTTTGTTGTGGACGAATTTACCTCTTTGCTTTCAAACTTAGCTAAATTTGAGATTTTGTTTTTCTTTGACTGAATTAGCCTCGATTGGAGGGATCCGGTTGTGTGAATCGAAACTTCCAACAACATTAGCTCTCCGGACGGATCGGAATCCGATTGATTTAGTTAGTCCCCTGGTCATGCCAGCCCCAATCGCGTGATCTGATCATTCAGACGTGATTGGATGAATTTGACTTGGGGGATTTTGGAGGCCTTGGCCTTCGGACCGGGTCTGGAGTTCGGCTCATTTTGGTGTTTCCTTGGTCAAATTCAGCCCCAACCGTGCGATCTAATTGTTCAAACGTGATGGGGTGAATTTGACTTGGAAAATTTTGGAGGCTTGGGCTCTCCGGACCGGATCGGGAGTTCGGCTCATTTTGGTATTTCCTTGGTCAAGTTTAGCCCCAAATTAGCGATCTAATTGTTTAGACGTGATGGGGTGAATTTTACTTGGAAAATTTCGGAGGCTTGGGCTCTCTGGACCGGATCGGGAGTCCGACTCATTTTTGGCGTTTCCTTGGTCAAGTTCAGCCCCAACCGTACAATCTGATTGTTTACACGCGATGGGGTGAATTTGATTGGAAAATTTCGGAGGCTTTGGCACTCCTGACTAGATCGAGAGTCCGACTCGTTTTGTTAGTACAGGAATGTTTAATATCTTCTTTATTGATGCCTCGACGTTTACAACAGCCAGATCTCGAATTCAAATTGATTAGGCCTGCCACGCCAGTATGACCTTAACTATCGGATGTCCTGACGAAACTACTTTCCAAAAACTATTGGAAATACTTTTTCAAATGCTCGATGTTCCAAGGGTGCCTGAATGGCTTTCCATCTATTGTCTCAAGTTCATAGGCCCCATTTGCTAAGGCCTTGGTCATACGATACGGTCCTTCCCAGTTTGGTGAGAGACTCTCGGCCGATTGCTATTTGCTTTGAGGAGATAGCTTCTTCAACACTAGGTCCCCTTTTGAAAGCTTGCGCCCTTGACTTTCTTGTTGTAATAACGAGCACTCATTTTGTTTATAAACAGCATTTTTCAGGTCCGCGTCTACCCTTTTTTCTCCCAGCAGGTCTAATGTTGAAAGCAGCGCGGTGTCATTGTTATCCTCATCATAGTGTTCCACACTGAAGCTTGGCAAGCCGACCTCTACAGGTATGATGGCTTCTGACCCAAAAGCAAGTGAAAATGGGCTCTCTCCCGTGGAATTCCTGCACGTAGTTTGATAAGACCATAGCACTCCGGGTAATTCATCAGCCCAGGCTCCCTTTAGCTCCTCGAGTCGGGTCTTCAGCGTGTGTTTGATTATCTTGTTCACCGCTTCAACCTGCCCGTTAGCTTGGGGATGGTTCGGTGTGGAGTATATCTTTCTGATCTGCAGCCCTTCATAGAATGACCTAAACCTTGCGTTGTCAAATTGTTTTCCATTGTCGGTCACTATCGAATTCGGGTTCCCGAACCGACATATAACAGACTTCCAAATAAAGTCGGTGGTCTTTTGTTCGGTTATTTTAGCGAGAGGTTTCGCCTCCGCCCACTTCGTAAAATAATCCACAGCAACAATTGCAAATTTGGTCGAGCCTCTTCTAGTCGGGAGTGGCCCGATCAGGTCGATTCACCACTTGGAAAATGGCCACGGGGCCATTATGGACGTTAGTTCTTCCGGGGACGATCTGATCAGTAGGGCAAACCTTTGGCATTTATCACATCTCTTGATGAAATCTATCGCATCCTTTTTGAGATTTGGCCAAAAATAGCCCTGTCCTAAGATTTTGAATGTTAGGGATTGGCCCTTAGTGTGGTTTCCGCATACACCTTCATGTACTTCACGCAAAGCATATTCTGTTTTTTCTTGTGTTAAGCATCGCAGGAGTGGGAGTGAGTAGCCCCGCTTGTACAACACATCATCAAGCAAAGTGTGTCTTGCGGACTTGATTCTCAGTCTTCGAGCCTCATTAGGGTTCGGGGGCACCACTCCCTCCTTCAAGTGTTGGATAATTTCATCCATCCAACATGGGATGACTGTTCGACTAGACCAATCGGCACTGAGTCTAAACTATCTGCCCCATCGCTTGTTGCCAATCGTGCCAGGGCGTCGGCTTGGCTGTTTTTTGGTCGTGGGACTTGTCTAATTTCAGCCAACTCAAAATTCGTCAGTTCTCGCATCACTAGACGTTGGTATGAGGCCATTTTCTCATCTTTGGCTTGATAGTTACCTAAGACCTGGTTGACAATTAGCTACGAGTCACAATGAACGTGCACTCGGTGGATCCCCATCCCCCGGGCCATTCTTAGGCCTGCGAGGAGCGCTTCATATTCGGCCTCATTGTTCGTTGCGGGAAAAGAAAATCGAAGAGATTGGCAATGGTGGAACTTGTCGAGACTAACAAGAACAATGCCCGCCCCTGAGCATGTGGCAGTGGATGAGCCGTCTACAAACAGTGACCAGATTTTCGGTTCGATTTGTTCTGCTGTCATACAGGTGGGAGTGAATTCGGCTACGAAATCCGCTAAGGCTTGTCCTTTGATTGCGACCCTCGGCCGATATTCAATGTCGAACTGGCCCAACTTTACAGACCATTTCATCAATCTGCCGGAGGTGTCTGGTTTTTGTAGCGACTGTCTGAGTGGAAAATTTGTTAGCACCTCTATCCTGTGAGCTACAAAGTAGGGGCGGAGTTTTCGGGGAGGAGATGATCAGGGCATATGCCAATTTTTCCATCGCGGGATACCTTAGCTCTGCGTCTTTCAAAGATTGGCTAACATAATAGACTGGTCGTTGGATTTCGGGGTCATTCCTTACCAGTACCGAGCTGACTACAAATTCTGAAACAGCAAGATACAGGGCTAGAACGTCTCCACTCACTGGCTTCGAGAGGATTGGCAGGGACGCCAATTGTTCCTTGAGGTCGTTGAAAGCCTTCTGGCATCGTTCCGTCCATTCAAAATTCTTTTTGCCTTTGAGTGCGTCAAAGAATGGTTTGCACTTGTCCGTAGACTTGGTGACAAATCTGTTCAGGGCTGCTATGCGTCCCGTGAGACTCTGCACTTCCTTGACCTTGGTCGGGGCTTTCATATCCAGCAAGGCCTGAATTTTCTCTGGATTTGCCTTGATTCCGCGCTGATTGACCATGTACCCCAAAAACTTGCCCGAGCTGACACCGAATGAACACTTCTTTGGGTTAAACTTCATGCGATACTTTCTAAGTATGGCGAACATATTGGATAGATGCTTGACGTGATCTATGACCTCTAGACTTTTTACTAACATATCATCCGGATACACCTCAATCGTCTTTCCGATCTGGTCCGCAAACATTGAATTCACCAATCGTTGATATGTCGCCCCTGCATTTTTCAGCCCAAATGGCATCATTTTATAGCAATACAGGCCGCGGTCAGTTATGAAAGAGGTATGCTCCTCATCCTGTTCGGACAACGGGATCTGATTGTAGCCGGAGTAGGCGTCCATGAAACTAAATAGTGCATGGCCCGCTATGGCATCCACCATTTGGTCGATGCGGGGGAGTGGGAAACTATCCATTGGACATGCTTTGTTCAAGTCTGTAAAATCAATGCAGACCCTCTAGCCCCCATTGCTCTTTTTAACTAGTACCGGGTTGGCTACCCATTGGGGATACTTAACCTCTCTAATAAAACCATTCCCGAGAAGTTTGATGACTTCAGCGGCCAGAGCCTCATACTGTTCAGAGTTTAGTGGACGTCGCTTTTGCTTGCGGGGCTTGCAAGTTGGGTCAACACTAAGTCGGTGACAAGCCAGGTGAGAAGGAATCCCTTCCATGTCAGCGTGCGTCCAAGCAAATACATCCAAATTATCCCCGAGGAAACCTATCAGCTCTGATGGAATCGGTTCTGCCAGCTCCTTTTCGATTTTTAACTCTGCCTCGGGATGCTCGGGATTCGGGACTACAACTTGTAGCTCCTCGATGGGACCTGCGTTGGTGTCATTCTGTTCTAATCGTGGGTCGAGGTTGTCGGATAGGTCGCCCCCACCATCTCCGATACACGTGACAATTCCATTAGAGGCATAATTCAAACAACATTCCCTAGAAGCACGTTGATCGCCCCTGACTACTCCTGGCCCATGTGGAGTTGGGAACTTCATCATGTAGTGATAGATTGAGGTGGCTGCCTTTAGCTCGTGCAAGATTGGCCTGCCCAAAATGGCATTGTGATTGGTAGGGACATCGACTATAACAAAGTCCGCCAAAGTTTGTCTGGTGCAGGGTAGGTCACCTAGCTCCACCATGAGCGAAATCTCGCCCTTGGGGATTACAGAATCACCAGTGAAGCCTTGTAGCCTGGTCGGGTGAGGACAGAGCTATCACGAGTCTAGACCCATCTCAATGAATGTCCTCCTGTACATGATATTGGCACAAATTCCATTGTCCACTAGGGTCCGATGAATTTTCACCCCACACATTGGCATTGTAATGACTAATGCATTAGCGTGGGGCTGCACTACACCGATGGCGTCGTCCTCCATGAATCCGAAAGCTTCCAGATCGTCCTGTGGGGCTGAGGATCTTGCGGAGCAGACTTGGTGGCTATTATACCCCTCACGCACCAAGTGTCGCGCCTCTGCCTTTTAGAACCTCGGATGCACTGGCTACCACCTATCATTCGGATCTCACGCGGTGGTTGGATTGGCACTTCAGGCCGCCGATCCGAGGGTGGCTGGACAGGTTGCGGAGGGTTGTTAGCCACGTACTCCTTCAGTTGACCTCTGTTAATTAATTTTTCTATTTCCCACTTTAAGTCTCGGCACTCATCTGTGTCGTGCCCCGCCGAACGATGATACCTACAGTAGCGAGACTGATCGAGTTGAGCCGAGTCCTTCTTCATCTGTCGTGGTTTAGGTAGGAGGTTCTGATCTTTGATGTT
The DNA here is from genome assembly GCA_018223645.1 of Jasminum sambac. NCBI lineage: Eukaryota > Viridiplantae > Streptophyta > Magnoliopsida > Lamiales > Oleaceae > Jasminum > Jasminum sambac. The sequence continues at coordinate 21,355,113 of CP073649.1, forward strand.
CATGTAAATTACCTCGGGCCGGGCATTCAGCTCGTGCGCGAATTGAGGGTTAGGCAGTTCTCGAGCCTGAAACGGTTTGAACCGGTCTGAACCCCTATGATCATTCCTGCGATGTGGTCCCGAGTTCTTGTTTTGTTCTCTTGGCCTAGGTTGCTCCTGTGCTTTTGTCGCCACCCGCTCGTTCGGGTCCGAAACCGCCTGTTCAGCGTCCTCAGCGGATATGAAGTTTTCGGCCCTCGTCTGAAATTCGTGGTATGTCTTCGGGGTGTTGATGTATAGGGACCACCAAATTTTTGTGTGCTTTATCAAGCCACCCCTGACGGCCATACGGATCGCCTCGTCTCCTACTTTCTCCATCTTGATGAGCTCCTTGTTGAACCAATCCAAATAACTCTTGAGTGATTCATTTTTTCCCTGTCGGAGGTTACACAAATTGTCGGCAGAAAGCTTTCGCTTGCGGGATCCCATAAAGTTCATGACAAATCGAGAGACGAACTCTGCCCATGTCCCAATTGAGTGTTCTGGGTGTTGGCGGAGCCACTCCTGTGGTTCATTTCCTAATGTCAACGGGAAGGTCTTACACATGAGGGCATCGCTAGGCCCTTGGAGTTCCATCCATGACATATACCTATCCATATGAGCTACCGGGTCGGTATGTCCATCATAACTTGGGATTTGGGGCATTTTCAACCCTTTTGGTAGGGGTACCGCATATACCTCGGGGGTGAACACAGAGTGTTTTGCAGCACTAACATCAATTTCGCCAGATTGTTTTGCCTCTAGGTCCGCAACTCGCTTCAGGATCACTTCCAGTTCAGGGCTGTTTAATGTCATTCCTTCGGACCCCGGGAGCGGCCCTAGTGTTGGCTGATGAGCCGAGAGATGATCCGAGTCCTTGGTGACGTTCGGAGTGAGCTTTAGGTCGAGCCGCTCCCCCCCTTTCGGGGGGTTTGGTTGTCTTTTCGGATAAGGGCCGGACCTGGTGACCATCCCTTCACTCTTTCAGGGCTAGTCGGGTGATCCGGGTTGGTGACCCCGCCTCGAAGATGCTCGATGCCATCTCCTTGCTTCAAGTGCTCTGTGAGTGTCTGCTTGGGAGGGATGGCCTCAAATGGTCCCGGCCTATGTGGTTCAGTGTGTGCCCTCTCATTCTCAAGACGCATCATTTCGCTATTAACTGGCTGAATCGGGGATAGAGGTTGCCTAGGGGGTTCGCTCGGCCTCATGCGGCTGAAGATAGTCGCAGGGCCTCGCTGTTCAGAGCGGGGGGTCTCTATCATCCCCGGTGGAGGAACTGGCCGTGTGGACCCCTTCCAAACTCAGCCTGCGGCGGACTTGAGGGTTAACAGGGGCGCCCCGTGGTTGAGACTGCATTTCGTTGTCCAGGTCACGATCGTGCACAATTCTAGTAGTTCACATGGTTGCACAGCCTTGCTGTAGCTTTTCAACACTCCGCGTTAGCTGATCAAGCCGTTCGAGCACTGCCCCAAGCACTTGGTCATTTTGAGGGACCTCAGAGTTGGGTCGTAGGGAAGCAGGGGTGATGGGCCCGCAAGGGTTAGCAGGTCTGCTTCGTTCGGATACCATGGTTCATAATAAGTAAGAGAGATAAAATGCGTGAGATGTCGTATTGTTGGTCGGGCGTTCACAAGAACGGGCCCTCCTTCTAGTGCCAATTGTTGACGTCGGATTTCGCGGATCCTAGTCAATCAATAACTTGACCTGAAGATCAAGGTGACCTCCAGCTCAAACAAATATGAGTGGTTAAAAGGTAAGAACTGGGTCCCAAATATGACAAGGATGATTGAATAAACAGGTTTATTGCTCTACTTCTTCCGAGAGGTTTTTTTCTAAATGAAGCCAACCCCTCTTATTTATAGACTGCGAGGCGTGACATGGCTTATTATATGGTTGAACTCGGACGCGACCCGTACTTTGAAGCTTGGGGTGTACTTGGTAGTTCTAACACAACTAGCTATAAGTGGTTTTCGGTAAGTACAATTAAACTATAAAATTCAATGAAAGTACAAAGGTCAACCAAAGTACAAATATAGTTGGATGTTCGAATAACTACTTCAACCGCGCCATTTGACTTGACTTCTACAAGCATGACCCGGTGTGCACGAGCCGACTTCTGCGGTCGGGTTCGAATGGTTCGACCTCCAGGTAATGCTGGGCTTTGACTTGGGCCAATGCAAGTCTGGGCGGCCCTAACTTGGAAGTGGTTCGGATCGCACCCGCCTATTTCTCTTATATCTGCTCCGACCCGATTGGGTGCATATGCAACACACAGCAATGGTAAAGATCAAGTTTGAATAAGACACCATTTTGGCCCTCAAAGCTGCATACCTGTAGTGCAAAACTGCAAATAGAGGTAAAGATTTGAAGATCACAATAGAATAAATAAACAAAACTGAAAACTACATACACCAAATGATTGGTAATCTTTAAAGTTGAAACAGTTATCGAAGTTAATATATGTTAACATCATCACCTCTACAAACCAAAACCATGTTTCTGCAAAAGGAAGCTGCACTAAATCATCAACATCTACGATTTTACCAGAAAGGGTCAAATCAAACTCATTCAATCCTTTGGACCTTTGGATACAAGTCAAGGCATTCACCATAGCTTGTCCATGTGCCGTTACACGACTGTCAACCTTTCTTTCTTCAGCAAAGAATGCGTCACATGAAGATAAAACAATCACCAAAACATCACAAACCATCTTACTCAGAACAGGATATTTCCCAATTGCCTCTTTCAACCAATCCAGTAAGTTCAATTCTTGGCTCCAAGGTATGACTAGTTCGCCAAGGTCCTTTTCCATGTCAGATTTTGGAGGGCAAATCACAGGTTGAACAAATTGTTGGTAGCCACGTAAATGAGTCCTCACTTTTTCTGAGTTCTCATTTCCTTCACCTTTGTTCTTTGAATTCACCACCTTCTTTTTCTTGCTGGGATGACCCTCATCTTCAGACAATGGAGTATCACAGAAGGAATAATCTGAATCACTGGTGGAATCTACCTGTTGTGGAGGACTATTGGCGGCATAGCTGTGAAAAAGGACATTTTCTGCCCTCGAAACGGTTGAAAGCTGTAAGTCACAATCAAGTACAGAAAATCTTGATGATAAGTACTCTATGTGCATCATCTTACACCGAGGGTCCAGTACTGCTGCAATAGCTAGCAGTATGAATGAATCCTCGCCATACTTGTTCAACCTTTGAAAAATTTTTGTATAAATCACACTGATAGAACTATCTGAGATTGAAGCTTTGTACTTCAAACTCTCACGAAGCTCCAGAAGGTTACCCAATAAGATGCTGGGATTTAAATACTTGGTTTCAGAAACAATTTTTCCAATGTTTTTTAACTTGTCTAAAAGATTGCATATAGCTTACATTTTCTTCCATTCATCAGCAAAGAGGGGATAATTATGAGACGAAGAAATATCTCCTAAAGAAGGCAAATCCAGGGCCTGCTGCAACCTCAAGTAACCGATGTGCCGGTGAGGTAATATTCTCCCTCGATTAACACAGACACTGACATGGTAGTTCGTTAGCTCCGTCCTATTAGTTACATTATGTTCATCAAGAAACTCATCAACTTCATCAATGGTATCTGATATCAGATCAAATGCATCCCACACCATTGAATTGATTAATTTATCCCAACAACAAACATGAAACAAGCTAGAGTGCATTCTTTCTCTGGATGTAATCTTTAACTTTATCAACTGTGTCAACAATGTAAGTCTCAGTTTTGAACGTTATATTGGAAATCTTTTCCTCAATCTACCAATGCTTAAGCAACTTCAGAACAAGATCTGATAGCCTATAACTAGAGGCACTCCAAACTAAGAGTGCCCACCAATTCAGTTTCCAAGTATCATCAATAAAATAAGCAGCTAAGCAGAATAGCAGTTTCTATCCCGACTTTTCAGTTTCTCAACTGACAAGGTTATATGTGAATCCCGATTTCTCAATATCTCCTTAACTCTAGTTCTTGCATCCCTATATACATCCAAGCAATCAGCTTTGAGAGTCTCAAGCGTATCAAGTTGGAAACGCGGGTTAAGGTCCCACAAGAATTTTCTGAAAGCAGAAGATTCTATCATCTTAAGCTGAAAGTTTCCATTAATACAGGTCATCTTAGCAAAAGTTTCGCTAATTGCCTTTCCTTTTGGAATATAATAATCTTTATTGTCATAATACTGTGCTCGGTAGCTCATTTTAGTAGGAGCAATTTTGTTCATCTTTTCATCTCCAGACATCTTAAACATGAAATATGGGCTCTTCAGAATATTGCAAGAGCTGAATATGAAGAATTGTTTTCACCAAACTGCATCAAAGCTTTAGATAAATGAACAAATGCTCAAGAACAGATATGAATGCATTATGCATTTTCCATTCTTTTTTTTTTTTTCTCTCCCTCCTTTTTATTGTCTTCCAATGCTCAGAGAAGCATTTGAAAGAAAGCAAATAAAAACTACGATGTGAAATATTTTATGCCCATTTTCAGTATATAAATCAACAAGCAACCGTGCCTAAAAATAAGTTAAAAATAGAAAATCCCTGGCGATATTCGCAAGTATTACATGATTTCCGATATTTGGAGAAGCACTTAAACAGAGCAAGTTAACCATGCAGTGATTCATTTTCTGGTTTACCATAACTCAACTGTTCCGATGAATAATTTAAACTAAAAATCTCAAAATCATTGTGGGAAAGGACAACTGTTAAAGTATATATATGCATAAGCATTACGCGATTTTCCGATACTCCATTAATTATGATGAAAATTCTAGTCAAATTAAACAAACAAGAAAAAGAAAAAAGCAGACAAGTGATAATCGATCGAGTAAGAACCTCATTAATGGAACAAGCTACTCAGGAAGATTGTACTAATCGCACGGTGATAAAACGTATGAGAAGCATTGAAATTTTAGGCCCTGTTCGTTTGCCATTTTCCAAGCATTTTCCATTTTCCGTTTTCGAAAACACTCAAAACGCATTTGGTTTGGTCGTTTTCGAAAATTGTTTCCGAAACTTGTTTCCAAAATTTGTTTAGAAAATTGGAAACGAGTTTTTGACGTTTTCCATGTTTCCTTTGTTATTTCCAAGTTATTGGAAAACACGGAAAACACGCCGTTTCCATCCAAGCCAATTAAAAAAAAGAAAAAAGAAAAGAAACGCAAGCAAAACTCATACTCGCCCATCTTCAACAGAACGCAGCCGCCTCTCCTCTCCTCTGTAGGAATTAGGGTTCTCGCTCGCCTCTCCTCTCCTCTGTAGATTCACTTCAATAACTGGTAATTCTCGCTCGTCTCTTGCTCTCTCTTTTACTGTAATTCATCTCTCTCAAAAACCTATCTTCATGCTTTAATTTGGCAGCGAGTGTATCAACGGCACAAAGAAGTGAAGAAACCTAGCGAGAAGTACACACCATCGGTAGCGGGTAAGTCTCAAAACTAAAGCTCAAATTAATGGTACTTCAAGAAATCTACAGCTTCCATTTATGCGTGGCTTCTTCTTCAGTTGCGGGCTTGCCCCTATTATGTCGAGTTTGCCCCTAAGTATGATTAATTGTTAGCTTGCTAGTATACCACTATTTACTTTTAAAGCTGCGAATCTAATTGTAATGATGAGTGTGATGAAGAGTTGGATATAAAAGTTGAGGATTTGGGAAGGAAAAGAGAGGATTTTGACAGGGAAATGTTATTGAAGTGTCGTGTAATTTGCATTGATCTGTTAAAATTTTACTTGTTTATTTTAATTCAGTAATTCATGTGCTTCAATCGGTTGTTGGATAGCTTGCCAACTAAAAATATGTGATTGTGTTGAGGTAATGGCTGTAGAATTGACTTTACAAAAGGTCAATCTCTCATTTTTCTGATGTACACATCTGATGTTTTTTATGTTTTAACATTTTGGCTACCCTCTAAGCAATTAGGGAAGGATTTAAGTGAGTGTTTACTGATAAAGTTATAGGTTTTTGTTAATAGTTACTACTTATTGAAGATAATGCTTGAACTTTATTCCATCTAATAAAAGGAATGGTCAGCTGCCATGTATCTAGAAGAGATTTATTGGACATTCTAACATGTATCTTTGTTCTTAAGTTCTTAATGAATGAAAGCCAGTAATATGATATATATTGCAATTTCGCGCTTCTTCTTCTATTCTCTTAATTTGCTTGTGAGGGTGTACAATCTTTTTATCTTATTATTGAATTTTTAGTCTTTCTTTGTTTAGATGTAATTTGTGGTTTATGTTTTGGGAATTAATTCATAGTCTCCTTGTTAAGAGCTTGTTTGGAATTAATTTGTGGTTTATGGTTGTGGTTTAGATATGCTTATTATTTAAGAGCTTGTTAAAAGAAGAGTTTGTGAGTGCGCTGTTGGCAGCCTTGCAAAGAAGACGGCCGCAGCGCTTGACTAGAAAGAGTGCCCAAGATAGCTAGGTCGCTGAGTAGCAGCTGCCGCCGCTAAAGAAGCTGCCGCAGCCGCAGCAGCCTCCACATGAACCGTATTTCATGAATTTGCTCGAGTTGAATTTATAAACATGGTGACTATTGAGTTGAATTTTATTGTGACCTTTGTTTATGTAGTAGGTGATCAATTATGTGATATATTGCCATTTTCAAAGATGATTTTCTTTTATTGACAGCCTTTATTTTCCTTATATTGGGAGAGTTATTAAAACTTGATAATATGGTGTTATTATACTTTGTCTCGAATTCATTTTGAGTAGAGAATATGGGCGGACATAGACGTTCTTCTTTGCCCCCAATGCCATGGTCAGATGCAAATGAGACGGCCTTCATTGAGATATGTCTCGAATATATGAAAATGGGAAAGCTACAATGCACGATATTTAAGAATGATGTGATGGCCAAAATCAATGACGAAATGATTCGCCAAACAAATACAGATTATGGGGTCGATCGATTGAAAGGAAAATGGAACCGTTTGCACAAATATTACCGCTTGTTTTTGGATATTAAAAAGCATACAGGCGTGACATGGTATCCAGATACTGGAAAAATAGATGCTCCAGATGATGTTTGGAAACACTTTTGCACTCAGAATGTTGCTAACAAAATAGAACATTATCTATTATTGTGATCTTTTGTATATGTATATCTTTTTTGGTGTAACTTGTTTTCATTATTGCAGATAAACAAGCATCAGTATGATATCATAAAAAACAAGGGGTGTCCTCATTTCGAATCACTAGGACAGCTTTTTGGTAAGACCACAGCTACTGGTGGACTAAGTACTGCTTCCACTCAGGTTCCTCCTACGTCAGATGAAGAACGAGATATGGAAGATGATTTTCTAACTAAGGGCAAGCATGTACGGGTCGAAAGTTTCTCGTCTGATGAAGAAATCGCAAAACCTGTTCGTCGCCGTAAAGAACCCAAGAAGAGTAAGTCAAATCAGCTCCAGGCTTGTATGGCGCAGTGGTCAAGTTCATTGACCAAAAGAGATGACGAAAGTGATGTTTGCCAGCTTTACTTTAAGGAGAAGCTTGCACGACTGCAGGGGAAATCATCTACTGGTATTGGTGAGAATGAAGCGACTAGTCAGGATCCTTATTCTCAAGCAAGCTGCATGAGCATCCTGAACGACATGGAGGGTTTGGATAATGACACATACTCAAAAGCTTTAACTGCGTTTCGGAAGGATCCAGATTTCAGGATGCAGTTTGTGATAATGCCTGAAGCTAGGAGGAAGCCTGTCTTGGAGCGCCTTTAGTTGTTCTATATTTGGATCATGTGACTCTATTAGTATTTGTGTGTGAAACATGGTTTACTTTTCCATGTAATATCGTACTCTAAATTGTGTTGTCATTTTTTTTTGTTAGTGTGTTGTAACATGGTATGGATTGGACGTACGTATTGTTATGTTGGATTAACTCTCTTTGTTTTGATTATTCAACTACATGTCATCCATATTAATGTTGTTGAATTATTTCTCAATAGTGCCGCTTAGCATGTGTGTTGATGTTATTATTTTCCGTTTACGCAGGGAATGTCTATCACAAGTCAAATTATGTCTGGTGAATCAAGTGATGAGGAAGAACTTGATTTTTTGGCAAATGACTATGCTGAGTCATACGATGACATGATGGCATGTATGATGTTGTTGTCCGCTTGCGGGGTGAGTTTTATAAACAAGACACCTTGTAGAACATCGATGCTACGTGGAAAGATGTACATCAATGAAGTATTAGATGGACATCCAGATGTATGCTACAGTAATTTTAGGATGCACAATCATGTCTTTCGGAATTTTTGTGATACTTTAAAAGAAAAGGGTCTTTTGAAGGATGGGAATAAGGTGAGTGTTGAGGAAGGGGTAGCAATGTTCCTAATGATTATAGGACATACTACTCGATATAGAATTGTGGGTGATAGATTCCAACATGGAAATCATACGATTTCCATTTGGTTTAAGAGAGTCTTGTGTGCTGTTTGTACCTTGGGTATTGAGCTAATTCGTCCGACGAATAATGGAGTTGTACATGAGCGCATATTGCGAAAATATCCTTACTTTAAGAATTGTATTGGTGCAATTGATGGAACTCATGTGGCAGCTTGGGTACCTGCATCTAGTCAGACCTCTTTTCGGGGAAGAAAAACAGATGTGACGCAAAATGTAATGCTAGCATGCGATTTTGACATGAAGTTCACATTTGTATATGCTGGATGGGAGGGTACAGCTAATGATTCTCGGGTTTTTATTGACGCCATTACAAAAACCTCAAACGGGTTTCCAATGCCATGTGGAGGTATATTATATTACTTTTATGTATTGTAGAGACATGTTTCACATTCCGTTTATTAATATCCATTTATAATTGTAGATGAATGGTACCTTGTTGATGCTGGCTATCCAAATATTCCTGGCTTTCTTGCCCCGTATCGAGGACGTCGATACCATCTGCGTGATTATGTTGGGATAGGAAGATTGAGGGGAAAAGAAGAGTTGTTCAATTATAGACACTCCTCGTGTCGTAACATAATTGAGCGTAGTATTGGAGTGTTAAAGGCCAGGTTTCCTATATTGAAGTTTATCGGCAACTTTCCACTTATTAGGCAAAGACACATCCCTGTTGCATGTTGCACGGTGCATAATTTTATTTGGCAGGAACATGCATTAGATGACTTGTTTATGCGGTATTCAGTAGAAAATATGATTTTTGATGACGTGCCTGAATCAAGTCAATCTAGAGAGCCGATACAATTCGATTCCAGTCAAACAGCACAAATGGGACTAGTGCGGGATCAAATCGCTACCCAAATGTGGAATGATTACTCAAGGAGGGCTACATGACTTTGTGGATTTCATTGTTGAGCTAAACTTGTGTTGTCTAGTATTTTATTGAACAAAACTTTCATTTATATTTATTTAGATGACTCTCTAATGGCTACATGACTTTGTGGATTTCATTGTTGAGTTGAACTTGTGTTGTCTAGTATTTTATTGAACAAAACTTTCATTTATATTTATTTAGATGACTCTCTAATGGCTACATGACTTTGTGGATTTCATTGTTGAGTTAAACTTGTGTTGTCTAGTATTTTATTGAACAAAACTTCTATTTATACTTATTTAGATGACACTCTAATCCTATATTTTTCTCATGCATACAATCCTAAATTAATGTGGTCAACTATATTTGAGCATTTGTATTTCATTGTTTCAACATAAAATAATAATTTGATATTAAATAATTTTCATATTCTCATGTTCAAGAATGCTGAAAAGTGTCAAATTAATTACATTGATGGTTGAAAATAGTAATTGAGAAAATTATTTTATTTTATTTTATCTTTTTTTTGTGACGGGCTTTTATTTTAGTTTTTCAAAAGTAGCAAAGAACCTCTAATGGTATTTCTATTTAATTCACAAACAAACTCATTACAGTTGAATTAAGATAGATTTCTCAAAATAACAAACCAAACGCGTTTTCCAGTTTCCCATTTTCAAAAACTGTTTTTCAGAATGACAAACCAAACGCGTTTTCAGTATTTTCGAAAATAGCATCTGAAAACAGAAAATAAAAACACAAACAGAACGCAGCCTTACTGTTCCGAATTGTTTCGTCCTAAATCATTAGGGGGAAGAAAAATAAAAATGCGCGCGACTAATGAGAAGAATTGAGAACTGACCGCCAAAAGCCCGGGGGAGCGAGTTGCTGACACGTGAAATTTAAAACTCGTAACAACTTTTTAATCACGTTAGAATATTAGATGATTCTCTACGCCTTAGCGTGTGTTGGTGGTATATGTGTAAAAATAAATTTTTCTGTGATATAGAAAAGAGAATGAGTGAAATTGAATGGTGTAGATTTCTATAGCCAATGTAGGTCCCATGAGATATATGGATATGAAATAAGAGAGAGAATGAATTGAGTTGAAAAAAATGTGTAAAAATGTATACACTAACGGGCAATAATATTTTATTGACGCAATGACATTTTCATGTCTTTCAAAATTTCTATTTAATTTTCAATCACATATTTAAGAGCACTTTCTTAAAAGATCTCTCCCCAAAGTACGTGTTAATGTATATAAAATTTTCAATAAAAATTATTTATTTATGATCAAATTAGTTCGATAAATTTAATAATTGTAATTAGGGATTGAATCGAAGATATATAAAAAACTTAAAGTTAAAATTGTGTAATTTACAAAGATTTAGGGCTAATTTGTGTATCTCTAAAGATTATAATATTAATGCGAACAAATAGTATTATGTTGAAAATTTCTATAAAAATGGTCTAATTAGTATCAAATTAATTAAAATTCATAAACATATACAACAAATAAAAGGTAAAATTATGTAATTTAACTAAATTACGGACTAATGTATACATATCTCAAATTTTGGGACCTAATTGTAATAATCCTTAAAGTTTCAAACCTTTTGTGTAATTTACCCTGAATTAAATGACCAAAATACCCTTTGAAAAGATGATAAAATAGCAAAAATTAAGGGAAACCAATGGTAAGATTGGATGGATTCTGTACATTTGGATTAAATGCGTGCCATTTGTTTTTAATATCAATCACACTATATTTTTATTTCATACCAAATTCGAAGTAACCATACTTCAATTTCCCTACCAAATAACATCGTCACTAATATTTGACAAACTCATAATATTGTTGTCGTTGAATATTACCAACATCTAATTATCTAAACTCCATAGAGTAACACAATGGTTAGCACATATTCAAACCTTGAAAGTTGAGATGTTTACAAATTTATATCGTCATTACTCCTTCCGTTTTCCTTCTAAATTTTCATTGAAATAGAATTTCCGACCTATATAGCGTCAGGTTTGTAGTTTATGAAGCAATGTTTAAAAAATGGACCCTCACAAACTTTTAAATAGTACAATATGTTACATTAAAAATAATTAACGTAGAACTAAATGTAATGTGTTATATGAAATATTTAAATTATAACGGGCAAATATATGCAAAAAAATTATTTGTAGAGGTAACTACTACAGTAAAACCTCGATAAATTAATACTGTTGGGATCAAACAAAATTATTATTTTAGCAAAGTTATTAATTTATCAATTAATTAATAATTTATTAATGTATCGAGTATTTTTATGTTTTTATTATAGCTTGTGCATAATTTACCATTGGAATGTAACATGCATAATAAAAGAACGTTGATTCCAATATTTAATAATATGTTGAAAATTTTAAATAATTATATTTCGAAGTCATTTATTGTTCACATGGAACAGGAAATATCAATTAAAGTTTCAAAGTCAATTAGAATTTAATGAATTTCAATAGTTATTAATTTATATATTTGTTGCACCTTATGGATTTCTAAAAAAATTATTATCTTATAAATTTAGTGAGGTTGTTAATTAATACACATGCCCGAGTTGAGGCCGGAGATTTTTATTATTTAATCGAGGTTATTAATTTATCAAACATTAATTTATCAATGTTTTACTATGTATAATCAAACACATGGGCAAAATAGTAATCAAAATATTGATAATCTCTGTTTTTTAATTATTTCTCTATTTTTCTTTAACTTCAACTATCATCTCACTTGTTTTTTAATTTCTTTTACTTTATCTATGGCAATAATAAAACAAACATCTTCATACTATTCGAGAAACAAATAGGACCTTTAAAATATTCTTACTTCATCCATGGCAATAATAAAACAAACATCTTTGTACTGTTCAAGAAACAAATAGGACCTTTAAAATATTCATTCTTTATAACTCAGCAATAACTAGTATTTCAAGACAAATGAATTTAATTTCTGCAATACTGAAAAGATATATCAAAGAAAATACCATGATATTTTTAGAAATAAATTTGATTTGGCCCAAAAGATTAGATACTTAGTAAATAGAATGTAGAATGTAATAGTTAAAAGTCCAATAAATTAAATTTCTACAAATTTATTTTAGATAAGGCCATAGAAAATATTATGATATTTTGAAAATATTTTGAAGAGATGTTTCTAGATATTTTAGAAGATAAATAAAGACCTAAGATATTTTGTTAGAAAAGTGATAAATTGTAGCCATTGGATTAAATATATAGTAACAAAATCCTAATCATTGGTTAAGGAGATGTTGCTAGTATAAATATGGGCCATGTGATTCATTTTGTACTAAGCAAACAAGAAGTAAATCAAATAGTTTGTGTACTACAATTTCCCTCTTTTACTAAGCTTATTGTTTCCTAACCATTCTCTTAAATGGCTAGAAGAAAAATACTAACTAAAAATAGGCCTTTTTTGGCACGCTCGTCTCACTTGACTCATAATAGGAAGCAAGATCCCTTATCTAACTATAGGCAGTGTTAAAGAATACGAATCAAACACACACAAACGAACACAAATTAAAAGGGGTTTTTACTAAATTGCTCAAACGAAAAGAAGATTAAGAACAACAATCTGAAATAGAACCTAATCGATTTCACAAGCAAAATCGAAGATCTAGAACCCTATCTAAAACTCCCTAAACAAAACTATAGATCTTCATCATTCTGCAAAGAAGATCTAAAGAGAAATTGAAAGGAGAACAAGGGTTTTTGAGAAGAAAATGAGAGAGTAATCTGAGAGGCTATATGTGAACATGTGAAAGGAGGGTATATATACCTCGAGCCCTCAACGGCTAGAATTTGTCTTCAAGAAATCAACGGCCGGATCTCTACCGGGTCACTTAATGGGCTTGAACTTTGTCAGCAATGAGGCTCCTCTTGGGCTGAGATCTGAATGGCACTTTATCTCGAGCTAGTCTTTTGGGCCCATCATCATCTACAATCTCCACCTTGATGGGTGCAAGTCCAGCAGTTCTTTTCTCAGCATCCTGCAGAATAAAGTAACACCACCAGTAACACATTCTTGAATATTCAAAGAACTCAAAGCATCTTTAAATTTGTTGATTGGTATAATCTTAGTACCAGCATCAGCTCGATTAAACTGAGTTGCAATCTTAACAAGATTTACCTCACCTGATTCTAAAATATCTTTGATAAAATGAAACTTAACATCTATATGTTTTGATCTATTGTGAAAAACAGGATTCTTACTAAGATAGAGAGCACTTTGTGAATCAGTATATAGATCAAAATTGTTACCAATCAACTTGAGTTCACCAAGCAGCCCTTTAAGCCAAAATCCCTCTTTGACAGCATCTGTGGCAGCCATATACTCAGCTTCTGTGGAGGAAAGAGCCACCACTTTTTGAAGTTGAGATTTCCAGCTAACACATGTGTCATTGAGGGTAAAGAAGTAAGCAGAAGTGGATTTTCTGTTATCAAGATTACCAGCAAAGTCAGAGTCAACGAAGCCACATAGTTTCATATCCCATTTATGTTTAGAAAACAGCAAGCCCAAGTTCATAGTTCCTTTTAAGTATCTCAACAAACATTTAAGGGCTTCCTAGTACACTTAACCTGGGTTACTTATAAATCTACTAAGTACACTAACACTATATGCAATGTCAGGTCTAGAGCATACCATAAGGAACATAGCACAACCAACAACATTTGCGTAAGGAACATTCTTCATTCTAGCAATCTTTTCATCAGTCTCAGGGAACTGAGCTGAAGAGAGTTTAAAATGATTAGGCAGAGGAAGAGAGACTGGTTTTGCCTCAATTAAAGAAAATTTTTCAAGTTCTTTTTGAATGTAATTGCTTTGAGAAAGGTAAAATTTACCAGTTTCTCTTCTTCTACAGATTTGCATACCCAAAATTTTCTTAGCATTTCCAAGGTTTTTCATTTCGAATTCAACTTTCAACTTATCAACAAAAGCATTAATCTCATCTAGTGAAGAACCAGCAACAAACATATCATCCACATACAGTAAGAGATATAGTAAACCTGTTTCACCTTTCTTAAAGTAAAAACATGAGTCATATTCACTTTTTTGGAAATTCAGGTTCTTAACATATGAATCAAACCTCCTATACCACTGTCTAGGAGCTTGTTTAAGACAATATAAAGATTTTTTAAGTAAACAAACTTTATTTTCTTTACCAGGTTCAATAAACCCTAAAGGTTGATGCATGTAGATGATTTCATCCAAGTTACCATATAGAAATGCAGTTTTAACATCTAATTGGATCAAATGCAAATCAAATTGAGTCACAATAGATAACAAGACTCTAATAGAAGTATATTTCACAACAGGAGAAAAAAATTCAGAATAATCAACCCCTGTTTTTGTGTGAAACCTTTGGCAACCAATCTTGCCTTAAATCTTATTTCACATGCTTTTGATTCACCTTCTTTTATTTTAAACACCCACTTATTAGCAACGAGTTTCTTATCAACAGGCAAATGAGTCAAGATCAAAGTTTTGTTTTTCATAAGGTTGTTCATCTCTTCCTGCATTTTTGGAAGCCAAAACTGTGAGTCGGGACCATTCACAACCTCTTCATAAGTTTCAGGTTCAGAATGTTCAATTCCCAATAGAAGCAAAGCAGTCTTAAAATTTGGATCTGAAAACCTAACAGGCAGCCTAGTATTCCTTCTTTGCTTATCTCTAGCAAGCTGATAAGTGTTTAAATTCTGTTCATCTTCAGCAACTGACTCAGAATTAGTGGATGTAGATGCAGCAGATTCTGGAATAGAATTACTATGTGAAGATGATGCAGTTTGTGAAGGTAAATGTGATTCAAAAGAATTTTCAGAATATGGGGGTTGCTCCACCCGAATCTGAGTACCATCCAGTGACTTTCATCACTAAAGCTCAGTTCAGTTGAAAGAAAATCAGGACTAGTGGACTCAATATCTTTATCATGCAAACATGGGAATTCAAGTTCATTAAAAATTACAGACCTACTGGTTATAACCTTATAACCACCTTTTTGCTTTTCCCAAAGTCTATAACCCTTAACACCATTCCCATAACCAATAAAAATGCATTTTAGCGACCTAGGATCTAATTTAGACCCTAATGCAGACTGTGCATATGCAGTGCAACCAAAAACTCTTAAATGAGTGTCATCTGGAGTGTTTCCACTCCAAATTTCCTCAGGGATACTATATGCAATGGCACTAGATGGACTCCTACTAATTAGGTAGCAAGTTGTCCTTATAGTTTCTCCCCAAAAGGTTTTAGGCAGTCCAGAACGCACTAACATGCATCTAGTCATCTCTAGCAATGTCCTATTTAATATTTTAGCAACCCCATTTTGTGTGGGGTGTAGGGCCACTGTTTTATGCCTTGTAATTCCATTTAAAGTGCAAAAATTATCAAATGAGGAATTACAAAACTCAAAACCATTGTCCGTTCTTAAAAATTTGATTTTCAAACCCTTTTGATTTTCAATAAGTGCCTTCCACCCCTTAAAAGAAGCAAAAGCTTCATCTTTAGTTCTCAAAAGGTAAATCCAAGACTTTCTTGAAAAGTCATCAACAATTAAAAGAAAATATTTGAAACTGGAAGGTGTACTGACTGGAGAGGGACCCCACAGATCAGCATGCAAGCATTCTAGAGCTGTAGTTGACTTGTGGTTCCCCTTCCCAAATGGTGCCTTAGTGTGTTTTCCAAAAGCACAGTTTTCACAAAAGGAAAGATTTTTCATAACATATTTTCCAAAGACCCCATGTTTATGCAATGAATGAAGTGCCTTTTTCACTAACATGTCCTAATCTTTTATGCCACATATCAGTCATGTCAGTGCTTTGTGCAGTGCTTACTAGAGATTTAGGCAAATCAGGAACAACAGATAAAACATATAATCTATTCAATTTTGGCACAGAACACAGCAATTTCTTTCCTTTAAAAATCTTAGTATAACCAGACTATGTAATAAGATCATGTCCTTCATCATCAAGAATACCAGTAGAAATCAAATTTCTTCTAAGATCAGGCACATATATGGTGTTATTTAAAATCACAAAAGAATTGTTGGTTAAATGCAAAACAATGTTGGCAACACCAAGCACATCACAATTCATATCATTGCCAAGTTTAACAGTACCACCATTTAAGTAATTAAAATCAGAAAATCAATCTTTCACAGGACAAAAATAACCAGAATCAAGGATCCAATCATGATTATACTGAGAAGATGATGCCATAAGAACGACTCCAGTATGAATAGCAGGTTCACCACTATTATTTTCCCTATTTTTCTCAGCTCTAATCCTTTTATAACAGTCCTTAATCAAGTGACCAGGTTTCTTGCAATAATTGCAGGTCTTAGTCTTATTATCATAAGCTTTCCTCTCTCTTTTATTGTCCTTATTTTGACCCCTAATTTTGGTTCTGATTTTTATCTTTATTCTAATTCTGTTGCTTCTTAGAACTGTTACCTTTATGAGATTTAGAGCTACTGGCAAAATTCTTAGCATACAAGGCCTTTTTAGCTTCTAAATTAGTCTCTAAATCTCTATTCTTTAAAGTAGTATGGATAATATCAACAGTCAAAGATTGACCACCATACTCAAGAGCATTTTTAATATCCTTATACTTGTCACTAAGACCACTAAGTAAAGACACAATCTTTTGATCATCTGAAAGTGTTTCACCACTGTTGGTCAAATCAAGAGTCAATTTATTGAATCTATCCATATTATCTTCTAAATCAGTAGTAGGATCAAATTTGAAACCATAGTACTGTTTCCAGAGAAAACATTTATTTGGTAAAGTGGCAGTCAGATACAGAGTTCCAAGTTTGATCCAAAATTCAAAAGCTGTTTTAGTATCACCTACTTTTCTAAGCATAGAATCAGACAAATGCAAGTATATAGTACTCTATGCAATTTCATCTTGCTTAGTCTTTTTCGATTCTTCAACATCAGTGGCCCAAGACTTATCAACGGCCTTGGCTGACCTCTGTTGAAGCAGCAAAGCCTTAATTTTATTATGCCATAAAGTAAAGTCACCTTTACCATTCTAGATTTCAACATCAACCTTTGTTGTTGCCATTTGGTAGGTTTAAGTGATCACAAAAAGACACTAATCAAGTAATCACAGATATGACCACTGACAGAAGGCAAAGAGCACCAAATACACAATAATACCCCCTAGTAGAAGACAAGAGCATAAACATGCAATCGACAGATAATAAGATTTACCAAACAAAGGCGGAATAACAACTAACAGGTGACAGAATAAGAATCACCAAACTAAAATTAAACCTAGGGTTTCAATTTGGGTCCTTCCTAAACCCTATTAACCTTCTCAACCCTAGTACAATACTGTTACCCCTCCAGATTCCAATGTTCTCGATGAAACTTCGGACAATGGAGTAATCGGTTTAGGGCTTCAACGGAGTAAGATTGAAATAGGTAAGAAAACCCTAGAAAATGAAGAAAAGGAAATATATTACCTGTTTGTTGAAAACCACAAAAACACCAGAATCGAAAAAGACAGAACTAAGAAAATACTAGTAGCCCAAAAAACGTAGACCAGTCTGCCAAATCCCATCCGTACTACAAGCTAAGCCTTCGATTCCAGAAATCTTCACCAAGACTTCAATGTATACCCGATTTATCATATGAATTTTCAGAAAACAGTGATAAATCTCAAATCTGTCTCCAAAAAATAGATTAGTGTAGGATCGAACGAATAAAAACACAAATAATGGATTTTAAACAAAAAATTTCAGATCTAAAAATTTTTGAGTTTTTTTTCGGATCTAAGAAGTTTCATTAAGAAAAAGGTGTTTGAAAACGAAATCCTAAATCGATACCTGATTTCTCTAATACCACTGTTAAAGAATACGAATCAAACACACACAAACGAACACAAATTAAAAGGGGTTTTTACTAAATTGCTCAAACGAAAAGAAGATTAAGAACAACAATCTGAAATAGAAACCTAATTGATTTCACATGTGAAATCGAAGATCTAGAACCCTATCTAAAACTCCCTAAACAAAACCATAGATCTTCATCATTCTAGAAAGAAGATCTAAAGAGAAACAGAAAGGAGAACTAGGGTTTTTGAGAAGAAAACAAGAGAGTAATTTGAGAGGCTATATGTGAACGTGTAAAAGGAGGGTATATATATCCCGAGCCCTCAACAGCTAGAATTGGTCTTCAAGAAATCAACGGCTGGATCTCCACTGGGTCACTTAACGGGCTTGAACTTAGTCAACAATGAGGCTCTTCTTGGGCAGAGATCTGAATGGCCCTTTATCTCGAGCTGGTCTTTTGGGCCCATCATCATCTACAGGCAGCAAGTTAGTGTTATTGATGTAACAGTTGGAGGCATACCAGGTAGTGTGGCAAGTACTCTATTTTCACTTGCCGAGATTGGAATCGGGGATTTGCTGAAAGATATCCATTGTAAGGTTTCTTACTACACCTTCGAAGTCAGGCACAGAATAAAGATAGATGATTACAAAGGTCAGTTTCGAGAAAAGGGCCATTGATCACCATCATCGTAGTAGTTACATTTGGATAAATTCAAAATGAATTTACATTGGGCCATTAATACAACGGAATCCTATTTATTTTGTGCAATACTGACTATTTTAACTATTTAGGTTCCCAAAATAAATTCACTACCTTTCCTAGTGCAGAGCTTCATCGTAGAGATAGATGTTTGCTTTATCTGGATAAAATAGGTTTCCTTTATATTAGGGTACACTTAAATTTATAGTTTGATAATTCACTTGCGAAATTTATACATTGCCAGCATTGGGAGATTTTTTTTCTCCCAGCGTGGCAATCCCACACGTACCTCCCTCCCCAGTGCGGGGGGCCCTCATAGGGGCACTTATTTTAACCAACGCTAGGAGATTTTTTTTTCTCCCAGTGCTGGTAATATAACAAGCCCTCATTCACTTATATGGCACATGCTTACTTGAAAAGCTACACAATGATAGTTTTGCATTGTAATTTCAAGGGCAAGTTTGGTATTAAACATCCTTCCCCACTTTGTAAAGATCTTATTGATTAGTATATTCCATCTCATGGTGATATTTTCAAATTAAGATGTTGATGTTGAAGTTAAACACATTTAACTGCTTGCACGCACAATCTCAATTGAAAAATCCTCCTCATTATTGTCATAGCTAGGTAGATTGGATCCATGTGCCACATGGATCTTAGCTCAATTACTCATAGTTGATTTTTCCAGAAAATGGAACACCATACCCATTTAATTGAAATTTGCACATACAAATTATCAATTACTGTTTACAACCGCATCAACGTAAACAAAGACACATATATTATCCATATGTATATATTGAACCTACGTACCTTAATAGATACAATCTTTTCTGATTTCTCTACTTGAGTCACTTCTATGCATATGGCTCATCATAGTTTCAAAACATCATAAATCAAACGATGTTTAGAAAGTCATTAATGTTGTTATTATATCTCTATATATAAATTTAATGCTATAGTTTTTGTAATTATAATTTATTATTGTAGCTAAATCTGTAAGCACAACACCAATAGTATCATAAACTTAGTTGTAGAGACTTCGAAAAGATGTACTACAAACCAACAAATGATTTATGTTGATTTACTCGATTGACGTGTTAAATGTGTGGCTGAAAATTAGAGAAAATGTATAAAAAATATAAAGTAATTATATGAGTGGTTGAAAATAATAAAAGAGAAAAAATTAGTAGAAGTTAGTAGAAAAAGATGATGTATAGAACAAGCTCAAAGTAAAAGTCCCTTTGTTGTTTAGTATTGTGTTTTGTACTGTGATGCATTGTACCTTTGATGTATTCCTAGGTATGTTCAACGTACGTGTATATATTATTTTTTAGCAATACAAATTTATCTTGACGATCAAAAAAAGAAAAAAAATAAAGTAAAAGTTCTAATAAGACATTGAAGAATTTTATAATGGATAAATAAAATAATATATATGTGTGTATAATAAATTAAAAAATATGTGAATGTCCATGTTCATGTATAGTAAGCCATAACTCATTTTTTTTAAAACTTTGGAATGAAAAATACAATTTATGCCTCACTAGCATTCAACATCTCCAAGAAATCTGAATTTTGATCTGGCTCACGTAGCTCTATGCAAAATACTTCTATGCCATTAGTAAGAGAAAATTGTGTTGATAAAAAATCATGCGCCATTTCAGACAGTGTGGGATATTTGGGGCTCACACATTGCCACCAAGATAACACTCTGAAGTTCTTGCACCAATGCAGGATTGGTTCTTCCAAGTAATATTCAAGCTCATTCTCAGACTTGGGGGGCTGAGGTTGTCTATCATCCTCTAAATAAACTGGTTATAATCATCTAAACAACTAAAATCGAAGCTTCGGTGTTGGCGTCTTTCTTTGGTGGTCGAAGAAAACTCTTCCTCAAACTCAAAATCTGAATCACTAATGATGTGTTCTTCTTAGGTATTTCGACTGACATAATCATCATAAATCCTTTCAATGGACTCTGAAATGGCTGTCACTACTGAGATGGAAGAACATGTGTCATACTTCAGGGAAGAAAATTTGATATATTTCATTTTGTGACGAGGATCCAAAACTGTCACAATGGCCAGTATAGGGTACAGGTGTTTCCAGTAGTTCTCAAAATTCTTCACATCCTCTCAGCTATGGTTCTTACAAATTTATCTAAATTTCCTAATTCTTTAATCAAAGTTGATCGCAATTCTTGAAGATTATGAACACGGATACCTGCATTTGTATGTTTTGTCATGAAAAGAAATTCAGCTGCATTGTACACGTTTTGGACAAGTTTACATACATCTCTAACTTCCTTCCACTCTTCAACAGAGGGGATATCACAACCCTTGAAATGATTGGTTTTTAGATACTCTCCTTTAGCCTCCAACTCCAATACTTCTTATAGCTTGTGTAATGTCATATTCCACAGTAGCGAAGAGTTACCCCACAAGATTAAATGGTGAATTTTCCCAATAATATGTTCAATTTTATGAAATGCCTCGACTACCATAGAATGCAAAAAATTTGAACAACACCACGCGTGAGATAACTGGTTAGAAAGTGGTAGTATTCGTTTCCTCTGTAATTTATTTCTAACTATCACAGAATTCTCATAAAGGTTTACTACAGCAGTAGCAGATGTGAGAGTAAATACCTTATCCTTGATTTCCCAATCAGAAAGCAATTTCAAAATAACATTTTCAGGAATGCAACAGAAGATAGGAAAAAAACCCGAGAATACAACTTTTTAATTTCCAATCTTCACAAATAAAATGGGCTTTCACACATAGATAATCAACGATTGTTTGGTCATGATGCATATTAAAATCATGATTGTAGGCTCCATAGTTGTCTCGTCTCATAATATCCACTGAGAGGCTAATTTGTCAATCCAAACTTCTCAAAGTCTCTGTCATTTTCTCTTGCTTGCAAAATTCCAGGCACAGATGTCTAACAGTATCATATTCGAGAACAAAACATGGGTTAATTAACTGCACATAGTGCTTGAATAAATTGTCTTTAACTAAGCACGGTGGGACACTAGCATTGAACAAGAACCGTGTGAGGGCTTTGTATGCTTTTCCTTCGTCAAATTTATGCTTGTCATAAAGTCATTGCTATCACATCTTTCACCATCAGAAACATATGATCTCGGTTTAAAATGATTCTGGTAACATTTAAAGGCTTTGTCCTTTGTCATCATATCTCAAAAACAAAAAGTAGAAGAACCAAAAAAGTAACAATGGTGTAACAACCTCTACTAATAAATTTTTTCCAATTTGAAGGATGAGAATTTTTTAATTTTAATTCCCAAACGGGTGAGGCATGTGGTGAAGAATATAGATTATAGATTCAAATCCAACACAAAACAATTGCAATTGTTTGGATATTCTGACATCAAATAATATTCACTCAAAAAAATTTGGACAGAAATCTATTCTTTTTTCTCCTCTAGAATAAGTGGATTCCAAATTGAGGGGAATCATCCTAAGTTAAAGCCTTAAATAGCTTTGTAGGCAATGAAGTCTGCAAAAAATGACTAGAACAGAGCAACAAAGAAAACTGACCCAGAGAAATCAAATTGAACAAATACTAGAAAGAATACATTCTGCATTTTTTGCTAGAGTTTGTAAACCTTGCATGGCAAAAGATAAGTGGGCCATAAGCTCAATTCTTTCCAAAATGTTTGTCTGGAATTCCTTAATTCATAGAAAGACACTTAGAAAACATAAAACCATAGATCATGAGAAAGTTAAACTAGAACAAGCTAGAACTTCATCAAAAAAGGGATTCCTAACCCATCCGTACATTGAATCACACACTTTTAAGTGCAATCCAATTACCATGAGGTCAGCAAATCCAACCAAATCACTATAAGTTATCTTTTTCAATTTCTGCAAATTATCATAAATTAGGAATACGAAATTGCAGATCCCCAAAGAAAATAGAGATACAACAGAGGCAGAAGGTAGGTACATCATCTGCGCAACCAATTAAGAAGGTTTTGAAAATTTCAACATGGTTGAGTTCATTTTCTTGAGAGACAATTGTTATTGATAAAATCTTGAAGAGTAAAAGTAAAAGTTTGAATTCAATTTGACATTTACAACCTTACGAGTTCAAGTTCAAGTTGAATACCATTAATTTGAAGAGTTCGAATCCAATTTAAAGAACACTTGAAAAAGTAAAAAATGGAGACTTTGACCGGTCAAAGGAGGTGATCAAAGGCGGTTTAACTTTCTTAACGGCTAAGAAATGAACTCTGTAAAAGGGCTTGTTGCTTCATTTGATACATATGTCATTTTGAGTGAGATACGTGCATGGCAAGGTTGGTGGGTGGCAATTGAGCCACCATAAAGGGAGATGAGATAGATAAGAGTAACATGGCTAGGTGAGTGGCGGACAATTGAGAGCTACCACCAAAGTATGCCATGGGAGATAACAGATAGAAAAATAGAGAGTAGAGAGACAGTAAATTGTGAGAGAACGTATTGTTTCTTCTAGTGTTTTCTATTACTTGTGTTCTCTTATATTACAAGATAGATTGGTCATTGTTATCTCCTTGTATATAAAGAGAGGTTGTATTCTCCTACAATAATAAAATTCATCTAATCTTGTTCGTGGTTTGTACCCAGAATTAATTTGGGGGTTTTTCATATAAAATTCTCGTATTCATCTAATTTTTAGTTTTCTCATTTTAACTTACGTTGCAATGTAGTGCTCCATTCCACGACGATCCTAACAAGTGGTATTAAGGGCAGGTTGGCCACCAGATGCGTGCTACGGTGAGATCTAGCTAGTGGAAAGGAAGCATAGAGGGCGACAAAGTTTGAAATAGAGAAGTTAAAAGGGAAAATATTTCTCACTATAGAAAATTAAGATGAGGGCTATCTTGACAAAAGAAAGATTGCATTATGGCAATTGGGGGAAAGCCAGATGAGACTATTGATGATAGCAAATGGAAGAAATTGAATAATTGCGTTATCGCAAATCTACATTTGGGCCTTCCTACTGAGGTTTTGTCAAGGGTAGAAGAGAGAAAAAAATGATGAAACAGATTTGGGAGATCTTGACTGAGTTGTCAGAGGCCAAGTCAATTTACTACAGAATCTTCTTGAAGTGTAGGAACTTCTACTTCAAAGTCTACCAGGTTCATATGATTAGCTCATCTTCAGCCTGACCGAGAATATTCTCATAGACTATCTAGTCTTTGAAGATGTTGCAGCCGTCGTTTTGAAAAAGAAACAAAGGCGCAAGAAATTGGAGATCGGTTGGTAAGTTCGCAACAATCAAATGCTTTATCACTGATGAGAGGGAGATCAATGAAATGTGGTTCTAGTGGAGCCAACGTTGTAGTAGATCTAAATCAAGAAGTAAGAGGTGTATTAAATACCAAAATTGTGGCAAATGGGGACACGTCAGAAAGATTTGCTGGGATGACAAGAAGAGTCTCAAGAAAAATCTAATATCCTATGCATATATAAATGACCTTGGTTGTCAGTTTCAATCTCAAAATGGCATCATGAAAATGACGCACTTGTAATAATAAAAGAAGAAAAAAATGGCTTTTAACCATGGATGCGTAAAGAAGGCACTATTAAAAGAAGAAGAAGGATCTGTCGCATTGGCGAGTTCAATAGAAGAATCAACGATGTTGTGGCATCGTAAGCTCAGACGCATGTCAAGAAAAGGCTTGGAGATTCTCTCAGAACCAGAACTTCTTCTGGGCTAAAAGCACTATGTTACTAGTAAGCAACGCAAGTTAAAGTTTGGTACTTCTACTATTATAAGTAAAACTAGTTTGGAGCTGGTTCATTCTGATGTTTGGAAATCACCGGTTATATCCCTAGGAGATACAAGATACTTTGTATCCATTCAGGAGATATTGAGTGTATCCAGTTAAAAAAAAAATCAGATGTTTTTTCTCTTCAAAGATTACAAAGTGTAAGTTGGAGCTGGATCCAAAATCTAGAAAGTGCATATTCTCGGGAAAGGCTAATGGTGTTAAGGGATACTACCTGTGGGTTCTCACTGCCCACAAGGTGATAATCAGCAGAGATGTACTATATGCAGATGATAAGATGCAAGAAAAGAGATATGATGACACTTCAAAAGGAAAGGCTAATGGTGTTAAGGGATACTACCTGTGGCTTTTCACTGCCCACAAGGTGATAATCAGCAGAGATGTACTATATGCAGATGATAAGATGCAAGAAAAAAGATATGATAACACTTCAAAAGAAAAACTAGAGACTATAAGATGCAAGAAAAGAGATATGATAACACTTCAAAAGAAAAACTATAGACTACAATTCGAATAGACCTAGTGATGTGTGCTACATATGGTTTGTATCTAGAGCAGTTGGATATGAAAGCTGCTATTCTTCATGATAAACTTGATGAAGAGATTTGTATGCTCCAACCAGAAGGTTTTGAAGACAAAGAAAAAGAGAACTTGGATTGATCGGTTCAAAAAATCTCTATACGGTCTCATACAGACGCCGAGATGTTGGTATAAGAGATTTGATTCCTTCACGATGAGCGTTGGATACAACAGATTAAATGCAGATCCTTAAATGCAGATCCTTGTACTTACTACAAGAGATTTGGTAGTAATGATTTCATTATTCTACTGTTGTATGTTTACGGCATGTTGGTAGTAGGCCCCAACAAAGATTGTATTAAATACTTGAAGGCTCAATTGGCTAGGACATTTGAAACGAAGGATTTGGAACCAGCAAACAAAATTCTAGGAATGCAATTTTACCGAGGCAGAGATAATAGAAAGATTTGGCTTTCTTAGAAAGAAGAAAATCTTGCACAGTGCTTAATATGCAAGATTGTAAGCCAATCTCTACCCCTCTTTCTATTAATTTCAAGTTATTCTCAAGTATGAGTCCTAGCAGTGAAGCGGAGAGGATGGAAATGTCTTGAGTACGAGGATGCATTAGCAGTGGGAAGTCTAATATATACCAGACCAAGCATTGCACAAGCAGTGGGAACGGTCAGTCAATACATGGGGAATTTTGGTAGAGAGCATTAGAATTCTGTTAAGAGGATCCTGAGATACGTCAAGGGTTCCTCGGATGCTGCGTTATGTTATGGAGGATCAGACTTTATTGTCAGAGGATATAATTTTGTAGGCGATCTCGGTGAAAGAAATTCCACTATGAGATATGCATTTATGCTTGCAAGAGGAGCTGTAAGCTGGGTTTCTTAACTGTAAATTGTTGTGGTCTTATCAACGATAGAGGCAGAATATATATCAGCTGCACAAGCTTGCAAGGAGACGGTTTGGATTGGAATGTGATTGGAGGAGCTCGGGCACAAACAAGGGAAAATTCAATTTCTTTGTGACAGTTAGAGCGCCTTGCATATCGCAAGGAATCCAGCCTTTCATTCTAGAACGAAGCATATTGGTGTGCTATATCATTTCATACAAGATGTAGTGGAAGATCGTAGTGTAGATATGTAAAAGATACACACCAATGAGAACCCTATAGATACGATGACAAATTTATATGGTGTCGATCCTCTAGGCCTAGCAGAGACATAAGCAAGCATGAATTTGGCAAGACTAAAAGGATCACGACAAAAGTGATTTTAAGTGGGAGAATTGTTATTAATAAAATCACTTTTGAGTTGAATTGAATTCTTGAAGGTTAAGTATTTGAAAAGTAAGAGTTCGAATTCAATTTGACATTTACAACCTTAAGAGTTCAAGTTCAAGTTGAACACTATTCATTTGAAGAGTTCGAATCCGATTTGAAGACAACTTGGAAAAGTAAAAAATGGCGACTTTGACAGGTCAAAGGAGGTGGTCAAGGGCGGTTTAACTTTCTTAACGGCCAAGGAATGAACTCTGTAAAAGGGCTTGTTACTTTATTTGATACGTATATAATTTTGAGTGAGATACGTACATGGCAAGGTTGGTGAGTGACAATTGAGCCACCACCAAGGGAGATGGGATAGATGAGAGTAACATGGCTAGATGAGTGGTGCACAATTGAGAGTTACCACCAAGGTATGCCATGGGAGATAGTAGAGAGAAAAATAGAGAGTAGAGAAATGGTAAATTGTGAGAGAAAGTGTTGTTTCTCCTAGTATTTTCTACTACTTGTGTTCTCTTATATTATAAGAGAGATTGGTCATTGTTATCTCATTGTATAGAAAGAGGGGTTGTATTATCCTACTATAATGAAATCCATCTAATCTTGTCCGTGGTTTTTACTCCGAATTAATTTGGGGATTTTTCACGTAAAATTCTCGTGTTCGTCTAATTTTCAGTTTTCTCATTTCAACTTACGTTGCAAGGTAGTGTTCCGTTCCACAACAATCCTAACAACAATTTGTAGCAAATCAATTGCAGAAATTTTATAAGGAAAATCCAGATGTTGGAAGCAATTCAAACAAGCTAATAATTGAAAGTATAGAATCAACTGTTTGAATCAACAGCGCACACACACACACACATATAAGAATCAATGTTCGATGCTCGTTTGAAGTAATGGCTGCATCAATAATGTATCAGAAAATGCAAAGCTCAAAAACTTCAAAATTGATATCTATCTTGTGGAATTGGGGAACATTTTGTCTTCGTGACTTCTTCCTTCAAAACCCCAAAATGTGAACGGTGGTTAAGAATTATATCACAGCCTGGGTTAAAAATTTCATTAGATTGTATATGTCAGAATCAATTAAAGTTCTAAATTGATGGAATTTTTTAGTCACTGAGCAGTACCGGGATAATTAGGGTTTTCTATTTAATTTATGGAGGGAGTGAGAAGAGAAAGAGGGAAACAGAGGGCAAAATGTTCCCTCTTTTTTTTAAGAGGCAATTACGCTACATACCAAGATTTCTTTTCATTTATCATTAATACTGTAGTTTTTTTTAAATTCTCAAAAATGGTTGTATTTTATTCAATTCTAGTAGTTTGAATTTTCAAAATTATTCCTACTTAATTTTCTTTTTCTATTTTTCTATTTTATTATTTATTCTTTTATTATTTTCACATTAAAGGATTTTTTTTATTTTGACGGTAAACATTATCCTTTCATTTGAATATTAAAATTTGAAAGCGTTCATTATCAATTTAGTTTTAAAAATTCATCCTAATCCTTTCTAGTCTTGTAATGGATGCAAACTCTCCTGCCATTTTGTAAACTCCTTTTTTGTTTTGTTTCTTCATTGTTTAGATTCACACAACACCCAATTAATCACCTTATTCTTCAAGTAGCTGTTCTTGTGCGTGAAATTTCTCGAACTTCGGCATTCTGACTATTCGGTGAGTTGCTCTTTATTTATTTTTTGATTTTTTATGTGGAATTTCGTGCTTTTCTCCTCCCACAAAAAAGTCCACTTGTGCAATAGTTGTTTCTTTTTTATTTGAGATTTAATTTACACCATAATTCTTGCCTCAACAACAACAGTATTAATACTGTTCTCGATCTCGTAACTCAAATTTTTTATGCTAGTAATTGCGTTAAATATGATATTGATTTTTCCTTTTTGTTTCTAGTTTTGATTGCTGGATTTTTGCTATCAAATACGCTTAGCACATTGCTGAGGGACAAACATAGAAGATGCCCAACACATTTAGCATTAGCGCCACTCTGTGGAACACAGTGATTAGTCTAGATTGTTAGGCAAAGGAAGTTCTAATAATGTAGTCATAGTAGATGGTGGTTCACTTTTGTTCTTAGTTCATATGCTCTCGCTTTTCTCACAGGTTGTTGGTGTTCCTATATTATTTTGATTAAGGTTAATGGATTATGTTTTTGTTTTGGCTACGCAAAATCATAATGTAGTTTGTTATTGTAAACAATGTGTACTCTTTATAAGTTGTTTCATTTTGTCACTTTGATTATTATTCATGGAAGGTGTTTTGTTATTTTCACTTGTAAGATAGGTTGTTATTTTGGAGATTATCGCATTTATTAGCGTTTTGTGATTTTGTTAGTGTTTTATTCAAAAGCTAGGTACTTATTCTCTTACTAAGCGTCTAGATATTTTTGGTACTTCGTAAAATAGATACACGGGTAACGCATGTATTAATTTACAGAAACATTTTTTTATGAGAGTTTTGATATGCCAACTTTTTGGGTGTGTTAATCGTAGATTTTGAGAACCAATCCCATAGGGAAATAGTATAAGTACTAGTAACATTATCTAGTAATAGCAACTAGTTGAAGTACCAATACCTGTTCACAACCACAAAAAGCCTTGTGCATGAGCAACGGTAGACAATAACAAGTTGTTTTATAAAGTTGATACATT
Organism: Jasminum sambac; assembly: GCA_018223645.1. Lineage (NCBI taxonomy): Eukaryota > Viridiplantae > Streptophyta > Magnoliopsida > Lamiales > Oleaceae > Jasminum > Jasminum sambac. Next base: position 21,384,306 of record CP073649.1, read on the forward strand.
GACAACATACTTCATACTATGCTACGATTCTGCATTTTATAATATAGACAATTAAAAGCTACATCTAAAGTTGAATAGGATTGTGTAATAGTTGAACATAGTAATAGTAGCTAGTAACAACAACAAGTCAAGGTAACAGCACATGTTCACAACCACAAAAAACTCCTCATATGAGTAACAATAACTAGTGACAAGCTGTTTAATGGAGTTCATATTTTGCCAACATACTACATGCTATGCTACCATACTGCATTTTAGTAACACAGACCATTAACACATATCGAGTAACGAAAATGTTAAGAACCAAGGATGTCATTACAATTGTTTTCACAAAACACCAATGTCTTATGAAGAATGTGAAGATTTTTTTTCCTTCCTTGTGCAAATGATTGTGAAGATTTCTTACTTATAGTGTTTGATAATTTTCCCCAGTAGCTTGTTAACAGAAAATAGTAAGAACCCAATATTCAAACGAATTAATTTTTGGCTGGCAATTCCTAAAATTGTGGTGATAGAGATGCAAGGAAGATTCCGTTATCTTGGAGTTATTAGTTAGTGGTCAACATTATCTAATATTTGGTACATCCATTAATATCAATTAAAGATTTTTCTTTTCTCGTTTAAATGCTTTATTATTATTATTATTATTATTATTATTATTATTATTATTATTATTATTATTATTATTATTATTATCATTATTATTATCATCATCATCATCATCATCATCATCATCATCATCATCATCATCTAATATTTGGTATATCCCTAAATTGGTTGGTTAATTGCATCTTGTTTGTTAATCGATAATACTCATATTTGAATGGATGAGCATTAGTTAATTATAGAGGTTGTTAGCCGATTATTATTATATAATATTATCTAAAAATTTTAATTATTTAATAATTCCATTTAACTAATCACATTCATCCATTTCCTGCATTTAAAAAAATTTAAATTGATTTCGTTTTCAAGTATGACCAATCAGTAATTTATCTACTTTTGATAATATAACAGGCATTCTTGAGAAATCATAATTTTCATAGTATTTTGGTAATTTAGTTTGAGAAGTCGTCCTATTACCAAAAGTTTCCTTTTTTTAATATATATTTTATTCATATTTTTTCGCCTTTCTCTTTGGTCTTTAGGGCTTCTTTTAAGTAATGGCCTCGTTGACCTTAGTTCTACTTTTCTGAGAGTTGGGCTGCCTCTCTGGATATGGACCAAATCAATACATGGGAAGTTAATCCAACTGCGCAACCTACTTCAAAGAAAAAAATCCAACTGCACAACAAAATTAAATTTCCACAAATACTACATAATGTTGTTTTTGTTACAGAACTACCATGGTCCATGTTACTTCTTTCAAATAATAATAATAATAATAATAATAATAATAATAATAATAATAATAATAATAATAATAAAAAGAAACCCATGGTCCTTGTTTCATTTGAGATATCATATATTCAACACATCAATTTTGAAATCCATTTATTTAACTGAAGTTTAATAGACTTTAATAATATATTAAGATTTTGAAAGTTACATTGTTTTGTTGATTAATAAAATTCTATTTCGAATTTAATTTGAATTTTTGAACTATGATAGTTCTCCAAAATAATAATAATAATAATAATAATAATAATAATAATAATAATAAGAAAAAGAATAGTAATAATAATAATAATAATAATAATAATAATAATAATAATAATAATAATAATAATAATAATAATAATAATAATAATAATAAGACTTCGAGTTTCATCTTAAAATATAAATCTTATTAAGAGAAGTAACTCAATGACTTTCATGATTGATAGTTATTTTTGGATCTTTCGATGTTTGATTATTCACTTACTAGATTGAAGTTTTGAAGGGATTTTTGAAACAAAGCTCACGTTAGGTAAATTATTATTATTATTATTATTATTATTATTATTATTATTATTATTATTATTATTATTATTATTATTATTTGTCTTAATAGGTTTAGTTTAAAGAATTCCTTTCAAAAAAGTTTAGTTTAAATAATTGTTGGTACTTCGAAATGTTTAGAAAATAATAAATAGAGTTTTAAGTGCTTGTTTGACAAAACTTGGAAGGACACTATCCTCGTGAACTCATTTTGGATCACACATCCTTAAATAAAATATTTTTTTTACAACTTTTTTACATTTTAAATATTACACATTTTCTAATATTGATTTGTCAAATAAATTTTGAATATGTGGTTAAGATATTAGTTTGTACGAGTAATTAAGGTTAAATGACCACATGAAAAGTAAGTGGGTTTCTTTCTTGAAAATCGATGGCAATAATGATACAAACTTAAATAATTAAGCATGTGTTTGAGTAAACATTATTTATCTTCCAAAATTTAACTTTATATAATTGTTTCAAAAAAAAAAAACTTTATATAGTTAATGTAGCAATGTGAATAACGAAATACATATATAATGATTAGTAGTTATTTGATATGTTTAGTTAATTAAAATTTGACTGAACAAAAGAATTAATTTTTAAAAAAAAATTTAACCGAGTAGGCTTGGGTTGGCACCTCAAGTAATTTAGAATTTCAAACGATAAAAAAAGTTTGCAATTTAAGGTTAGCATCAAGTAATTTAAGGTTAACATCAAATACTACGCATATCAATTAATTTACTTGATTTAAACAGTAAATAGGATTCTTAGCAACAGTCCCAATCATCTGATGATACCCACATGTGGTCGGATGGATGTCACATACCAAAAAAAAAAAAAAAATCAGAGAGGACACGTGTCATTGATCCTCCCACATGTGGGCACCATAGCATGCCCACATATGGGCATCGGATCGAAATTGCTATTAGTAGTAGTGCCTTTGGGGTGCGAAAAGAAAAAATATATATAATATGAAACTATTAAATATTTATAGTTTAATTTAATCAATATACAATAGATCCATAAATATTTATAATTTTATTATATCATTATGAATCTGAAAAGCATAAAAGATGGTCCCCGTACACATTTTAAGTAACATTTTGTGTAGACCGGATTTCTTAAACAATGATTACAGAAGATTATCCTGTAAAATATTTGGTAATTAATTGTCTTTTCTTCTGTCATCTACTACTTAATTAGTAACTATAAGCCGTGCATGCAAGAGACTGCGATCTAATCATCCAACTTAATAATGAAAGATTAAGTTCGTAATTAAGTAGTCAGTAGTAATTACCCGTGACGCTTGAGAACACTATCCCGTGATTCGCAGGCCGGTCTGGGATGGGACACGTGCCCTTTAGTTAGGGATTTGGTCTCACATCGCACTTTATTTGTACACATGGGCACATGTCGATGCGTCTAGAATTTTCTCTTCTTGTTGTTGACATTGAAAACGAAAGTATACTACCATACAAGTATTCATGTTACACTTTGGATGAAAAAAGATGCGAGTTTATAAATGTCCGTGTAAATTCTAATGCTAGCTATTTGTAAATTAACTTTAGGGGGTATTTGATTGCATGGAAAGTATTGCCTAGAAAACATTTTCCATCTTTTGGTTTTTCCATCTAAATTTTCCCACCTCTTCTTTGGATTGGATTTTCTAGGCAAATGGGCTCATTTTGTGCTTTAATGAGTTGTACTTGGAAAATGTTTTCCATGCAAAATATTTCTATCAAACACCAAAGTTGGAAAATGTTTTCTTTGATTTGACATTTTCTAGGCAAAAGAAAGTGAATCAAACACACCCTAGAGTAATATTCGTTTGAAGTGTTGAAATCAATGAAGTAAGATCGTAGTCCGTCTTGAAAATATTGGGATCCTAAACAAAATTTGATATTGAAAGCTCCCATCTTTTTCTATGAATTGGATGTTTCGATGGTCTTTTTGTATTAACAAAAAACATTTTAAGAATTGGGAGTTTTAGGTGGTCATCTAGACTGAGGACTATTGCTTGATCAGATGTTCCTATCACTGATATTTCAACTACGGGCTTTTGACACATAATAGGAGTGTAATTCTATTTATGCAAACAACATATTTTTCAATCTCGTAATGGAATATATTTTATTTACATATTACAACAAAACATTCATTTGGAAAATCGAATAAAGATAAAGATTGAAACCATACAGGGTGCGTTACCCCTTATGTGGTCGATTCCACATGCGGGAGAGAGTCGTATTGGATTTTGGTTGGGAGACAAGAAGCGAGTGCGTGTCCTCGATTGCTGATAAGGTCTGTAAATTTGGGATGAGATCGAACTTGTCCCTGATACATTCATATTATTGGGAACAACCATTTTCACAATCATGAACCACAGTGAAGGAAAGAACCTCAATGCCAACTGTGCACTTGCACTTTACAGACAGCGGGTCGCCTGTGTGGGGATGCGAGTGACAGGTGCATAGTGCGACACAAAGCACTAGTATAGACGTATCATAAAGGAAGGGGATGAGACACATCTATTAGAACAGTCTATTGCTCACACGTCAAATACAGTTACCAAGTGATGGAATGGTGACACGTGCCCCAATCAGGTAGGGGTACGTGTCAATCAAACATCACAGCGATTGAAAACTGTTATCAGCCAGGATGTATAAATACAACATCTCGCGAATGGCCAAAGGGAAGTACACACTAAGCCTTTTTCCTTCTTTCCTTAGAATTTCATTCCTATTTCACAACCTGATCCTTACGCCAGAGGTAAAACGGGGGATTAGCCCTGCCTTTGGTTTCCTTGTTTTTTATAGACTTCAATGGAGCCGAAAGCTACAGTTCATTGAAGAGAATCCAGATCACGTTGGATCAAAGATAATAATCCATACACAAGAATTTGAGATACCATTTTAACAAGATGATAACATCTAAAGATGGCCATGGAACAAATTTTGTTCATTTCAGAATACATCCCAAATTCTCAATCACAAATAGTTATCAAAATTTAGAGGTTATACATTTCCTTATGAGAATAATATTATTGAGTAATTCGATATGCTTTCCTTCCCATCACGTTTTGTTTAGGTATATGAAATTAAGATATATCTACCAATAATGTCATGGGTGATTGAAAATGGCGGGTCCATTCAATGGAGAGAGTTGGAATTAAGATAATAGCACTATATTTGAACGTGAAATGATATTTACGTACATGATGATTTAATATGTTTAAGGTAAGTGGATTAATTGAAATGTTTGGTTACCCCACTCACTCAACGCTATTAATTTACCCTCTATCCCACTAAGATGGGCTATTTTTGTGGAGCAGACAAAATGGAATACAAATTTATCTTTATGAGACAGAAGGAATAGTTTTAAGATGGGACATATAAAAGTAGTTTTTGTTCTTAAATTTGTAAAGTTCTCTTCGGTCAAAAAAGAAAAAAATAAAAATAAAAAAAATTGCGAAGTTCTCCACGTGCGTACACTTGGGGTACAGACACCCTTCTAATAAGATGCATTAAAGAAAAATGATGTCTTTATTCTTTTCATCTAGGTCATATTCCTTATTAGGAACACACAACAATGCTTTGAATTACTTACTTTTGATTGGATACCAGTGTGGGTACAAAATTCACGCCACATGACACCTTCTAGTGGAGCCATATCATCAATCAATTTTTTTTTTTTTTTTTGTATCAACGTTAGCTCAAATCAATAATAATAATTATCCTCTGATGGTGGGAAGCCTCACTGCCCCCCACAATTTTTTTCCCTAGCTGTGGGTACTAGATCAAACCCCTTGAATTACTATATACAACTAGTAATAGAGAGTTAGAGACCAGTTACTGATGGCTCATGAAGCCACTGTGTATTATAGTGAAGGGATACATATTATTCCCATATTGATTGATCACCTGGACATGGTGTCATTACTTCGATCAAATATCAGGGTGGTGTGCATCACAAGAACATAATTAAATCCGTGCTAATATGGGCAATAGGTTACTTCAAATGTAATTTTTGCTTCGTATGAGAGATAATTACGTATACATGGTTGTTGGATAGAGTTTGAATGAGAAGAGAAAAATACACTATTTTAAATAAACTAGTTTTGAATACGTGCGTGTTATAAAATGATGGTTTTTTTAGTAATAAATTTTTAAGTCTCGATTTTAAATTTTTCAAAAGGTATAAAATTAAACTAACATAGTATAAGTAAGTTATACGTACAAGCTAAATAACACTTTAATCATTTTATACTATCAATAAAAATATTAATATCTCGATTTTCTACCAACTTAGTCCAAACATCTAATCGACCAAAAAAAATCCAATACAATAAGATTAGTCACATATATCTTAGTTGATTAAATGTGAATATATGATATCAATCCAATTTTAAAATTGTAAAAATATGATATCTCAATTAGAAAGTTGTTAAAGATGTTATAGAAAAAAAGATCAATAGAGACTTTTAAGTTATACGCAATGAATAAAAATACATTATATATTCAAATATTTGTAGTTTAATCAAATTAAAGTAATTTTAAACATCACTCAAAAATTAGCTATGTAATTATCTTTTTAATTATTGAACTACAAAAATATGCATGTGTGACATAATTTTAGCGGGCCTTGTTCTTTCCATAACAAATTTTATCAACTTTTTCTCACTCATTATTTACAACCACTCATTCAATTATTTAATATATTTTCTTCAAATTTCAACCACACATTCAACACGTAAATCAAAAAAATTAACTTTATCACCAATCAAACAACCCCTTAAATCAAAGGATTACCACATAACTACAATCTTTTATTTTTTTTTAAAAAAAAAAGAAATTTATTAATAATTGTTTTAGGCCATATACATTGAATAAAAAAAAATGTATTAGAATATTTATAGTTTAATTTCTTCAATATAATATGAAAAGTCATTCATTAATTATTTATATAAATAACTTTCTTTAATATGAGTATTTTGGACTAATTAAAATATGAGTGGGGACATTATTGGAAATCAAAAGATTTTCACACATCCCCACTTTTTAATATAATATAATATAATAATAAATAGATATATAATATTATTCATTGATGATGCTGTGAAAATCAATAGTAATGTGATACTTTTAAATTGGTCATTGTATGTCCAACACTCCTCTGTATGGCATAATATCTGCACTAGAAAAGTAACTACCATTAAAATACCACACCATTGATGATTCATTGACATTGCTCATGGATGACAATGTTCTTCTTACTTACACATTCTCATTGTTAATGGATGCCGATGTTGTTCTTAATTACACACACTCTTACATATTTATTTCTTACATTTGCCTATATATTTATTTTTAATTTTTTAATTATGCATTTTCAAGAAAGTTACCTATCTTCTCAATAATGCTTTGTCTTAATCAAGTCATGCTTATTGTATTGATCGGATAAGGTGGATTAGAGGATAAAAATGTGACCGCAGATATAAACTCATCTTTAAACACTATGTACTAAAATTTCTACCATATGTGTTAACAAGTAAATATTGCATTGAAAACCAATGAAAACACAAAGTAATAGATTGCAACAAAGTAGACCTTTTAATTCTTTTCTTTTCTTTTCTTTTTGAAGTACACAGTATAATCTGCATCTGCAGTACAGAGACGCATACATGCATATATGTCCTACTGAAATATGGTGCAAACAAATCTAGCCTTCTACTAGGTAAAACAACCCCTACCAAAAAATCGAGCCTGAGACCTTTAAATTTCAGGGTCTCAACCTATCCCTTAACCGTACGCGCTAAACCTCATTTGCAATTAATATAAAACTTTAGTCTCTAATAGTTAATACGATAAAATTAGAACTAATCCCGGTACATATGCAAAGAGTATCAATCTCTTAGATTAGATTCTTCAAAAGTAGCAACCATCTCTTCTCTTCATCATTATAATATTTTCTCATTCTACAAGCTAGGTTCTTGCATACAAGTTATACAACCACGAGCCATATCTCTTCTTTGATTTGGTGTGAACGCACATATTAGATTGAGGCACCCGTGAATGGGTTAAATTATTCTATTGTCCAGCACCAACTACATGCTTCCACAACTTCCATGGCCACAAGTCACTACCCAACAACAAAGAATCACGAGACTCTTTTGCTTTTACATGAAAACCACAAATTCCTTACAAAAGATTACATCATTCCATTACACTTTTTTCTCCCTTAATTTGTTTCTGCAATAATTCTAGTGAACATTTGTAATTGACATTCTGTTGTGTCAGTTTTTATTAGGCGATGTTAAATTGATTGAATTTTTCATTATTTAATGTTCAACCTATCAAATAGTAATGGTAATTCTCAAGGTTAGCACCATTACATTACTCTTTTTTTCTTCCTTTCCATTCTGATAATCTAAGAGGTAGGGATGGGCGACGGTCAGTTCAGTTTTTCCACCGAACCAAAATTGTCCGACTAGCAATCAATTTTTGGGATTTCAAACCAAACCGGAATAGACCGAACTGACTCAGTTCGGTTGGTTTTTTTTTTTTTTTTGGTTTTTTCGGTTTTTTTTTTCAACCGATCAATTTTTGGGTATAGTATAAACCAAACCGAAAACCGACGCACTTGATCAAAAAAACTGAATCGAATCGATCCAATGCGGTCGGTTTTTTGGTCTATATACCCAGCTCTACTAAGAGGACATTTTCAATTGACATTTTGATGTGTTAACGGTTAACTGATTGAATTGTAATAGTAATTTTGAAAAGTTATAAATGATTAGTAGCTTTGACAAATTTGGAATTTGTGAACTTCACGGGAGATAAATGGATAGTAACGATAGACACCTTTCGCTGCATTATTAATATTAATTTAATCAAGAAAGACATATAAAGTAAAAAAGATGGTGTTTAATATATGCAAAAAATATTATTTCATGTCGGATCTAATAAATACACCCACACAAAAATATAGATACATCCACAAGAATTTTGTCATGGTGGATCTATAGAATACAATATTTATACTGATTTTTTATATTGATTGGTATTCTGGTGTTTATATACTAGTATTTTATGGATATATTATTAAGTGGGTCAATATTAAAATTTCACATATAATAACTAATGTTCCTTTAGCAATGCTGACAAAAATAGTCATCAATACTCTAAAATTTATTGAATTTTGTTGAAGGGCAAAGAGTGAACACACATAGTAGTCTCAATAGAGAAATTCTCTGCCAAATTTGCCACAGAAACAATACTCCCACATAGCTCATTATTTTCTAAGAGTTCTCCTATAAAAAAATTCGAGGTACGTAAAACGACATCCCGACCTATCGTAACGTGACACTTGTCGACTTTCCATAGGGAAACCATCTCCTAGTCTTGGACCTTTTTGAGTATAAATTATGACCTCTGCTTCATTGTTCTTTCTTGCCATCATTTAGTTACAAAATGAAGAACCATCATTGCTCAATGCTCTCATGCATTGTATTGCTTGTAGTTTGTTCACATAGAGGCATTGTACAAGGGAGGTATCATTTTCACAAGAAGCAAGCGAACAAAGGTTCAAATGTGGTTTCTCCCAATTATCCTCCATCAATCCCGTCCGACCCGAGCAACAACCCGGCCCAGCCCGACCCGAGCAACGCCCCTGCCCCATCCGACCCAAGTGATCCCGGAAACTCGACCGGAGACGACTGCATTTTCGATGTTAGGTCTTTTGGGGCGGTCGGGGATGGTGAAACTGATGATACTGCCGCCGTTCGAGATGCTTGGAAGGCTGCCTGTCAGGTGGAATCCGGCGTGGTTTTGGTTCCTTCCGATGGCACTTTCACGATCACTTCGACAATCTTTTCGGGCCCTTGTAAATCAGGGCTAGTACTCCAAGTAAGTTGCACCTAATCTTTCACAGAACATTTTTCCCAATGACTCTTTTTCGACCAAAAAAATAAAAATCCAAAAATAGCCTTTTTATGACAAAATTTTCGTTATAAAAGCAAAATTTTCTAGTAGTATATTGTTAAACGTTTATTAACAACGTCGAGTTTTGAATGTGCGAAAAGGTGGATGGAGTACTAATGCCACCTAACGGACCGGATTGCTGGCCGGAATCTGATAGCCGTAAGCAATGGCTAGTGTTTTACCGGCTTGATGATATGACTCTCACCGGTAGTGGAACTATTGAAGGCAATGGACAAAAATGGTGGGATCTTCCTTGCAAACCTCACAAGGTAAAAATAATAATTTTCTACCTAGCTTTGTAAGTTATTTTAATTATTTTTGTCACTTAAAAGAGTGATTCAGATGGGCATTTTTTATAGGTATTTTTAACTAACATGGTAATGTGGAATTTTGTCATTAGGTGATAAAAATATATTTAAAAATACATCGCATGGACATTATCATTATTACCGAATGACAAAATTCCACATCATCGTATCATTTAAAAATGTCTATAAAAAATATTCCCTTAGAACCACTCCACTTAAAGGTATATTACTAATGACGTAAAATGACAATTTCAGGGCCCCAATGGATCAACGTTGCCCGGACCATGTGACAGTCCTGCGGTAAATACACAGTGACAGTGTCATTGATTTGGGTCAAAATTAACAGGAAGTAAATACAGAGTGTCATTAACAATGTTATTATTTTTTTTCATTTTTGATTTTTTTTTTCAGTTGATTAGATTCTTCATGAGCTCGAATTTGGTGGTGACGGGTTTGCGAATCCAAAACAGCCCTCAGTTTCACATGAAATTCGACGGCTGCCGGGGAGTACACATCGACAAGTTGTCCATATCATCGCCTAAGTTGAGTCCAAACACGGACGGAATTCACATTGAGAACACAAAGTCCGTCGGAATATACAACTCCGTGATCGGAAATGGTAGCTACAAATCTTTCATCCATAATTTGTTTGAATCATAGTGAGAATATGTGTTGTTTATGGTTATTTAAAACGTGGCTATATGTGTTCGTGATAACACAGGGGATGATTGCATCTCCATTGGTACTGGCTGCTCCGATGTTGATATCGAAGCCGTAACATGTGGACCTAGTCACGGGATCAGGTATTATACATTTGTCACTATGAGTTATCCTAATTGTACAACTTAATTTACAACTAAGTGATTTGTCACCATCGAGTGACATGTCACCGTCATTATATCATCACTCTATAAGATTGTAACACGTCACTTTCTGCATCTGTTTACTGTCTATGTAGCATTGGGAGCTTAGGGGTGCAAAATTCTCGAGCATGTGTTTCTAATATTACGATTCGCAATGCAATGATCAAAGATTCTGACAACGGACTTAGAATCAAGACTTGGCAAGGAGGGTCGGGGTCAGTATCAGGCATCTGGTTCGAGAATATTCAGATGGAGAACGTCAGAAACTGCCTTATAGTAGATCAGTACTACTGCCTATCCAAAGCCTGTAGAAACCAGACCTCTGCTGTTTACCTGACAGACGTGACATATAGAAACATAAAAGGAACTTATGATGTACGAAGTCCTCCAATACATTTTGCATGTAGTGATAGTGTCGCGTGTACCAACATTACAATGTCAGAAGTCGAGTTGCTACCCTACGAAGGTGTATTAGTCGACGACCCTTTTTGTTGGAATGCATATGGTACTCAAGAGACATTGACTATACCTCCAATTGATTGTTTACAAGAAGGATTGCCCCAAAACCTGGCAGAAACTTCATTATATGGCTGCTAGAGAGTATCAAGAATTGGTCATTTTTATAGTACTATAGCTAGTATACTTACTGTATAGATTTGTATATTGAGATTCATTACTTGGCTTAGAATCCATCCCTTCGGGACTACTTCCCTCATTGTGTGATGAAAATGTACAATGTTCTCTTTTCCTAGAACGTTATGAAGTCAAGTAAGGACGTTTTCGATGTGTAATTTTTGAATATTTTCAATATGTGCTTTCCTTTCTTGTAGCATATGTCAACATCAAAATATGTCATCATATTGGCAAGCTAATCCAAAATCACCCAAATCTCAGCTAACAGTTGTTGTCAGCAAAAAATAAAATCAGATTCTGAAATATATATACCCCAGATTATGCTTTACATGACCAGCCGTCGAGATAATTGGATCAATTAGCCCAATATCAGATTGGACCTCAAAATATTGGAGTCCACGAGCGCAAAATTAATAGGAGTCCAAATGAGGAACAAATGAACATCAGGCCCAATTTTGTGGCCCAAATACCCAAGTTCCCTGCAATCTACAAAATCCGTGAGAGTTTAACACATTACCTAAATTGCAATCTCCACACAAGAGGAGAAGGAGAGTGTCTAACACATTACGTACATTGCTGTCTGCAGAATCCACGAGAAAAACTAATGTATCGTCTTATCTAAAATTCTTGCCCAAGAATGATCTCTACAATTCAAAATTTTCTCTACACGCTATTTATTTTCAATTGATAATAACCACATTTAAAAAAAAAATCTCTGCCAAACGTATACTTAAAATCCACCCGTCGAAGTGCTTTTCTTTCTTTTTTTCTTTTTTTTTCCTCCAATTGTGGGCCAAAATTAAACCTTAGTCCTCGATCTTTTAACATCGGACAAAAATTGACTTAAATAACAATGTCTCTCCATAATTCGATAGGCTCTACAAATATTTTAACTTCAATAGTGTTTTTGAAACTTTGTAATTTTATCGTTTATATTTTCCGATAAACTTCTATTTTCATATAGTCTGCCACTATAATAATTATATGACATCTATAATTAATCATGTAGGCTAATGATCTCCTCTCGGTTATTCTCTAATCAGTAGTGGGGTCCTACTGCTATTGTGTTAGTTTCTAGCTCCTGACACACCAACAGCGAGGAGAATAATTCATTCCCATATCAGGCGGAAAATATTACTCTAATCATATAATCTGTTTCGAATTAATGTTAGTACCATTTTTCATTAAACCTATCTCTTATGATTGGATTCCAACATAAAGAAGTGCAAAGCTAGTCAATTGCATTTTCAAGCTAATTTTTAACTCAAACAAGTAAGCCCTCACACTGTATTAACTATTAACTTAGGCGCCTTAGCCCTACCGAAATGAACAAATTGCCCTACAGCAACGAAGTTGGAGCCCGGCCAGTTGAATTGAACCCACCCACTTCTCTTCATCTCTCCCTTTCTTGCATTTAAAAATTCCAATTGAGAGGCGGCAAGAAACAAAACCAACTAGAAGTTTTTCTACTGTTGTCTACAGCCTTCTTCTTCTTCTTCATTTTCTTAATTGACGCCCCAGAATCATAGGATCATTTTGAAAAGTTGTTTCCCACAATCACATAATGGCTGTTGAAACTGTAGAAGTAACTCCGGAACTTTCTCTTGCTGACACCGATATCAACTGGGATCGGTAAGTATTTGTACACGCTCATGATATATGATTCATGTTTCGTCTATGTTACTTCTGTATCATTTTCGATATTGCCATTTACTGTTTTTGTTGAGAGTTTTTTTTTTTTTTCTTACGATGATTAGTTGTGAATGTTCAACTGGTTTTTACCATTTTGATCCGTCTGTGAATATAGTTTGTAATTTTGCCATGTTGGTAGAATGGGTGTTGTTTCGAATTTGGCCTCCTTTGAAATTGTTGATATTGAGAAAAAGGTGTTCACTCTGGCATTTATTTGAGTCGGTTAACTATCTAATTAGTTATAATCGCAGCTAAATAGGATGATCTTGCAAACTAGAAACTATCAGGGAAAAAGAAAAAAGGAGCTAAAATTGTGCGGCTTATGTAATGCTAGAGAAAAAGTAGAAAGGACTGAAACAATGAGTATCTTTTTGCTTTCTCTGTTAAAAGAACCTGTCTTTTTTTTTTTTTAATAAATAAATTTGATGAACTAGTTTAGCGTAGGCATTAGGTGTGGTTACGTGAGAAAACAGAGGGTGGCTCAGTGGCTGCTTTGATATATTGCTCGCTCTTTCGAATCCATTTTAGGGTAGAATCGGGTGTGACCCTCTCTTGTACAAGGTGTGCCGTTGAATTCTCTTGACACATAAGGCGCAATGTGTGCAGTGTCCCTTTTCGTATGCTTCTGTAAACTTGAGGACAGACTTGCCAGCAGATAGTTCTCTTGTTAAGGATTTGTTTACAGAACATTATCCTTGTCATTTCTTGATAAGATTTGCTCCATGTTGTCCTAATTTTATAATGGCTGATGTCTGGAATTTGATAGTCTTGTTGATCAACTCAATTGTAGGTTGGATAAGACAAGGTTCCATGTGATTGGGGCTATTTTATTCACTGTTCAGTCTGCTTTAATACATCCTACGGCAGTCGTGAAGACAAGAATGCAAGTAGCTGGTTCTGGACTCTCTCAAATGACTGGATTATCTGTTTTCAGACACATTCTAAGAAGTGATGGTATTCCTGGTATTTTCAGAGGCTTTGGCACTTCTGCTGTTGGATCATTGCCTGGTCGAGTCCTGGCTTTGACTTCACTTGAAATGTCAAAAGATATGACTTTGAAATATACAGAACACATGAATATGCCAGAGGCAACTCGTATTGGTGTTGCAAATGGAGTTGCAGGAATGGTCTCCAATTTAGTTTCCTGCTTGTACTTTGTGCCTTTGGATGTGGTTCGTACTTCTATTCTTTTCTTCATACCCCTCTGGAGTGCATTTCCATACCCAACGAAGCTTTGCTTATAGTTGTGATGGTGTTTGAGAATATCTTATTCTTGTTTTGTTTCCCCATCCACCAATCAATCTTTGGACCACAATCTCCGAGTACGAATCTCATTTCAGAAATTGCATAATATTTGATGCATTGATGCTCTTTAAACTGAAATTGCATAGTATTTTATGCATTGATGGGCTTTAAACAACTAGGTGTTAAAGAAGAGTGTTTTCTTCTGCGTATGCTACTATAACACGTTGACAACAGTATCACCCATTGCTCGGGTGATATGGAGGGAAATAAGTTGCAAAACTATTTAAGGAAAACAGACATTTATGTTTGAGTTACATGAAAAAGGTAAGATTCTTTAGGCCATCAAAGGAATTTAAGGATGTTCTCTTTGCTTGTGATTGTTCTCAAATGGTAGGCACCACTTTTTTTTTCTTGATCTTAGTTTAGTGGAATATCATATCCATAAAATTTTTACATATAGTCTGTCAATCAATAAAATGTCCTTCTCATCAAGACAGAAGTGGGTTCGAAGTCATGACGTGATCGTGAAATTTGCATGTAATAAAGTACACGGTTGCTAGCACTTCGCACCAATTATAACTGGAAATGAGCTACATTTCTGCAACCCGTATCCTTTTTATAAGCCATTCAATGCGATTCCTATGCTTCACAACTCTATCTGAGCACTTACATATAATGCCCTTTTGATTCTTGCTTCAAAATTGCATTATATTTGCTTATCCAGGTCTGCCAAAGGTTAATGGTTCAAGGGCTTCCAGGGAGTACGCCTTGCACTGGCCCATTTGATGTTGTGCGAAAAGTAATGACTGCTGAAGGAATTCGTGGCATGTATAGAGGTTTTGGATTGACAGCCATTACCCAATCCCCTGCTTCTGCACTATGGTGGGGTGCCTACGGTGCTGCCCAACACATAATTTGGAGGTACCTCTGTTATGTTGTGCTAAAAGCTGGAAAAATTTACAGTGCTCTTGGTATTCTTAAATGTTAAATATTGATCACCTACGCTGAGGAGAATAGGAGTCAACAATTAACTAGATAATGTGCTCTCTACTTGTAAGTAGGCAGTGTTGGTTAACCTAGAGTGCAGTATGGTACACCAAGAATACTTGAAATTTTTCTGTAAAGAGCAATTTCTTGGGATTTATTTGTCGTCTCAGTGAAAATTTAGTCATTTGTATCAAGCTCAATGATGCTAGCTTTCTGTATATATTTCATCTTTGCTTATGACCTCAGGAGCCTTGGCTACAGAGATGATTCGGAAAAGAAACCATCTAATGTGGCAATGATCACTGTTCAAGCTACGGCAGGAATGACTGCTGGTGCTTGTTCTTCAATTATCACTACTCCATTAGATACCGTAAAGACAAGACTACAGGTAGTGAAAGCTGACAATAATATTATCTGCTTTTGTTCATCATACCCTAAAAGGAGAAAACTAGTTGAAAAGTTTCATTGTATCCGCATTGATAGGTTATTGATGATTATGGTGTTGGAAGACCTTCTGTGATGAAGACCGCAAGGATGCTTATTAAGGAAGATGGATGGAGAGGTTTCTACAGAGGATTTACACCTCGGTTTCTAAATATGTCTCTGTATGGGACAACGATGATTGTTACCTATGAAATTATAAGTATGTTGATCTCTTTCTCGTTCATTACTGCAAAGGCAGATATTGGTACTAGTCTGTGTTCGATGCTTGAGCATGTAATTTACAATTTATATTTCTTCAGTGTAACACACGCACCAGTCTGAAATGATGACACTGACGTGAATCCTTATATTTCTCAACAATGGATGCTGTCTTATTCATCAAACAATGTTGATTCTTTCTTTTCTTTTCTATCAGAGAGATTGTCCGTGAAGCAAGCCTGATGAGCGAAGAGCCTCTGACTCTTCAATTTTGCCGATCATAGGAAGCGTGTGTAACTTGATCACTCGTTACACTTCTTTGGAGTAGCAGTGTAGAGGTAGAAAACCAACAAGACAGGATAATAGAGCTGAGAATAACTACAACAGTACGGTTTGAGAAATTTGTTTTATTTTTTAATTTTTAAATTGATTCCCTTCTCCATTAAGTTTATAGATGAGAAGGTATACCATGTCATAGGATTCTTCATTACCTTGTGCTAAAATGCTGCTATTGAATTTAACACCAGAGTGCAAATATGGATACCTATATGCACTGTGGTGTTTCATTCTGATTTGGAGTATAGAAGATATAGTTGTGGAAGAATTTGGTAGTGGCTATGGACAGGACGAATTGCAGTCCATTTTCTGTTGCCAAGAGTATATTGCTTTCTGAGGCTTTATTCAATAGAATGATGTTTACCCTTTTGCTCAATGGCTTGTTTAGTGTTCTTTTTCAATTTCTGAAGTCTCTTCTATTTTCAAAGTTAGTCCTCCATTCTTAGGCACGTTTTCGTGTTCATACTTTATACAGCGTATAGTGTAGAAATGTTTCAAAACCAACTTTGGTTTTGTATTACAAAACGAGCACATGTGGTTTCAACATGGTTTAATAGATTTCTTCTCTTTTTGTGAAACCATGTGCGGTTTTCGTCATTGAAGGTGGGTTGAAATGGGCCAATGGACTAGTTTCCTGCCCAAGAAGCATGAACAGAATCTAGTCCAAGCCAATGCCTTTGTCACTTATCGGTCGAGTGTTAAACCCTCTCGGGTCGAGAATCGGAGAATGAATGATAAGGTTGCCACTCGCGTTACACAAAATGCTACCCCACCTCAAATAACAATCTGTTTAGCAATTTGTGAATGAGTAATAACCTGTAAAGAAGCCCAGAAATGTGGAAAAAGGAAAAAAGCTAAAACATTTTACTCAAATTTTCAACTTGTGGAACCCATATGTGTATCATACAGTCAAAAAAGCACCCTGATACCGAGCCACTTGCATTGAGCCGTTGATCAAGCTGCTGTTTCTTCCTTTATTCATCAAAAGTAGCAAAATCTGTCTAAAGCAATCACTCTCTCTCTTCTCCCTACTGAACTCATTCTTACCAACACTAAACCGAAATGGCGACCCCAAAACCACCCTTATTCAACTTCACCACACTCATATTCCTTCTCCTCCAAGCACCATTACAAGTTCATTCTATCTGCAGAAACTACTGCAACAACATCCCCGTAAACTACCCTTTCGGCATAGACGACGGCTGTGGGGCCCCACAATTCCGCCACATGCTAAACTGCTCGACCGACCTTCTCTTCGTCACCCCATCCGGAAATTACAAAGTCCAATCAATCGATTACAACAGAAAAAACATCGTCCTATTCGACCCATCAATGTCCACTTGCTCCATATTACAACCGCACCACGACTTTGTAATGACAGATATCCAATCCGTTACAATCCCTCCATCACCCGACACCATTTTCGTCTTAATGAATTGCTCGATCGACTCGCCGGTGCTCAACCATTACAAGTACCTTTGCTTCAACTTTTCCGGCCATTCTTGCGATGAATTGTACACGTGTACGTCTTTTAAATTGTTCCATCTTTTGTCGAATAGCACTCCACCGTGTTGTTTTACGAGTTACAATACGGTGAAGTTTATGAGCATGAATATACTCGATTGCTCGCATTACACTAGTGTGTACAATGTGGATGGTTTGAAGGGAGTGGGGCCGTTGGATTGGCGTTATGGGATTAAATTATCGTATAGTGTAGCGGATAACGGGTGCGACCGGTGTGGGAAATCGGGCGGGACGTGCGGGTTTGATGTCGAAACTGAAGGGATGGTTTGCCTATGCTCAGCCACTAGTAATGCTACTTTAGAGTGTGGTAAGAGATTTGAACTTTCATGTTCTGAATAAGTTTTTCATTTTTTTTTTTTTTAACTTTTAAATAATTAATTTTGGTAATTACTTATAAGTTAATTATGTGTTCTTGTGTTCAGGTGCTGGGATTGGTATGAATAAAGGCATGAGTCTTGGAGAACCCTCGTTATTGGAGTCTTTTTTGGCTATTGTACTCATTTTTTCATTTAAAATTTTATTGTGATCTAATTGACAGTTGTAATGAGAGGTTGATTGCCAATTTGGGCAAATTTTATTTTGTTAGAAATTAATTTTTTTCGAAATAGAATTTATATTTAGATTTTTGTAATTTTATCTAAGCAAATATACACAATTGCCCCGAGAAGAAAACAAAAACATATCAACCTGGGAAAAAAAAAAAAAAAGAAGGAAAATTGAGGGCCTTCGTAGATACAAGGCCATAGATGATGATCTAGACGAGTTCATGGTTGAGCTGATTATTATTATTATTACTATAAACTGAAACTCGACAAAGTGGACAGGTTGAATGGGATTGAAGCCAGTGTCGAATGCAGTCTACGTGAAACACGTGCTTGCATGAGGCCACTTGAAGTAATTCTTCTTTCATCTCAAACTCTCCCAAGCACACACAACACCTGCAATTACAATTACAATTTAAAAATCGACCTCCTTCTTATCGTGCTACTTGTATAGATAATTTCTACAGATAAAATAATAGATACGCGAACTGTAGTGTCTTGTTACTTTAGAGTTTAGACATAACATTATCTACACAATATATTAATTAATATCATTGATCACTATATATTCAAAATAATTACTCGTTATAATCCATGTCTTGTGTGAGTCGGTTCTCCTTGCCGTTTAAGGTCTATTTTTCCATTTTCAAGAAAATTTGTTTACTTTCATATTTTCAGAGATGCATCGATCTTTCAAGAAGTGGAAAGTTGTGAAGAAAATTGAAAACAAATTTTTGTCGTACTCTGTGTTTTCAGTTGAAGTACATGTCAAAATATCGAAAACGCGAAAATACTCCACTGTCTTTTCTCTTTGGAGAACTTGAAACAGAACGCCCAGTCTCGGCAGTGCCAGTAATTATGTCCGGTATCAGCTGATTTCGATTTGAAATCGGATCGGATCTAGATTCATCTGACGAGGCGGATCTCGGTAATTTTCAAAATTTTTGCGACATTTGTTGGATGCACCGGTCAAACTTTTGGCCAAATTTTAGCCTAAAATTTGGCCAAAAAGTTTGACCTACGGCATCCAAGTCGCAAAAATTTTGAAAATTACTGAGATCCGATCGTCAGAATGACCCAGATCCGTCCCGACTTTCAAATCGGTCGAACGAGACTCAAACATCCCTGATCGCCATAATTACGACGCACCCGCTGGTCTTTGAACATTACCAGAACTCGAAAATTGAAACGCACATAATGAGACAAAAGTAGTATTCTTGTTGTGCAAGTGGATGAAATTCAACCTAGGCTAGAGCTACTATTTTCCCATAATTGTACCAAAAGAATATAACTAGTGTATGGCCTTTTAGTGGGTTTAGGGACAAGTCTCTTTCTTTGCCACTTTTAGGTCTCATATTCCCATCCACAATCAACCTGAATCGTCCATTTCCATGCTCCAACATATTCAAGATCAATGCACTAGCACCTGATTGATTTACCTATTTAACTACATGTAACAAATTCCACTCTTATCGACAATAATTATGGTAGTTAAAAAGTCATTAATTTCTAGATTATTTAGTCGCTAGAACTTACACTGTGTCCCTTGCTTTCATATGTTCATCAAACAAGACCATCGTGAGCTGAGTTTTCAGCTCTCCTTTCAAATCTTGATCAAATGACTGGATGTGAAACAAAAAGAAGAATCATCAGTCGAAACATATATATGTTGATGCACTCATCTGCTAATAATGAAAGTGTCATGTCACACTGTACTTAACATTTAATTAAGACTGGTACTCAGAACATTATTTCTTCTAGATATATGGCATATAAAGCTTATTCGTTTAAGTTTTGCAGTAATGTTGCATGCAAAAGGCTTAAAGTTTTACACAAGTTTGTATAAACAGATGTACGAAGGATGAGGCGTGTGGTGCTTACCGTTGTGGCTTGACCGCTGGAGTCGCGAGTAGTCCTTGGGAGGACCGGTGGAGTCGTGGAAGCGTTCAAAGCCCTTCGCTTGAGGTAGAACAAGTAGAACAAGAGGAATAGAATGATGGAGAAGAGTATAGGAATTGAGAATATAAAGGCCTGGTAAAGCTTTAGTTGAATTGCTTGTGGATATTGATGAGAAGAGCTTGAAGATTGAGGGGCATCCATCAAAGAATCTCAAACTATTCAAACCTTAAAAACCAACTTTGATGTAATTAATAACAAGAAAATTTTGCTCAACCTATGTTTTATATTTGTAGAGTCTATGCCTCTGTTTGAGCTAGTGTGGAAGGGAGGATATTTTTGAGACTTAAAATAACCCAATTTAATGCAACTTTTGTAATAAATAAGTAATAATAGTCCCTGGAAAGAACTTTTCAAGATCAGGAAATATATTCTTTGTTCCTCCTTTTAAGTGGCCGAGACAAGCCCACTAAATATATTGGACCCAGTAATCATTTATCCTAATCTCATTCGATATCTCCTCACGTTGCTAATGACATAGACAATAATTGGATTGTCCACTCCGAAGAGTAGTTGTAGGTCATTTCTGCCATATAAGAATCATCGCTATTTCAGTATTTAAAAGCATGTAGGAAAGTTTGATTTCAAGACTAATCACATTTGATCGAGTAAAAACGAAAGAAATGCAAAGAAAATCAGACGTCAAAGCCCATAAACTACTCATAGTTCGATAAGGATTGCTCGAATGAACTGTCCCTAATCTAGAGTATTAAAACATAGAGTTCCATTAGGAATAGCAGTTGTTGAGATCTACTGTCTCAGTTTCTTTCTTGTAATATGTACCATCCAATCAAAATTATCCACGTTAGTGAATTAATACACTTTAGTGTATATGTAGGTTGTTCTAATTAATTGGGACGACTTCGGGAAAAGATTTGGGCTCGATATTCTATTTTGAACTTAATAGACTATAAGGGTGTGTTTGATTACAAAGCCGGAAAATGGTTAGAAGGGAAACGTTTTCCAAGTAAATAAATTCCGGGAAAAGGTTTTCCAGAGAAATGGTAGTTGTAGGTGTTTGATTGAGTTAATTTGAAAGTTGGAAAATAATGTTATTTTCCTTATTTTTGAGTTTTTTTAATGAAATTTGATCATTTTCCTTATCTTTATGGTTAAAATAAATTGTCCATTAAAAAAAAAAAAAGTGTCAAACTTTTCCCGAAAAACAAAATCACCTCCCCCAAGGAAAACGTTTTCCTCCAAAACAAGGAAAAGAACGGATTTCGAAAAAAGTTGAAAAATCTTTTCCAGGAAAAGAAAATGCAATCAAACACACCAAAACCCGAAAAAGGTGGAAAATTGATTTTTTCCTGAAAAACATTGCTCAATCAAACACACCCTAATATTGTAGCGAGGCTAGCTTTTAATTCTATCTTAATTGTTGTGTAGTCCCATCTTGATCGTTTATCTTATATTTATTTGATGTAGGATCTTGACACACTAGTACAGGCGACGGTTTTAAGCCTATTCTATACAAAATAAATAAATAAATAAAGTTAAAAAATTAATAATAGGCGATGATTACAATAATAACCATCACCTAAAGTTCCTCGTTATTTAATAGGCGACGGTTAATAAAAAAAAAACAATTGCTTATTCCATGCCTCAACACATAGATAATGTTACCGGACAGTTTTAGGCAACGGGATCTCGTATAACCGTCGCTTATTCAGTGTCTGCTATAGTGAATTGTGTACTAGCACTAGTGCAGAAAAGGTAATGAGTGGCGGTTGTTTTGGATAACGGGTAGCTGTTCTTTGACTGCCACCCAAAATGGCAACACACAATGTCGCCAAAAAGGAAGGCGGTCCCAAAAATCTCACCCAAAAACGAAAGGGTGGCGGTTATTTTTTAAAAACAACCGTCACCCTTTTATTTTTCATTTTTATTTTGAAAAACTTTTAAACGGTCATAACTTTTTCATACGATGTCTGTTTTTAGTCGATGACTCCATTCCGGAATCGTCGCGATAAGATCTATGACAATCATTGCGATTGCTATAACCCCACTTTTCAGGTCCATTTGAAGTCGTTTAAGACCTCAAAACGCAGATTTTATAATTTTCAGTCCGTTATTTTCATATGTTTGTTATTTCTTTATTTGGCTAAATTTGGGACATATCCAAAATCTATATATTAATAAAATGAGCACATTTTCCCACTCAAACTATCAATTTTTAGAATTACAAAATTTCATTTCCCACCCAATCCCTATATATTTATTTTTTAAGATTAAATGGTATATTTTGAGATAAACCCAAATCTTTTATCAAAGAAATCTCCCTATATATTCATTTTTTAAGATTAAATGATATATTTTGAGATAAGCCCAAATCTTTTATCAAAGAAATCTTACACGCGTCTTTCCTTCTCATCTTTATCACTAACAGTTCACACACGTCTTTCCTTATCAACACCAATGAATGCGTCTCAAATCTTACCATTGGAATTTGGTATCTTCACAACCCCTTTCCTAATTCCTCAATAAATCCAAAAATTCCGAAAATTAACACGTCTCAGATCCATTCGCATCACTAATCCAAAAATTGAGCTGATCAAATCTTCATAAATCACCAATTGAGACAATTGGGTATAAGTTTCCCCGTGCAACGCGCGGGTGAAAACACTAGTTCAAGTTAATATTAGTTCCAAATATATTAACTATTAATATTTTCCTTAATTTATATATATTAATTTAATTATATCAATTTTATTTAATGTTATATGCAAGGGGAAATATCTGAAAAACCAAGGACAAAATTATCTCCCCTAAGTTTTAATTACTTTTATTTGTAAGTTTTATTATTAAAATAATATTTAAAGTGAATTAATATAACAACATATTAAAAAAAATTAATTACTTTTTTTTAATTGATATTTTACATGATTTATAATTCATCGAAAATTATACCTTTAATTAATAAAAAATTACTTATTTAACTAATATTAACTAATTTCACTAAAATTATACTTATAATTCAATAATAATGCGTATAAATCTCGCATATCTATGACAAAAATACAAGTTTACACTATAAAACATAATTCCAATCAAATTACACCAAAAAAATACAACACATTAGACATGAAATCACAATGCATAGCTATATTATAACTAACAAAAAAACATAAATCAAGATTTACAACAAAAACCCAAAAATTTTGGGATGTTAACATACTGACCTAAAAAATAGTGAAATTTGGGACCAATTAATAGAGGAAGACGACCTTGTTTCAATTGTGGCTTCAACTTGTAAAGAAAATGTAAGGACACTCGAAATGGCGAAACCCTAGAATTTAGGAATTTCAAAATCTAATCTAAAAAATATATGAATTTGGGAGCAATAGATAGAAAAAACTTACATTACTTCAATTGCAGCCCAATTTGTGAAGAAAATTACCATAAAATCCGACTTGTGTACTATAATTTGCAAGTTTTCGCAGTTAAGAGGAAGAAAAATGTAGAAAAAATGTTGTAGCTCGCGTTACTGGTTGAATGAATTAATACTGTACTAATAGAAAAATAACAAATGGTGGCGGTTGTTTTGCGGCTAGGGTGGTGGTTTTTCGAATGCCATCCAAAATGATGACACCTAATGTCGCAAAAAAGGGTTGCGTTTCAAAAAACGCCATCGAAGAAAGAATAGGTGGCGGTTATTTTAAAAACAACCGCCACCTTTTTTTTAATACTTGGGGTGACGGTTTCAAGTCAACAACCGCCACCTGAAATCTTTTTATTTTTTATTTTTTATTTTTAAACCCGTTGGGTGGCGGTTCCCAAGTGTAGAACCACCACCCAAAGTGGTAAATATATTTTTTTCAAAATTTTTGTTAAATTGTATTTTTTGTTTAAATTTTAAATGATCATAACTTTTGCATACGATATCCGCTTTCAGCTCATGAACCCATTCCGGAATTGTCGCAACGAGATTTATGACAGTCACGCTATCGCCGTGACCCCACTTTTCAGACCCATTTGAAGTCGTTTAAAGCCTCGAAACGCAGATTTTAAAGTTTTCAATCCGTTGTTTGATTAAAATATGTGGTTCTTTGTTTTTAGTGCAATCTTATCTTATTATTCATTGTAAATCCTTGATATGTATATATTAAAAGATATAGAATGAAAATAATATTAATTCTACTTTTATTTGATATTATAAGTTGCTTTAGTATATGTGTCTTCAATGTTTGATATAATTCAACCTAATTTGGAAATATTGTACTTTTATATAAAAGCCTAAATTCGAGGCATATCCAAAATTAAAGTTGATATTAGTTCCAAATATATTAACTATTAATATTTTTCTGTTGTGAACGAGAGAAATTTTCACTTCAATTCTCGTTATTGAATTCTTTACAAATGATCCCTATTTATAGAAAAATATTGGGGCACATCGTATTACAAATATTGATCCAATATACAATAGTCATTCACACAATAAAAACATAATCATTACATTACTATTTCTTTTCCCTAACTTTCAGGATTTACAACACTCCTTGAATGACTATTTGTATAATTATCTTTAAACTTGTTTGGAGAAAAATCCAAAGAGGGAGAAAACTTCCAAACTAATTGTAGGAGTGATCATATCTTGCTCAGAAAAACTCAGAGGACAAAACCTGACCGAAAAATAAATGGTAAGTTGCTTCCCACGATGACGATCATTCTTATAGGAATACTTATATGCCGCTCGTTAAAACCTTGTCAAGAAAACCCAATGGGAAAAACTTGAAGGAAAAGAGTCACATTATTCCATTTGATTCCGTATTTTGGGGTGATACATTCATTTTACTTAAAGATTTATAGGCCTATCATCTTACTCAAGTAATATCTTTTGATTCAATGATTCATTGAGTCAATTTCTCATTGTTCATGTGAATATGCCATGAAAGTTGCCTCGTTAAAAACCTTGCTAAGCAAAACCCAACGGGATAAAACCTTAGTCAAGGAAAAGAGTGCAACGCATATTTTGTGCTTATATCAAAATCCTTCAAATAAGTATCATATTTATCGATGTGTCATATTCAAGATACTTATTTGCAATCGACAATCTCGATCTTATATTCTCATTGTATCGAGATATATATATCCAAATATTCTCTGAGATTTTCTATTAGTTGTGATTAAGTTTGCGCTCATTAAAAACCTTATTTAGGAAAAACCCTTTGGGATAAAAACACTCAAATAAGGAAAAAGAGCAATCTGACAACAATATCATTACTTTAAGCTATTACAAACAATGTTATCATTTTAATAGTTCTATCTTCAATTTTCTTATCAAGCCGTATATTAATATTTTGTATATTTCAATATTATTCTTCGATATATCTCAATATCCTCATTATAGTTGATCGTATATAGCGCTACATTTTCATATTGTGTCGACACTTTCCATTTTCATTTATTTCCCCATAATGATATAACTTATCAGATATCTCATTATCAATCCTCTTTTAGTGATTGCACAATATACTTGAGTCTATATTCTCTTCAAAATATATGCCTCCTTTATCAAAAATCATCTTCTATCATTTGCTTTGATTTACATATTTGGGGAACTTTTATTTAAATAATATCAATATTTCGGGCTTGCAAATTTGTCAAAACATATATAATTGATATATGAGATCGTTATTCATATTTGAATTTCAAATTCATGATGCATTTCATATTATTTCCAACTATTAATACTCCCTCATGCTAGCAACCAAACTAAAGACAATTTGTATATATTCTCAATATTTAGCTTTAATGGAGGGTTTATTCTATACTTCATTCGATATTAAGAAATCGATTGGAGGACTTCAATTATATCCCACTTATATGCGCATATCAATCATTTACTACTTTATTCAAATAATTGGGATATATTTACTAACTTTATCATTAAATGCGAAACTCATGCTCATATCGTGAGCAAATAATCTCACAATTTCCATTTATAATATATGACTACGTAGTAAATCCACATCATATTATATAGTAGTCAACATAACGGGGTGAGTGGGCCTATATATCATCCTTATATATGTTCCAGGATATATTTGGGATTTATTTCCAATCATTAGCAAGTAATCATTTATCGAGAACAATCATTGAAATTTCTTCCGGTTCTTGATTTCAATAAATTATTTACATCAATCGAACCGGAATCTATCAATCGAACTGAATCTATATATGTGCTCAACATGATTTATTACCGTCATCACATGCATAGCCAACCGACATATCACGTCATTCTTTTCGGTGGCATTATTACGATTACTATTGAAGCGTGGAATCTTATCTCACACGTTTCATTACGCCACTGTTAAAACGCGGAGTCTTACCTCATCTGGCGTTTATAAATCATCCGAGCACTTACAATATTCACCCTAACAAGGGTCCAGATATTATAATGGATCATCTTTCTTGAATCTTCGTAAATACTATCCTCATTTGCCGATCAAAATTCTAAAGAGAATTTATCTATGTAGACTTGAAAGATTAAGGATACTAATGAATAAGGGCATTCCACAAGATATTCGATGGTTGATTGAAGCAAAGGTCAGGTTATCGGTGAGGTTTCGATTCCTTCTAAATACATGCCTGGAATGGGTAAAAGTAGTTTTTCAAGAAACGCAGAGCAAAAGGTTAGGAGGATGCTATAAATGTAATGCTCTGGACTTGTGACACTCAATGTAAATCTGTGGGGTACTTGTCCAAAAATCGAGAAGATAAAATAGCATTCATTAAGGATGGATTGAGTAAGGAGTCTTTGGATGATATTCAACAGGCTCTTGAGACACATCCTAGTGGACACGTACAAGGTGAGCTTATGGCCTTATGGGCCAAATTTAAAGATGAACAAGAACGGTACAGTCTCGAAAATCTTACTTTAAAAGATCCTGCTTTGTAAATTTAGTAGAAAAACTTAGTATTATGATTTTCTCAAAGTAAATCCACAGATCGATGTATTTAGTAATTGTAAATATCGTGTTTTTTTTTTTTCAAAATATATATATGTATGTAAATAAATAAATAAATATATTTATATATAGATTTCAATCACCGAAAGTGTATGTCATTTCATTGATATTTTCTACTGTTTTCTTTTTTCATATTGTCAAAAGGTAAATAGTAAAATCATTTATTGGTTTGAAAATTTATCTTTAAATAGAGGGGTTCATGTATCTCTCATTTATGCGTTGAAATTTTAGTGTAAAGAGAGAGATGGAGATGGAGATGGCGATGGAAATTTTAGAATCATCTCATGCAAATCAATCTTCACCTCACCTGATTAAGACTGTATGTGTTCTTGGTGGATCTAGACTTATAGGTGATATCCAATATATAGATATGGCAAACCAACTTATAAAGGAGTTAGGGAAACAAAACATCAATATACTGTATGGAGGGACCAATACCAAGCTTTTAAAAAGTCTTACAATGGCCGCACAATTATGGGGGATAAGAGTGTCAAGCGTATTACCTTTTCATCAAGTTGGAGCTAGCAATCGTATTGGATCCAGTACAATCATGGGTTCAGCTGGACTGATGCTGAAAACGCAGTCTATTCATGACTGCATGATGTACATGATGAACAATAGTGATGCTTTTATTGTCCTTCCAGGCGGCTATCACACACTGGAGGAAATATTCAATATAGCATCATGGGCAATATGGAATTTTCATACCAAACCCATAGGTTTGTTGAATATTAATTATTTCTTTGATGGTTTGCTAGCATTTCTAGATCGGTGTAGATTATAAATTTATTTCTGCTCAATGAGAAATATACTTGTTTCTAAGTACAGCTTGATTTATCTACTCATCAAGATTCAATCATATGTTCAAGAATCTGTGGAAAGTAAACCCGTCGATTACAGACCATTGGTGTCAAGCGGAAAAAGATCCTTTGGATCTTTCATTATGAACCTGAATGTTAGGGATGGCAGAGTTTGAGTATTTATACTCTCGAGACGCATCCCTCATTTAAGGATTCAATACGTATTTTCTTTTATATTTCTATATTTTGAGTGTTTATTGCGCTTTTGATATTGTCAATGTATTCCAATTTAATTTATTTGGTACTTCTTCTAAAATAACAATAATATCATATTTGTTCAAATATAAAGTCTATTGTACCATTAGCATAACATATGCTTCTTCGATCGCTTTCTTCTCATATCAATACGATCTCATATCATCAATAGATTATTTCAAATGATCCCACCATATGATTCATTTCATTTGATTTGTCAATTGGGATCTATTGAGCATTTCTCTTTATATATTTATTCAACGCAGTAACTTTTTGGTATCTCTTGCTCAATTTTCTCCATCAATATTCAATAGGCATGGAGAATGAATATTTCTTTATTAAATACTTCTTTGAGAGCATTTCTCGTCATTGTATCAATGTATCAATATATTAATCTCATAATGAGATTTTCACCATGGTATATCTTCTCTTTTATCACCATGGAATTCTTTGAGCAATTTATCAACACATATATCATCATTTGCTCAAATCTCTTTGTTAACATTCTTGTCAACTATATGTAAATCGGTCACTATTATTTAGTACCAATCGTGGGGGTTTAATCCAACCACATTGGTAATATATATTCTAAGCGTGTGGTATAACCCACCACATTTGAAGTATAAAAACATAAATAATAGAAATTAAATTCTCCCCAATAGGTGGTAGAACCTACCGTATATAATTATCGCATAATAAATATAAATTTAAATTTAAATTTCAATAGCTGTATAACCGACCATATGTAAATTATAGTAATAAATGTAAATTTGAATTCCAATAGGTGGTGGAACCTACCATATGGAAATTGTCCATTCAGTCCAAAATTGTCCACATTCCAATTCGCATAAGGTAAAATTGTAGATTCAATCCCCAAGGGTGAAGTTATCCATTATAGTAATTTCCCAAAATGTAATTATCATATCTCTCATTTCTTCAATTTATAAATATTAAAATGTTCAAGGATCATTCTGTAACTTTTTCAAAGTTGGGATATTACTTTGCAAATTATAAAAGTTTAATAATAACATATTTCAAAACAAATTATTATCTTATCAATATTGGTGTCAAATCGAAGCTTTCGTTAAATCGAGTATAATGGAGTCCAGAAAATTTGATTTTGATAATGTATGCTCCTTGTATCTCGATAAAACGGATGTTATAGTTTAATACATTATTATATTATAAAGTAATATAATATAACATAATATAATATAATATAATATAATATAATATATATATATTCCATCTCCTTCGCTTGAACGAGTTGTGGAGAATTTTTACGAACTCCGATTTCTATTTTTGAACGGCGATTTGAAACAAGTTGGGGGTTTTTGAATTGCTCTTCAAATTGAAGATCTTATAACTAATGTTTTTGCTCAAATCACAGAATCCAACATCAATAGCTCTTCCGAGATTCACTTGAGAGCTTCCGATTACTGATATCTCCATGTATAAACCTCTCGATACACAAAACGTAGGTTATTAAATTCGTCTCGAGCAAAAATCGCACTATTTATGTCCTAAATAATTCAAGGAAAATTGATAAATCTGGGATTATTTATCTGGGTTATGAATGGAGAGGAAAATGAATATAAAGAAACACAAATGGTGGCTTTGATTTGAGAGAAGTGTACTTCCTGGCAGCTCAAATAGAGCTTTAGGAATCCTAACTCAGTGAGTAGAGAAGGGCCTTTGTTTCTCCTAAATTGTACATCCGATCTTGATTCTCAGTATTTTCTTCCATGGTTTCCAATTTTTTGATTTTTGTTTTTCCGAGTTTGAGTAGGAGTGAATGATCAAGTTTAGTGTATGTGTGTGTGTTTTTCACTACAATAATATCAAGAAATGTGAGAGAAAGAAATTTCTTCTTGTATGAATTGGTTGGTTCGAGGTCTTATAGGAGTTGAAGAGAGTGATCGTGTGAGAGAGAGATCTATAGATTGACATCGAAAGAGAGAGTTATCGTGCTGATAACGTGTTGTGAACGAGAGAAATTTTCACTTCAATTCTCGTTATTGAATTCTTTACAAATGATCCCTATTTATAGAAAAATATTGGGGCACATCGTATTACAAATATTGATCCAATATACAATAGTCATTCACAATAAAAACATAATCATTACATTACTATTTCTTTTCCCTAACTTTCGGTGGATTTACAACATTTTCCCTAATTTATATATTTAAATTGATATTTAATGTTATAGGCAAGGGGGCAATATTTGAAAAACCAAGTACTAAATTCGCCTCTAAGTTTTAATTACTTTTATTTGTAGATTTTATTATTATTAGAATAATAATATATTTAAAATGAATTATTATAACAATATATTAAAAAATAATTAATTACACCTCTTATTCCACAATAATGCATATGAAATACAAGTTTACTCTAAAAAATATAGTTCCAATCAAATTACATAAAAAAATACAATACATTAGACATGAAATTAAATCACAATGTATAGAATATGAAATCACAACTAGCAAAAAATATAAATCAAGATTTACAACAAATATTTAATAATTTGGGGATGTTAACATATTAACCTCAAAAATAGAGAAATTTGGGACCAATTGATAGAGAAAGACGACCTTGCCTTCAATTGTAGTTTCAGCTTGTGAAGAAAATATAAGAACACTTGAAATGGCAAAACCCTAGAATTTGGAAATTTCAAAATCTAACCTAAAAAATACACGAATTTGGAAGAAATAGATAGAGAAAGCTTACCTTACATCAATTGTAACCCCAATTTGCGAAGAAAATTAGCATAAAATTCTATTTGTGTACCATAATTTGCAAGTTTTTGCACTTGAGAGGAAGAAAATCGCAGAAATAATGATACAGATCCCGTTTCTGGTTTTTAATATTGGTTCAATAAATGGTGGCGATTACAACACCACCCAAAGTGAATTTTAAAATTTGAAATTTGAAATTTTGAATTTTTTCAAATTTTGGGTGGCGATTGTATTGTACAACCACCACCCATTTTTTGATATTTGGTGGTTGTTCCTTTCTACAACCGCCACACTTTGTTTTTTTTAATTTATATTTACTTTGGGTGGCGGATTTTTGTGGCAATCGCCACCCAAAGGGCGACACCCAATGCCCGATTTGTACTAGTGCTGGTTCAGTCAAAGGGTGATGGATGTTAAATAACAATCACCACCCAAAGTGAATTTTAAAAAGAATAATAATAATAATGAGTGGTGGTTCATTCTAGAAACCACCACCCTAAATGTATTATACATTTTTTCAAATTTTAATTTTGTTTTTCAAATTTTAAGTGGCGGTTGAGTATTCGCCACCCATTTTTTAATATATGGTGGCGGTTCCTTGTTACAATCGCCGCCATTTATTTATTTTTTATTTTTTAAAATTTATATTCACTTTGGGTGGCGGATTTTTGTGACAACCGCCACCCTTGTGTACCAAAAAATTATAAACCATGCCAATATCAACTTCGGGTGGTATTTAAAAAAAAAAACCACCAAATGGGCAACCCTATTGTCTTTTATGTACTAGTGTAGTGACACATCATCTTGATGGATATTTAGTGTATGTATTATCCATATGGATATGGATGTGCAATACACCACTTTCTAGGGTTTCTATATGCTTGACGTTGATGGTCGATAATAGGAAGCACCTTGCTGGTGTAACATGAAATGCAGACACATCAAGATTGTTATACTGGAAATTGAAGATCTCATAATCTTCTTCCACTAAACCTTAAACTCTTTAAATAAATTGAAGGTGGCACATTTAGATTATTTAAAATATGAAAGCCCACCTGCTTTTGTCTTTCATCAGCTTTAAATCCTCGAAGTTACTGTAATGATTTTAATTGTTGAATTGATATGTTACGTGACAGTTAATATATTTATGTCAAATCACGTAACAATAGTGTACTGTTGCATAATATTGCATGAACAATACATGTATAAGTTTGACTAAACTCTACTTGTATACCGACACTTTGCCACTTGATACAAATACATTATTTATTGAACATTATATATCTTGTAAGATACTGAGTACTATATGTGTAATTTTGATTAGACGTCACTAATACACTAACACTTTCGCAAGTGTGAAAACAAATAAGTATATAAAAATATACACATGTTATTTGTGCTTTGATACAGAACTTTTGGTCCCATGAGCACTTCAAAAACCCACTTGTTATTGCTTTCTTCTTGATCATTTAGCCTTTAGGCAATTAGGTTTCAATTGAATCAATTTGGTCAGGTGGTCACTTTTGAGCCCTTGATTGACCCACCACAATTATCCAATTGGTAACACCTAGCTAGTGTAAGTGTTCATGTTGTAATACTCTAATTATAATTAAATCACTTGTTACATTAATTTAGATTGATTTGTAACATATCAAATCGTGAACCGGATCAGAGATAAATCCTTTCAAGTGAGAAGGGAGGATTTGGTAGCAACAATTACTTCTATCTTTGGCTCTATTGTGAGCTTGGGTTGATGCAGAGCAAAATGTTGACTTCTATGGCTTTGTTTGATTGGGGGTTTAGTTGTTCCGCGTGGTATTCCGTGTAAAAATGTGTGGTTAATATTATTTTAGGAAATGTGTGTGTGGTTGAAAATGAGTATGAGGTATACGGAATTGCCTGCGAATTTGGTTAACACCCAATAGAACAAGGCCTAAGTACTTTGAATAGCAGTAGAACTATACTTGATATTTTTTAAATACTATTGACACCATGTACTAGATAAATTTCACTATTAAAGATATGACGGATGGGACGATATCATGACAACGACCTCAATTCAGGTTAGGAGCGATGATGTAGACATGGTATCAATTTTTATGCCCTCAATCCATTTTCATCTTTTGACAATTTTTAATGAATATAATGTAAATTTGATGTTACATATAATATTTTCATGAAATGTGTAACAATGATTCGGGTTTGTTCTATGTACATTAAATTTTATCAACTTAAATTTAGTTTTTTTTTCCTCATTTTTTTCAACCACTTAAACAATAAATTGATAAATAATCTCATTGTCCCATTCAAATAATCTTGAGATACTTTGTTCAATAATCATATTAGGTGTATAAATATTTTTAATAAAAATTTTACAAATAGACATTGCAAAATTTATTTATTTATTTTTCACACACGAGATCATCATCCCAAAGACCCAAACATCATGGCCACTCAAGTGTTACATCCGTTTTTTGTAAACCCCTCTAAACGAATGATATGTACAAATGACTTTTTCTCTCTTTCAAATGCAAGGGGAAGTATATTCATCACCAAACGGAGTGGAGGTTTTCTCTGCTACTTAAGGATTAAAATAAGACTGTCTGTGTTCGCCTTTCATTCACATTCCGCCTTTCACTGGCCTCTTCTTCCTTCTTTTCCACTTCTTTTTCTGCAAATCCAATCACTTCCTCTCCTTCTTCAACCTCTTTCACGTCGTCACCTCCTCTATCAGACTCCGTTCGGACACCACCGCGAGAAGCAACGGTATACTAGTTTATCTTTTTTTGAAAAAAAAATATTATATTCATTTTGAGCGAATGGTGAAATGAAAATAAAATCAAGTAAAAGTCATGGTTAAAATGTTTTGTCAAACAAAGACCTTACTGAGTTAAAAAAATAATAAAGCAAAAAACAAAATAAAAACCTCTTGTGTAGACTGAAAGAAAATAATGAACATGGAGTCGGATGGTGGTAGGAAAGGGAGTCACTTGATCACTTCTGTGAGCTTCTAATATTTATAATTAGAATTAGAATACAGAATTGTAAGAATGGAAAATCGGAGAAAAATGTGTTTCGAGTGCCTTCAACGCCGAATTGAAGCTGATTTCAATGGCAGAATATCCTTCCTTTATGGCCTATCCGATTCCCCTCTCCCGTTTGGCTCTTCCGCGGTCGTTCAGGTACTCTTCAGCAATCTATACATATAATTGATATGAAATTGTGTATTTGATAATTTGTTGATTTGTTTCTGTTTTATTGGAAATTTTTTATGTAGATGTCCGGTCCTGGTGGAGGGATATCCCCGAGATTCACATTGAAATATCTGCCTCGGCGGGAAGATGATTGCCTGGCTAAGTACATGTACAATCTCTTCCTGTTTACTTTTCTTTTTCCCTGCAAATTTTGTTGTTCAGTTGCCTTTTGTAAGTTAAAACTTAAAAGTTAATGCATTATTACTTAGTATTGATCATTGTTCCTTTGTGTGAATTCGGGGTGGAAAGACGTTTTTGTAGTTGTAAAATTATGTAGAATGCTCTGACTTCTTATAACTAAAAGTTGCTTCCACTACACAGTTAAAAATAAGTAAATAAGTGTTATACTACTCAAATTCAAGCTTTTTCTCTTCTTGTTTCGTTCTCTGTAGAGTTCTTGTTCTTGATTTAAAAAAATAGAAAAGTTAAAAAAATATTGACGAAATGGATGATTAACGGAACTCTTTGATGGTGCTTTTAAAGGGTAGTACTTATTAGAAGTTTGGAGGAAGAGGTATGCTTTACTTGTTTAGTTGATTGAAACTTGAATATCAAGGACTTTAGTGATATTATGATGGAACTTCTAAATTCAAATATATCCACTTCAACCTAAACAAAGAGGGACCGGATTTCTAAAAGGACCACATCATTTGGTGAACTATGTATATATTAGAAATACATGGTTATGTCATAATGCGCATGACAATAAATATGACGAGAGAGAGCGTTTAGTTTGCAGTAGAAGCGGCATCCAGAAATGATATAAAATTTGTTAATCTTAAATAACGAGCAAGGACCTCATACTTTAAAAATAATAAACAATCCTCTTTTTTATCTAATTGGTGATCTGAGTAAAGTGGAATTTCCCTGCTTCTTGCAGTGACGAGTTTTGTTCAAAAGATATTGGAGGTGGTATTGGCAGTGCAAGAGATCGCAGGTTCTTGCCAGAAGAAGACCAGGCAGAGGTCAGTGTCAGCATTTCTGGTGAAAAAACTACTTCATTAGATTCTGAATCTCAGTATATCTCTAATGGTGGCAGAAATATATTCCTTTTTGGGCCAGGATGTGAAAATTCGACCTGTGGATTCTCCAGTTGTTTTAATTGCTCAAGGACAATCACTTCATTGGCTCCGATTGCCCAGATTGGCAATGCCTCCTATGAACTTTTTGAAGAGTTCGCATCAGGTTTTATATCTGGCTCGGTTGAAAATCACATTCTGCATTCGCTGAGTCTCCTGATAGAAGGAAAGGCTTCTGGACGAGATGGCATAAACTTTCTTAGTTTGGTTGGGTTATCTTCGTTTGAGGAGAACGGTTTTCCTGGATGCATAAGGCACCCAAACATTATTCCCATTTTGGGAATGCTAAAGTTATGTAGTCAAATTATTATAGCACTTCCAAAGACTCCATATACCCTGGAAAACATTCTGTACTATAGCCCTAGTGCCTTGAAGTCTGACTGGCATGTGAAATTTTTAATCTACCAGCTACTTTCTGCTTTGGCTTATATGCATGGATTGGGGGTTGCTCATGGTAATTTAAGCCCATCCAACTTATTGTTGACTGAATCTTCTTGGTGTTGGTTACAACTTGACAAGAAACAGTTGCTAAACTCCACTGTGAATCCACCAAGTGAAGAATACTGTTATCCTTCAAATGGAGGCGTTTGTTTTCAAGGATGCTCTTCTTGTGGACTTTATGCAGATTCGAAGCTCTCTGAATCTGTGGATTGGCGTTCTAGTTTTGAGAAATGGTGGAAAGGAGAGTTGAGTAATTTTGAGTATCTGCTCATTTTGAACAGGCTAGCAGGGAGAAGATGGGGTGACCACACATTCTATATTGTCATGCCCTGGGTTGTAGATTTTAGTGTGAAACCTGATGAAAATAGTGATGCTGGATGGAGAGATTTAAGCAAGAGCAAGTGGCGCTTGGCGAAAGGTGATGAGCAGTTGGACTTCACCTACTCAACATCTGAAATTCCTCATCATGTGTCAGATGAATGCCTCTCTGAACTAGCTGTTTGCAGTTATAAAGCTAGGAGATTACCTTTGAGTGTTTTACGATTAGCTGTTCGTTCAGTTTATGAACCAAATGAGTATCCCTCTAACATGCAAAGATTATATCAGTGGACTCCTGATGAGTGCATTCCTGAATTCTATTGTGATCCACGCATATTTTATTCGCTACATTCTGGCATGCCTGATTTGGCTGTACCTCCATGGGCTGGGACTCCAGAAGAATTTGTTAAGTTGCATAGAGATGCTCTAGAAAGCAACCATGTTTCATGCCTAATACATCACTGGATTGATGTTACCTTTGGTTATAAAATGTCAGGTCAGGCTGCGGTTGCTGCGAAGAATGTAATGTTACCAGCATCAGCTTCCACGTTGCACAGATCAACAGGGCGCCGTCAGCTTTTTACTCGCCCTCACCCCTCACGCCGAACTACCGGGGGAACTCGTGAGCAGAATAATGGTTTTGCTGAGTTGAATAATCTCGCCCATGAGCAAGCTCATACCAGAACCAGTTTAGATGAATTGGAAGAAGCAGCTTCATTTTGTGAGAATTCATTGCATTTGAATCCTCTCCACAATCTTTGTTCAAATGATTGTTTGAAAGATGTCTCAGTGAAAGATCATCTTAAGCACTATTCTGCAAAGATAACATCAATAGAGCCTGATAATGGGAGAATTTATGGAGGGAGCCCAACTATTGATGTAAATGTTATTCTTGAAAATATTGAGGTGGATGATCACAGCTCTATGGGATATCAAGAACTATTTCTCTGGAGGCAGATATCTTCCTGCTCAAAAACTTCTTCCAAACACATTGCAGATGATATATTTTCTGTTGGGTGTATTTTAGCTGAACTACATTTGAGGAAGCCACTTTTTGATTCAAATTCGTTAGATTTGTACTTGAACTGCGGTCTCGTACCAAAAGCCATGCAAGAACTACCCCATCAGACACAAGTTTTTGTTGAAGCCTGCATTCAAAAAGATTGGGATAGGTAAGATTCCCTGTTTCTGGTTTTATGTTGATGCTGTCAAGTGTTGTTAATTTTCTTTCCTTATTTACAAGAATTCCAGAAGTTGAGGTGGCAATTTAGTCTGACATTTGGCTTTCTGTTTTCTTCCACACAATCAGGAGGCCATCTGCTCAGTACCTTTTGGAGTCTCCTTACTTCCTGAAATCAGTAAAGTCATCATACTTGTTTTTGGCCCCATTTCACCTTCTGGCAAAGGATGAATCCCGCCTTCGTTATGTAGCAACTTTTGCAAAACAAGGAGCTTTCAAAGCAATGGGAACATTTGGTGCTGAAATGTGTGCTCCTTATTGCTTACCACTTGTACTGACTCCTGTCTCAGATACTGAAGCTGAATGGGCTTATATACTGCTTACAGAATTCTTAAATTCTCTAAAGCTAGAGGCAGTTAAGAAACTAATTGTACCGTCTATTCAAAAAATTCTACAGGCTAGTTCTTAACTTCAATTCGAACCTTTTATTTCCTTTCATCCCGTTTTCTCGGTTTCCTTGTTTCTTGTTACTTACAAAAATGATATGGTTTCAGGCAACGGGCTGCTCACATTTGAAGGTTTCCCTTCTTCAAGGGTCATTTATGCAGGAGATATGGAAACGCATAGGCAAGCAAGCATATCTGGAAACAATACATCCACTTATAATATCAAACCTATGTGTTGCTCCGCACAAGAGTTCAGCTGCCGCTGCTGCTGTGCTATTGATTGGATCAAGTGAAGAATTTGGCATACCAATTACAGTTTATCAGGTTTAACTGTATCTCATTTTTCTTACTAGTGTACTCTGAAAGACAAATACTTACTGTATCATAATGCTTGGAACATACTTCTCATCCATCATTTATTCTGTCCTAACATAATTTATTCCTCCAGACAATTTTGCCTCTGATACTTTATTTTGGAAAAGGAATATGCAGCGATGGAGTTGATGTGGTGATTAGAATTGGTACATTTTGTGTATTGACTGTGAAACTGGTATTTTTCCAATAATGTGCTGCTTCTACTTCTAACTTGATTTAATATAATTTTTCAGGTGGCCTTTTTGGAGAAAACTTCATCATGAAACATGTTTTGCCACTATTACGATATCTCATTCTCTCCTGCATCTATAATTCACATGCGACTAAGCCTGAGCCTCTGCAGAGCTGGGGTTCTTTGGCATTAATCGATTGTCTGGCAACATTAGATGGCTTTGTTCCAGTCTTGCCAAATGACATGATTGTCAAGGAGCTGATTGAAGTATGACGTTAAACATATGGTTTGGACTGTGTATTTTCATTCCCCTGTCAATTGGATAACTATTATGACATTAAATTGGTTCATACTTATGCAGGAAGGAAATTGCCTATATGTCAAGATTCTGATGAACAAGGGATACAGAAAATCGGGTGCTTCAGGTACTTACAATTTCATGGGTTTTAACACGATGCTTGATCATGCTCCAGCAAAATATCTTTGAGCTATTTTTTTCTGTCATTTCCCAGGTCTCCTTTTATGTCAGAGAAGATGTTTAGAAGTTTGAAAGCCATTAACCAAAAATTGCGTGATTATGTGAAATGACCAGGAGACGGAGTCTGTGTGTATAAAGTCTAAGAAAAATGATTAGTGGGGCTCACTTACATCATGATAAAAATACGATTTGAAGTGACACATCTTATAAGCACTGACCGTTCTTGAATCATATGAGGGAATGGAGTCTGGTATTCTTGAACTTTTAGCTACACTTGGAATTTGTTGCTTATTACCATTCTCACTAATTTGGAAAATTAGTATGTCCTTGGAAAAGTCTTAACGAGTGCAACTTATGAGTCCTCTGAGAAAGGGAAGACCATCTTGTCAGCATTTCAGTGTCTCCCAAGTCTTAAGGAACATGTTGTGTGTTCCACTTTCCATTTTAACATGCAGTGTGGAAAGTATGAACTCCATATTCCTCGAAATGGTTACATTTTCTGTTGAATTATCATATTCAAAACCGCAGACCTAAAATATGTTTTACTAATTATTATACATCCTAAACCTGTTATTCTATGTGTTTCCTCTTCGAGGCAATCATATCCTCATCTTTTATCTGAAAATTTTTAATACGGTCAGCAACTTACAAGAATTCATTGATGCTGCCAGGGTGCTGCTAAGAGTCTTATCAGGGTCTGTCTGCAGATTGGCTCAGATTTAACGGCATTGCATGTCCTCCCAAAACTCAAAGAATTATTTGACGAGCTTGCTTTTTCACTGGGGAAAAATGATAATTTCAGAGGAAGCCTAAAGGGACCTAGAACAAAAGTGGATGAGGAAGAATGTATTGAAAGCCGCATGGACCTCGTGTGAGTCTTTCTCTTGCTTAACATGATATTCTGTATGGACTTAGATATATGTTTTGTTATATATTCAATTATGCAATTGATCAGGTAACGAATTGATTAGGACTTCTCTGGGGAGTGTAATCACATAGGCAGTTATGTACTCATATAAATCGGGACATCTTTTCAGGTTACTTTTATATCCAACATTTGCTTCTCTACTCGGAATAGAAAAACTTCGCCAGTGTTGTGCCACATGGTTGCTTCTTGAGCAAT
Organism: Jasminum sambac; assembly: GCA_018223645.1. Taxonomy (NCBI): domain Eukaryota; kingdom Viridiplantae; phylum Streptophyta; class Magnoliopsida; order Lamiales; family Oleaceae; genus Jasminum; species Jasminum sambac. The sequence continues at coordinate 21,424,575 of CP073649.1, forward strand.
TCCTTCTACGGCATCATAATTGGAAGGTGTGAATGATTATTTTATGCATCCAACATTTTGTTGCTTTTTTGTTAGTGTTTTTTCTTGTTTCCCCTTTTCTATAACCATTTTGGCTCAGCTCAATTTTGCATCCATATATTTCATGAGATCCACATAATACAACTACTCACTTCTATCTATTTTTAATTTTAACTCATTATAATTACTTACCAAATATGCGCTTAATTGAACTAGCATTCCTACCATTTTTGGACTAAAATGGAGGCCCCATCAATTTGTGCGGAAACAACGAAGAGGGAAATTTGGACATTAAATCTAGAATTTCCTGAGAATCACTGCTAAATTGCTAAAGAACTATAATATGTAAGAATAAGTTGCTTGTGTTTTTATGATTTAATGGATGGTCCTAATTCAACATGGAATGGAACAAACTGTAGAGTCTCAACACTTCGTCATTTGGAATCAAGATTCAGAATTGATTCTTCATCTCAGATAAACAACAAAATTGAATTGTGCCTGTTTACTTATTTTCAAAATTATTATTATACCTGAACCTGAAATAAAGAAAAACATAAATCTCAAGGTTGAGGGATATCTTAGTTCAAACTTGAATTGACTCTAAAATTAATGGCATATGCTGTGAAAGTGCCACTTTTGAACTCTCTATTTCTTTTTAACTTATACATGTGCTCACCCCATGATTCAGTGGGAGCATGCGGGGGAGCCATCTCAAAGTAGTTTGGAGAGTGTAAATGGACGAAGATCCACATTCAGCAAGGGCTCACCATCCACCAACACACCTGCCAAACTCTTGCTCAATGGGGCTGGATGGTCAACATCACAATCACTAGGAAAAAGGGGTACCAAAAACTTCCTACCGAATAAAGATCCACCTGCATACAATCAAAATCCGGCGGAAAGCATTATTGCAAACTCAAACTCTGGGATTCTGGAACCTTGGTATTGGTTCCCCAGCCCAGCAGCCAGTTGGAATGAACTTGATTTCACTGGCCGTGGAGGCGGCCCAAAGGATGAGCTTCCATGGAAGATAAGAGCATCTATCATACAATCTGTTCGTGCTCATCATGGAGCTCTGAGATCTTTTGCTGCTTGCCAAGACGAGTGTACAGTTTTCACTGCAGGAGTTGGTCCAGGCTTTAAAGGAACTATCCAGAGGTGGCAGTTGTCAAGAGTTGACTGTGTACCTGGCTATAACGGCCATGAAGAGGTATGCTTTTGTTTTCCATGGTTGAATCAGATTTTCAGTCTAATAACTGGCCTGTTGAATTTGATGACTTCAATAATTTCTAGCATTGTGAGAATGGCAATGAAGGATAACTGCTTCTACCTTTCTCTTTATTCAATATCTTAATCATTGTGGTTTTTCTTCTTCCTTCATGCTCATGGGGAAAAGTATAACTAAACCGCAAAGCTTTGGTTGGAAAATTTATAAATGGCTTTACAGAGAGGTTCATTTGTTTTACCAGGTTAGTTGCGGTTTGACCCTGAACAAGCTGTGTAAAAATTATCCTCAAGGAATCTGACATTGACTTTAAAATGATGAAATGAGTCCAGGGTCTGTGAATGAACAAAAGAAAGAAAAATTATCCAGACATTAGTTCTGGAGTGTTTCACAGTATGTGCAGATGATAGTAGTTATGAATGTTGGTTGGCATTTTATGACTTATGAAACTTAATTTTTTAACTTTTAGTTACTATTATTCAGTTTACACTAAGTTACTCCAATAATTTTACCAGATTTTGTTGCAGTTTGACCCTGGAAAAACTGTGTAACTATTATCCTTCTGAAGTGTAAAAGGAATCTGACCTTTCCTTTAAAATGATGAAATGAGTCCCAGGCTTCTGAATGAAAAAAGAAAGAGAAGTTATCCAGACATTTAGTTCTGGTCCTTCTGGAACTGCATACATGTGCATACATGTTTCATCTAAAAATTCCAAACTCTGAAGGCCTCAACATAAGGACCGCTTTTGCTGTGGGGAGGACTGACGAGTGATAGAGAGAGGGAGGGAGGGAGGCCATTATAATAAGAATGTAAGTTAGTTATCAGAATAATATTACTTTGTTAACATGATCTAAAACATGATGGTAAACCTTCTCTGTATAAAGAAAAAAAGAAGTAGAAGGGGGGGGAGGGGGGTGGGGGATCACAATTCGCGACCTGTTGTTTGTAGTGTACTCAGCAATTCAGATATTGGTTCAACTATTCTGAGAATACTTTTAAATTAAGTTAAAACTGTGCTATACATTATCAACTTGCAAATAATAATTATAGATATTTATGTAATTGCCTCTCAATTGTCAGGTTGTGAACGACATACGTGTTTTATCTTGCTCTGGAAGGGTAGCTTCTTGTGATGGAACAATACATATATGGAATAGTCAAACAGGGAAGCTAGTTTCTCTATTTTCTGAGAGCTCTTTAGCCTCCATCAATGATTGAGAGAGATGAAGAAAATATGCTCCACTTTAATCCATTATCAAGTGGAATGTTGAGTACTGCATTCCATGGGAGTTCATACACTACTATGGATCACTTGGAATTTGTTGATAGACTTGTTGTGGGCACTGGAAATGGATCTCTTAGGTAATTACCTAATTAGTACTCACAACTGCGAAAAGGAAATCTTATTTCCTATTTATATATTCTTTTTATTTTCATATGACACAGGTTTATTGATGTCAACCAAGGTCAGAAACTTCATCTCTGGAGGACTGAAGCTAAGGATTCTGGTTTCCCTTCTCTGATATCATCTGTTTGCTCGTGTGGTTCTGCCAAATCTCAGCCTGATCAAACTGTTTCCTTCCCATCATGGATTGCAGCTGCATCAAGTACTGGTTATTGCAGGCTCTTTGACATCAGAAGTGGAAAAGTCATTGCCTCTTGGCAGGCTCATGATGGATATGTGACAAAGGTATATTCAGATTGCCAAGATTAGAATTATATCAATTAGGCAGAGATTTTTCATATAGTTATTCAATCCTTGCAGTTAGCAGCAGTATCAGACCATCTACTTGTTTCTAGCTCTCTTGACAAATCTTTACGAGTTTGGGATTTGAGAAGGTAATCTATTCATTCTTGTCACTTCTGAGAATGCAGATTCCATTACTTTTGATAAATTTAGCAATTGTTCCCCTTGACCTGTTACTCCTAAAGATATCATTTAAATGATGTCTTGAAGTGAAGTTTTAGAAGGTCCCATAAAAGGCAATCTTGTTGAACCTTGAAACTTTTCCAATGACAGATATATGATTGTGGGCCTCATGGAGTCTCTTTTTGATCATTTACAGGAATTATACATCAGAACCATTAATTTTCAAAGGTTATAATGATGGCGTTTCTGGTTTCTCGGTTTGGGGACAAGATGTTATTTCAATATGCAGGAATAAAATTGGGCTGTCTTCTCTAGCTACTAGCTCTGCTGACGAGGTATCCTCTCTTACCATGTCTGTGTGCGTGTGTTTGTTTGTTTGTGCCCCTTTTACAAGAATGGGCTATTGGGTGGAAATAGAACCCATAGAAAGACGTATGATTGCTTTCTAGATCTCATGCTCATGTCATGTCGCAGAAAGAGCTTTCTGTGCACAGGTTTTTGTACTATCTATCTTAAGAGACAGGCAATCCTGCAAATTGGTTGAACTTATCACTGCCTCTTTAGTTGTTTAAGGCAATTGTTTTATAGCAGTAGTTTAGGGCTTTCTTCGGAAAATGTTTACAACACGTGAATTTTTATCCAAACATTTTACAAGATCCTCAACTACTAATCGCGTTTCCACCTCCAATTTCTATATGTTTATAATTAATACTTTTTACACACTTCACAGACAAGTTCCTAGATGAAATTTTTTCAGATGTTGCTGTTTTCTGGCAATTCATCTTAAGTTGTTGGGAGGGGCCTCTTCTAGATATGAACTGTCAAATGCACCTAATTTGTCGCAAAACCTTTACTGGTTTAGAGTTCCTTCTGCCAGATTCCATTATTTAAGGATAGTGTCTTCTTGTTTAGCTGATGGTATAAAATAACATCACCCTTGGGTTGCTATTCTTGTTCAACTTGTTTCCTTGTTGTAGTTCCAATGTTCCAACTTGCTGGAATGTTTTATACTAAATATATTTCCTGGTTCAGGATGGGCAGCATTATGTCACTCCTCAGCATCTCTATATGGCAGATAGGGAGTCGAAAAACATGTCTGTGTTATCAGCTATTAGCATACTGCCATTTTCGCGTCTGTTTCTTGTTGGTACAGAAGATGGCTATTTGAAAATTTGTTGCTAGGGTTTTGACATAATCAACAAATGGTGTGATGTGATCAATTATTTGGAAGGATTTGGGACTTTTTGTTCCATTATAATCTTGATCCAGGTTGAGTTGGCGCGATGACTAACCATTATAGATTTGGTGTGGCGTCATGCTCTAGTGATGTTGCTGGCAGTTTTTCGGAGAAAGAGGCCACATAATGTATAATATGCCTTTCTGTTCAATTTTGAGAAACACTTGTTCGTAAAAATATTTATACATTTGTTCAAATTATTTATTTTCCCACGTATTCTTTGAATATCCTTTGTCTACCACTTGGATATCACGTTTCAAGTAAATTATCTGGTACGGGTATATCCAGTGTGGTTGATTTCCATCCGAATCAAACAAACGTAAAGGTATCTAAAAACACTTATTTTCATTTTGGAGTATAGAGAGCAGTGAGTAAAACGTAATTAAACCGCAAAACCAAATTTCAAATTTCTATGAAAACCAAATTTCGAAATTTTAGATCGAGTCAAATGTGAAATAAAGTCAAGGCAAAGCTGACCCCTAGGCCTACGTATATCTTAAACGAGGTCGAAGTACAGATACAACCAGTTGTATGTCAAGAACTAACTTATGAAGTCGAAACATACACTACTTATCAGAACAGGTAAATATTATCCATGTAGCAATGTTGTAACATCCGAGAAGCAAATTTTCTTAACATTTTCTCGACTACATATCTCCATATCCGGTGTTCTCCAAAAGAATCGACCACCACTGAGAAATTCACCAGCAAAACAAAATGAATGAAAAAGGATGCTTTCAAGTTCTTGTTCTTTGATGTTACTGGAGAAAACAAGTTTGGGGCAGTGTGCGATATATTGATAACACGAAGCTCCTCCTCTGGGAACACCGAATTTACATCTTTGGCTTTGTGTAACCTAGACTAATTAGCTTTTGCACCAGCCTTTTCTCAGCATCCGCCTGGATGTCCCAACACAGAAAGTGACATAAAAATTGGATACACAGTCGAAACAATGATGAAGATGATTTCTTTGTAACTTTTTCCGTATCAATAAAGTTCTATCTCGAGCTTGGATTTTCGAGCCGAAATAGTACCCAAAAAATAAAAATAAATAAAAACTGATGAAGATGATTTCTTAACTTAGATAAGTAGAAGAAATGTTACAGCTCCAGTCACATGGAGATAAACTTAAGATTTTTACATTATATATACACACACACACATGAGAGAGAGAGAGAGAGAGAGAGAGAGAGAGAGAGAGAACCTCGAGCATTGGGCTATTCTTTGGAAGGTCGCAAGCAAGAACGATATTGAGGCCAGTCTTCAGAACTAAGATGCATATAGACAAAAGTCAGCGGAGGTACCTCAACAATGAAAACAAGAGCTTGTTTAACAACAATGTTTCTAGGAGAATAATTTGTAGTTAAAAAGTAACTCTATATAACAACTTTATATAAATAAACGTGAAAATTAACATTTTTTGTAGTTGAAATTAGTCTAGGAAAATGAGGTGGTAAAATAATTTTGTCAAACAGTAAATTATTTTGCAACAATTTACCTAATCGTCGTGCAATGCTAGATCCTGTGTTATCAGACGTTCCTCCAATGAGAGAAGTTACGCTAACTGTGTTACTCTGTTCATCATGCCAAAAGTTTGGGAGATTTGTGACAGAACAATCCACAATGGTCAGTAGCTGAAAAACCCATAACTCAAGCAGTGGAACTTTCTCAACTATAGACCTCTTATATTTTATCATTTATTTTTCAATTCTTCAATTTCATATTATTTCTACCTCTATTGAGCACAAGATTCTGCCTATAGAACCACGTTTGACGAAGAAAAAAAAACAGGAAAAAAGAGAGACAACATCGCCAAAAATGTTCATCTACAAACTTACAGGCCGTGTAGGAGCAGCTGCATATAGATGCCCAAATTTAGCTGAATTGCAACCAATCCACGCATAAATCTACACATTAAAGGGAATGATCAAATTTACAATGCTAGTGATAGAGGTAGGTGTTCATATCTTAACCCTCCACCCCCACTCCCCCACGCCTTATGCTTAAGGCCTAAGTTTGGATATCTTGATTAGGATTTAGGAAGGAGGATTTTTATTTTTATTATTATTATTTTTTAAGAGTCAATCAAATTGGATAGTCAAATGAAACACCACAAAACTCATCTACTCCTATCTTAGGTTTGCCACACGTTCAGCAACAGTAAATTTGTGAGTACAAAAAGGGAAAATGTGCTTGCCCACACCTAAGTTTGTCTGTGTCACCATCCTTCACTGTCTGAAGTACCAAAATCTATACATGAACAGAGCTCATCCTCATGCTCTTAAAGAACTCTTTACATAGCGCATGCTTCCACAACTAATGATCTTTACTGTGTAGGACCACTCGTGGACCTACCTATAATGCCTAAACAGTACAGAAATTTAACTCTTCTTACAACTCCTTGGTGGGCATGATCTATGCTTCTTGAACACCATCTCAGTATGATCATCTTCTTCACTCAAGCATGATGCAGCATTGTCACAATTATTTTATGTATGGGCACAGTTACTCTTTCCCCATGTAGTGTTCTTACGGGACTTACCTAAACACTTTGGTTTACATGCTTCCCTATTCACCAATGTTCATCCATAAATATTATCTGCTGATTTCCGTGTCGGTTTTGACTCAATAGTTGGAAGCTACTGTGACCACTCCACGTTCGACCTCTCTCTCAGGCATTTCACACTTCCCACTAAAAGCCTTCATAAAGCAGAACCATTCTAAAGGTAAAGACTTGCTGTCAAAGTCAGGACTCAACATCCTCCATTTTCTACATTTATCACATTGTACCCACTCTTGATCAGGTTTGTATAGGGCATTAACTTTTTTCAATTGAATTGTATCTACATATTTGTCCAGGTATCCACCTGCTCTTTCACCTAGTCGCTTCTCAAACTCAGCATAGGCTTCACAACCCGGGAACCCTTGCTTACTGTCGTGCACCCAGACAAGACCATTACCATCATCCATCAAACCAGTAACATCAACAACGCCAACAATGCCACAACCATTATACCCATTATGAACCATCGTCCCAACTCCCTCGGAACCCTCAATTAGATGCACATGCCACTACAGAAATATTCCACAATTTCCTTGCTCCCATTCCACTTGAGAACGGCCAAGAGTAAGTTTAACAGGTTTTCCCATGACAATACCAGGTTCAGTGATGGTACTATTCAAAGATTTTGCAGTACATATATCTTCATTCGTGGATCTAAGAAGACGACCTCCAAATACGATCTAAGAGAATAGTCCAAAGGCACCATTTGAGATATTTGACCCCAGGCGAGATCTTATCCTCCTAGAACAAACAATTTGAGCTCCTTCCATCAAGGTGACATAATTATTTGTTCCAGGAGGATTTTTTTTTGATAAGAAACGATGATTATTATTGCCAAAAAAACTCAAGGATTACAATACAAGTGGACAAGCCATCCACCAAAACCCAATAAGAGGGTGACCAAAATCAAAGCTGGCTATTGCACTATAGTACTATACAATGGTACAAAAGTAACCAACGGGATCTAGGCGAAAAAGAAAATTATCCACATTACACAATAATCCAGCTGCTTTAGCCCAAAGTCCCGAGTGAAATAAGATGGTATCCCATATATCATCTACCGAGCTCACCATATCGTGAAAGATCCTTTTATTCCTTTCCTTCCATAATACCCAAGCTGCCGCCATCACCATTAGTTTCCAAAACTCCTTTTTTTGTTTTCGATTACCTCCAAAAGACCATTTAATGAGGATCAAATCTGCCCATTTTCTTGGTAGAGCACTGACTACTTCAAATAGGTTCAAAATTCTACTTCAAATGGGTTCAAAATTCTACTCCAAATCATTGTGGCTGCTCCAAATCATTTGTTCCAGGAGGATAAGACCTCGCCTGGGGTCAAATATCTAAAAATGGTGCCTTTGGACTATTCTCTTAGATCATATTTGGATGTCATCTTCTCAGATTCACAAATGAAGATATATGGAGGAGGAGCTCTGGTCAAAAGTCAACCCCTTGCAAAATCTTTGAATAATACCATCATTGACATTGTTATTGTCATAGGAAAACCAGTTAAACTTACTTTTGGCCATTCACAAGTGGAATCGGCAAAAAAAAATTGTTCAGTTTTCTCTCATATAGAACTGAGCTTGAGCTTGAGTAGGAACCAGCAATGGCAGATCCTAGCACCTACGACTTCTGGAAGCTATAGAGCAAGCATCGAAAAAATCTACAAAACCCAGAAACAAAAACCATCGTCAAGAATGTTCTCCATCCTTTATTGCAATCATAAGTTCTGCACTTCCCATTTCCCAAGCTTTTGGACATCACCAGAATGCCCACAAGAGAGAAAGAGCAACCACCAGAAGAACAACCGCCGCCGTCCCCCAGAATGAGCTCAGTTTGGAGTTTAACACAACCCAACCATCTTACTCTTACTGGCTCCATCTGCTTTCTGCTTCACTATGGCAGCAGTGGTGGTGGTGGGTCGCTTCCTGCCAACAATGATTCCATTGACCACATAAATCTTGATCTCACACTCCGTTTCTGATCTATCATCTCACATTGACATATATAGGCTATAGCTTTAGTTTGACGATGGATGAAAGAAATCATTTATGAGAAGGAGGCAGATTAGTTTAGTTTAAGTGAGCGCTTGATTAGGAAGGAAGAACGTTATGTTTTTCATTTGGACACGGTTCCAGTTGGACCAAACCAAAACCAAAAGGCTGGGAACTATATTTGCTACGGAGAACCTAAACCTAATAAAGAAAACTGGAAAATAGAAAATGTTTACCCTTCGAGGTTTAAGTGTTTTTTTTTTTTTTGTCCCCTTTCTTTTTAAACTTCTTTGAGGTTAAGTTAATATGGAGTTTTGTAGTGTTATTTGTTAAAATAGACAATACCGAGTCAATTTTCATTCTCGCAGAACCAGCAGAAATTTTATCAGAATCAATTCCAACTGAGCCACCATCATCATGTGCATAATCTATTAGCATCCCATTTCACAAAACAATACAGAATACTGCAAAGCCACACAACTATCAACAAGATATTACATTAAAAATTTTAATTCACTTCAAATTTCACAAATAAAAAGGAAATTATACTTAAATATCATCAACAGTAACCCAATTCCAGTTGCAAAAATTACTAACCGAAGCTAGGGAATCCGATTCTGTCAAAAAGATTAACAAATTATGCAGAGTGGCTCAATCATTTTAACCCCATTATCTAACTGATCAAAGTCTGGTGCATCTTTTACCTGTTTCTGAAGCCGAATAATCTGAAAATGGAAGGTAACCTCGTCGGAGACTTCGGAGAAGCACGTGATTTGCACGCCGTCACCGCCTTCACCACCAACATCTGGAGAAGTCTGCTCCTTGATAGTCAACTGATTTATACTTTGTGTCGCAGTTTCAAAGCCATTACTTAATACTTCTTCCGAATCATTGGGAGCCATTTCACAAAATTTTTCAGCTTCTCCACGGAAACTTTTGCTGAAAATCACTGATTTTGGGTTCAAAGAACGTTGAATTTTCTTCTATCTTGTTTCGGCAACTTGAAATTTTGCTGTTTTGCAAAGCTCGCACAGATACCAGGCGGTAAAGCCTTCTGCAAGCCCAAAATGTTGCAGGTCCAAAATGAACTGAAAAGAAAGGAAATTGACACAAACAGCACTGTATGATAGTCTAAACCTTTAGTAACACATCCCTGTGCGAATTCAATCTGATCACGATCTTTATTTGATTGTGTGAAACTATTCACACCCCATTCATTATTAAATACACTCTAAAAATATTAATATTTTCCAAAATACCTCCCAATTTATTTTTTTAAAAAAAATTTGTTCGGCCATATTTGAAGCTAGCCGAACAAACGACCAAAAAAAAAGAGAAAAAAAATACAAATAGAGTCGGCAAGCTTTTGTTGCCATTTTCATTTGCAATTGCTGTCGGAAATGACAGTAAAAAAAAGGGGCATTCTCCCCACTCAATCAGTAGTTTCAGCAAAGACATTCGCTTAAAATCAGAAAGCAGTAACCTGGGCACGGGAAATTGAAGCAACTTGGATGGCTTGTTCTTTATTAAAAAAAAAAGAAATTGAGAGGATATTTTGAAAAAGGTGGGTGTTTTTGGGGTGTGAATCGTCCCACCCTATTCGATTTCGATCTACGGATCTAGCTTCTGCAAAGAGGATTTCAAGTCTTTTAAAATCTTCTCTCCCTTGCACTCCATTCATTGGATCTAATTACACACACGTGTAGTAACTCTCTTAAAAGTTAAGTTAAAATGAGACGATGGACAAATTGATATAAACTAATTTCTATTTTAGGTGGGAAAATTGATTTAATGTCTATATTGATAATATCCATTGTATTCATTAGATATAATATGACATTGCATGAAGTAGTTATTTCAATATAGTCCGATAATGATATGATATGCATCATGTGAACACAATAAATTGATTGGTAATGATCAAGCACCAGTGCTGGTACTATTTATAGGACTAGCACTGGTAAATAACATATTGTTTACTGTGTTTTCACAATATATCACATGTATAGTCTACATGTGACACAATAAATCACATATGGTTTACCAGTAGTGGTACCATTCTATGGCACCAGCACTGATGTTGGAAAATTCTTAATAAATTGATATTACGCACACGTTCAATCAATTTTGTCTTAGACAAATACAAAACATCGTGATGTACTTACAAATGAAAAGGAAAATATCATACTCCCTCCGTCCCACATATATAGATTTATTTGATTTTTCACAAAGATTTAAGAAAAGTATTGGAAATATATATTTTGTGAGCCGCGTTTCTAATTTACTCTTATTTAATTAGTAGAATTTATAATTGGTAGTTATAATTGAGTATTAAATAGGGTTAGATTAGTAAACTGTTGTAAATTAAACTTTATGCCACATCAGTTGGGGTGCACCATAGTATGCACCCGGTGGGCACTGGATAATTTTTGCTTATATATTTAGAACATCCAAAAAGGAAAAACGAACCTATATAATTACGACGGAGAGAGTATTAGAAAAATCTTCAACAGTATATTTAATTAGTTGTAGCCTCTGCATCCCTATAATCGAGACCTTATTGTTAGTGCATTAACAATATGCCATGTTATTTTATTTTATCCTAGTTTGAGTTTGTCGGTCTGCATTTACTCCATGCACATGACTTCACATGACGGATAGAATTGAGATTTCAAGCACATCTATGTTTCTCAAGTTGTAATCTAGCTATTGATAAAAACAGAAAAGTCACACTGCATAATACCAATTTGGGACGAGTTTGCTGAAGGAAAAAAAAAATGGAAACAACGTCTATGACTTGATTGGAAACAGTGTCAATTTGGACGAGTTTCCATTACTATCATCAATATATTGGCTGATAATTGACATGTGTCCCTCTCCCCCACCATTAGGGAAAGATGACCACGTATCAATTATCGGTCAATAATTGTCAATACTAGTCTATCACCCGTGCGATGCACGGGAATTTTCTACTGCTTAAAGACATATTTTTCTTAATTATAAAAAATGAATTGAGATATAGAGTATGGAAGTCATGAAATAAAAGTAATTTAATCTCATTATCTTATTACAAATGATCAAAAATTTTAAAATTTTCTTATGTCCAACATTGGTGGTTGTGCTCGTGGGAGATTGAAAATATTGATATATGATAAACCTTCAATCCTTATTACATATCAATATTTTTAAGCTCCCGCTACTCGCAACTCTAAATATTGCAAGGCAATTAATGAAATTGGATTTAAGGGTGAATAACTTTTGAAGAAATTCTTGCATCAAGACTAATAAAATTTATAAGATAATTAATAGATATATAACAAATTTATTCAAAAATTCGAATAAATTTATTAAACACTAATTAGTTGATTCCCAATTAGATAAGTGTTGTCTCTAGAAAGTATGAAGCACTGAGTGTGAGAAAATGAACTACATGTTATAGTAATCTTGCGAATACGAAAAATATATAGATAAGCATGAACTTAAAATCGTTAATATTTTTAGACCAAACTTCCTTATTAATGATAAAAAAAATTAGCAAAAATTGCAACAAAAATTACTTTAGGAACCATAGTTAAAATCAAAATATTGTTCTGTCAAATAAAAAAAAATTATATATGACATTTTTAAGTAAAACATTTTTCTAATATTTTTTTATTTTAAATAGATAAGAAGTTTATTTACCACTAATAAAAATCCAATTTAATCTCTACAATTAAAAATTAAGTTATTTTTAGTAAATAAGAATATGTGCTCACAAATGTATATAATATATGATATTTATTTTAAAAATATGTAGTATAAATATTACTTAATTTTAGTGAAGCAAAAACATATTTTAAAAGAAGGAAGCTAGAAATTCTCTAACAAAATGCATCAATAATTAAATTTTAATAATTATAATTTAACTTATAAAATATTTTAAAAAGAATTTTCAAAAACCTTTCCAATGTTGTAATAAAAATATTATAATTTTCAATTACGGAATAAAATATTCATTCAACTTTTTCAAAAAATCTTTTTATATTTGTATATATAAGCCCAATTGTTAATGCCACGATGATTACTTGGCAGTGAAGAAATCAACTTCCACCTTTTATAGACCAAAAAATTCCATCTTCTCTATCAAGTTTCGATGTGGGATTCATATCTACCTTTTATAAACAAAAAAACTCAATCTTCTTTATCAAGTTTCGATATGGAATTCATAACTCAATTACTCCCACTTAAAAATGAATTAATAAAAAAATTAAGAAATGCATAAAAACCAACTAAAAAGGGAAAAAATTGAAAAATAAAGCATTTAGATCAAAACCAAACAAAAAATCAATTAAAAAGAACAAAAGTCATGGAGAAACCAGATAGAAAAGCAGATTTAAACCGATCAAATAAAATAATAATGAAACTTTTTGAAAAAACTTTTTAATATTTGGATATATGAGTCCAATTGCTAAGAAACCAACCTTCACATTTTATAAACAAAAACGTTTCATCTTCTTTATTACGTTTCGATGTGCGATTCATATCTACCTTTTTATAAACCAAAAAATTCCACCCTCTCTATCAAGTTTGAACATGAAATTCATATCCCATTTAGGAATTAAGAAAAAAATAAAAAAAGACATAAAAATCAACTGGGGGGGAATTGAAAAACAAAGCATTTAGATCTAAAACGATCAAAAAATAATCAAAACTGGCAAACATCGTAGAAACACCTATTTAAACTGGTACAATAAAATAATAATAAAAGTTTTTCAATTTTTTTTAATATTTGTATATATAAGCCTAATTGCTAAGGCCCGATGATTGTTCCATATGAAGAAACCAACACCCATCTTTTATAGACCAAAGAATTTAATTTTCTTTATCAAGTTTCGATGTGGGATTTATATCCCACTTAATGGACCAAGTAAAAAAAATAATTAATAAAAAAATTCATATCCCACTTACGGAATTAAGAAAATTTTAAAAAGGGCATAAAAATCAACTAAAAAAAGAAAAAAAAATTGAAAAACAATGCATTTTGATCTAACCCGACCAAAAAATCAATCAAAACCAGAAAAAATCATAAAAACCACGATTTAAACTGGTAAAATAAAATAATAATGAAACTTTTTTAAAAAAACTTTTTAATATTTGTATACATAAGCCTAATTGTTAAAGCCGGGTGATTGTTCTACATGAAGAAACCAACCTCCACTTTTTATAGACAAAAGAATTCAATTTTCTTTTATTAAGTTTCGATGTGGGATTCATATCCCATTTACATTTAATGGACCAAGTAAAAAAATAATTCAAAAAAAGGTTTAAAATTGTCCCAAAAAAAAAAAAGAAAAAAAAGCATTAATTGCGCATGGCAAGGGTGCATTTAAGGCGATAACCAAGGGCAATGCCTAATTGTTTAGAATCACACGGCTATATTTATTACATTGTAAGCTCATAAAAGAAAAAAAAAGGCAAATAAACGCATGAAGAGGAACTTTAGGCGGGAAAATAACCTCTGGATTTATATAGTAATAGATAATGGCATTGGATCTTTTGCAATAAATAATCATCCTATTATACAAAAATGGAAAGGAAATTTGATTTGCAACCTGTTTTATTAGACATTGCTTGAAATATTCTGTCAAAATCACAATCACTGAAATGATGATTTGCATGTAATTATAGTAACATGTAATTAGCCATGCTAACTATATGTGCAATCCAAAAAAGTAGCTAATTGGTTCTGGAAAGTAGCTAATAATGCTACTAAAGAGTAATCCAAAAAATTAAAAAATAAAAATAAAAATAATGCCAACATTTCGATCGAAGATTTGTAAAAATTTTCAATTTAATATGTATTTATAAAGACATTTTAAGTGTCTCTCTGTTGCAAATCATACACAGCCCACAAACTTACTCATTACCCAAATTATTTTTTTTTAAGAAACTATATCGGCTTGAAAATTAAAGCTCGAGATAGGAATTTTATTATGCGTGATAGGGGTTGGTTTTTAATGGTTTTTAAAGGTTTTTAATGGAAATGAGGAGAAAGAATGAGTGGAGTTGAATGGTAGAGATTTGTGAATGTGATGTGATATGTGAATATGATTGATTTCGGGTAAAGAAAGAATTGATAAAAAAGTGGTAAAAATTTTTTTAAAATGTTGTCTAACACCCTATAGATAATGAAAGGATTACACCTAACTGGATGGGGGCGTAACAAGCCTTACCTCCCAAAATTAAACTAGTTACGAGTGCACTTGAAAATAAAACAACTATCTAAATGAGATGCAAATGGAGAGATACTACCTCTCTTATACAAATGAGGAAATAGAAAGCAATAAATAAACATATTATGAAGATCTAATATAAGTGTTTGGGAGCAATCCAAGTGAAGAATACCTTTAATTTGTCTAGAAATGTCCTCCTAGCTTAGGGTTAATGTTCTTAGACTGTTGTACTAATTGTATTAATTAACATAAATCTAATGGGGTATAAAATTGCCGATTAAACGATTGACAGGAAACGTGAGCAATTTAATATTGTACTAATAGGAAACGGTAATCTATTATACTAATTTGCATGGAGATCTCATTCCACGGTGCAATTACAAATATTTTGTTGTTGACTAAAATCATCAATTACAACAATCGTAAATACTAGTTATAATTGTTTTTCTTACTTAGAGATATTCTTTTATTATGATAGATTAGATATAGATGCTTAATTACTATATTGACCTGACACTTACACATTGTTAGTGTATGTGTATTTATGAGTATTTATGAGTTTTAATGTAAAATATGAGAGAGAATGAGTGGGATTGAGTGGTGGAGATTTATGTAATACAGTGGGTCCCAGAAAATATGTGGATGTAATTGGTTTGACTTTTGATGTGAATGTGTTAAAATGTGTAAAAATTTGTTAAAAGTTGTAGAAAAAGCGAGGGATAATTCGACCTATATAAGATGGTGAGTGTAATAACTGAGTTTCACATGTATAAGAAAATACTTATATGGGTGTCTAAAATCGACAATGTCCATTATACCATGTATATATAGACAGTATGTTAAATATTGTATATTTAATATTTTGCATTAATTACATGACAATTACTTGCTCAATCCACGTTGTTGAAAATATTTTCTCTTTATTTTCATTATATATATTTGTCACATGAATGAGAATCCACAATACACCATCGAAAATACTCCTACTTTTCAATTACATGAATGAATGTAAAATTATGATTTTTCTTCTTTTCTCAACAAATGAGTAGAATGCATGATGAACTCCGCACGCGCCCCCTATATTGGGTTTATATATATCTTGATATATGTTGATAGAATAAAAACATATTAAATATGTGATTGAAAATTGAAGAAAATATATTAAAAATATAAAATAATTATATGAACAATTGAAAATAATAAGAAAGAAAAAATAAATTGAAGTTAATAGAAATTTATTATCCACAAAATAAGTCTTTAATGTCCAAAGTGAGGACCCTGTAAATTTGACTTCCATATATGTTGGTGAAATTTGCCCCAAGATCAACAACTACAATGGATATGTCGTAATTATGCGACTAGGTTCACTGTGGTTTGGTAATTGTGCCATCAATCCATAGTCTAATGGCCCACCCACCAACCCCCGTTCGCCTAAAACAAAAATGTCAAAGAAACAAGAAACTCAAATGAAACAACAGAAATTTTGTGCACATGATTCGGTTGAGATTGAAAATTTTTAGTCAAAGTTATTATTTGTCAAACACTTTTAAGATTGCTGTTTAGAATTTGTTTTGCAAATTGCAAATTGTTTGTTTCACGTTTCAGCGCAAAGGCTTGGGTTCGATTCGATCCCCCACGCCACCCCACCCCATCCCATCCCACTTCAAAAATAAATAAATAAATAAATTTATTTGTTGCATTTTAATATAGTAGTTGGATCGTTATCAATATTTTGAAAAGTATAAAGCATAATGATGCATCAATCTTAAGTTTCAAACTTTATAATTTTAGGCGTATTTAGATGAAACTTAAGTGTTAAAAAGCTTTTTTCAATTTATTATTTATTTAAAATTTATAATCAATCTAAAATAATTAAATAATTCATATCAGACACATAGAAAATGAATAATGCTATGATTGACTACATATATATATATATATAATATAAAATCCCAAAATACGAAATTACATATTATTTGTTAGAAACACAAACTAATGTAAATTAACAAACGCAACATCTATTATTTAGAGACACAGCAAAGTTCTCACATTTTTTATCAAATGTTCTGTAAGAAAGAAAAAAAAAACCCCACCAAAGTTAGACGGAGCTTAAGTACACCTAAGCACGTTTAAGCTCTCTTAGCGCGCTTTTTTGGTCAATGTTCAAACTTGACCATTTTTTCACTTTTGCAAAAGTGAGGCATATTATGCGTGCTTTTTGCAACGCCGCATTTTTTAGAATATTAGTCTTTACAGCGTTCATAGATAACAAAATTGTATATTGAGTTGTGGGATCTATTCCAAATGAAACGGGAAGTCGGGAAGTACCCAATTTTAAGAATTGGGATGGAGACGAAGTTTCAAGCTCATCGTGGTGGGCGAGTTAGACATGGAAAGAAAGTCTTCAGTTAAGAGTACACATCTCAAATTACTATTCATTATGATTTATATATTTTGTGGTATTAGTATTGTTTAACCTAAAAAGTTATCTTTTAATAAAATAAAAGTTTACTTGAACAAATCTCCACACTAATCAAAGTTGGTGAACGGTCAACCTAATAAAAAAGATAGTTGTGCACTCATTTGAGATTTTCTTGAAAGTTCACTGGCCACAAGAAAATTTATCTTAAGAGGACAATTGACACGATCATGTCTCCGCAGAAAGCCATGGTGGTCAAATTGGACTCGAAAAAATGGAAACTTGAAAAAATCTCACCAACTTTGTGGAATAAAATAAATTAATTAATTAGTGAAATATTAGAAAGATTGTCAATGTTTAACTATATAAATACTATATTAACATATATGTTATAAATAATTAGAATAAAATAATAGTATTAATATAATATAATTAATGAGGGAAGTGAGGGAAAAAAATTATTATATTTTATTTATGTGAATGACTATTATACCCTTGATGAAATTATGTAATTACGATTGTCTTATTCAAATTTCCCTATAAATAGGGTTTCGATTATTAATGAAATTATTCATGAATTCCTTAATTCATTCTCTCTATGTTTCTATAATTTTATAACACGTTATCAACACTGCCTCTAACCCTTTGAGTAATACGAAAGAAGTATACTCTACAGCCAGATCTGTAGATTCATGATGATCTTCCTCAGACGAAACTGTGACTATTACCAATGAATTAATTCATCCTCATCAATCCTAAATAACTCTCTCTCTCCAAATACATCATTGAAAATTTCCTTTGTCCATATTCCTCTCCCACAATTCCTCCTCCTACACAACCTGCTTGGAGATGTCTGAAATCCCAAAATTGGAAAAATGGAGTCCAAGAAATTTTCTGATCACGTAAATGGATTGCAACACACAACCATTAAATCTAATCCCTTGCTAGATATGGAATGATTAGAGAAAGAGAAAAAGGTAAATGATATTATTTTATAATATAATAATATATTAAACTATAACATCCGTTTTATCGAGATATAAGGAGTATACATTATTAAAATCAAATTTTCTCGACTCCATTATATTCGATTTAACGAGATCTTCCATTTGACACCAATATTGATAAGATAATAACTCATTTGAAATATATCAAAATTTCAAAAGTTATAAATTAGTATTCCACCTTTGAAAAATTAAAAGATGGTCATTGAACTTGTGAATATTTACGTATTAATGCCTATACTATCAAAACTTTATAAAGAGGTATGTGTAGCGCTACGCACCTACCAGGCGGCACTGCCGCCAGCAACTGGTAGCGGTTGGCAGCAGCAGATATTTCGATTTACGACCGTTTACTTTGATGATAATTATATTTTGAAGAAATAGTTAGAACAAATTTTTTTCTATAGATATTTAATTCTTGCACTTTATTTATTGCAATTTAAATACTGCAATACTTGATGATGGGTTCAACCATCACTAATCAGAAGGTTTTATATATTTTTGCACTTTATATGCTAAGTGATGGGTAATACCTTCTACTAAGCAGACCCTACTCCTGAAGAAGTAGTTAAATGTTATGCAATTTAATTCTCACAATTTAAATTCCGTAAATTTATATTTATTGCAATAATTCCCATAAAGTAGTTCGACCACCTATTGGAGGAAATTTAATTTCTGCAATTTAAATTTATGCACTTTAAATTTCGCATATATTTCCAATGTGGTGAGTTATATCACACGATTGGTATGCATATTTTCAATGTGGTGGGTTATACCACACGTTTAGAATACTTATTACAAATGTGGTTGGATTAAACCCCACGATTGGATAACTGATTTATATATATTCGATATGAATATTCTATTGATATTAAAGAAGGGATTTGAGCAAGTGATGCCGGAATTTGCCGTTATATGTATTGATAAAATAAAATTGCTCAAAGAATCCCATTGTGATAAAAGAGAAAGAAAATATACCGTGGTGAAAAATCTCATTACGAGATTAGTATATTGTGATATGATGAAAACTGCTCTTAAGAAGCATTTAATAAAGAAATGTTCATTTTCCACGTTTTTGAATATTGATGGAGAAAATCGAGTAAGAGGTATCAGAAATTACCATTGGATAAATAGATGAAAATAAAATGCTCAATAGATCCCATGTTGATAAATCAAAGAAAATATATCGCATAGAGAGATTATATGAAGTAATCTCATCGATGATATGAGATTGTATTAATATGAGAATAAAATGTTCTTTAAGAAGCATAATCACTAGATTTCTATATTTGAATAAAGCTAATATGATATTATTATTATTACTCAAGAAGAAGTACAAAACAGCCGAAGTGGAACATATTGAAAATATCAAAGATGGCAATAAACACTCGAAAATATAGAAATGCGAAAAGAAAATACATATTGAACCCATATATGAAGGGTGCGTTCCGAGAGTATAAATACTCCTTAACTCTGTCACCCTCAACATCAGGGTTCATAATGAGATATTTAAAGGATCCGAATTTCTTTTTCGCTTGACACCAGTGGTCTATGACCGACGGATCTGAGCTTCCACAGATTCTTGAACATATGCATGAAATTTGATGAGTAGTTCATCAACAGTACTAGCAGAAATAAGTATTTTTCTCGCTGAATGAGAGATAAACTTATTATTTACACCCTGATCTAGAAACGCTAGTAAGCCATCAAAGAAACAATTGATATTCAATAAACATATTGGTTTGGTATGAAAGTTCCACTGTGCCCATGATGTTATATTGAATATTTCCTCCAGTGTGTTGTAGCTGCCTGGAAGGACAATGAAAGCATCACTATTGTTCATCATATACATCATGCGGTTGTGGATGGATTGCGCTTGTAGCACTAACCCTCTTTGGACCCATGGTAGAAGCGGCTCCAATTCGAGTATTAGATCCAACTAGATGGAAAGGTATTACACTCAAACTTTTATTCCCCATGATGGTGCGGCCATTATAAGTCTAGTTAAAAGTTTGTTGTTGGTTCCTCCATATAGTATATTGATTTTTGTCTCCCTAACTCTTTATTTAGTTGGTTTGCCATATCCACATATTGGATATGGCCTACCAGTTTAGATCCACCAAGAATACATACGGTTTTAATTTGGTGAGGTAAAGGTTGACTTGTATGAGATGATTCTAAAATCTCCATATCCATCTCTACTCCTATCTATCTTTTTGCACTATACTTTCAACGTATGAACATGAGAGACACGAATCCCTCTATTTAAAGATAAATTTTCAAACCAATAATTGATTGTACTATTTACTTTTTGACAAATATGAAAGAGAAAATGGCAGAAAAATTTTAGTGAAATTACATATACCTGTCGGTGATTGAAAAATAATATATATATACATATATATATCTTAAAAATTGAAAAACAATATTTACAATTACAAGAAAAACATTGATCTTCGCTATTACACCGAGTTTCCTTATATTAATATGAGAAAATTATTATACTAAGTTTTTCTACTAAATTTACAGACATGATCTTTTGAAATAAGTTTTTCTAAACTATTACGTGCTCGTTCATCTTTGAATTGGGCCCATAATGCCATAAGCTCACAATGCACGTATCCACTAGGATGTGTCTCAAGAGTCAGTTGAATATCATCCAATGATTCCTTACTCAATCCATCCTTAATGAATGCTATCTTATCTTCTCGGTTACTGGACACGTGCCCCAAAGATTTACATCGAGTGTCACATGTCCACCGAGCACATTTGTAGCACCCTCCTAATCTTTTTGCTCTCCGTTTCTTTGAAAAACTACTTTTACCTATACCAGGCATGTATTTAGAAGGAATCGAAACCTCACCAGATAATCGAACCTTTGCTTCAATCAAGCATCGGATATCTGGTGGGATTCTGTTATTCATTAGCATCCTTAATCTTTCAAACCTACCTTGATAAATCCTTTTTAAAATTTTGATTGGTAATCATGGATAGTATTTTCGAAGATTTGAGAGCATATGATCCATTATTATGTATAGACCCTTGTTAGGATGAATTTTGCAATAATTTTGATGATCTATTTATAGAATAATACGACGCGTATGAGATACGACTCCGCGTTAAAATAGTAACATGAAGCGTATGAGTTGCAAATCTGTAAAGCGTAAGAGCTAAGATTCCGCAGTTGAACAGTAGCCAGATGTGATGCGTATGAACTGTAAATCCGTGTTTGTACAGTAGTAGACAATAATGTCCCCAAAAGATGATAGAATATATCGGAGAACTATCCATGTAATGAAAAAATAAATCATATTGAGCATTATACAGATACTAGTAAAATCGACATAAGAATTTACTGAACATAAATTCAATAATATTAGTTTGCATAACCTGATTGACCATCCCGGTTCAATTGATGTAAAGAATTATTGAAATCAATATTTCAAGTGAAGAATTAAAAGAATTCTTTAATGATCGTTCTCGATAAATGATGAAATAATTACTAGCCAATATTGGGAATAAATCCCAAATATATCTGGAATATATAAAGGATGAGAAATATGAGCCCACTCATCCTCCATGTGGACTACTAGATATTATGATATGGATTCACTAGATAGTCACATGTCTATATGATTCATAATTGGAAGATTACGAAATGATTTGCTCACGATATGAGCATGATTTCCAGATTTAATGATAAAGCTAGTAAATATATATCCCAATGACTTGAATAAATCCCTGAAGGATTTGAGTATGCACATACAAGTGAGATATTATGTGGCAAATTATTTAAAGTTCTCCAATAAATTGTCAATATCGAGAATAGAATGCAAACTATATAAATTCCCATATTAAAGAAGAATGATGAGAACATATATGATTAAAATCATACCAACTGTATAAGTTTTGATGTTCTAAATTTTCTCAGCATGAGGGGGAGTATAAAAGGCTGAAAATGATATGTAAAATGCATCATACTATATCCTCACAATTAAAATATGAACTTGAAGTTCAAAGATGCATAAAAGATGCTATGAACAATCACATATATCAGTTAAGATGCTTTGATAAGTTAGCACGCCAGAAGTGTTGATATTATGAGATTTCCCCAATCATATATATCAAAGCAAATTATAAAAGATGGTCTTAATAACAGAGGCATATGCTCTTGAAGAGTATATAGACATAACTATATTGTGTAATCCTACAAGAGGATTGATAATGAGATATCTCGATAAGTTATGTCGATATAGGGAAATAAATAAGATTGAAAGTGTTTACACAGTATGAAAAGATAGCGCTACATATGATAGTGAGGATATTGAAATCCATCGGAAAATACTGATGCTAAAATATATGCCCTTATGATTAAAGTGTTCATGCACTGGCTTAATGAGAAATGAGAATGAAACTCTTGAAGAGGTTTCAAATGTATTATTGTATCAGTGCATGCAACGGCTCAAAATATCTACATTGATATTGTTGAGAAATTCATATGCTGTACTCTTTTCCTTAATTGATGTTTTTGTCCCAAAAGGGTTTTTCTCAAGCAAGGTTTTTAATGAGGCAGCCAAATCTCAACTAATATGAAATCTCCAGAAGAGATTTAGGTATATATCTTGATATAGTGAGAAAATGAGATCGAAACTGTTGATTGCATATAAGCACTGAATATAACATGATATTATATAATATCTAAATTTCATTCACGTGGAAATGAATGAAGCGTATCAACTAATGTATATGATACTTATATAAATCCATGAAAGATTTTGAAATGCTTGAAGCATACTTGTATAAAATACGTGTTGCACTCTTTTTCCCTTGATTGAGGTTTTATCCCACTGGGTTTTCCTAGCAAGGTTTTTAATGAGGCAGCTTTGATGGCGTATTCACATGAATAATGTACTCTTTTTCCTTCATTAGAATTTTTCTCACTGGGTTTTTCCTAATAAGGTTTTAACGAGGCATATTCATGGTATATTGAGGACAGCAAGAGAAATCGACACAGTGTATCTATTGGATCAAGTTATAATAGAGACAATGCTTTAGATCCAAACAATGATGATATTGAAATCTTTTACCACAAGTAAGGAAATCGGTCCTCAAGATATGAAATCAGATAAAGTAGTTGTACTCTTTTTCCTTCGATCAAATTTTTTTCCACTGGATTTTCTTGACAAGGTTTTAACGAGGTAGCACGTGAATACTCCTATACCGCTGATAGACATCAGGGGAGCAATGTTTTGATAAAGCAGTATATAACCACTCCAAGCTATCCTGCAATCGGTTTGGAAATTTTTTCCCACTGGATTTTTCTCCAAATAAGTTTAGAAGACATTTGTATTAATAGTCATTCAAGGGGGAGTGTTACAAATAATTAGAATAAAATAATAGTATTAATATAATATAATTAATGAGGGAAGTGAGGGAAATAAATTATTATATTTTATTTATGTGAATGACTATTACACCCTTGATGAAATTATGTAATTACGATTGTGCCATTCGAAGTTTCCTATAAATAGGGTTTCAATTATTAGTGAAATTCATTCCTGTGAATTCCTTAGAATTCATCCTCTCTAAATTCTCTCTATTGTTTCTATAGTTTTATAACAATATAAAATTTTATATTTGCAATGATAACAACAATTAATTGATAAGGACTAACATACCTCTCAACCAAAATTAGACCAACTATGCATAGGAATCCTACAATTTGACCAAGCTTTCACATCATTATCATACCTTCTTCTCCAAACCCATTCTCGTACGCCTCTCTTCAAAATTTGAACGAAAAAACACCTAGATCCGGCGATTTCTGGTTGTTTTCCGACGAGAGAAGTCTAGATTACACCAAGATTGAGTCGTTCGCTTCTACCCAGTGCCTTACTCTGTAGATTTGCGCCCAAAAATATTCGTTCGTGATGACAAGCCCGTAAGTTCGAGCAAAAACTTCTTCTTTCCCCTTTTTTACTGTCAAATCATCAATAGAAGATACGAAATTGGGATTTTTGTAGTTATGTAGATTGATTTGTTCGAATTTTTGGTATTATTAGGGCTTAGCGTACGCTAGAATGGTTCAGTTCATATTTCCCTTTTTTTGTTGATTTTTCTGTGGGTATTACCTTGGAAATAAATGGTTTTTCCTACTGCAAATGAATGTTCTTTTTTTTTTCAAAAAGACAAATGAATGTTTTGGCAATTTGGTTGGTGCTTCATCGTAGCCTTTATTTTTTTGCTGATATTGTTTGATTGCTTCTGTTATGTAGCCTGACTTTGTTGACTATTGTTTTGTTGCCTGTTTGAGATGTAAAGTATGCTGCTATTTAGCTCCAATATATTGTACGTACGTTATTCATTAGACGAATGAAGTGCTTATTGAATATTATCTAACTATTGCTTTGGTAATTTGTTTTTGTTCTATACTCTATTATCTAAGGTAACGAGAATGTGTCGCAGACACTTCACAAAATTTTTTGAAAAATTTTCATTTTTGAATTTTTAAAATAATTTTATGTAAAATATACAAGACAAATACGGGAGTAGTATAGCAAAAAGTAGTTTACGTCGTGGTAGAAGCTATATTAACTCACAATTCAATGAATGTACAAGTTTAGTTCCACTGCATTCAACGCATTTTTTATTTTTTATTTTCTTGAAACAACTCTATTATTTTATGTTAAAAACATGCACAATTATTTTTAACCTTTAATTAATATGATAATAACATAATAAATTCATTCAGAAAGAAAAAAGAATAAATATGCATTAACAAAGTATAGTCCAGTAATATTTTGTTTGTCTTCTCCTCGATAACTAAATGATTAGTCATTAAATAGAATTTCATATTAGATGAATCAGGTCAACATTGATGTTCTATTCAAATTTTAGAAATAATTACATAACAATTTGATAGGTTAACTGTCAAATGCGGGTAAGGAATTAGTTTAAAATATCATCTTATTAAGGTTTGTGTTTTAGGTTATGACTTTACCAAAAGAGGCTGTCAAATTAGACTTAAATAGTTGGTTTGGTTCTACATGTACTCGCCAATGTTTCAAAGCAAACTGCTTCCAAATTGATTGATTTAGGTTTCAACGTTCGAAAATTATATTGTTTAAGTCTAATCGAATCACATTTTGGTGTTCGGGATGGTTTTTAAAAAGATATATTTTATTAGTTATATTACATCCTAATTTCCCTAAACAACAATTACGTAGTTATTTCTAAATTCATTCCCAATTTCATGTTCAAAAATTAATTACATTTAATGCCCTAAATGTTTTCTATTCTCGTTTTTCCCATTTAGCAAGTCTTGAAATCCCTAACACAAGTTTGAAATATGACTTTATCTCCGTCGCAATCTCTTGCATTGATAGTAATCATCGAGGCATCAACCGTTGCTTTCACCTACTTTACTTTTGCTTTCAAACTCCCAATCGTTCACTAGTGTATTCGTCTCTATAAACATTTGTCCTTACATTTAATAGCAATGAAAACGAATGTAATTTAACATCTTACATTATCTTAGCTACCATTTAAGCTAATATATTAACCTTTGTTTCTATTCTAAAACATGTTAGTAATATATTGATAAGTAAACAATAGATAAAAATGAAACTAAATTGAAAGAAGTCGTTTAATAGATTCCTACCTCCGCGCCCTAATTTTAAAATATGTTAGTAATATGCCGATAGGTAAACAACAGATAAAAATGAAACTAATTTACTTGCGTCGCCCATAGTGAAATAGATTCTTAGCTCGGCCTCTAATTAACGTATGACACCAATAAAATGCACAGATAACATTTCTGCAAATATTCTACGTAACATTGCATGATAAACATGTGAACAAAATAAAAGGTATAATACAACACCGTAGATTATATTATAGGTTTAGGGTTTAGAGTTTGGCATTTAGGGTTTAGGATTTAGCATTTGGGGTTTGGAATTTGGGGTTTGGAAATCTATTTTCGTTCTATACTCTATCTTCTATTGACTAGAATCTAATTACAGACACAAAAAAATAAAAATAAAAATAAAAATTTACAACAAACTATATGTTTTTCATAATAAGGCACCATTAAACAAGAGACACGTGTAATGGCGTTTTTGGCGCCACCTACATGGAGGGAAAAAGTGGATTGATTGGTGTACAAATTCTTCATTCAATGCATATATGATGAGATATGACATGCATTAAAAATATATACTATTCACGCCAATCTAGGAGCCATCATTTGCACATGGGTAAGAGTAATTTAGGTATGCTAAAGTTTGACTTGTTAGTCTTGCAAATTGAAAATTTTCTTAACTTTTATGAAATTAAAAATTTAAAGTTGCACAAATTTGCTAATGCCACTTAATTAATTTCTTAGTAGTCACAAAATATAATTTCCAAAAAAATAAAAGACGGCGTGGGTCGCGTGGAGTGTCCAGCCGACAACAAGGGTGTGGTTGGTGAGTGACCGGGTATCACCTGTCAAATCCCGCGTTAATATCCCACCTAAATTCCCTCGAATCTAACGGTTCAGATGAATTTTAAAAATCGTGAGCAACCTCAGCCGCTGGATCCAAATCCCACCTTCACACTATATAACTCGCTCACTGTCTCCTTCTTCCCTCGCCCTTCTCCATTTTTCTCCATCTCTACTGTGCTACTAATTTAAAACCCGAGGTGCGTGCTAGATCTCTTCTCTTCGAGTCTTCACCTCCCTATATATCTAAGTTTATTCGCGTTTTTGCTTATGTTGGTTTAATTTTTAATTAAATCCATTATCGCGTAAATATTGTTTTAGTTTCGAGATTTGGGAGTTGCCGTTTGGGCGTTTTTATTGTTTGAATTATCGCAAATGATGATTAGTTATCGTTTTTGTTGCTAAATACTTGAATGTTACTGGATAGCTGTAAAGATTGGGTTTTACAGATCTGTAATTATTTGTTAGGGTTCTTAGTTGCTTGACCAAATCAGAGAGAATAAATTGAATTGAGTAAAATTTTTGGCCTATTGCAGACTTGAAAGAGATGGAGACCTTCTTGTTCACATCCGAATCAGTCAACGAGGGCCACCCTGACAAGCTCTGCGATCAGATCTCCGATGCCGTTCTCGATGCCTGCCTTGCTCAGGACCCCGACAGCAAGGTGGCATGCGAAACCTGCACGAAGACTAACATGGTGATGGTCTTTGGTGAGATCACCACAAAGGCTGATGTGGATTATGAGAAAATCGTGCGCACCACTTGCCGCAACATTGGTTTCATATCCGATGATGTTGGATTGGATGCTGATAATTGCAATGTCCTTGTTAACATTGAGCAGCAGAGCCCTGATATTGCTCAGGGTGTCCATGGTCACCTCACTAAGCGTCCCGAGGATATTGGGGCAGGTGATCAAGGCCACATGTTTGGCTATGCAACTGATGAGACCCCTGAGTTGATGCCCTTAAGCCACGTTCTTGCAACCAAGCTTGGTGCTCGTCTCACCGAAGTTCGCAAGAATGGAACTTGCTCTTGGCTGAGACCTGATGGCAAAACCCAAGTCACAGTCGAGTACTATAATGATAATGGCGCTATGGTCCCTATTCGTGTACACACAGTCCTCATCTCTACACAGCATGATGAGACTGTTACTAATGATGAAATAGCCGCTGATCTTAAGGAGCACGTGATCAAACCTGTCATTCCCGAGAAGTATTTAGACGAAAAGACTATATTCCACTTGAATCCGTCAGGCCGTTTTGTGATCGGTGGACCCCATGGTGATGCTGGTCTTACCGGTCGCAAGATCATTATTGATACCTATGGTGGATGGGGTGCTCACGGTGGTGGTGCCTTCTCGGGCAAAGACCCCACCAAGGTGGATAGGAGTGGGGCCTACATTGTTAGACAGGCTGCGAAGAGCATTGTTGCCAGTGGGCTTGCTAGGAGGTGCATTGTGCAGGTATCGTATGCTATTGGTGTACCTGAGCCCTTGTCGGTGTTTGTGGACACTTATGGTACTGGAAAGATTCCTGATAAGGAAATTCTCAAGATTGTGAAGGAGAGCTTTGATTTCAGGCCGGGTATGATATCCATAAACCTTGATCTTAAGAGGGGTGGCAATAACAGGTTCTTGAAGACGGCTGCTTATGGGCATTTTGGCAGAGACGACCCCGATTTCACATGGGAAGTGATCAAGCCTCTCAAGTGGGACAAGGTTCAAGCTTGATTAACGCATCAGCCAGGCATTTAGCCGTCGTCTTATGTCTTGCTCGACTCTATTGTAGTTTTATTTTCCCTTGCAATTAAAGTTTTATGTTTGATGTAACTGAAGTAGAGGTGAATACATATTGATCTGTGTGTCAACTCTCTTCATTATAGAAGTGAATTCCTTCATATGTTGACTGTCGAGTTATAATAATAATCTGGGAAAGCATTATCTTCATATCTTGCACTATAAATTGATCAGATTTGCTACTCTGAGTTGATGTATTTGAAAGACCGTAATTGGTTTGGCTTTGCAACATAAGTTTATAATGTGAGAGAGGGACCTATTTTCAGAAGATTCTGTCCTTGGTAGAGAGGAGAATGTCATTGAGGGAATAATTTTACTTGTTTAACACAAAAATTGGTTGATATAATTGTGATGTGTCAAAATTGTGTATGGAGAGATATTTTCATCACTATTATCTCACCTAAAAGGATTTTGATAGATCATGTTTTTTCAATCGTTGTATTTAAATATCAATACACAAAAAGTGAAAAAAACCAATAACAAATGCTTACTTGTGCTAGCAGTTCACTTTTTACTACACAATTTATTAACAATTCAATTTTCAATCAAGTTTAGTGTTTGTCAATAATTCAAATTGATTCAACGATGATGTGGCACTGTAGCGTTGTTTAGGACAATGTTGTTCTTGTGCTCATGTTATAGGCACTACCGCACCAACAAGTGTTCAAATGTCACATAACTACTGATATGCATGCACTTTTTTCAACCCCCATTTCCTTCTATCGAGCATGAATGAGTCAAGGTTATACCGAGGTTGATGGAAGTTACTCCCTTCATTCCGCAATGATGGTCCCATTTTTCTTTTCTGTTCGCCCCAAATTATAGTCCACTTTCTCTTTTAAGGGTGCATGAAAGTTTTTAACTTCCCACTATACCTCTATTTAATTTATGTTGTTACCAATTAAAATAAAATATCGTCATTTAATGTAGGCATATATTTGAAAATGTATAACTCAATGGTATATTTACAACAAAATTAATTGCAATTTCTTAATCCGTGTGAAAATCAAAATGAGCCCATCTTTGTAGAACGGAGGAGCAAAAAATAACTTAACCCTCCTTGAAACTAGGCTCTCCAAAGTCCAACCCACTCAAGCCTTGCAGGTGGAGTTACGCACACCTAGACTTAGGCTTGAGGCCTCCCCCACAGGAGAGGATAAAAGCATGTCTAACGTGCTGTAAGTCAATCAGGGGATGATATGGCGATGACACATCATCATTTTTAAGAAACATATATGATGATATGGCACTACCACATCATCACTCTCAATGACATGACAGTGCCACGTCAATTGAAAGTATGCTTTATCCTCCTAGAAGAAGAGAACATTACTCATGTATGACAACACCATGTTATAACAGAAGATGGTCATCAACTGAAAACATACACAAAATCCAATCTCATCAGTCATCAAACCAATCATTTACATCCTTGTTCAATCAAGGTCTGTTCAAAAACACAGACTAATTAAGGTGAAAAGGTAAAAAATAACAAAACAAAGAAAGCTGCACAAACTGTATCTCATAATGCTGTATCTTCGTAAAAATTTACCCTTTTCTATTTTCCCTAAACCTATCATCACTTTGGCATGTCTGTTTGCCCACTTGACCACACTCGACCATTCCTTTGCTTTCTGACTTCAAATTTCGGTTTGCACTCCTATCTGTACCAGAGCTCTCCCTTGGATGGTCCACTGCATGATTCTTTCGCCTTCCACGACCCTGCAAGTTTACGAGGTGACTTTAGACCACTACTTATAACCAATCACACATCATTCAGAAAGCTTGGTTGCGTTTGGGTAAACTTTTTCCCCACCTAAAAACTCAGTTTTCAGATGAATATTGGTGGGGACCACAAAATGTGTGGTTGATATTGATGTTTGACTTTAACTGGTAGTATAAATTGAATTTTAGGTAGAAAAAAGTTAACACGAACAAATGTTACTATCACCCTCAATCATTTCATGAAACTATATCCGAGTGAAAAAGGGAACCTCTCGAGGCACTGGATATTCTTCTGACTCGAGCATTCGCACAACTTGACTCATTGCAGGCCTTTTGTCAGAGTCTGGGTCAACACATCTTAAGGCAGTCAAGAGAGCTCGTTTTAGGGCAGATGTTGATGGCCTGGTCTCAATCTTGGGATCAACCACTTCTTCTGACCGTCTTGCTCCAACCATCATCTTGAGCCAGTCAACCATATTCACCTGCAAGAAGAGTCGACTTAGTGCTCATGTGGAATCCATTTGATCAAAAACCATTTTTCAGAGAACTCAATTTCAACAGCACATTGGATAGGATCATCAACTTTCACTTTTCAACCACATATTCCCTTGAAATAACCATTTTTCCACAATAAAATCTACAACAAACAAGCATTTAATTGTGAACTATGAGAAGGAACTGTTAAATATGGAATTTCACCTACTAACAAAATTAATCTTCTAAAAACTCAAATGGACATTTCAAGTTACTCTTCCTTTAATTCTGCCTATCTTTGTAGCTTTGGCAATAGAACTTTTTAAGGAAGAAAATCGATTTTTTGGGAGAATGTGCGTTTAGAGCTTCTTCTATACACAATAAAACTCCACTAACTTCCACCAACTTTTTCTCTCTCATTATTTTCAACCACTCATACAATTACTTTATATTTTTTAATATATTTGCCACAATTTTCAACCACGTCTAACACGTGGTTCGAGTAAATCAAAAATATTATCCATAGAACAAGCCCTTAAAAAATAGAGAACTTTATGGAGTTTAAGAATTCATTGTACTTCGTGCGATATGAAAAGGAGTTTAAGAAAATTGATTGTTAAAATAATTTTTCCAAACATGCACTTAAGCTAGGTACTTCGCGTCAATACCTTCAAATAAACTTAATACAAATAATACTGCAGTATCTTTTGATATACATACCTCAGGTGCAGGTCGACTGTAATCGACGGGATCTCTGCCAGTTATTGCCTCCAAAAGCACAACCCCAAAGCTATAAACATCACTCTTCTCATTTAGGAGGCCACTGTTTGCGTACTCAGGAGCAACATATCTGTGTAAACAAGGTCACGACCATAAAGGAGAAAAGATCACATTTCCAAATTTCGGGTACTCATGTTTTTATAGCATATATACTCAAAAAGAGAGTAAATTAGTAGTCCAATAGTGAATACTAACCCGAAGGTTCCCATAACTCTGGTAGTTATATGACTCTTTCCAGCACCGAGCATCTTGGCAAGGCCAAAGTCTGATATTTTAGCATTGAAGTCCTCGTCAATCAGTATATTGCTCGACTTAATGTCTCTATGCACAACTTTGGGCTCAATCGCCTCGTGCAGATATGCAAGACTGCAAGAGAAACCAAATTCATCTTAAGAAATGCATGTCTATGAGTAAACTAACCTTGTGTTTGGACAAACTTTTATTTTTCTGTAAGGTAATTTTTTAGGTCGAATAGTGGTTGGAATTGTGACGTGGAGATAATAATGAGTAGAGACAGGTGTGTGGTTAATATTAAAATTTGACGTTGACTGAGCAATAGAAGTTAATATTTAAGTAGAAAAAAGTCAATACAAACACGGCCTAAATTTAGCACTACAGAGAGATGAGAACTCACGCCTTTGCTGTGCCAAGAAGAATCTTCATACGAGCCTCCCAACTAAGGTATCCATGATGGGCCATAGCTCCATGGAGCCACTGCTCTAGATTTCCATTATTGACATACTCATATACCAGTGCCCTACATGTTAATTTAAGCATGGATAAGAAAAAGGTAACCAAAACCATACATAGTAGCTAAATAAAAATGCATGATTACGACGACCAATAGAAAGGGATTACAAGTGAAATATACATACCTATGGGTTCCTTCAATACAATAACCCAAAAGACGAACTAAGTTTTTATGCCGAACATGACCAATAGCATCAACTTCCACCCTGAATTCCTTCTCTGCTTGTCCTCTACAGAATGGATATCACAAAGCTCAAAATATAGTGATATACACGTGCGAAAACGAGTTTCTTTAAAAGTGATGCAATCAAATGTAAAACTTACAAGTTATTTAGGAGCTTTTTAACAGCCACAAAAGTACCATTTACCAGTTGGCCCCGATATACAATCCCATATCCGCCCTCCCCAATAATATTTTCCCGTGAAAACTTGCCCGTTGCTATTTCTAGATCCCTCAAGGTAAACCAATGACCCCAACCAAGGTGAGAGAGCTCGGGTAGACCAGCTAGAGGGGATGCGACTGTGATAGGCTGTGATGAGGACCAGTTTACTACCATGGAACCCTTCTTCTCCCCTGATTCATTTGCAGTATCATCTTTCTCCAGGCAATTAAACGAACCTGATTGACTACTACTATCACAACCACCACCACCACCATTCTTAGCCTTCTCCTCGCTAAAACGAGACAAAAGCTTATCAGAATCGTTTTCATTCTTGTCCTGAACGGCGAAGAAATCCCTTCCATTGCCAACAGTATGGTTGGCTGAGTGTTGATCAATCCTTATCTCTTTGATTTCCTTAGATACATTTGGAATCTGGCTTATGGGGAGTGTTTCACTGCCTCTTTTTGACTTCTTACGTGAAGCACAAAAGGGCAAAAGCAGGAGAACCAACACAGTAAAGATGCCTAAGAAGATTGCTATTAGAACCCACACCTTAAGGTGAAAGATGTGAGTTCTCTTTGACAAACCAAAATTAAGACTAGAACCCATATTGTAATTGTACCAAATTGCCTGCCAGAGAGAGAATTAAACATTCAACTCAGCAGATTGATTGTTTCATTCTAGATTACAATTTATTTAAAGCATCTAAATCAACCAAATACAAATGTAATGAACCAAATTCATAAAATCATTAAATCAGAGAATTAGGATAAACACAAAGAGTTGAAACTTTACCTGTATCAGATGGAATTCAGATATCAAAGTTGCCAAAAACTCAAACTCAAAATCCCAGATCTCTTACAATCCCATTGACAAAATTCAAGCATCTATACAGACTGTTCATCTATATTCCCTCAAGAATTGCTCCTTTATTCCAGGAAAGAAATCTTTAATTTGAAATTGAAGAAAATTCTAGAGAAACCCCCAAAACAAAATGACCCAACAAAGCACATGGAGCTCTGAGATGCGCAATGTGGAACAAGAAATTGTTGGGTTTGAAGATATATTAATAACAAGGCATGGTGGAGTTATCAGAGGTAGGTAATGCCTTTTCACAAACACATTACAGACAGTACTTAAAAGAAGAAAAGAGATGCGTGAAAATGAAAAATGTGAAGCTAGCTAGTAGTGTACAACTATTCGTTTGTTTATAGAGAAAATGACTCTTTCAAAGTGATTCTGACTGGTTATCTGTAACTTAATTAGAAGAATGTTATTGCTGAAAATTCAAAAGATTATGGGATTAAGAGGCGCGATTAAATGCATTTTACTGACAGTTTAAAAGGTCAAATGAACAGACTGGACAACAAACGTTTGAGTATGATTTATTGCTTCTGGTTTAGTAATTAATTTAAATTCCATCAACTATTTTCGTGTTTTTCGAAAAATGTCAAGTTTCATTTTTCAATAATTTAAAATGATTGTCTGATTCCGAAAAAAAAAAAAGATTGTAGGGATATGTAACTGAGTAGGCTGGAAGTCAAAGAAACAGACTGGACGCCCTCCTTAAATGCCCATGTTTTTATTTACTATTTATTTTATGAGTATTATTTTGCTTTTTCACTTTTGGAATTGTAAAATTGCTTCATCTGTTTGTAGAAAGGTGTCATCTGGTGCCATATCAATATCTTGAGAGAGATGAGATGATACACCATCCAATTTTAGCGAGTAGGACGAGTTTAATTTTGTTGTTTGTTATTTCTTTTTTTTATATATTTAAACTTGAGATTTTTATTAAAAGAGCATTTATGTAATATTTTATGAGCAATTTCTGATTCTGTACTAACTCAATCGAACTTTTTTTATGCGAAATTTGAGAATTTTTTTTCCCTATAAAGTGGATAATATGGTTCTTTTCCATATTAAAACAAAGTTTATACATTAGAAAGGCTTAGATGACCATCTAATCCGGTTAACGTCAGGGCCACTGCCATGTACTATATGCAAATTTGTTAAGACTTGTAAGACCATGCTTATAAAGCTCGAAGATTTTTACTGCCTCAGATGATATCGTTTTGAAATTGAGATCGGATACAGATTAAACACAATGAGGCGGAGTAAAATTATCGCTAAAATTTTGACACGCCACTCAGATCACAAAAAATTTTCCAAATGGTGTAATTAACGCCGTCTTTGAATTTGGATCGATCGCAAATTTCAAAATGACATCGACTGACAAGAAACACTTGGGAGCACCATAACTACAGACACTGCAGTAATAGATCATTCTTGGTACCATATGTTCATCGATTGTATGTAAATATAGCACGATATCTTTAGTACACTTGGGGAACTCTCAATAATGATCATCTATATATAGGAGACTACATTATTTTCATAGTGACACCAATAGTACCAAAACTTTTTCAAACATGATTGCACGAAATTCTCACATCGTGAGTGTTTGAAAGTTGGATTAGCACGCTTAATTCAAAGCTTGTTTGATAAAGTGATGGTGATAACATATCACTATTCATAGGTGGTCATAACATTATCAGTGACGTGACAGTTACTTGACGCTAATTAAATATTATTTAAGATAATATTTAAAACACAATGAATTACGGTTAAGTAGCTCCTATATCACTGATAATTAATCACATCTGTATATGAATAACAGTACTCTTTACAACCATAAAAGCGGTTGCTTACCTTTTTTCAAAACTTTTCAATTCGCATCTTTCCCCATCGAAATATTTTTCAACTCTTTAATTCCACTCTCAAATTTAGTCTCTATATGTCATACCCATTTGATAAATGAATAAACACAGCAGTAGCACGTACTGTTTTGTAATGTACCAATGTATGTCTAAATAGTGGCATCAAATCAACTAATCACTCATTAGTGGAGTAGGGCAATCTAATCAACTTTTCTTTAATCACTGTCACATTTTAACCCCTTGTGTTTTGGGTTAAAATGTGACGCGTCATTATTGAAAAGTGATCCTATCATTATTTTGAGTATTGCATTAACTAGAAAATCGCATCCAATTATTTCTAATCACAAATTTTATCTGAAAATAGTAAATCAATATTTTTATTCCATCTTAGTGAAATTTTCAGAATGATAGCTATACGAAACAATTTTTTCAAGGAAATTATCTCAGTTTAAAAATCCAAATCTAAAATAGAAATTTTATTGATATAAAAAATTATTATAAGGAAGAGGCTTAATACTTAATATATTCCTAACAAAACTTTTCATGAGTATACACTCAAGATCAACCTTACTTGTATCTAATATAAGTAAGGAAGAGGCTTAATATATAGTTAACATTTCTAACAACTTATGTTAATTTGAAAATAATATTTCAAAAATTGAAAACGTTGGACATATAAATGTGACAATAAGGAAACTTTTGGACCTTAGTGCGAAATTTGTGGCTCAAATAATTAATATTGGAGGTGCTGTAATATTTTCTTGGAAAATTGAATAGACTGTTGGAGTTTGACATGTATATTTAAACAAAATCTTTTGTGCATGGGACCAAATCGGAATTAAATATATAATAAAAACTGAAATTGGGTTTATAATTATACGATCATCAATTGGTTATGCATTGAAAGTTGATTCTGCGAAGATTAAAGAATCTTCAAAACTAAAAGTTGTGTTGTAGCATATATTTGATTTGATTTTGCAATAAAAATAACATAGACACAATATTGAAGTACAATATCAATGTCATCACAATATAGGTAATAAAAGATAAATTTCCTAATAAATAATAATGTAGCATGTTTTGTCGTGAACTCTCGCAATCACATTTTTCACACTTCGTCGCATTATACTTTTGTTACTATTTTAACTTTTATTTACTAAGGGCTTGTTCGTTTCAGGAACTATTAATTCTAGTCGCAACATTTGACCAAATGATACATTATGATTGGAGGATGTTTAGCCAAACCGCAACATTTGACCAAATAATACATTGTGATTGGAGGATTTTGGAGAAAAATGTGGCCCACCCGATGATATTCTCAAGTTTATACTGAAACGAATATGGCCTAAAAAAGTTGGCAGTATCAAAACATCTCAAGTATAGTAGACGATAACTAATCTGATAGCAAGCTCAAGACATACATCATGCTCCATTCGATTGTCATAATTAGTCATTTGATACACTGAGCTCCAAATGGGTCGATTGTTTATTAATGCGAGTGACTTATCTTAATTATTATTACAATTTATTTAAAGACATAGGCACATAGCAATCGTTAAAGTAGAACTATATAACGAAAATAAACATGCAGACACGCATTACATAATTTTGGTTCGCCCACATGTGCATATATGCATGTGTAATATATACCTAAAAGTTAGGGGGGGAAATAATTGTGTTCTTAAAGTAAATTTATTGTAGTGTGTTTACTTTGGTAAGGAATGAAAGAGTGGTTCCCCGTAGTACGTATGTATGCTGCAGTGCTCTCCTACATACTAATGGGTAGGAGAGTGTGCACACTCCTACACGTAGCGCCACGTCATCTAAAAAAAAAAATTTTAATTTTTTTTTGGAATCTACGATAAGTGAGATGACTAATATATAATCGCTTCTGAAAGAGGGTTATATGCCCAAAGACTTAATTTTTAAACACGAAAGATGCACTTGTATTTAATGTAAAGAGCACAGAGAGAAATGAAATACATATATATAATAATTAATGAAAAACACTTGTATGCATGTGTATTTAAAAATAAAAGACACCGACAGGAGGATTTGTATTACACCAAATAAATAAACCAGGGCCCCATATTTATAACCCGGCCGAGGGTTGGCATACATAGTACAATTGTACGTGCTAAGAATCAAATGATGGTTGTCCTTGACACGTTAATTATCGATGAAGATAATTAAAGTCAATTTTTTTTTTTTTGATAATATTGAGAAAGTAGAGATCGTGTCTTTGATTTATATGTAGAAAAAAATGAAGATGAATGTCTCATTCTCTAAAGAATATTGTGATCATACATTTAGAAATAAGCTATATTGCCATAAATGGCGAGATGGTGATATACGACTTTGTTGTAATTTTTTGATACTCATTTTTTGGTTAATGTCGCAATTTTTTGACGAAGCTTAAAGAGGCGCGTTGCCATCTTTCGTACTGCATTTGGCCTATTCGCCTAATAGAAGATTGTTGCTGATTCTAGGATTAGTTACTAGTATTTGAATACTTTTCCTCTCTCGACTCTCTTCTTCTTCGTGTGAACAAAAACTCTTATCTAGAAATATTGACGAATTCTAGGGTTTGTTTCGTATTGATTGATTTGGTGGAAATTAGAAACTTTGCATTATGAATCTCATTTTTAGTGAAATTTGAAGCCATAACCCACAATCTATGAAACTTAAACGTAGATGTAGCCATTCGTAATTAAACTGCGAGCCTCTTCAAATTGACAAACAAATTATTGTGTTCATCGTTTACATTTTTTTATAAAATTATTTAATTGTTGAAGAGTTTGTACAATGTTCTACACTTCTACTTATAGCGTGTAAATATCAATTTTTTTTTTTTTTCACTTTACATCATCACATATATGCACAGACAAGAATACAAGACAACTAAAATAATATGCATTCACTGCAAAAAAACATACAATATTCAACAAACAAAGGAATACATACAAAATATTACTAAATTAACAAGGGTGATACTAAACATTGTGCTTCCACCTTCCATAAAAGGTTAATCAAAACATATTCTTGTTGTTTCCAAACTGCCCCTGTCGTTTAATGATTTGTGGACGCCTATTAGCTGGAAATTTGGATACTGTTGGAAGTTGAAGAAAAGGTATAACAAGCCAAATCTATATTTTTTTAATTTAATAATTAGCTAGGTAATTAAGTTAATAATTACATGTATTTATGTAGTATGTTAATTGTTGTTATATATATGTCCATGCACATTGCCGCGTGCGTGTGGATTTTTAATATTCCTTGATTTTGTGGTTGAGGATTCAGTGGTTAGACTCTTGAGGTGAGACATCTATGTGGGTGGTTTAGGGGTTGCATCAAATTTTCTTTTGAAATGATTTGTGATAGCAGAGATCTTAAATTCTCAATCAGTTGATTTTGTAAATTAAATCATAGAAATCGGTCTCCCTCACAAAATCATTTCATGCTACCAAACATTTGTTCCTTTTTGTTTTGCGCTTTTTGCTGTTTTGTATCTTTATGTCTAATTAGAATTAATGTGTGTGCTCGGGATTTGTGAAGCTCACCCCAACTTTTTCGACGTGTGCTCAATCCTTAGAATCGACGTGCAACACTTTATAACTGCAATAGAACTTTAATCTATACCAAAATGTATCAAAAAAATAATCCCTTTTAACAAAAGGAGTCAAACTCGTTAACTCACTCAGTAAAAGTTACGTTGGACACTCATATCCAAGAATCCTACTTTACCTCTAATCTCTATCTGCAAAGTTGAAGATCAGTCTTAAAACTCTTAGTCCCAATTGAATTTTCCCATTGAGCGTTATAATTTATATATAGAGGCCATTTGCCTCAAATATGTTCTCTTTACACATTATCGCTCTCTATCTTACTTTTGCACCAAAAGGTCGATGAAGTACTGAAGATCCTATTCTAGGTCGAGACTGAAGTTGAGCATATACACAAAGGGGTACGTTGACCTCAAAAAATGAGCAGCCAACATCATCTCCTATTTGTCCCCACATTCCTGCACACATAGCACCCGTTAGAGGTCGAGATCGCCGGGAAAAAGAGGGTTCCACCGACTGCGAGGACACTAACAATCAAGTCAATGGCAAAAATGTGCAAGAAATATAAAGAAGATTAGGGTTCTGTACCTTTACAATGGAATGACTCACCTATATATAAAAGGTGGGTGTAATGGGCCGAGATGTGGAATGTGCCATTTTGAGGCCCAATAAGCATTACTTGAATTATGGAGCCCGATCCAATTAGTCAAGTCCTTTCCGAGAAGGCCAATAACCGTGGTAAAATGTTACCGTGAGCCTTTGCATGCTATGTGCGTGTCACGTAATTTTGAAACGTAATCGGGTAGATCATCGTGTTGGTCCATCTAAACCATGTGGTGGGAAAGGAAGTTCAAATTCCAAAGTACCAAGCTTACAAAATCAAAATACAAAGGTGAAGCATGAGCAATGTTGGAGGAGTTATTCGCCCAAGTGCTAATGTGTCAATAGTTGGAAGCTAACACATTAAAAATAGTGTCTAATTTAATAAACTCACTTACTAACATATTAGCATGTAGGGAGAATTACTTCTCCCCACCTTCAAGTAGATGTATATCTTACACCCACACTTACAATTGGTGGAGAGAAAAATAAGTTTAGTAAAGGGAAATTTACAAACCACATCCTATACTAAAGATGTACTTACAATTTACATATCGTCTTTTTCAAACTTACATTTGTAATTGCCATTACCTATTATAAATAATTATTAATTTTTATTATTTTATTCTATTTTTATTAAATTAACTATATTTGATGATGAAAATTTTAACAAAATTAAAAACATGGAATTTTTACTACTAATTTTTTTCAAATTTTTTTATATTTTTTCCAAAAATATTTTTCTTCGTTTCTCTTTTTGTAGTTTTCTTGTTCAAAATAAAACTAAAAATAAATTAAATTAAGAAACAAATGAAAAATATTCAATACTATTATATTTTATTTTTTCTATTGATTAAATAGAATTTATTCACACGACCCCTTCCAAAAAATTTAAATTTTTAAAAAATAATATCAAATAATTTTTTATATACTTTTCAATATAATATTAACTTACTAAAATTATTTCTTTATTATATATTGCAAGATATTTTTTTCATTAAAGGTGATTATTGCAAATTCTAGTGAAATTAAAAATAAAAGTAATATAAAAATGATAACGTCTTTTCAATAAAAAATAATTAATGAATAAATATAATATGTTTTATATATGTAATTACAATCTATTCGAAAAATAATATTAAACAATTCGTATGTAAAATGTAACATCATATAATATGTAACACACTGTCTGATTTCGTATGTGATTAGAAGTGATTTATGTGGATGATTATGAATATTTTTTTTATGAATGATGATTGTTTATGATATATTTAAGACCGGTATATAGGTGCATCGATGAGTGTGAAAGCGATGTGGCCGTAAGAATTTATGTAGTGAGGAAAATTCTAGCAGAACCATTTTTACGGCCATACAATTTAAAGATACGGACGTAACAGATAAGGATACAACCGTAATATTGAAGAAGAAGAGATGCAAAAATTAGCAGAAACTTTTATACAACAGTACATTAGATTGATATGGCCCTACTTTTGTGATTTATGACCGTAATTTCAAGTCGGCAAAAGAACTTGTTCTAAACATTTCTTGCTATTTGGTGATATATAAACTACCCAATTTCCTCCCCAACCCACAAAAACACCCCAAGAACACTCACCAACACTCTCTAAGCCTCCCAAACCTTGTGTGACACTTGATTATCAATCTTTAACACCATATAACCATTTTGGTGATACAAAGAAGGAGAGGAAGGGAAGGAGAAAGCCACCAAAGCATCCATTTGCTTGTTTTCTTCTACTTAAAGGTGGGTAATAAATGTATTCATGTAGATAAAGAGGTAAGTCACTCATATGTGAGATTATGGTTGAGTTTTATGATTGGAAAGCACAAGTTTTCTTTGTTTGAATGCTTTAGGTTAATCAATGTAAAGTTTCTTGGAGCTAAGCTATGTTTTCTATGATTTTGAATGCCTTGATATGCCTTCTATGTTCATTTCTTTTAGTGCCATAATATGTTACATGTGAGGAATTAAGAAGAGGTAGTGACTATCATTGTTATCATGTTTCTTTCACGAATTTCAGTAAATGACATTCTACGGTGTCAATTTCCTTTGTTGTTTGACTTGATTGGCATGTTTGCATAAATTGTGTCACGAATATGTACGCATAAGAGGTTGCCAATCACGTATTTACATTTGTGAAAGATAAACGGCCAAAATGAGGGATCGAAGCCCCAAAATGTGATGTGAGGCCAATATGTTGTGGCCATATATGTGATACGAGTAACGAAAAGCAATATGTGTGATCTGACATTCGTTAGCGCCATTGTAAACACATGATTAGTAACAGGGCCCAAAATCACATTCATCTCACACATTTGCATCCACATTTATTTTCCACTGAGTCTTTATGACTCATTCTATTCATTTTTCCTTTGTTAGATGATGCTCAACATGGGAAGCAGGTTGGAGACGGCGAAGGGTCATCTAAAGCACGATGTGTGAGGAGAAAGGAAGAAAAGATCCTGCCCCAAGTAATTGTATGGAAATTGAAATCATTTGACTCCATATATATATATATATATATATATATATATATATATGCAAAGTTTCGTTATGTGTTTATTCGAACTTCTAATGCTACAACCTTTTCTGTAAGCTAATGCCACCGTTTGTTTATGTTAATGATCACTTGTGTTTGAAATATGGACTCGTGATTTTGGAAATACTTGAAAGGATCAATATGTGTGTGTGACGTTGTCTCTAGCTCCGTAAATGTGAAATGGATCCATATAAGATGTGAATTTGTGCACGTGTCAATCG
This sequence comes from Jasminum sambac, assembly GCA_018223645.1. NCBI lineage: Eukaryota > Viridiplantae > Streptophyta > Magnoliopsida > Lamiales > Oleaceae > Jasminum > Jasminum sambac. Next base: position 21,467,172 of record CP073649.1, read on the forward strand.
TACATTAAATGGATTAAGTGCGCACAGTATGTGATTGTACCATTATATCTTCATAACGGGACGCAGAACTAGAGGGGGCGTTACATAATATGTGGGGTGTGATTTGTTAATCTTAATTAAGGATATTTTGGTCTTTTCAATATAGATAGTTGTAATTTTATAATTATTTTTAATTGTTTAAAAACAAAAATGGTTTCATGTTATCATTCAATAAACTTCAATGTGTGAAATATAAAATTGAAAAATAAGGTATGTAGATTGTAAATACACTCCAAATATAAGATGTATTTTGTAAATTTTCCTTGGCTTATTAGCATTATAAGGATCTAACGTTTTATCTCGCTGTGCACTAAGGACCTATGGTCTATTTCTTAGCATTTTAGTCCCCAAACTTAACATCCGCCACGCGTTAAGGACTTCCGTTATCATTGCACTGTTAAATCATCCTATGTGCACCTCACGTGATGTTTTTCAATTGCAAAATGGTCCGAAACTTTGGGCATTATCACAATCAAGTCCAAAATTTTGAAAAAATATATACTTTAGTCCCAAATTTAATTAAATTCATTGAATTAATTTGATAATGACTAAATAATTTGTATTAAAAATTTTCAACACAGTTAGTATTTGTTGTATTAATATAATATCACAAATGTCCAAAATTTTCTTTAGCACTAGAGACTTACATTTTAATTTTAACCAACATTATTAAATAAATATAAATATTGTACATAAATAAAATTTTATTAAGAATATATTACTGCAAATAATCAAATCAAATAAAGAAATACAAAAAAGAAAAAAATTGATTTTTTTTTTAGTATCAGAGACACACAGCTTTTGCTTTTAAACAATAATTAATAATAAATGTAATTATTATACTTACATAAAATTTTATTGGGGATATATTACAGTAAAAAAATATCCGAATACAAAAGAATTAATCACGAAAAATAGAAAAAATACCCTTCCTCCGAGACCATCATCGATGTCGATGGTCTTTCGAAAATTTTCTTTAATATTAGACGAGCACACATTTTTAATTTAAGAAACTGTTAATAATAAATATAATATAATTGTTGTACCTAAATAAAATTTTATTACGAATATATCACTGTAAAAAATATACCGAATGTAAAGAATTAATGAAAAATAAAGAATAAAAAGCCCACCCCTACCCCCTTCCCAACCCTAACCCCCCTCCCCCAAAACCCCACCACCGGCATGGTAGTGGTAGTGGTTTCGAACCACCAGCGGACCGGTGGTGGGGTTTTGGGGGAAGAGGGGTTGGGGTGGGTTTATTTTTATTTTTAATTTTTGATTAATTCTTTGTCTTCGGTATATTTTTTACAATGATATATTCGTAATAAAATTTTATTTAGGTACAACAATTATATTATATTTATTATTAACTGTTTCTTAAATTAAAAATGTACGTATGTCTAATTTTAAAGAAAATTTTCGAAAGACCACCGGTAGCGGTGATGGTCTCGTGCGGCCGTTTTTCTTATTCTGTTTTTCGTGATTAATTCTGTGTATTCGGTATATTTTTTACTGTAATATATTCTTAATGAAATTTTATGTAAGTATAATAATTACATTTATTATTAATTATTGTTTAAAAGCAAAAGCTTTCTATCTCTGATGCTAAAAGAAATTTCAATTTTTTTCTTTTTTTGTATTTTTTATTTGATTTGGTTATTTACAGTAATATATTCTTAATAAAATTTTATTTATGTACAATATTTATATTTATTTAATAATGTTGGTTAAAATCAAAATATAAGTCTCTAGTGCTAAAGAAAATTTTGGACATTTGTGATATTATATTAATACGAATAAATCTTATTGTGTTGAAATTTTTTTATAAAAACTATTTAGTCAGTATCAAATTAATTCAATAAATTTAATTAAATTTGGGACTAAAATATATATTTTTCAAACTTTCGGATTTGATTGTAATAATGCCCAAAATTTCGGACCATTTTGCAATTGAAAAACATCACGTGAGGTGCACATGGAGTGATTTAACGGTATAATGATAACGAAAGTCCTTAACACACAGCGGATATTAAGTTTGGGGACTAAAATGCCAATAAATAAATCATAGGTCCGTAGTGTACAACAAGATGAAACATTGGGTTCTTATGGTGCTAATAAGTTATTTCCCTTTAGTAAAAACTAGTTGGAACACCCCGTGCGTTGCACGGGGGCTAATTATATGAATTGAATTTTTCTGGTTATTTGAGTGCAAACACTAACATCACATGATTTAAGAGAAGAATGTTATTTTTTGTTGAAAAAATTTAACAAAATTTCGCTTGTAATTGGCATAAATCCAACCTGCTAAAGTTAATTATAATATCGTAACAACCAACGCATACACAAAGATACAAAAAACTCTATAAAAACAAAGTTTGATATCGAGTAATAATAACATTTGAGAATTATCCACGAAATTACATTGGAGAACATTACCTAGCATACTATAACATTCATAAATACATTAGCATTAAAAACGTAAAGATAATTGCACATAGTCTTTTCACCATGACTTCCTTGTTACACAACGCATAAGGTATCGATGTGTGATATGTGCCATCGGTAACCTACAATAGAACAGGTAAGCAGAAATATCATCAATATTGAAAAGTACAAAACCAATCCACAGTTCTCAAAAGCCAACTAACTATATATTCATCCGTACCAGCACAGAAAAAGGATGAGATACTTTGCAGCGGAAATAGCAATCCATAGTATACCAAAGACAACCAATTTATCTACAATAGCTCAAACAAGAACAAATATCACATGAGTATTCCAAGGCTTAAATATTTTGCAGTGCAAATAGAAAAATATGAGTTACAATGCAAATCATAATATTCCAGTTCAATGAATATGTCAATGTAAGATTGAGTCAAAAGGTGACCAATCATATACCTATATATATAACATTTATCTTTTATACAATCGATATGACAATTGATAAGTGAATAAAAACTTTGAAAAATACAAACAACGTACTCAAATAATTTATGCGCATAACACTATAGGTTGCTAAAAACTTCATTGGACATGATGTTTGTAGTTGTGTTAGTGTGGCATCCACTTTCGTCACAAATGATGAACTTCAAGCCCTTTTATTCGTCACCCTCGAGACAATGACATACAGTTGACCATGGGTGAAGATTGATCTCCTCAAATACACCCCAATATTATTGAGTGTTTGCCCTTAACTCTTATTGATGGTCATCGCATAACAAACCATCAGGAGAAATTGCTTCCTTTCAAAAATGAACGGCAATCGTATATCGGATGGAGTTAAACTCAATTTAGGAATTAGAAAATTCTTTCCAATATTTATCCCAGATAGAATCTTCGTCTCTGTAACATGATTTCCAAGCAGCGCGACTATAAGATGGGTACCATTGCACAAACTAGGCGAGTGATCTATATTACCATCAACATGATTGGGAGACCAACCTTCAACTTCAAAACATTATTGGGCACTCCAGAACACGAAATCCTATTCAGGAATTCCTCGCCATTTGTCTTGCACGTGGAATCAGAATTGTAGTATATTCTCAATTCTGAACGATTCATGTTAACCATATAATTGTTCACCATTCCAATATTTTCAAGCATAAGAGTAAGTAGAGCCCATCCATTCAAGTAAAAATGAGAAGTTCCTCGGTCAAAAAATTGGGATATGTGCTATCCACTATAACTTTCATCGGATCAGAGGAATTACGCACCAAAAGATCCTCGCGTATCTCAACGGGGGCCTCACCATCATTTGGCCCACCAATCTATCCATCCACAATGTTTAAGATCCATTCTAAAAACTTTCGCAATTCATCAGCGTGTTCATCTCCGAGGAGATTACTGAGCATCATTTTCTCGCAACTCTCAATACTCTACAATGGTCTCGCAAAGAGGAGAAATTGAAAGGTGCATTCACAATTTCAAGGCATGTTGCATTGGGTTAATCGGAAGTATCTACCTAAAATCCCTACCAAATACAATAATTTTCCCACCGAATGGTAAACTAGAATCCCTCAGGTTGCTGAACCTTGCAAGATCCCGCATCGTGCGATCCAATGCTCAAAACAATGCTTATGTGTCATAGGAGCTTTGTCCCAGATTATCAGGCTAGTCCTCTCAATAAACTCGGCCAAGTGACTTCCCTATTTGATGTTGCAAGTTGAATTTTCATCAACATTTAATGAGATATAAAATCGTGAATCAGCGGCTCTACTACCTAGTAGAAGGAGTGAAGTTATTGCAGTCTGTGCCACATTAAACACTATCTCTCTTTGAGACCTGACTGCAACTGAAAACGTCCTCTACAAAAAGGTTTTCCGCGTACCACCATGTCCATATAAAAAGAATACCCCGCAATGATCACCATGAACCTCATTCATCACTGTGTCATAAACTCCCATTTGTTCAGAAGTCAGGTTGGATAGGAACCTTTCATGTTCCTCCTCCAATTCATCCTTATTGTAGTTCGATTCATTGCATATCAGCATGTTTCATGGGGTAGAGAAATACGAACCATCAGGAAAAGGCATGGAATCATAGTCTCGAAGGCATCTCCTCCATTGGTGCAACAACTTCTCAATTTCAACCAACGCGTAGTTCCTAATCTGATCATCAGATAGTTGTAAAGCTATAATGCATATCCCACAATTAGTTAATATTTGGAAAATTACAGACGAAGAATCAAAGCATCCAAATACCTGGAACATGATTACCTGGGTTGAAAAGAGCATTACAGTTAGGGGTGGGCGTTTCGGGTACGGTTCAGGGTAATGAACTATCCGGAACCGAACCGTAAATTCCGATTCCTTGAAAAATGGATCCGTTCGGTTCCTTTCAAACAAAATACTCGAACGGTTCCGGTTCCGATTATTTTGTGATACATGTTCTATTACTTGAAAATCGTCGAGAAAAAAATAAAAAATTTGATTGAAATGTAAACCCATCGAAAAAAAAAGAGTGAAATTGCTTGCGAATGAGCGGCTCAAGCGGCAAAGAGCCGCCGCTTGTTAGGCGGCCGCAAAGCGGCGACCTTTGTCCGCAAAGCAGCGACTAGAAGTTCTTTGCTAGCGGCGGCTTCTTGCGACAGAAGAAGTCCGCTAAAGCATCGCTTAACGCGACTTCTTCTTTGCTAAAGAAGCAAAGAAAGAACTCAAAGACGTAAGTACAATATTTTTTCCCTATTTTGGTTCCTGTTCAGGGTTTTAGAAAAGGATCCGCTCGGTTCTCATTCGGTTCGGTCTGCCTTGCCTTTTTTTAAAGGACCGTTCGGTTCCGGTTCTTTTGGTTCGGTTCCGGTTTTACCCGTTCGGTTCCGATTTTTTTGCCCACTCCTAATTACAGTGCTTGTGTTCTATATCTTTTGACAAATATTGCGAGCACTTATCCACAACGTTTTAGGTCTTTCCAAGCAGTCAAACACAAGTAGGGTGACAAACAAATTTCTCAATGATATTTCGGAAGCCCAATGGCTTGCCTCGATAATGCCATCGATGTACTCTTTGTCATCGTCTAAGAGACCCCGAGCATGTCAAACTTCCTTGAAAGTATTATATACCATCCCATCAACTGTTCTTATATCTTTATAAGATTTTGGACTACGCACATGATTTAGCAACATGTGCAGATAGTACCTTTAAAAAATTAGTGAAAAGCGTAAGGTAAAAAAAATCAGTTTCAAAAATATTAACGATGCATTGTATAAAAAAAACAGTATCGATAAACGAATGATATAACACAAAAATCGTATTAATAAGCTAGGCATCATTGGGAAGTGGCAACTCATGTTTCTAAAATTGAGAATTGAAGTAAAATATATCTTTCTTCAGTGCCGGCCAAACACTGGGTGTGAAGGGAAAATAAGTGGCGTGATTATAGAGATTTCTTCTTTGCAGATAGGTTTCAGAGGTTAAAAATGATATTTTACACTCCCACCGTCTCATATATATAATCCACTTTTTCTTTTTGGATTGTTCCATATATATAGTCCAATTTCTATATTTAATAGTATTTTTATATTCATTTACAATTATATCGCATCTATATCATTGAAAATAAAACTATATTTATGGCTTTTATTCATTTAAATAAGGGCATTAAAGGACATTTGTTTGCAAATTTACTTTTTCAATACCATTCTTAATCTTTGTGTAAAAATCAAAGTAAGCTATATATGTGGGGCGGATTGAGTATATTTTATACAATCTATAACAACAACAAACTTGGCTTTTATTCCTACAAGTAAGGGGTCGGCTACATGGAACCATACAAGAAATTACATCGGATCTCAAGTATGAATTTTTCTACGCCACTCCTTCCTATCCAAATATAGTTGCTCATCTATTTACCAAACACACATGTTCTTACGAATTACTTGCGTCCACGTTATCAACTGTCTTCCTCTACCTTTCCTAACATTTCCAACCCTAATACTCTCACTCTTCCTAACAGGTACACTCTCAGGTCTCCACAGTATGTACTCAAAGCATCTTCATCGAATCTTTCATATCTTATCCTCAATGGGGCTACTTCGTACTCTACCATAGATCTCTTCATTTTATACAATCTATAAATTAATTAAAAAATTAGCATGCTAGACTCTTGGTTAGAAAAAAAGATATAGATATAGATTATTAATAATAAATTAATTAAAGAGTAAAAAATCTACGTACGGAATAAAAAATTATAAAAATTTATTAAAGAAATTCTGAAAACTAATTCAAAATAAAACAGAAAAATGAGACTTTTTTTTATTTTTTCCAATTCTACACGGAGATTTTCTTTTTTTTTTTTTCAATTAGATTTAGAACACAACATATATTAGTTAAGCGAATGTATTGAAAAATGCTCTATTAAGGGGTAATTAATATTATAGATTAACAATAATCTTCCTATATCTCTAAGCTACATATAGTATAAATGATTAACAATTAAAAAAAATAGTTGCAAAAGAGTAATAAATTTGATTAACAATAGTTTTTGTTAAAACTTGAGTAACTTGTGTCTCAGTTTAAATTGTCTAACTAATAGTTCAAAAAAAAAAAAACAAATGATTACAAATTTTTAAAAAATACTTGCAAGATAAAAACATATTTGATTAACAAAAGATTAGTTAAAAATTGAGCAACCTATGTTTCAATGTTAGTCAGTCTATATGGTCATTTCCCAAAAATAAAGTATAAATATTTGTAGAGATCACGATGAAGTTTCTAGGGTTCAAACAGATAGCATTAATAGCGTGTTGGTTGAGGTAGTAAACACAAGTAAAAAGAAACGTTAATTAAAAATTAAAAATGTATAAACCTCAAATAAACTTCAAATAATTTTGAGGATTAAAAAAAAAGATTTTGATAAGGATTACAAATTGCAAACGTGTGTTGACATATAGATTTAAAAAGTAAAAAATATAATTTTTAAATTGATTTTTGATAAGAATTGATATTAGAAATATATTAAATGATAGAAGTAAAAAGATTTAAAAATTAAAATTTTTGAAAAAGTAATTCAACCCGTGGCCTAGTCTATACAATATGATGGCTACCATGATTATCTTAAATTATAATATGTTTATATTTAAGGGCTATATAACATATAATGATGCTTCACGTGTATTTACATATCATGCCCACCATGATTATCTTAAATTATTTTCAATTACTAATTTTTTAAAAGTATTTCAAATGCCTATCTTAAAATTTGTTACGTATAATAATAATAATAATAATAATAATAATAATAATAATAATAATAATAATAATAATAGAGATAGTAAGATAATCATGGTTATTTATGGATAATAAAATAAGGTAATCAAAAATGTAATTGATGTGCTATGAGGGGGAAAACCTCCAATAAAAATTAAATTCAAAATCAGTCAAATAGTGAATGGAAAAATTCACTCCAAAAATAGTTTATTTATTAATATATAGATTGTGAGGGGAAGGACTAAAATGGTTGAAATTAAATTTGTTGCTACCAACTTTTGACCCAACATTTTCGTGGATATGGTCATTCAGCTAAGGTGATAGCCACATCAAACATGTACCGTAGACATGCCTTTCACAATTGGAATTGCACATATTTTAATATTAATGTGGATAGTCATTCCGCTAAGGTGATAGCTACATCAAACATGTACTGTAGACATGTCTTTCACAATTGGAATTGCACATATTTTAATATTCATTTATGTAAGTCAAGTTTCTTTGATCACTCAATTTCACTAAGATACGTAAATTACACGACTTATCATTGAAACTAGAGTCATACCGTCGGTTTTCGTATGTAATTAATTAATTGAATTGAGTTATTATAAAATTAACACATGGACCACTTTAAATATTTAATTTAATCATGTTATAACACTTAAAATTGAAAATACCGATATTTGTATCGTACAAATAAAATGTAGATTCAGGTAAATTTTTATTTTGCTAAAAATCAGTTTTTTAAATTAAATAATGGTAAAACTTATAAGATGTGTTAAAAGGAATGAATTATGATTTTTATATGCGATTAATGTTGAAATTTCATTTTAATTAAGTAGTCTAAAATCATTTGTGGATAAGTAAATAAAATAGTTTGTGACAATGTTATGGCCGTGAATTTTGCAAGTAATATGAAGTGTCAAAAACTCGGCAATAGGACAATTAATCAACATAAGAGCCCCCATAATGGATAACTTAAGTCACATGTTAGTAGCGCAACTTAGGTAAATGCTAAATTTTTGTTTACAATGGATATGTTAATATATATGTTAAATGAATCTTTTTAGGTCACCTGTTAACTTGCTAGCTAAATTTAAGAAATATTTTAATATGTGATGTGTTATTATTTACCCCGTTGGCCAGTTCTTTTTACAACTTTTTTATCTATTCTTTATTTACCCTAAATTAATCATATTTACGTATTTCATCACATTCACAAATCTCCACCACTCAACTCCACTCATTCTCTCTCCTCTTTTATATTAAAAACTTTTAAAATCCATTATAATTTATTTTCTATCACCCTTGTTATCTCTAGGAAAGTTATTTTTCATTATTGTTTTTATTACTCACTTTTTTAATTTAATGAAACATGGACACATGTTATGTTAATATATCAATTGTAGATTTCAAACACATACTTAAATTAATAGGTTAGTGTTTTTAGCCTGCGCGGTTCTCTAAATTTAACATAACCATTGTAAATGGGTGTTAGCGGCCAAATTTTGGCAAATTTTTATTAATTTTGATGTGAAATAGGAGAGAGGATGTGTGAAATTGAATGGTGTATATTTATATAATATGTATATATATATCCCATAAAATATATAAATGTGGTTGATTTGATGAATTTGAGAATGAACTAAAACCTGTAAAAAGAAGAAAAAAGAGAAAAATAAAATATGTGGTCTAAAAAGTAAGATGATGTTTGAAAGGAAAATCAATATCTCAGTCTTCTATGAGTCAAACATGATCGGGTCGGGCAAGAATCAAAGACCCGAGTGTTGCCAGGAGGGCCTAGATTCACACGCCAGAGCTAGCCAATGGTTCCAATCTGTGGCAAACATATATTAATTACAGCTTTGCTAATAAATCAATTGTTGAATAATATCACATCAAATCTAACCCTCTCCCTCCCACTTTTCTGAGAAATTTTTGTGCATTTTATCGGTTTTTTTTCCCCATCAATTCAAGCCGTTGGCCAATTCATATTTCAGGTACAACTACTTGTTTCTCCAAATTCCTGTTGTAATTTTTAAATTTTTGAATTATCTTTATCTGATTTACCGTCCAGTTTTCGACTTTGATTTATGCAATGTGCTGTGAAATTCAACTTCTACTTCTGTTAGTGCCCTGGGGAACTTGTCTATTTACAATATTTTTCTCATTTCGCTGTGAAGATTTATGAATACTCAGTCGTATTTACTTCATTGAATCGACTAGTAATTCATTTTTCCTCGGAACTTTCTTCAGCAGCTATTTGATGTGGTTCTTCAGAATCTTGTGTAGCAGTACTGCTTTCTGGATGCATAGATGAGTGGCAATTACCTTTCGAATGCTGGTTTCCATGAATTTGTACAATATGATCTTCTGTGTATAGAAACTCTTCTTATATTGTGTATATTACGTTCCAGATGTTGCCAGAAGTTCTGGTTTTTTACTCTCATTTTACCAAGAAACAGAAGCAGTTTTTTTAATTTAAGTTTCTTTGACATTCCTTTTAGGGCATATAGTATATTGTAAATTCAGGCTTGCCAACTCGTCAAAGCCATTCTTAGAAGAGTGGAAATGATTGTTCAGCTATTTTGGATCTGGATATAGACTTGTTCTTGTCTGTTTAAGCATATCAGAAATTCTCATATTTCTAAGTTGAAAGCTCGTGGGGGACGTCATACTTGGTCAATTCTGCAATGAAAACATCCGGAAACATGATCAACAAATCATTACTGTTAACATATCTTTACCTTCTGATCTATATCACGCTCTCATCTGGAGTTATTTTATACAACAAGGTGATGCACTCAATCTTCTTTTGTAATGCACTGAATCTTCTTTTGTAGATTTAAGCTCTTTTTTCATTTGCATTCATGTTTATGTCTTTGAGTGAGTGCACACAATATAAAGAACTTTTGTCCTTGAAGTTAGTGTACATTGAAATATTGTATTGATCATGCATTTGATCACTTACAATGTGTACAAGTCATCTATTCTGAAAGGCATCACATTGAGTTGGGGGTTATGTTCATGTCCACTAAGAAATCAAAGCAGCACTTAGCGTGGTGCCAAGTGCTTCTCTACTCAAGTGCATATTGTGTATACCCACTGGGATGCATTGATTTATAGAAACATTTCTCAGTTATTTACGTGTTTAATTACTTATAATGCATTGATTTCATTCCTGATATCATTAATGCTTTCTGGTGCGCCAAAATAAGATGTAATAAAATATGGAAATTGTTTGCAGTGGGTTCTTTCTCCAAAATACTTCAATTTTCCATTTCCCATAACGCTTACGATGATACATATGGGATTTTCTGGTGCAGTGGCATTCTTTCTTATCCGTGTCTTCAAGGTATGACTGCCTCTCTTTTGTTATGTATTTTACTGCTAGACTTTTCCTACTGACCTGGTTTAATATGTAGACAAGTAAGCCATAGCATGTTTGTGCTCAATTTATATGTGAGCTTGTGAGTACAAGAGAGAAAAGCATCTCATACCTTTAGGGTGGTATTTTTAAATCTGATCTTTGTAAACCCGTGTTTGCAGGTTGTATCTCCAGTTAAAATGACATTTAACATGTAAGAATGCTGGCCTACAATCCTAGTTAAGATTCTTTCATATTCTTGATTTAGTAAACTTTATTTTTGCGTTAATGATTTCTTAGCATACCCTTTTGGTTTGCAATGGCAGATATGCAACCTGTGTGATTCCTATAAGTGCCTTCTTTGCATCAAGTCTCTGGTACGCACTTAGTTCAGCAAAAATCCAAAATGCGTTTATTACTGTAAGATGTTAATTATTTTATATTAAAAATTTTGCTCGTTATCAGACACTACTTTTAGAAGATGATTATTAGATTGTCCGGCAATCTTCAACTGCTCCAAACACCAGAGCTATGAATAAACAGCAAAAGAACTCGTGATTGACTTCTATGCAGTTCAACATCAATTAAGAGCTTATTTGGTAAAATTTTTTCAAAAACTCGTTTTTATCCAAAATCATTTTCAACCACTCATTTTACTAATTTGACAAATTTTTCATATATTTTACAAATTTATTTACTTTTCAACCACACATTCAAAAATCATTTTTCAAAAGTCTTCATCAAACCAACCCCAAGAGGGGGCGCAGCGGTTAGGGCGGGTTTGTGAAGTGTGGTTAGGCGCATATCCCAGGTTCGATTCCCTGCGGCGTCTAGCTCGTTTGTATTTCCTTTTTTGGGCCACTGGGGCGTCTTTCGGTCAAAGCGCCAGGGCTCGTGGGGATTAGTGGGGGGTGGAACTCCCGATACCCTCAGTTATCAAAAAAAAAAAGGTTTCCATCAAACCAACAATAACATTACTTAAAATATCAGTGCATCATCAGAGTTCCTCAAGCTTATCATTTGTGTAACTAAAGAAACCTACTATGGGAATATCTATGGGTGGGCACGGGTCGGGTAGGGTCGGGTTCGGGCCCAAACCGAAACCGACCCGATTTTAATCGGTTTAGCATTTTCCCAACCGAAACCTAATTGGCGGTTCCTTTCAGTGGCCCGAAACCGACCCAAGTTGGGTCGGGTCGGTTACTGCTCTTTTTGGGGGGGGAGTTGGGGGGTTGGAACCGATTGGTTTAGGCAGATCGGGGTCGGCGGTTCATGGTTTAAATGCCCAGCCCTAGGAATATCACATTTTTGCTAGATGGGAATTACTTTAGAGGAAATAGTATGGAGGAATTTATATATTACGTAACATTGCCCAAAAAAAAAAAAAAGTCTATTTTCTAGGTGATGGCTGGTTGGGTCAATCAAGGTTGTTCCAAAATGAAAATTATATCAAATTCGGAAACTGAAACTACTCATGTTAGTAATTATTACCGAGAAACAAAAAGGCAGAGTAGTTTGAGATTGCTGAGAAACTTCTTTAGAATTGATCTATGTGTGTAGCAAATTAGAGATCGCACTGGGCTCATTAACTGTCATTTATGATGAAGATTGACTGAGCAGACTTTATGTATTTACTAAAGCATATTAAATTGTTGACAAACTGCATTGAGTCCATCAACAATTCAAGAGACATTGTATAACGAATGCTGAGATATGAGTGTACCATCTATTGTGCTCGAAACTAAAATGTGACATTTAGTGGGAATGAAAAGCAAGAGATACTATTTCTCGAAATATGGACAAATGGGAGTTTAATTCCCAAAGAAACACTTCATGAAGCCTGCCGAAATTTGATTGATTGATTTATTCCCTTTTTACATAAGAGGAAAACTCACCTTTAGAGGACGTAGGTTAAACTTGAAGGGAAAGAGACATCACTTTGGACTTTGTTGATTTACTGCGTGATGATTTTATTGAAAATGAAAAAGATCAAAGTCATGGCATTTATTTCACTCAAGATTGGGGAGGAGGGATTTGAATCCCATTTTTGGGACAATTTTTCGTAAGAAAAGAATTGGATCTTTATCTCGGAGCCTCGAAGGAAAGATCTTTCGTTTCTTTGATGAAAAATTTTCGATTTTGATTTGTATAGTTAAAATGGATGTACCTATCCCAATAATCTATAATGGAATATGACTAACTCTGGATTGGGTCTTATATTAGAAAGTCTAGGAGTAGTGTTACTTCCAAAACCGATTTACTTGGCCTCTTCATTTTGACATAATACTTCATCTTTTACATGTCAAATAGTAATACTTAAAAATGGTGAACTATAAGTTTTCTTGCTCAGCCAAGGCATTATGGAAACAGAGCAAAATCCCTTTAACCAACAAAGATATGGATTGAAGCCAATCAATCTTTATGTTCTATTGTAAGGTCATACACTGTGTCCCATGGCAAGCTTATCATCTAGAAATTTTCCTGTGTGTCAGCTTAACTACACGCTACATACCAGAACCTACTAGGCTACTACTACCGTGTATACTAACATGCCTGTTAATGTGGTTGAGGCGTTGAGCTCCTTTCTAGTTACTTAACATAATACAATCGTTTCTGGGTGCTTCTGTCGGGGAATATGAGACTATTGAATAGCCATCAGGAAGCATGCATGTTCAGCTTTGAAAGTTGCTCAGTAACAGATTACTGACTCAGGCACACGTGATATGGTCTGGTGGCTTTTTATTTAGGGAGGTTGCTCAATGTTTTGTACTCAAGTGGTCAAACTTCCTTCTTTGGGCTGATTTTCCTCACTTCTTAAAATGGTCAAGGCATCAAGAATTTTAAAAGGCACAAGAATGAGATAAGAATCAAAAGGAAGTTTGATGTCAGGATTGGTGTTGTCTGGAAAGATTCTTGTTACAAGTTCTCCCACGTTTCAGTAACTGATGTAGAACATCCTTAACATGTTTTCCTGCCACAGGTTTGGGAACACTGCTTACTTGCATATATCCGTCGCTTTCATCCAGATGCTCAAGGCCCTTAGTATGTGAACAATATTTCATCTTTCACGTAATTTTGTTCATAATGTTGTTCCAGTATACTAACACCTGGTTTTTGTGATGTTCTAATCATTCAGTGCCTGTGGCAACATTTGTCGTGGCTGTTTTGTGTGGCACTGACAAATTAAGGTGGGACGTGTTCTTGAACATGGTGGTGGTCAGTGTTGGAGTTGTCATTTCCTCGTATGGCGAAATACATTTTAACGTGATTGGCACAGTGTACCAGGTTACAGGCATATTTGCAGAAGCCTTGAGACTGGTTTTGACTCAAGTCCTTCTACAAAAGAAGGGCTTGACTCTAAATCCTATCACAAGCTTATACTACATAGCTCCTTGCAGGTACATATAAGTGGTTCTCTTGCATATCTTTGTTTCTGGTGAAGCATTGTGACATCTGTTGCCATCAACACTTCTCAGGTCCAGATACTTTGGAAATGGGTAGGAGAATGTTTGGTTGAAAACTGTGAAAAGTTGTAGGCCGCATAAGATGCATGGTTGAAAATGAATATGTTGAGAAATGGATGGATAAAAGTAGATGGATCAAACATGTTAGAGTTGACATAAGAATTAAGGGTGTGTTTGATAGGATTCTAGGAAAAGGAATTCCATGAAAACAGATTTCGGGAAAACGGATTCCTACCTCTTTCTTGGATTGAGTTTTCCAGGAAAACCATTGTTTTTGTGCTTTAAGCACTTGTACCTGGAAAATGATTTCCAGGAAAACATTTGCCATCAAACACCAAAGCTGGAAAATTATTTCCTTGATTTGATATTTTCCTGGAAAATATTTACCAATCAAACCCACCCTAAGGGTTTTCCCCTTAGGTCATATGGACTGCCAAATTTCGATGAATGGCTACTATTTTCACATTTTCCGATTTCAATTTTGTCACTGTGAACACTCTGAAGCTCATTGTTGGCATAGGCCTTACTTCAAACTTGTTCATTGCAGCTTCGTCTTTCTGTTTGTGCCTTGGTACTTTCTGGAAAAGCCTGGGATGGAAATAGCTCAAATTCAGTTCAATTTCTGGATCTTTTTCTCAAATGCCATTTGTGCTCTACTGTTGAACTTCTCGATCTTCTTAGTAATCGGTAGAACTGGAGCTGTGACCATGCGAGTAGCTGGTGTCCTTAAAGATTGGTTACTAATAGCTCTTTCAACAGTTGTGTTTCCAGAATCCATCATAACTGGTCTCAACATTATTGGCTATGGGATTGGTAATATTCTATTCATATTACATGCTAGGTCTCTTCCTACTGCTGAGAATATTTGATAGCTTACTGAAGTCTTCATCTTCTTTCTGCAGCACTGTGTGGTGTAGTTTTGTATAATTATTTGAAGGTCAAGGATGTTCGTGCAACTCAACTTGCTTCTGAAAGCATCCCTGAGAGGATTACAAAGGTTAGCTTTTGACGGCAGCTTTGTATTGTTTATTATCATTACAAATTTCATTGATTTGCAATGAAAATATATTTAATTGATTCTGCTCGTTCAGGACTGGAAGTTAGAAAAGAAATCCTCTGATATCTACACACCCAATAGCAACCACGAAGAGGAAAGCAGCAATTCTGATCATGCAGTGGACGAAGAGGCACCCCTCATTCCGTCAAGGCTGTCCCATATTGGAAGAACACTGCAGAGCAGTCGAAATTTGTAAAACCTTAGCAGAAGAACAATCCTAAAACAAGTATCTCGATTTCTTTTTCTTTCATTTTCTCCCTAGTCGTACTCGTACCATTTTGCACGTCAATTTTGAAAGCTTTCTTTTTCTTCTTTCATTTTTCCCGTAATCATACTTGTACCATTTTGCACGTCAATATTTCATAGCACCATATTGGCAGATAGAACATGGTTTTATGTACAATAGATCTTGGATGTTTTCTACTCTCCGATTACAATATTGATTCATAATTTTTCATATCGTGTGCGCATATTGAAATTTGGAAGTTAGAACATAGTGTTTGGTAAAGTGCTGGAGAGAGACCAGCATGCAAAGAAGCGATAATTACAAAATAGCAACTTCAATACCCTAGAAGACCAAGTCGAAAAATACAGACTGTATTCAAAAGTTGGCTACAAAGACAGCTCGTGCAGTCTTCAATAGCATTCTAACACCACTCATGTTTACATGAAGAAGATCGCAATCAATGATAGAGAAAAGACGCACAAAAAGTAAAAGCCTGAAGCTGAAAACAAACTCGACACGATTTACATCAAGTAAACACAAATATGCACATCTCCGGCAAGAATGGATTAGCATAAAAACTTCACAGATGTCACAAATGGAAGCCTCGTAATGAAATTGGATGGCATGCGACCTGAGAGGAGAAAGTTAATAATACAGCCCCGACTTCGCATACAATAGCCTCCTTGTGGTAGGTGCTGGAGGAGCCAGTCCCGGAATATCTCTTATGTCTTTGTTGTTGGGATTCACAATCTATCAAATAACAGATCAAAGGCATAGTATAAGGTGCAGCAACTAAATCTCAATGGCCGCTATATTATAGGAACTAAAGCCATGCTAGATCATCTAATGGTTTAATGACGACAGTACAGTGTCCTCTGGAAGCTGCAGTTTCTTTTTCGGTACGAATAGCGTGGTCCGACGAAATGCATGGATAATAAGCTGTGGGAGTTTTGTAGTGTGGTTAAGATGAAAATTGATACTCGGATGAAAAATGAGAATGGAATGAGAAAGAGAAGGAAGATTAGAAGAGTAAAGGATTTTTTCGAACTCCAATTATATGCAACTCGATAATTAATCTAGTCATTTCAAGAAGAAAATAGTGGCCTCATACGAAATTGTGTAAGTAAATAGATTATTTTGTGTATAGAATAGCATACCTTCACAACAATTATGGCTATTACTCCACATACAATCAGAAAAAGGAAAAGCATGATGCACTTATCCGTGGCCACCTGAAAAACACATGAGCTTTAGGTTTATAGAATTATAGGAAGAAAAATATTAAGCTAATGACCATCTCACACAAATTAATACCAATTTTGTCTCAGGCAGACTCATATTTTGTCAAATAAGAACAGGTAAATATTACTATTAGATATTGTGCAACATTAGTATAAATATCGATTATCGAGTTCCATGAACTTAAGCAAACACAGTACACAAAAGAAAAGATTACATATCAGCCTATGCTACCTGTCTGCCAATCTCCTTAACGAGCTGTGATGCCTTTTTGATGGAGAACTGGATTGTGTCCAGCTCATTGACAATACGACCCATTTGCTCAGTCTATAAAAATTCAAGATAATTCTGTGGTTACGTAAGGGAACACAAGACAAGTAAAAGAAGGTAATGGCAGTGCGTTCTCACTTGGCCCTTCAAGGTAGTAGCAGTTTGAGTTCCCACTTCAACTGTTTGGTGGACGACCTAAGATCAACAGCAAGTTTAGAATACCATCAATGTTACATAATAAGATGGTTGAAACTAATAAATGACCTGTTTGGACCGTTCAATGGCCTGGTCAGTTTCATCCATTGTCTTTGTCCCAGCATTGATAAGCGCCTGATTTGACATTTCTATAAAATAACCATGTAATGAAGACTACTGTAAGGTCAGAATATCCATTTGATTGCTATATGATGAAATGCCTGAACAAAGTAGCTATCTAGTAATTGAGCCCTTGCATAAATGGGAAATGTTGAAATAACTATTAAAGAAGCGGTAAAAAGATGATTAACAGACTAGATCAGCAAGAAAATTTACTTCATTGTTCAGTCTACAAAATCGAAGAAAAGAAATCCTAAAGATTATACCAAACTAATAGCGTGCTTTCACACCTTGAAAAGGCACTGCAACAGTTTCACAGATAATACAATTATTAACAAATATAAAGGAAGTAAACAATCAAAACAAATGGCAGAAGACACAGATGGCAACCAGTCAGAAGCAAGGGGGGACAGAGAAATATATTTCCGGAGTACAAACATTAGAGTTAAGTACCACGTCAGCACTTGTCTTTAACATCCTTGAATTCTAGAAAAATCACTAATACCTGATGCCATTTGAACATTCTCATCAGCTGTCGGCTCACTAGAACCAGCTCCCATGTCAAAGAGTTCGACCCTTTTGTTTCCGAGAGTGCTCGCGTACCTGCAATATCCCTACTTCCAATTAAGATAAAATAGTGGGAAATCGTCACAGCAAGTACAAGGAAATAATTAGTTGATCTGAAGATGCATCAGCACATCAATTTCGAGTAATCAACCATCAACCATCAAAGAGTAAGGTAACTTGATTGAGAAAGTCAACTTACGTTTTTCTCAAAGCCACATATGAATTCAACTCTTTGATCTGGAAAAGATAAAATAAAGAAATTTTTCATAACAATAAAGCACAGCAGTAGAAATTTTTCATAATAATAACCCACGGCAATATTCAGGTGCACCAGCATGCATCTGTGCCCTTATTTTAATGACCAGCCAAAACAAAACAAGAGAAGGAGAACTATATTGAAATCGTCAAAAACATTTCAGCTTCAATGCCACTTGGTTCTTGTTTGAAAAACATTTTGCCAAAATCATTTTTTTCTCATTTCACCCATACAACCATACACACTACAAAAAAATATTATTTTTCATGCTTTTCCGTAAACTCCCTCAGTTTTAAGCCACACGTTTCCAAACAAGTGCTTCTCTTTCCAAAAAAGTTCTAACAAACAGGGTCTTCATCAGTTTCCTTTTCTAAATGTGTGTGTTCATTCCATCTCGATGTCAATTGCCACCAACATTCAGCAAGTGGAGTGTGTGCGGCAAAGTGAAGGAAGTGTGAGAAGAGTGATGAATTGAAAATTTAGAGGAAAAACCAAAGAACACGTTCCATGATTAATAAACTAAAACATTTTAGCCTCAGTGTGCATGGTACATTTTCTAGTTTAAACTAAAATTCAAAACTTACCATCCCTTGCTTCACATCGTTGAGTTGCTTGGTAACCTCCGGAGGGTTTCTGCTTTCTTCATCTTTAATTTCACGATCAAATTCTTTAATCAGCCTAGAAAATATAGCACCGATGCATCAATATGAAAAATAATAATAATAATAATAATAATAATTAATTAATTAATTAATTAATTACTTAGGAGGCAATATATCTGAAAGAGCAAAACGAATAAATGTTGTCGGTCTTGTAGAATAAAGAAGATAGCCAATTTATGATCAACGGTAATTAATGCTACTATACATTAATGCTGCAACGTGGTCATCACTTTTATGTTGTTACTGTAGAGGATCATGATTTCTCAATTGAATTTCTTTCCATTAATCACCATTTTAATAAATCTTTTTGCACCGTACATGAGTTCCAACTAAGTCCCTTGACAGACCTAGTACATATAAAAGAGAAATCATGGTGGGGAAGGGGAGAAGGAGGTATCCCGTACACCATCCCTTCCTTCATCAGGAATGGGGCTGCCAGAGATGTAAAGTTGTAAACAGCGTTTCATCCATGCCAAATCAAATGAGAAAGGATTAAGCCTATCCACCCCTTTTTGCAATTACTAGCGGCCTTGCCCCCTTGAGTTGATGTGAAGGACACTACAACCAGTATTCCATTTTTTCCAGGAAGCAATCCGTACCTTTTACACTCTCTCATCTTTCCTGTGAGCTCCTCCAGCTGCTTACTTTGTCTACTGGAGTCTTTAATCTTATCCAGCTTCTGAAAGCCATTTCTGATTAAAATAAAGAAAATTTCATGAGTTTACAGTCTTACAGATGCTATCATAAATGGATTGCACCAGAAATTATGAAATATCAAGGGTGGATAGAACGGAAAGTAGATTTTCATCATGAATAAACTGCAATTTATCCAAGAAATGAAAAGGTTTGCATAATAGGAGAATCACACTGATGATTTATGAAATCCAAATATTCTAAATTACACATAGGCCATATGGGATGGAATACACCTTTTCAGCCAGTTAATATCTTTCTCTACAAACATATGCATTTTGCAGTATCACATATGATAACAAAGGTTGCTGAATGTGAACCTACCAACCACGGTACAAAATTGTGATAAAATCCTAACGGGTTAACCGATATGACCTTATAAAGCATTTTTTGAAGTTTAAAAAACTTGATGACCCCTTCAATAGCAAAGTATTCATTTAAGACATCCCATATATTAAGTTTGCCTTTATTCATTTAAGACATCCCTCACTTAAACTCAGATTAAACTCTGATCCAAGCCATATTTGTGAGAACACATCTCCTGATGTCCAGTAAAAGTATCTAAACCAAAAGCCACGACTAATCAATGCTCGGCCCAGAGAAGCAAACGTCATAGTGTCACATCTATTCGGGAAAAACAAAAAGTAAAGATCAATGACATTACAATTCAGTAAACGTCTACAATCAATCCACGTGATAAAACAACCATTACGGCAAAAAACTAAGGGCTGAAGAAAGGAGAATTACCCGAGGGCACGCATAGTATCACGAATTTCACCGTGGATCTGCTCCATTTGAGGGTTCATCTGCAACTCCACGTTCGCCATCTCACGCTAATATCCTTCCTCGTCCCTTTCGGTTTTATCTCTAGTTCATTTACAGACGGTAAAAGAACACTGGAAAACGAAATTCCTCACCGGAAAATCACGAATACAATCAACACAGCTGCCAAAATTAAATGAACAATCTTTTCCCAAATTCAACCCCGTTATCACCTGCGATCAAATGACAATCAACCTGGCTTATTTCTAGGGATGTAACCTTGATAGCACGGTTTTGAATTTCAAATTTGAAACAAAACAAAGAATTCACCGAAAGAGGAAAAAAATTGAGATGGTTTAGGGTTCTAAATGTTGTTGTGGAGAGAGAAAAGGCATGTTTGTTAGGGATTGTGATGAACGCGCGGACGAATCACAGGCTGGCTAGCAAAGGCAGTTGGGTCCAACTTAAAACTCATGCATCACTGTTGTTTTCAAATTTCCATCCAACGGGATCAAGTAATCTGATTTTTCACTATGTGATATTTAATTTATTATTTTAAATTTCACGTTTAAAAAGATAATGCCCTGTTCTCCCCATATTAAACATAAGTTATTCGAACTACGTATTAGATATATGGTTGAAAATTAAGGAAAATATATTAAAAAATATAAAATAATTGTATCAGTAATTAAAAATAATGATAGAAAAAATATTAGTCAATTAACTGTTACATTTCCAATTATTGTTAATTAACTGTTACATTTCCAATTATTGTCATCAATTAACTGTTACATTTCCAATTATTGTTAATTGATAATTAATCATGATGAATATCCTTAGTATGAGAAAATAAAAATATTGCTATACAAACAATTTAATAGACGATGATGTGATTTAGGTTATGGTGATCAATTTTTCAAATAATGTGATGCGTGAAATAATAGATTTTTGTTGCTCAATTGTGTGTCAGTGTGTGAATTTGTTTATGCATGTAACAAAGTTGTTTAAGGTATCTTTTGATTACAATTATAAGTAATTATTATGCCTCAAATTTGTTATTTTTAGTGGTTGATTGATAAAGATATCATGTAGTCGATTGGCAAAACAACATTAGTATTTTTCATAATATTATTTCTAGATTTTAACTATACATATTCAAAAACTACATTATGAATAATCCCATTACGGTAGTGTGTATGTAACTAGTGCCTGCTCATAATTGAGGGACGAAATAAAAATGAAACATGATGACCAACTTTACAAGTAGCTCAAAGTTGAGTGGCCTAGGCAGCATTTAGTTATACAAAATTATCGGCCGAATCGTTCACTTCATATGAAGTAGTTAATTGGACAGGTGTATGTTTATAATTATTCTATTCTATTTTATAATAAAAATAAAATATATGCCGTCCCTACAATGGAGAATAATATCGATACAGTATTACATTTAGCATAATAATTAATATAATAATAATATAAAATTTAAATTCCCTGTCCAGATTATAGAGGTTGCAATGGTCACAATTGTTGATATTCCTTTCATGCAGAATGTTGGTAGAATCGATTACAAATAGAAATGTAAAAGGTTTTGGAAGAAATAGAGGGGTGGGGTAACATTTATTCATGATCATTTAAATAATTAAATTCGATACAATACTTCAATAATAATAATATTATAATAGTAGTTATTAATTTCTAGAAAATAAATTTTTTAAATATACATTTTTTGCTTAGAAAAATACATTTCTCATCTTGTAATATGTGTTATGTGATAAATAATTATTGAACATAAGAAATCATAGTATTGAGTGGAAATTTGATAATTCTTGTAAACTCATTTTCATTGTCAATATTGCATCATCGTAGCAAGTTAATTTTGAAACATTGAAAAATTGAACCCAACCCGACCATACTCACCTTTGTGTTATCTTGTTCACTAACATATACAAGGGTTATTTTATTATAATAATTATAATTATTATTATTATCAAACGAGTGGAGTGAGTGTTTCTCCCACTACTACTGTAAAAAATGAAATATCCGTCCCATTCCGTCTTCATCTCGCTCTCTCGCTCTCGTCCTTCTTCCCCTCCCCTTCAACCTTCCTCCTCCTCCTCCTCTCTTCCTCCTCCTCCTCCTCCTCCTCCACCGTCGCCCCTCCGCTCGTTCCCACCGGTGAAAACGGTATACTAGTTATTATTATTCCATTACTTAAAAACTGACATGCTAACTTTATTATGTTTGAAAACGTAAATAATTATTAACATTGTGTAAATTATTATTTACCTAAGTAGTTGTCGAATATAGTTATCTTCTTTTTTTATTTTTTTATTTTTATATTATATATGAATGAGAGGGTTGTTGAATATGTTCGATACACTTGTTGAATTCCTAAGACTTTAAAGTTTTAAAATCCTCGTCTTTTCTGTTTTGGTGCTATTAGCGTCAATATACGCTTTTTCTAAATTGGCCCAGCCCATTTGCCAGCCCTCATCATTCTTCCCTCCTCCTTGCTTCGCCTCTCTCTTATCTCCCTCGTGCTGATCAATGTACACTGCTTTTTATATACACGAGAGGTATAAGGACCCAACAATTGGCTTCGATTATCTGCATGCAGGACCACTGTAAACAGCGCCCCATCTTTCACCACCATCAATGTTTCTGCAATTGAAGATGTGCCTGTTTTGAATTAAATCAAAATTTCACTGAAATCGACCATAATTGGGACTCAAGACGGCGTTACATGACGGCGAAGAAGGCGTGGGAAGGTTTCTCCAAGGAGCTAATCGAGGAGGTTCACAAATGGGGTTCCATGAAGCAAACCGGCGTCAGCCTCCGTTACATGATGGAATTCGGGTCACGACCTACGACCCGAAATCTCCTCATTTCTGCCCAGTTCCTCCACAAGGAGCTCCCGATTCGGATCGCTCGCCGAGCTATTGAGCTCGAGTCCCTCCCTTATGGCCTCTCCCACAAACCCGCCGTTTTGAAGGTATCCTATATTCCCCTTTTTTTTTTTGCTTGGGGGTTTCAATTTCAGTCTTCAGAAATGAGTAGCCAAAATGACTAAGATCAAAAATGGGTTTCGATTTTTATTCCTAAAGGAATCATATCTCGAGGGGTAAAGGGAGAATCTAGTGTAGATTAACGTTTTTCACTTTTTCCCCTCTTTTCAGTTTTTCTCTATCTAGTCATTTTTTTATCATTATATCACTTCATGGGTTGTCCCTGGTGTGCAGTAAACATTCAGCCCACGTGGATAATTTTAGTATTTAATTCTATACCTAAGTGATTATTTATAATGGATTTTAATTTTCTTGAATAGTTTATTAATGTTGCTTCTGGTTATGCATTGGTAACTCATGATTCTGGTTGATTGGTCTGAAATTTAGCTGACTTCTTTAGATGAAGGGCAAGTACGGTGAATAGTGATTTGTTGAAGAAAGATTTTATATCAAATGTATAATGAACTAGCATTTCTTGATCTTAATCTTTTCTTTCCAGGTTAGAGATTGGTATGTGGATTCCTTTCGCGATCTTAGATCCTTCCCTGATATTAAGGATAAGAACGATGAGTTGGACTTCACCCAAATGATTAAGATGATAAAAGTAAGGCATAACAACGTGGTGCCTATGATGGCGTTGGGAGTTCAACAGCTAAAGAAGGAATTGAATCCTAAAATTGAATACTGTGATCTGGATGATATCCAGCAGTTTCTCGATCGGTTCTATCTGTCAAGAATTGGGATTCGTATGCTTATTGGTTAGTCTCCGTTCTTCCCTTATTTAATTGAGTAGCATCAAATGAGCAAATTCTCATTCGTGTTGAAGAAATTTATGCCAAACGATGACTTGCTAACTCAGGGCAGCACGTGGCATTGCACGATCCCAATCCTCCCCGAACACTATTGGTTATATACATAGTAAAATGTCGCCTGTTGAGGTTGCAAGAAATGCTAGCGAGGATGCGCGTTCCATTTGCTTACGGGAGTATGGCAGTGCCCCAGATATTAACATCTATGGGGATCCGAACTTCACATTTCCGTAAGTTTGTAATTCTAGTGTTTTTTCCTTCCTTTTTGTGTGTGCGTGTGTGAGAGAGAGAGAGAGAGAGAGAGAGAGAAACTTCATCTTTTTGCTTCTATGGCAGTTATGTACCAACACACTTGCATTTGATGGTTTTCGAGCTGGTCAAGAACTCCCTACGTGCTGTGCAAGAGAATTTTATGGATTCGGATAAGGTCGCTCCTCCTATCCGTATAATAGTTGCTGATGGGTTGGAGGATGTTACCATTAAGGCATGTTCTTTTTTACCTCTTATCTTCTATTGAATTGAGAATCTATATGTTTGGCTAGGTGATACTCATTCTGTTTTTCTCCAGTTTTTCCAAATCACTTTGCACTTTCCAATACTTTTTTACCACTCATTTTTCACTTTCTACTTCGGTACTTCCTAGAATCACCTAAAGAAATACTTACCAGATGTGTTTGACAACACGTTGGTAATTCTGGAAATGTGAGGATGAAAACTTGAAAAGTGATGCTGGATGTTGTGACAAGGAAAAAAAAATGATTTTAAAAACTTTTTGCTTAGTATTGAATCAGAATATTAGTCCACAACAAGTTGATTATTTTGTTATTAATAACTCATTATTACTTAGGTCTCCGATGAAGGTGGTGGAATACCAAGAAGTGGTCTTCCTAAAATATTTACATATCTCTACAGTACTGCAAAAAATCCCCTAGAGTTGTACTCGGACATTGACCTGGGAACCATAACAACCATGGCTGGTTATGGTTATGGACTTCCTATAAGCCGTTTATATGCAAGATATTTTGGAGGCGATTTGCAAATCATCTCCATGGAAGGATATGGTATGTTAATCATCTCTGTTTTACTTCCCATACTTTATGAGATGCTTGTGAGACTTTTTTGAAAGTGCCCGGTTGGATTTCTTGATTCGTTATCGGCCTAAAGTTAACATAGTACAAAATGATGGGTTTAAAGTTGCCCGATTGTTTCATATTTTCAGTCTTGAAGTTTGCACATGCTTATATGCTTCAGTCTTGTCAATTTTTGAATCTGTGGTCTCTGTTTTACAGGAACAGATGCTTATCTTCATCTCTCTCGGTTGGGAGATTCTCAAGAACCTTTGCCTTGAGAGCATAACTATTGCAAATACGTGAATTTGAAGAATTTGAATCCTGATTGTAGTGGAAAATATTGCAGTTCTTGTCTAATTGTTTGTATAAATTGCATGTATATGCTATACAGGTATACATTTTGTGGGCAAGAAAATATTTCCAATTGCATAACATAAATATTTCACTCGTCTTTGCTCATAACTGTTCCAAGGTTAGGCACGAAATCGCCCATCGCTGTCTTTGATTTTAAAGGTAGGATTATATTCTGCTTCATCCAAGCTTCCCTAAAGTTTAGTATTGCTATGTAATTCCCTTTGTTTGTTTGCTCAATTTAGAAATCACTAAATATAGATACAAAAAGGTTTATGTCATACTTTACGTATAAATTTACCGTCCATTTGCTGCAATTTCAACACCCAATCTCTGCTTAGAGATTACAGACAAATCTTGAGATCCTACTCCGAATGATTCTTATCCAACTAGAGAATTATAATCCTCCAAAAACAAAAATAATAACAACAATCATAATAATGAATGACTGAATAAATAAATAAAACAAAACAGAAACGGAAAATCTTTATTAATTTGTATTTTAAAAACACAAACACACAACAACATCACAGATGGCTAAAGAGAAGAAAAAACGAGTTTTAAATTCAGGAATGATCCAGAACCATCGATGGTGCTGTGTCAGGAACGATCCAGTTATGGCACCATCGATGGCATTTTAGGATTCGATTCCATTTGAAATCAGGGACCAGGATCTGGAATCAAGACGGCGATGGGAGTTTAATTTTTGAATTTTTCGGCGACCGTGGCCACCGATCAAAGTTTTAACACTATATTTGGACAAAAAATAGTGCCAAAACTTTGACCGGTGGCCACGGCGGTCACGGTGTCGTCGGAAAAAATTCAAAAAATTCCTGGAACTTCCCATCGTCGTACTGATTCCAGATCCAGTCCAGATTTCAAAACGGAGGTCGAATCGACCCCGAAAATCATCGATCGTAATTACGGCACCATCGATGGCGCTCGAACATTTCCGAACTACGAGAAAACCTAACAGCCGACCAAAATTACTGAGTAGATGAAATTGGTCTTTTTCTATTGCTTAACAAATTAGCAAGGCTGGACTATAGTCGCGGCAAGTGCCTCGTCGTTTTCCTTTAGAAAAGTTGAAAATATGTGCACTCTGAAATCAAATTGACATTTGACAATTTACCATTTTGCTCCCTTTGATCAAGTTACTCTTCAATTTATTCTATCATTAGTTGGCCTTCGGTTTATTCTATCATTCATTCTACATATAGGACAACACCGATAATGGCTATTAAAAAACATTGAACTTGATGATTTCGGGCAAATTTTGTTTTAGAGGTAAAGACGGGATCAAGATCGAGAATCAAACATAAATGTGGTGAACCAATTATTAATGCGGTTAATTTCACATATAGCAAATAATCACTTAAGTCGCCATTGGAGGGAATGAATTGAAACTTTAAAGTACCCGTCAAAGATCATTCTTGAGGCTTCAGCTCCAACATCGGCAGTGGGGTGGGAGTATCAAATCGAGTTTGGTATTCAAGTGATTGAATAGTAAAAATTAATTTTTAAATATTTAAAAAAAAAAAAAAAAGGAACACCTGTACTTTAATACCAATCGTGGCAATCCAATAGAAAATCAAACCTTGTTTAATAGAACCAACAATTTATGGTGGAGCCAACCAAAAATAAATAACTAACTTCTCTCCACCATTATCATTTTCTCAATTCTAAATATCATCAACTTCAATTCTAATTCGGATCTCGCCACCATCAACCAGTCAACCACCACTACTTGGACTCTTGGCGACACTATCACACTGTCAGCCACCACAAATTCGACATCCATTGCCACCACCTGACTGTCGAATCACCACATCCAAAATTAAACCTCCACACCACCGCCGCCTATAGCCTACTAGAAGTCTAGAACCACAACCATCATGGTGCCACCATCAAGAATAGCGGCAAGCCTAAAGTTACGCGACCGATTGGAGCTCCTTATTTAAACTCGTACAAAAATGGCCCTAAACATCAAACTCATTAAAGATCTCCAATATTAAGTTCCTCTAAGCCACCAGGCGCCCAACATCTCACAATCAACCCTGTTTTTCATAGCTCGTTTTTAACTAGTAATTCTCTAGCACCGAATTAATTAAATCATACATGCACCATGTTTAATTTCATGAAATTAGGAAACTGAACTTCAATAAGAAGAACCATTGATAAAGTTCAACAAGTTTTACTCCAATTTCAATCCATACTCCAAATTTTATTAAAAATAATAAATAAATAAATAAATAAAAGGTTAATCCCTTATATTGCAAGGTTGTATAATCCAATCATACAGTAAAGTACACAATACTATATATAACTGATTTAACTGTCATCATTGATCTTAATGACTCATCTCAGCCTCTCTTCTCAAAAAACTAATTAACCACCCAAACTCAACATATCCATTCCCATCCCAAAAATTATTACTAGCCATCCTTAATCTATTAAAAAAACTATGCCCTCCATGCATACCTATAAGAGTCAAATTGAATTCTTTATCACTAAAATTAATAATAATAACCAAAGGTAGCCAAGATGAACAAAGTTCTTTTAGGAGTCGATTCTCCTCATCATCGGAGCACTTATCAGCCTAATCTCCGCAGTTCCACATCATCTTTCGACCCCAGACGAGGACCACCGGCTGCTCTCCGCCACCACAAAGCCGGTTTCTTCAGTCTGTTCTCAAACCAATCACAAGGAGGCATGCATTGATAGCATGTCGTCCCTGTCAAACAATGCTAGCGCCAAACCGAATGATTTTCTCAGGACTGCCATTAATGTAGCCATTAAAGAGGTGCAGGCTGCAAAGAATAGGTCTCTAACAATTGGACGATCAGCTAAGAACCCACTGGAAAAAATGGCTGTCGATGATTGTAAGGAGTTGCTCAACTACGCCGTGGAGGAGCTACAGGCATCATATTCTATGGTAGGGAATAATAAATTGAAAGCAGGGGTAGATACAGAAGCTGAGCTAAAAAACTGGCTAAGCGCTGTTCTTTCCTACCAGCAGACTTGCATAGACGGGTTTATTACCCCCAATCTTAAAAATGCGATAACAAATGGACTTCTTACTGCCACTAAGTTAACTGAGAATGCTTTGGGCATTGTCAGCTCCCTTTCTCGTATTTTTAAGGCGTTTAAACTGCCATTTAACAAAACTTCAAGTTCTAAGAAATTTTTCGATAAGAGTCAAGAGATGTTGGACAAGAATGGATTCCCGACATGGTTCCCTGCCGGGGATAGAAGACTGATGACAAGCCAAATCAGCAGCCGACCGTTGCCTAACGTGGTGGTGGCCCAAGATGGCAGTGGACAGTATAGAACTATCAACGATGCTCTTGCAGCCTATCCTAGCAACCTCAATGGGAGATATGTTATATACGTCAAGGAAGGCGTATACAATGAATATGTGATTGTGACAAAGAATCAAATTAATGTTTACATGTATGGAGATGGCCCGCGAAGGACCATTGTCACCGGGAACAAATGCTTTCGGGATGGAATTCAAACCTTTAAATCTGCCTCCTTTAGTGAGTTACACTCTTCAACGCCATTGCTTTTCTCAAATCCTACTGTCTCAATTCCTATGACATTGACTGGCCATTCAATAAAAACAGATAAAATTGTCCACATAAACCTAAGTGGAAAAGGAATTGGAATTCTAATTCCATTGAATTTCAATTCCCACCCTCCCACAGGAATTCAAATTCCTTGATTTCATGGAAAATCCATCAAATTTGGCCCAAAAGGAGAATTCCAATTGAACGGAATTCAAAATGTGTTTTATAGCCAACTTAGGAATGTGGGTGAAAATTGACATTTTCCATAGCAAATATAAGCAATCAAACACACCCTAAATGTATTAATCCAGCTATGTGGACTATTTTCATTAGATGCAATAAGAGTTGTTATAACATATTTCTGCGTGTTTTACACCTCATGTCATCTGTAAGATCAGCACTAACAAACTAGTCACATTTTAAATTGTAAACACTGATTGTCAACAAAAGTTATAGAAGCAGCATTTTTTCCAAAGATGAAGAGTTGATGACATCATCTTTATCAACGTACCTTCAGGTGCAATTGGGGATGGATTCGTAGCAAACTCAATGGGATTCCAAAATACCGCAGGGCCCGAAGGACATCAAGCAGTAGCTCTTCGCGTACAATCCGATCGATCGGCGTTCTACAATTGCAGGATTGACGGGTACCAGGACACTCTCTACATCCAAACACATCGTCAATTCTATCGCAACTGTGTCATCTCCGGCACCATCGACTTCATCTTCGGAGATTCAGCGGCAATCATCCAAAACAGTTTAATCATAGTTAGGAAGCCGATGGACAACCAGCAGAACACGGTAACTGCACAAGGGAGAAGCAACAATTGGGAGACCACTGGCGTAGTTATCCAAAACTGCAGAATAGTTCCCGATCAGTTACTGGAGCCGGTGAGGTTTCAGATCCCGACGTACTTGGGGCGGCCGTGGAAGGCGTACTCTAGGGCGGTGATAATGGAGTCGACGCTGGCGGATTTCATCCAACCGGCGGGGTGGATGCCGTGGGACGGGGATCTGTACCTCGATACGCTGTATTACGCCGAGTATGGGAACAGGGGACTTGGTGCTGATACTGGTAAGAGGGTGAATTGGAAGGGTTTCCATGTGATAACTGATAGGAGACAAGCAGCTCCGTTCACCGCCGGCGTGTTTATTCAGGGAGGGCAATGGTTGAATGGTACCGGTTCACCCTTCTACCTTGGATTCAATGGAATCAAACCCTAAGTCGCAAAGCATATTCATGGATTTCCTTCAACAGAGTGTACAGAGAATCAAAATCCATTTGTAGAAAGCAAGAAAAACGATCAGCAACAGAGAAGGGAGCAACAAACATGGTAACATATCCAGCACGATAGTGGTATGCTACACTGGACATTTTTTTAGCTGCTAAAAAATTGACTTATTAGGTTGGTAGTACCATAGAAGTCCACCGACCACGGCGAGACGTGTAGATATATTGAATATAGGGGTTTAAAATATGTAACAGAATGTTTTTTTTTTTTTTTTTAAATAAGAATGCGGAACGGATATTGAAATTCCTTTTTTTATTGAATAGTAAGTAAAAGTTAATTAATTTATTGATACGAAACGTTAAGAGGAAAATATGAATATGAATGTTTGTAAACTTGTAAATATATATTTCGAAGAGTAAGAACGGGGAATTAGTGAAATTGAATGATGGAGGTATGTAGAATTTTTTCACTACTCAAATATTGATTTGATAATTTATTTATTTTTTTAATATATTTTCTTTAAATTTCAATTGTTAATGTATATAGAACAAGGCCTTATTAGTATAAATGAATTATACGAGATATATAGATATAATTTATTTGATCAAATTTAAATTTTAAAAAATACGAGGAAAGATGGGAAAAAAATCGTTTGCTGACACCAACCTCAAGTACTTGTTAGACAATATTATTTTTATTTTTATTTTTTCTATAGGCAATAGACAAATTTCTTTTAGATACTCCCAAGCCCCAATTTGGAATAAGTTGCTTGCACCAAATTTTATGTAAGAAATCATGTGATACAATCTAAATATAGATCAAATTACACTGTCTCAACTCTTTATATAAGATCTGATGGAAATAGTTTGTACCAAATTGGCGATATTCCTTTTGAAGGAAAGAACAAATGTTCTCCTTGTGTTTTATTTTCCACTTTCTATTTTTAAAACGAAGAGAAGACATTGGGTTATTTTTTGCAACTTTTTAATATTTTTTCATTGAAAATAATGGGAAAAAAACGAAAAATTTAAAAATAATATTAATTTTTAATAAAATAAAAGTTTACTAAAACACATGAGAATGTTGAATCATGCTCAATTAACATTCTAAAAAGTTCGTCTAGACAACACCTATGCTCGAAGTTTGAGTATTACACTTCGTTACGCCTTACGCTTTATTACGTATTGAGCGTTTTTATCATGCATTAGCGAGCTTAGGTAGGCCTAAGCTCGATGCTTGGTTTCGATACTTTTTCAAGTATTAAGTTTTTTAGAATGAATGATCGAAACAATTAGAATATTCGATTTTACGACCTTCTTGAAAATATTGAATTACCTCTGAAAAATATTTGGAAAACTTGCCCTAAAATTGAAAATAAGGCCCTATTTTATCTAACATAAAAATTATTAACTTTTTCTCTCTTTTTATTTTTAATCACTCATTTAATTATTTAAAATATATTTTTAAAAAATAATATTTATCACCAACAGGGCCTAATATGAGGGTATTAGCGGATGAGTTTTAATATATTTTTTTGAGTAAAAAGAGAGAGAATGAGTGGAGTTGGATGGTGGAGATTTAATGAGTAGTGGGATATATGGGTGTGATTTATTTGACCAAATTTAAAATTTAAAAAAAATATATTAAAATACATTTTGGACATCATGCTAACACCCTCACTAAAAGATAATAATGATAATATTTTTATCAACACATGGCAAGCCCCGCCAATTTCCCTTAAACGTCTTGGCCAAAATCTGGCCGCTCGATTGGATTGCAACGTACAATTAGAACAGGGAAGAAAACCTCCCCTTCATCCTCCGTCGATCCCCTTTATTAACAGACAGAAGATTCAGTGCCATTAATGGAGCTTCACCTCCATCTCCATTCAAATTACTATCCATTTTCAAAGCCCACCATAGTCCCCAGATGCCCCTCCATCTCCATATTCCTTCTCCCAATTATCCAGTGGCGACGGGAGAAACACCGGAGAATAGTATCGCAACTGCCAGTCTCTCTGAGCCCGGCGGCGGAAGATATGACGCTGGAACATCCCGGAGGGAAGATGGTGGTGGAGCTGGTAGGTGCCTTCAACGAGCTTACTGAGAGAATGAACGCCACTGTACTCTCCACTAGTTCGTCTCGGTTGCTATTCAAGGCCCTCAAGCTCTCTATCCCCATTCTCCACACTCTACCGCCTGCCTCCGACGGCCGCTCGACTCTTGAAAAGGCTTTGTCTGTTGCCGTCATCCTCGCCGATCTTCAGGTCGACCAAATTTTTAGCTCTTTTTTATCGTTTCAGTTTGTTATTTCCTTCTTTTAATGGTATCCCAGCAACTGTTTGATGAAAGTTCCCAAAGAACCATTCTTTTGGAAAAACCAAGCCTGTTTTGAAATCACAAAATTAGGCATTTTAGCTGCAAAGAGGACAAGTAATATGTTTATCAAATGGTAATAGCATTAATTGTTTATACAGTTATGAGTTTTTGGAAAAATTAGAATCCGATTTCATGGTTATTGGAAGAAAATTCTCTCTAGAATTTGACGCGTGCTGAAATAGTTGTTTACTTATTTTAAGGGCCTTTAGCTTTTTAGCTCCTTGTGAGAAAGTTTTATAGAAAACATATCGATTGTGCTTATACTTGCTGCAGATGGATGCTGAACTTATTTCTGCTGGAATATTGAGAGAATGTCTAGAGGGAGGTGCGATATCCATGTACGAAGTGAAGAATCGTATTGGCGTGGACACAGCTCATCTATTGCACGAAAGCATGCGTTTGAAGAACATTTCTTCAAAATTCGAAGTACTAGACGACAAGAGTGCTTCTGCCCTGAGGAAATTCTGCCTGACATACTATGATATCAGGGCTATAATATTAGAACTTGCTCTAAAGCTTGATACAATGAGGCACCTCAATTATCTCCCTAGGTATAAACAGCAAGTAATATCTCTTGAGGTTATGAAGATATATGCTCCATTAGCACATGCTGTTGGGACCAAGGTTTTATCCCTCGAACTGGAGGATCTCTCATTCGAGTACCTCTTTCCATGTTCATATCTCTACGTTGATGCATGGTTGAAGAGTCATGAGACTGGAGGTAAGCCTTTGATAGATATCTACAAAGAGCAGCTGCTTGAATCCCTGAAATCTGATCCATTTCTAGCAGAAATGGTGGAAGATATATCAATTGAAGGCCGTTATAAAAGTCATTATAGTACAATGAAGAAATTACTGAGAGATGGACGTAAACCTGAGGAGGTGAATGACGTCTTAGGATTAAGAGTAGTATTGAGTCCTGTGTCTGGACTGAATTCGTCTGAAGCTGGAGAAAAAGCATGCTACAGGGTACGAGAAATCATTCAATCTGTATGGAAAGAATTGCCAAGTAGGTCTAAAGACTATATTGCACATCCCAAGGCTAATGGGTACAGGAGTTTACATATGGCTGTTGATATTAGTGATGATTGTACAACAAGACCACTTATGGAAATACAGGTACGTACGGCAGAGATGGATATGATGGCTGTTGGTGGATCAGCTTCCCATGCATTGTATAAAGGTGGCCTTACAGATCCAGAAGAGGTAATAACTCTAATATGTCGTATAATGCCTTTGTAATGTCATCATATACAATGTAATGTTTTGTAAATCTAAGATCTTTGAGGTTTACTAATTCACAGGCAAAGCGTCTTAAGGCAATCATGATGGCCGCAGCTGAACTAGCTGCACTGCGTTTGAAAGACCTTCCTTCTGCAAATCCAGTTGGGCTTGAAATTGATCATGGAAATCGGGTGTTCTATCTTCTTGACAAAAATGGAGATGGTAAAATCAGCATTGAGGAACTTATGGAAGTAATGGAAGAGCTTGGTGCTCAGGGGGAAGATGCCCGGGAGATGATGTGCCTCCTTGATTCTAACAGTGATGGTTCTTTAAGTTCTGATGAGTTTGATATTTTCCAGAAACAGGTATGGCAATATGAAGCTTGTGTGTTTTCTCTTTCAACTGTTTTTATCTATGGTGTGTTTATGCAGTGTGTTCGTATTTGTTTTGTAGATTGAATTTATGCGTAATTTAGAAGATAGAGACACTCAATACAAGGCTCTTTTAAACAAAAAGCTTGAAATGGCTGACAGCAGTGGATTGATTCAGGCATACACTAAAGAACTCGGGGACCGACTTGCCATGAATTAGTCATTATCAGGTATATTTAACTTAAAGAATGTATGCCATGATTTTTATTTGGGCATACAGAAGAAAATACTTCAGAGATCAGTTTACAACTCATTTGTAGTTCTCGTTCTGGTAAAGGTATTTTCAGAAAATATCATCTGTAAAGAGTTATGTAGAGTAATAGAAGACCATGTAAATAAAATACTCAATTCCCTTTGTAGTGTAATATTAATATTTGTGCATGATATTTTTAGAGCCAGTTATATGTAAGTTAAAAAAATAAAAAATAAAAATTATTATTATTATTATATGAAGTGTTTTTCCTGAGTATGAAGTTATGGATTTTCATGAAAGAGCAAAGGAATAGTCATTTCTTGAACTGTAAGAAGCGGTAGATATGGAAAGTGTGAATAAAAACATGCTGCAAGAGCACTGCAGTTATTTAAGATATCAAAAAATCAGCAGGCAATAAAAATTGTCTAGGAACTTAATTACACCTTCCAAAAATTCTTACATACAAACTCATACAGCAAATACTCTATTTCTAGGCTTCTGTGTGCTCTCTTTTACCCGATCTGATTTCTAACACTCTTCTGCCTACCTCATCATCTCAAGGGCAACAAACTTGGAGTTTTTCTTAGCCCTGGACTTGAATAGAGTATCAATAGGTACTTTGAATATTTTTCTAAATAAATTTGCATTTAATTAATAGTAAAATAATAATTACATTTGCTAATTTATTTGCTGGCATTTCTGGCCAATCTATCTCGGAGTTTAGACTAGAACTCTGTTGCTATGAGCTCCTGGCTTCATGCTATACCCAAATCACTAAATAGCTTTTTGCACAACTGCATAAAGCATTGTATGACAGACTGTCAAAAATATTTACGCCCCTTAAAAATGGGCGTAAATAAATAGGAATTAGAAATAGGAAGGATGGGTTTACCTGTCTGTATTCTGTAGTATCACCGCATGATTTTTGCAACTCAACTACATACAAGGATGGGTTTATCTCAAAAACCTGCAAGAAATAGGAATTAGAAATATATAGTGTAAAAGTTAATAAAATTATCGTGCCATGTGTTATTTACTTACTTCCGCAGCTACTGATAAACAGCCATGCCCTTTCTGACTTTTGTGCTCTTGCATTAGTTTTAACTGTAAACAATCAACATAAACCTAAATTCTTCAGAAAGTTTGGTGATTTTTCACATAAATCTTGTAGAAATTGACAACGTAGTCCATTACTTCACGAGGATAGTGTTCTAGTAGATTTAACTCAATTTTAGACAGCCCAACTTTTCTGAAAAAGAAGTTAACAGGGATGACATGAACCTTTCCATTTTTCTTCTGGACTTGATACCCCAACTGGAGTAGTGTATTTTCCATGCTCTCAAGCAGTGCTTTCGGGGAATGATTTGATGTGAATCTGATCTTTCTCTCGGAAACATCCTGGAGGAAAATCAACTTGTCCTTATAATGCTTAAGCGAAGAAAATTTGTGTGACTATCAGAGATCATGCTCAAAATGTATAACAATGCTGCTAACATTTTACTGTCGTCCTTACTTCCTTTTCAAAGAAGCCAGAAAGATCTAGGCATGAGGACATCCCAATAAGCTGAAAGGCATTGATGGGTGTCGGTGATTCTGGATCTTTTTCTGCTTCTGATAGCTGTAAAATTGACAGGTAACACAATTAAGCTTATGTTTGGGTACAATTTTATTTTACTAAAAGTTAACGTTTTAGGTTGAATAGAACTCGTTGACGTGTGGATACTCATGACTAATGGTTGAAGATTTGTGATTACTATTAAAGTTTGAGTTTGACTGAGCGGTAGAAGTTATGGAAAAAGGTCAGAGACGAAGCAAGATGTGAAAACGAAACAGATGCATTCAATGAAGAATAGTTCAAATGACCTCACGCCTCTGTGGCACTTCGTCATCTGATGCATTTTCTTCTCCAATAGGATCTGCGGGAGTGTAATCTTGTTTAAACCACACATCATCTTTTATCTCCTTCATGGTCATCCTCGTATGTGGGTTGGGATCTAAAATCCTCTGTATCAGGTTTCTTGCTCCGCGTGACAGCCACCTGGGCATCTGAACATCCCCCTTGAAAATCTGCCATGTTTGAGAGATTTAAGATACAAGGTTCACTGTTTCAATAAAATCCTTAAAGACAAACAAATCATGTTGGCATACAAGAACCACCACCTTTTGATAGAGTACTGCCAGATTTCTATCATCAAAAGGTAGGTACCCTGTAAGAATCACGTACAAGATGACACCACAGGACCATGTGTCTGAGGTTGCCCCGTCATAACCTCTGTTGGTAAGAACTTCAGGGGCAACATAGTTTGGACTTCCACAAGTTGTATGCAGCAATCCATCTTCCCTAAAATGTTGTGGTAATGCACTGAGGCCAAAGTCAGTGATTATAGCATTTCCGTTGGCATCGATTAGCACGTTTTCGAGCTGTGTTCTAGAAGATGAAATGTTAGAGGGTGGGGAAGGAAAGCACTGTAATGTGAAGTGTACTTTGCAGTGTTTTTATACCTTGAGATCTCTGTGAACAACGCCATTTTTGTGGCAATAACTAACTCCATCAATTAACTGATGGAAGAGCTTCCTGCCTTTGGCTTCTGAGAGCCTTCCTCCATTGGCCTGAGAAACCATCAACCATTGATCAACACTACAAAACACGCATTGTGCGTGTGTACGGGTGAACTTTTTACGTGGGACATGAAATGTGTGAATGATAATGTGCTGTGAATTGTGATTCAATGGGTGGTTAAAATTGAATTTTGAGTTAGCAGTCGAAGTCAATTTTTAGGTTATATAAAAATAAATAAATAAAATATTGAGCCTTCCTCTGTTCGCCTAAAAAACAATAGACCATTGATCAACACTATGACACTCATTGTGTTTGTGTACGTGTAAATTTTTATTTTGTTGATAGTCACTCTTTAGGTTGAATAATAATTGGAAGATGAGTTGTGTGAATAATGATGTGTTGTGATTCAATGTGTAATATTGGAATTTGACTCATGGTGGAAGTTAACTTTTAAGTCAAAAAGGAAGTTACTTACAATTCTGTCGAACAATGCACCCCCATTCACATATTCGAGGACCATGTATATCTTTGTTTTGCTTGCCAAAACCTGCATGGTTGTTTGTATGTAAATAGAGGACGCCATTACAATGGGAATACATAACTTCTTCGCCATTGTAAAGATGAGTTTGTCACTCAAATGATGAAAGATGTCAATGAATCTTTGGACCAATATGCCACAACATGTCAAACTTCACTAGTTGAGTAACTGTGCTCCACCTTGCTATGAGTTGAATAGTAACTTTCTAGTATTACAAATTAAAGCTTAAGGATTACACAGGTAGAGTTGGGTAGCTTTCGTTTTGTCCAAATTTGGAGTATAGTTGGCAAGATTACAAACATCTTCATAATGAGTCGTGAGGAATTGAATAAAAAGTGACGTATATATAAACATGTGCTTTTTAGAACAGTCTATCTCAAAACACATGTTTAAAAAATAAGCAGGAAATTTGTAAAGGCACTAAAAATTCGTTCTGAGTGCTTTCAATGATTGCATGTTAAGACTTCGAAAATGCGGAAAACAAAATAATGTATTTAGCAAACTTGCATGAAAATAAAACACTGGAAATAACAGGTTGTACGAACACCACATACCTCGTGTAATCTAACAACGTTTGGATGTTTGAGGAGTCTTAAGGTTCCAATCTCCCTCTCTATCTGCAGGTTTCATTCAACTATCTTAACATAAACAAATAAAAATGACAAAGATAGAATCTTTCTATCTCTTAAACTAAAAATTACTTGATCAAGAAACAACGACCTGCTCGGTTATCTTGAGGTCGAAGATCCTATTCTTCTCCAAGATCTTGATGGCGACTGACCGCCCTGAATCCAAGTTCTTCGCGTACTTGACTTTTCCAAAATTGCCCTCCCCGAGAATCCTCCCAAGCTCATACTTTCCTAGTCTCATTGCTTTCTTTTCTTGTGTCATTAATGGAACTTGGAAGCAATAGCACATATATGACCCTGCAAAATTGCAAAGTGGGGGAGAAAGAGAGGCTTTATATATACAGCTGGTAAAATATCATAAATCCAGATCTGTTGTCCCGATTTTCTATCATCCTAGACTCCGTCATCCAATCAGAATAAACTACATCATTGAACTAATCCAGTTAATTATGCATGTAATTTATTTTATTTGGATAAGATAACATAAGAAGTGGGAAATAAAACAGCATATCTAGATTAATACATTCTTGCCCCTTATCCAACTTTGGTGAGATGTGAGTAGTACGTTTGTTGTTAATCTTTCAGACTGTTGAAGCGGTATTCGACTTATTAATCATTGCCTCAAGAAAGAGGTAAGAGTTTCTTATACACCTCCACTACCGGTCTATTATTATTATTATTATTATTATTACAACAAAAGTATACTATGAGTTGCTTTCGCAATGGTAAATAATGTTTTTGTAATATTTGATGTTGGTTATGATTAGACACCCACGTGGGTATGAAACCGATGCAACGTGGCGTTACCTTGTGGTACCACATTATCGAGCAAAAAAAAAAAATTGTTTTGGTATCTACATTAAGTTAGATGAATAATATATAATTATTCCCTGATGGTGAGGGCTCTCACCCGACTCCCATAATTTTTTTCCCCACAGTGGGCACGAAATCTTTACCATATTTGATGTTGACCCTTAAAAAGTATTGTTTTGATATTTTATGTCATTGGTCCATCAAATATTTTTTCACTCAAGTAGGCACTAAATTTTTATAGCAATTAGGCAAACCTAAATCAACCAATCACAACCTAACCTAAGACACACACGTACACGCATAGCATTTAGTGACTTTATTGCTAACGTGGACTGTGGATGTGAATTGAAGGAGAGAGATAGAGAAATAATGATTATTTTAATAAATGAAAAATAGAACAATGTGAAGAGAAAAATGAGCGCGAAATATAAAAAAGGGAGATAGAGAGAGAAATTCAAAAATACAAGTAAAATAATAGTAGAAGATGAGTGGATATGTAGATATTATAAGGGAAATTGTGTAGAAAAAGTAGAAAAAAGTAAGGGAAAAGTGAGAAAAGTAAATTTTAAAAAATTAAAAATTAAAAAAGATGTGGGACCCCTTGTTCTTTTTTTTTTCCTACACCATTCTTAAATAGAAATCCAAAATAGACAATAGTATTAAAGATGTTCTAATTTTTTATTTTCGTCTAAGAGTGATATAGTATTGCCACGCGAAGAACTAATTGCATCTATGATCGAGACATATTATCTTGGTATTAATGATATCATAATATTAAGATAATTATATCATGCACAGATAATTAATTCAATATTAAGATGGCGTGTATATATTATCAACATAAAAATTGTGTGGTGAAGATTTTTGATCAATTCTTCTCTCTCATCAATGGAGCCTTTTGATGAAGCTTACACACGTCATTCGATAAGGTAGTCTAGCACGTAGTTTAGGTGGGGATGTTAATGAGAATTGACGCAACCAACCCCTTTGTCTCATACCACGTAATGTGAGGACTTTTGGGAAGTAGGTAGGGACGAGAGACATCGGAGGACTAATATTTTTTGTTTTTGTTTTTGTTTGTTTTTTCTTTTTGTTTTGTTTTGTTTTGTTTTGTTTTTTTTTTGTTTTTGTTTTTTTTTGTGTTTGTCTAGTTGTTTCTTTACTTAATTCTTAATTTATTATGATTTGGTTTTTGGTTATTAAACATGTCAAAAAAACTAAGAATCGGGATTAAGGATGGGTTTTCCTCGAGTTTATTTGGTACAAAGTTTTTATTTTTGATTTAAATTGTAATAAAAATGATATTTAACCTTAATTAAACATCATAAATAAATACTTTTTTTGTTAAAAGAAAAAATGTTAAAAAGATAATAAGCAGGGTTGACAAAATTTAGGCCTTGTTTGATTGGGGGTTTAGTTGTTCCGCGCGGTATTCCGTGTAAAAATGTGTGGTTAATATTATTTTGGGAAATGTGTGTGTGGTTGAAAATGAGTATGAGGTATACGGAATTGCGTGCGGATTTGGTTAACACCAAATAGAATAAGGCCTTAATAGTTAACTTAAATCGGGGAAAAAAAAAAGAATACTTTGTGGAGCAATTTTATAGTTATTGCTATGACTTCAGATAACTAGTTAGAAGGAAAAATACAATAAGAACCACGAAATTGATAATAACCAAGGTCGTGTTATAAAAGTATTGAAACAATAGAGAGAATTTAGAGAGAATGAATTCTAAGGAATTCACAGGAATGAATTTCATTAATAATCAAGTTCTATTTATGTGAAAACTTGAATTCAAGCACAATCGTAATTACATAATTTCATCAAGGGTATAATAGTCATTCACATATAATAATTACATCTTTTACCAAATTATTCTTCCACCAAATTATTCCTCCACCAAATTATTCCTCATAATTCATAACCACAACATTATTCTCAATTATTCATAACACCTAATAATTATTCTTCAATTATTATTCATAACACTCCTCGAACGACTATTAATACAAATGTCTTTCCTGACTTGTTTGGAGAAAAACCCGGTGGGAAAAAAACTTCCAAACCGATTGCAGGATAGCTTGGAGTGGTTATATCGCTTCATCAAAACATTGCTCCCTCGATGTCTTCCAAATGCAGATAGGAGTATTCATGTCGCCTCGTTAAAACCTTGTCAAGAAAACGTGGGAAAAAACTTGATCGAAGGAAAAAGAGTACTGCCCAGCTTGATTTCATATCTTGAGAATCGATATCTTTACTTGTAAATGATTTCAATATCATCATCGTTTGGATCTAAAGCATTAGCTCCATTATAACTTGATCCAATAGATACAGCTGTATCAATTTCTCCTATCGTTCTCAATATACCATAAATATGTCTCGTTAAAACCTTATTAGGAAAAACCCAGTTAAAAACCCTAATGAAGGAAAAAGAGTACATTATTCATGTGAATACGCCTTTAAAGTTGCCTCATTAAAAACCTTGCTAGGAAAACCCAATGGGATAAAACCTCAGTCAAGGGAAAAAGAGTGCAACGCATATTTTATACAAGTATGCTACAAGCATTTCAAAATCTTTCATACATTTGTATGAGTATCATATACATTGGTTTTATACTCTTCGTTCATTTAGAGTGCATCAATTTTCGTACACAACTACAAAACATTCACCATGAACACATGTCTCCAAACACACAAGTTAAAGCATATAAATTCATCGTAAAAACATGTAAACATATAAGTAAACCTTCATAACTAACTAACATTTAAAATATATCATTTAACATTTAATACTCACTTTAATAGGTTATTTCATTCTCAGG
This sequence comes from Jasminum sambac, assembly GCA_018223645.1. Lineage (NCBI taxonomy): Eukaryota > Viridiplantae > Streptophyta > Magnoliopsida > Lamiales > Oleaceae > Jasminum > Jasminum sambac. Next base: position 21,509,420 of record CP073649.1, read on the forward strand.
GGCTTAGCTCACCCTTTAGGGTACTCATAAACACGGGCTTAGCTCACCCGATCCTTTAATTTCTTTTTCGGTACTACACACACGATCGGTAATTTAACTTTCATGAGCATGCAACATATAATGACCACCATGCTTATCTTTAAACTTGAGCACTAGTCATCATCATCTCATCATCTCATAAGTTAAGGATTTCACATTCAGCATTTATCATCTTCAATATATCTCAATATTTTCATTATCATTGATCATATGTAGCGCTATATTTTCATATCGTGTCGACACTTTTCAATTTCATTTCTTTCCCCATATCGACATAACTTATCGAGATATCTCATTATCAATCCTCTTGTAGGATTACACAATATAGTTATGTCTATATACTCTTCAAGAGCATATGCCTCCGTTATTAAGACCATCTTTTATAATTTGCTTTGATATATATGTTTGGGGAAATATCAACGCTTCTGGCGCGCTAACTTATCAAAGCATCGTAGCTGATATATGTGATTAGCCTTTCATACATCTTTGAACTTCAAGTTCGTATTTCAATTTCGAGGATATAACATGATGCATTTCACATATTATTTTCAACCTTTAATATGGGAATTTAGACCGTTTGCATTCTATTCTCGATATCGGCAATTTATTTGAGGACTTTAAATAATTTGCCATATAATATCCCACTTGTATGCGCATACTCAAATCCTTCAGGGATTTATTCAAATCATTGGGATATATATATATATTTACTAGCTTTATCATTAAATTTGGAAATCATGCTCATACCGTGAGCAAATATTTCGTAAATTTCAAATTTCGAATCATAGACACATGTGACTATCTAGTGGATCCATATCATAATATCTAGTAGTCCACATGGAGGATGATTGGGCTCATACTTCTCATCCTTTATTCCAGATATATTTGGGATTTATTCCCAATATTGGCTAGTAATGATTTCATCATTTATCGAGAACAATCATTGAAGAATTTTTTTAATTCTTCACTTGAAATATTGATTTCAATAATTATTTAAACCTGGATGGTCGACCGGTTTTGCAAACGAGTATTATTGAACTTCTAGTTCAGTAAATTCTTATATCGATTTCACTAGTATCTGTATAGTGCTCAACATGATTTATCATGGAAACAATTCACCGACATATTCCATCATCTTTTGGTGACATTATTGTCTACTACTATTCAAACACGGAGTTACGGCTCATACGCATCACATCCGGCTATTATTTAATTCCGAAATCGTAGCTCTTACGCTTCATATTATTTATTTAAAATCGGAGTCTTATTTCATACGCGTCGTATTATTCTATAAATAAATCATCAAAATTATTGCAAAATTCATCCTAACAAGGGTCTATACATTATAATGGATCATATGCTCTCAAATCTTCGAAAATACTATCCATCACTACCGATCAAAATCCTAAAAAGGATTTATCGAGGTAGGCTGGAAAGATTAAGGATGCTAATGAATAAGGGTATCCCACAAGATATCCGATGCTTGATTGAAGCAAAGGTTCGATTATCTGGTGAGGTTTCAATTCCTTCTAAATACATGCCTGGTATGGGTAAAAGTAGTTTTTCAAAGAAACGGAGAGCAAAAAGATTAGGAGGATGCTACAAATGTGCTCGGTGGACATGTGACACTCGATGTAAATCAGGGGTACTTGTCCGTAAATCGAGAAGATAAAATAGCATTCATTAAGGATGGATTGAGTAAGGAGCCTTTGGATGATATTCAACAGTGCTCTTGAGACACATCCTAGTGGACACGCATAAGGTGAGCTAATGGCCTTATGGGCCAAATTCAAAGATCAAAAACTCGTTCTGATCTTGAAAAACTTACTTTAGAAGATTCTGTTTGTAAATTTAGTAGAAAATTTTAGTATAATAATTTTCTCATATTAATATAAGGAAGCTCGGTGTAATAACGAAGATCAATGTTTTTCTTGTAATTGTAAATATTGTTTTTCGATTTTAAGATATATATATGTATATATATATTATTTTTCAATCACCGACAGATATATGTCATTTTCACTTAAAAAAATTTTCTGCATTTTTTTTCTCTTTCATATTTGTCAAAAAGTAAATAGTGCACTCAATTATTGGTTTGAAAATTTTTCTTTAAATAGAGGGATTCATATATCTCTCATGTTCATACATTAAAAGTATAGTGCAAAAAGAGAGATAGGAGTAGAGATGGATATGGAGATTTTAGAATCATCTCATACAAGTCAGTAGTTACCTACTTGATTAAACCGTATGTATTCTTGGTGGATCTAAACTGGTAGGCCATATCCAATATGTGGATATGGCAAACCGACTCGTAAAAGAGTTAGGGAGATAAGAAATCAATATACTATATGGAGGAACCAACAACAAACTTTTAGCTAGACTTATAATGGCTGCACCATCATGGGGAATAAGAGTTTCGAGTGTAATACCTTTTCATCTAGTTGGATCTAATACTCGAATTGGAGCCAGTTCTACCATGGGTCCAGCAGGGTTGGGGCTACAAGCGCAATCCATCCACAACCGCATGATGTATATGATGAATAATAGTGATGCTTTCATTGTCCTTCCAGCGGCTACAACACACCGGAGGAAATATTCAATATAGCCTCGTTGGCACGATGGAACTTTCATGTCAAACCAATAGGTTTGTTGAATATTAATAATTTCTTTGATGGCTTACTAGCGTTTCTAGATCGTGTGTAAATAATAAGTTTATCTCTCATTCAATGAGAAAATACTTATCTCTGCTAGTATCGTTGATGAACTACTCATCAAATTTCATGCATATGTTCAAGAATCTGTGGAAGCCCAGTCCGTCACCACAGATCATCGTGTCAAGCGAAAAATAAATTCGGATCCTTTAAATATTTCATTATGAATCCTAATGTTGATGGTGGCAGAGTTACGGAGTATTTATACTCTCGAGACGCATCCCTCATTTATGGATTAAGTATGTATTTTCTTTTTCTTTTTTACATTTCTATATTTTCGAGTGTTTAATGCCATCTTTTGATATTCTCAATATGTTCCACTTCGGCTGTTTTGTACTTCTTCTGGAGTAATAATAATAATAATATCATATTGGCTTTATTCAAATACAGATATCTAGTGATTTTGCTTCTTCAAGAGCATTTTATTCTCATATTAATACAATCTCATATCATCGATGAGATTACTTCATATAAGCTTTCCATGCGATATATTTTCTTTGATTTATCAACATGGGATCTATTGAGCATTTTACTTTCATCTATTTATCCAATGGTAACTTCAAGTACCACTTGCTCAATTTTCTCCATTAATATTCTGTGATATATGGAGAAGTAATTTTATTCTCATCGTCATCGCTCGAGAGTATGATTAGAATATTTGATCAACTACTTCTTTTAGAGTAGGATTTGTTATAACCAATCGTGTAGTATAACCCACCACATTGAAAATATGCACACCAATCGTGTGGTATTACCCACCACATTGGAAATATACTCAAACTATAAAGTGCATAAATTTAAATTGCAGAAATTAAATTTCCTCCAATAGGTGGTGAATCTACCTTATGGGAATTATTGCAATAAATATAAATTTACTAATTTAAATAGCAAGAATTAAATTGCATAATGTTTAACTACTTCTTCAGAGTAGGATCTCGCTAGTAGAAGGTATTACCCATCACTTAGCATATAAAGTGTAAAAAAATATATAAAACCTTCCGCTTAGTGATGGTTGAACCCATCATCAAGTAGGAGGTATTGCAAGAATTAAATTGCAAAGAAATAAAGTGCGAGAATTAAATATTGAGCTGCTTCTACGGGAGCAAATTTGTTCTTCTAGAACAAATACTCATTACTTCTACAAGAGCACACTTATCCTTCTAGAATAAGTATATTATGTAATTGAATTCTTCGGGAGTTACATTAATATTTCGATCTTTTAAGTCAAATGGACTTCTGTGTCGTAATTAATGGATTTAGAATTTCTTCCTAATATTCTATCCATTTTGTTTACTTGTCACAAAATTAGGTCAGTCATTCCTTTTACAAATCATGGTAAAATTGTCCATTCCAAGAATGGTAAAATTATCAAAAAAATATTCTATCAATATTATAAGATTGGAAAATCGTCTTCTTTTCACTTTCATTTATAAATATCAAAATATTTAAAGACTATTTTGTAACATTTCAAAAGTTGGTGTACTGATTTATAAATTTTGAAAGTTTGATAATAACATATTTCAAAACGAGTTATTACCCTATCAATATTGGTGTCAAATTGAAGCTCTCGTTAAATCGAGTATAATGGAGTCGAGAAAATTTGATTTTGATAATGTATGCTCCTTATACCTCGAGAAAACGAATGTAATAGTTTAATATATTATTATAATATAATATAATATAATATATATATATATATATATATATATATATATATATATTTGTGCTCTGAAATTGTTTTTGCTTACCAGAAGATGCAGAACATTGCGTTCATGTCAATTTGATTTGTATAGATATTTCAATGCTCCAATTGAATCAAGCCACGCACAATCATCTTCTCCCATAAGCAACAACGTTAATCTACGCCAGGTATCAACACGGAAGGGTTGATACGTGTTTTCCGCAGAACCAATCTTGTCAGATACCAAACAATAGAATCACCAAACGATTTCAAGATCAAATCGGAAGAATGAAAAGAGAAGTGATGAAGTTTATAATCTAACTAATATTAAGGTTTTTGATACAGAAGATCATCTATAAGATGCAACTGTAGAGCATATTCCCTTCATATTAATTAGTGGCTAGAGACTCGTGCTGATAACGCGTTATAAAAGTATTGAAACAATAGAGAGAATTTAGAGAGAATGAATTCTAAGGAATTCACAAGAATGAATTTCATTAATAACTGAAGCCCTATTTATAGGAAAACTTCGAATGGCACAATCGTAATTACATAATTTCATCAAGGGTATAATAGTCATTCACATATAATAATTACATCTTTTACCAAATTATTCTTCCACCAAATTATTCCTCCACCAAATTATTCCTCATAATTCATAACCACCACATTATTCTCAATTATTAATAACACCTAATAATTATTCTTCAATTATTATTCATAACAGGTCGAAGTTTTTAACAAACACTGGTGACCATATATGTAATTATCTCAATATAATACATGAAAGGATATTCTTGTTTGGACAAATCTATTTCCAATTATTTCAGCAAAGAAATTATGAATTTATAAATGTTAAACGTTTTGTTACGTAAAGCAATGAATAAGGAAACCACGAAGGAACTCAATAGTTAAAGAAACAAATGAAATCAAACTAATAAATATCCCAAGACTGATGTGGCCTAATAACATCCGTTATCGTCTCTCACCTTATAGGTTTAGGGTTTGATTCTCCTCCTCTACATTGCTCCTTAGCTTTGTAATTCCAAAAAAATTAAAAAGATAAAATCTGTGCGATGATCTTTCATTGTGGTGATTCTTTTTCTTTTTTTTTTTCCCCTAAGTTTGTCCCGATGAATAATAGTTAAGTAGGTTCTAGACTTGCAATTGGCCACTACTTCAATGTAATGACAAGGGAAAACCACCAGATACGAGAATATTTAGAGTGATAAACATCTTGTATTAACTCCAAAGATATTACAAGGCTTCGTCAACGTTACTTGCGACTACTAGACTTTTTCATCCCTCGTATAAGTGTCCTACTGCTCTAGACTGCACCCCTAGAATTCTCTGAGCTTTATAATTCTGATACGATCTATATTTACAGTAGAATATTATGAATTTTAATCTAATGTAAGCTTATGGAATATTCTAGAATTCCGACCCTTCTAACAAGTTATTTTATGATTCTAAATGCTTCCTTGAGTATTTGACCACGGAACTTTCCAAAACGTATAACTTTGGGTAGAACCTACAATCCACGGAACTTCCTTGAGTAGTCCACTTTTTTGTTTTTTTTTTTTTTCGCCATATATGTCCAAATATTTGCCGCCGTAGCAACTACACAGAGAAGATAGGAAACTGGAAGAAGACGATGCAATAGTGCTGAATTTGGGGAATTGGGCCTTTTCATGAAGCTTTTAACTTTCAACTTTTGGGCCTAATATTAAATACCCTAATTTACACTTGTAACCCAATTTTTATATTATAATTTGTGAAGTGCATACATTAAATATTTTAAGAAAATTATAAAATTAGTTTTGAAAATAAACCAATATTAATTAGTAGTAATTAAAAACATAATTTAAAATAAACCAATATTTAAAACAAAAATTTAATGAGAAAAAATTTGTTTTGGAAAGATTTTAAATATAGCTTTATTTTTTAAAGTTATAATTCAAAATATTAAATAATAATTATTTTTTATTTTTTATTTAATTTTATCGTGATAAAATTATAGATTTTGATAGTTTTGCTTAGTAACGTGAATTGGTCCGTTAAAAAATAGCGGGTATTTTTATTTTTTTCTTGTTTAAAATCAAATAGTGAGTGGTTAAAATTATAACTAGATTTATGTTGAATAATTTATTTATTTTTAATTAAAATAGTAATTTATTAATATTTATATTATCAGAATTGAAGTGTCATGTTTGGCGGACGTCCTATTAGCAGTGCCAACATGATACACGGTTTCTAATTAAAAAATTAATTCATGTTTTTTGTTTTTAATATGGCTAATGTGATATGCTCACTAACTAGATTTTGCATTGCACGTGTTTTGCCTTTTTTAAGTATATAAAATTGAAAATTAAATTTTTTTCTTTTTACAATTAACATACAGCTTACGTAAATGAAAAAAAATCAAATGAATTATCTAGATGTGGAAAATTTTCGGTATTACTACAAATTTAAGTTACATAAAATTAAGTATAATACTTCTTATATAATAGAGTTAAAATTAAGTAACAATTATGGCTAATCACTAAAAAAAGCATAAAATCATAAAATTTAGAGTGCGTAGTGTCCATTTCAAAAAGAAAAAATGTGTTCAATATAAATTTAATATATACCAACAAGAAAGACACGTTTTGATAATAAAATAATTTTTATATATTCATTCACAATAGTTCGTTTACAATTAATTAATCTCCATGACAATTATTGTGCAATGCTATGCATGGTAATTAGAATTAAAGTTACACGTTTTGAAAAACTTTTTAATTATGCGATGTACGTGAATTTTTATAACTTACAATTGTAAATTTATTTCATATTTTTTGCGTTGAGTATAATATACAATATTATAGATTTCAATAATTGTTTACAATTATGTAATCTCCTATGCATAAGTTACATCAATTATGTAATTCAACATTTATATTTACAATTTTATATCAATTATTTATCATATATATATTTAATTAATTGTTCCTGTGCATCGCACGGGCGTGATACTAATTGTTGTTGTTGTTATTATTATTATTATTATTATTATTATTATCATCATCATCATCATCATTATCATACCAACAGTAAACTCGATCCAAACTTATTTCCTTTCGGCTTCTTGACTTGTGTTTTAGTATTGTATATTTATTTATTTATGTGTTCATTAATATTTTACTTTGTAATTAAATTGAATTTTGAAATAAATCCAAACTCAATTTTGAAATTGAATTGAATAATAATAATAATAATAATAATAATAATAATAATAATAATAATAATAATAATAATAATAATAAAATCAAGAGAAAGTGTCAACTAAGATGTCGGTTATTTGAATTTTGTGTCTATTTCTCTTATATCACATGTACGCTGTGTACATTATTGCATTGAAGTATCAATACATTTCTACATGTGTTGCCTGACTCGACCCATGTCATCTGAAGTGAAAAAATTCAACATTTGAGGTAACAACATTAAGAGCTGGTTTACTACAACTCATATAAAGAATAAATTTATTTTTTTCCAAGCATAATTTTAAATTACTCATCTTATTTTATCAATGCGCCAGTCTTTGTATTTTCAACTTTTTGAATGTGTAATTGAAAAGTAGAAATATAAAAAAAAAATCACATTGATAGAATATGTAACTGAAAATAGTGTTGGAAAAAAATAAATTATTTGAAAAGTTGTAACAAATAAGCTATTTGAAAACAATATTTGAGAGTTGAAATATATTAAAAAACTATTATAAAAAATAGTTTATTAAAAATATTATAAAAAATTATCAAATCAATGTATAGATGGTTGAAAATGATGAAAGAAAAAAATCACGGCCATATAAAGTTCCTCTGCAAGATCAAAATGTAAAATGCCCGTCCGTCTTCAACAAAACTCAAAGCTAAGAAAATCTTTCAAATCTCTTCAAATTCTTTTCTATAGTCTACCAAAATCAAATCTTATAGACGAATTCATCTCTGAAAAAAGCAGTAAACTAGTTTAAATTTAATTTGTCCCAAACAAGCCCTAACTTGGGAGTGATTTCTAACACTCCAGTTAACTGATTAACTGAGGCCTTTATATCCTATTATTATCTTATTCTCCATTGGTCAAGTCGGTACTTTAGAGTATTAAAATTTTTTCCCAGGGTTGGAAGTCTAGAGTGCAAAGTAGTTAAGAGCTTAACAAAGCCAGTAAAACCTAGGAGAACTTTTGAATGATATCCTTTTATATTTTCGAGGCTTGACTTTCTGAAGAAATTTTTCGAGATCTCATTCTATTCTACATTGATTAAACTACCGTTAATGAACCTAATTCACAAAAAATTTCCACCTCATTTTTCAAAAACAACCCGATCTTTCAGAAGGATGTGGTCATTTTTACTTTGAACGACCAAAACAATTCTGATTGTTTTACGACGATCTAGAATAGAAAAATATATTTTTCATGAAAAATGACTGCAAATATGTTTATTTCCAACCATTTCCACCAAAAAAAAAACCTAAAAATCAAATTTCATACATATACAAAGATTAAAAAAAACTAAAATTGCTTTGTTTCTCGTATTTTCATTTGTGACTGTTCTTTATATAACTTCAATTTTGAAACTATGGATGAGAAGGAATCTGATGAAGATAATGATATGATCCGACACTCACTTAGTAATCAATTTAAAGTATGGAGCATTGTTTGGGCAAAAAGGAATTGAAAGCAATCAATTTGACTCAAATTTGAAGCGATTCTACAAATAAATTAAAGATTAAATGTCCGTCTGATTCAAATGAATACAGCTTTTACAAAGATACAAGTCGAATTTGGAAGTTACTATTTTATAGCTCGTTCAATCTAATTTCCAAATCACCTCAATTGGACACCAGGATAAAAAGTTATTCTCAAACACTGAAGATCGCGTGTGCTGAATCTTTGGAAACTTGGTGGAGCCATGTGATTGCATGGATCAATCTCGAACTTGAAGACTAGAAACTTTCTCATGGCTGCACCCAAGCTTCATACGGTCGCACATAAAGCTACCATGCGACCGCATGAGCCATTCTGGGCCAAAAACACGTTTTTTATATATTTGCACAAGAAACTTGTTTATTACAGTATTTAATTAGGATTTTTGAGATTTTTCCATATTTAAGTGAGCGAGTGTTATCTTATATATGTTTGTCTCTTCCCAAAAAATATTAGAATTGTGTGATTTCTTTATTTATTTTCTTTTTTGAGAATAATTGTGAAGTTAATAATTTGTCATCAGCACCCCTCAAAAAACAATTAGTCATTAACAATCAGTTGGGAATAATTGGTCATAGTAACTGTTGGTCATTAATAATTAGTTTATTGGATAATTATTTAACTTAAAAAAACCTTCAGTTATTTAATTTAAATTTTATTAATTCCAAAAAAAATGTCTATTGAACAATTAATTAGATTGTTTATCAACCAATTACTTCAAATTAGCTAGATAAATTAGTTTCTTAAAATAACAAATTAAAAATGAATTCATCACAAAGAGTTTTTGTGGGCCTTGCTAGAGGGGTCATTCTATGAATTTGGGGTTAAATTTCATATGGTATTAAAGTGTTTGTTAGTATCAAATTATGTGAGCCATATTGGGAGAAATCATTTTCTAAATTTGAAGTTAAATTGATCCCAAGTATAGATAATAGCCCCCTCAAATTTGGGTTCATTTCCCTTATTTCACTTAAAATTTGGCACGTAATGGGGGAAAAACCCAAATTTAAGCCCCTCAAACTTAGGTTTATTGGCCCTATTTCACTATATTATTTGGCCTTTTCTCAATATTAATTTTTCTCTTAGAACAAAACTAATAGTTTTTCTACCTATGAAATATCAAATGGCATATGAATCTTAGCGTCAAAAACTCAAATTTGCGGGCCATTCTCTACTTTGGTGATGAATTTATTTTTTATTTTTTAGAAATTAATTTACTTAATAATTAATTAGAATTCACTTATTTTTCCTCCTAATTTTGTCCACAAATATTAGGACAATTATATTACCACTGCCCGTGTTTATCAACACACCAAAAATTAAAGATTTTTTTTATTTACTTAAATACCCACAAATAAAATTACACTATTAAACTTTATTTAAATATGTTTTATATTACTTTTTTATTCCTACACGGCTACACTACACACCAATATCAATCTCTTTCAAATGCTTTTCTTCTTTGTAAGAATTCTCCACTGGGCGTTCTTAATGTAGTTCAATTGAAGAAGTTAAGAATTCCAATTTGTCCATCAATTTTGGTATTTGGCTTCACGTAGACATGATAAATTGGACCACCGTTTTTGTTTCCTTAAATTGTTTGATGTTTAAAGTTTTCTCCAGTTGCATTCCATAACTTTTTTGTTTGATATTTAAACCACTAGACTTGAGACAATTTTTCAGTTCTAATATTGATTCCCTTCCATTTCCGTAATCATCAAGTTAATTTGGGTCAAGAAATCCCAATTTGGGATTTGAACAGAAGAAGAAGATCAAAATTTTGTTGGAAAAGTGAGAAATCCATGGTAAATTAAATCTGGAAAATACAGTGATTGGAGAACAAGAAAAAGAATGGAGGATGCTTTGTGGTGGATGGGTCTCTAGTGTGAAGTCTGAAGAAGGAGATGTACACCACAATTTCATTTTTCTTTTCATTTCCTTTTAACATTTATCAATTTTCATTTTAAGAGTAATGATTTCCTATCCACTGAGGGTAGGATATCCTACCCACACCAGGCCACCATCGATTAGTGGGAGTGAGCTGACCCACTAAATTTCCCACCAATCATAATACGATCCATCATGGGTAGAATATCCTACCCACAATGGGTAGGAGATTATTTTCCTTTATTTTAAAATATGGTGGGAATAAAATGTGGTGTGTTAATTAAAACTTGTAATGGCAATATAATTGCCCTAAATATTATTTGAGAATAATTTTTTCCTTGATCGCCATTTCTTTTTTACCTCTACATTAGCTTTGCTCTGTGAATGTATTTGATTGACAAATGTGTAAAAGAAAATATTTTCTAGTTAGAAAATAGAAAGTAAAAAGGACACGTGCCAAAGAAAATGTTTCGTATGGAATTGGCCGACACAATGTGGTCATGAAAACTCATGGATGCTACTGAACAAACCCCATATTTTTTATTGTTACACCCACCAATTTTTACAAATTAGACAATTTTATCATTTGATTAAAAAAACAAAGAAGAAGAAGAAGAAGAAGAAGAAAATAAAGAGGAACACGAAGGCAGCTTCTTCAGCTGATGGAAATGATAGCAACCATTGCTGCCATTTTCGGCAACAACTGTTGTCGAAAATGGCAGCCATGAATGTTGCCATGGCAACAAATTTATTTATTTATTTATTTTTATATAAAGGTTTGCTCGATCACTGTTGCCCGAACGGTGTTAGGCCAGTCTTGGCCGAACACCTATTTCTCATGTTGGACCATGTTGCGCTATAAAGGCCATTTTCGTCATTTTCTTGAGCGGTGGCTGCGAAGATTAAAAAAAAATGGGCTTCATTTTTTTTTTTTTTTTGAGAAAAAGATGCTATTCATTCATTCAAAATAGTAAATTACATCGAAGCAATACAGATTTAACATAGCTAAAAACCAAAACGGTGAAACTGCGAACACACTCATAGCACCCAGGTTAATAGCATAACACGGCAAAATGCCTATAAAGATGAAAAAATCAAGGTGACCAGAATACTCATGGCTCCGGATCTGTAACGTTGATGTCCAAATATGGAGTGAATCAATGATGACTCGAAGCAGATCTACCAGTCTGAAAATACGAACAAATAGCACCGTACCAAGACGATGAAAACCAAACGCCGCACAAAAAGACGACGAAATCACCAAAAAGCGTCGCACCAAAGACGACAAAATCATCAAAAGACGAGGAAATTCCTAGATCTATGTGGATATGCCACTTCTTATAAGAAAATATAGACAGAGAGATGAAATGGGGTGATTTCCGGCCAAAATTGCCAAAAATCACCCCCCTGTGCAGCAAGGTTCACGCACCGGATGAGAGAATGGGGAGAAAGCTTCTAGAGAGAGATACATTGGAGGATAGATTTGGACCAAAATGGGCTTCATTTAGCCGCACTCAAAATCATTTCCAACACAGTTAGACCTATCTCCGCTTAAACCCTAATTGATATTGCGTGGCCGTTTCTCCACTCGCACAGATACAAAACCATCATCTCCACCACTACCACTGTAACGCAGTTTCACCGTCCTCTGCAGCTTCTACCTCAGCTTTATCTTCTTCTCCCATCACGTTTTTCAATTTCGATGGAAAAATTCAGTTATTGTGGAATCTTCCGAGGAACTTGTGCAAAATTTGACGATTATTGGTTTGCTGCCCAATCTTAAAGGATGCGATGTTGGCCTTCTAAATTCGAAATTCGATCACTTCAAGATTGGGCAGTGAACCATCAATTGTCATAATTTTCCGTCATATTCACTGAAACCACTCGAAGTTTCAGTGCTGTAAAAAAATTTTAGGGTTGAATTGCAAGCGTTGAGGTATACAGGGGGCTGAAAATGAGCTTTAATGTCTCAAGCTGATTTAGAGTCTCAATATTTTGAATCCTCCAAGGTATTTCTGTTTTTATTCCTGAGAGATTTTATTGTTTGCTGATATTGTAAGATGAAGAAGGTATTAAGGGAAGACAAAGTAAAACTCATAACTTGATGAGTCATAAGATGCAATCGTAAGTGAATCTGACATTAGTATCCTGAGATATCCATTGCCCTTTAAACCTTTGTTCAAATATGCTACTAATTGATCGACGCCTACTTGTTCGCTGGTTTTCATCCCGGTGCTTTTGTGATTTTGATACAATCTTTATTTATCGAGGCAAATATATAGAAGTGACTAAAAATGGAATCAATACAAAGAATTCTACCCAGAGTGGTTGTAACTGTCCTATCATATTTTCGGTTTTAGGCCGCCTTTTGGCTCCTGGGCTTTCGCCCAGAGCACATCATATTAATTGGAAGTAGTCCTTTCACTTGTAAATTAGTCCCCTTTTGCATAAAGTTTTCATCACCACGTACTTGACATTTCAAGAAAGTCCTGAATACTAGCATGCATAGAATGATAGTATAGTAATCCTTTGTTGTAAATTCTTTATCATCTTTCCATCTTCACCAACTCTTTGTTCACGGCTTACATCTATGATATGATCTAACAGTACATGCTTCAAGGCTCCACAGAAGCTTGTGTAACTTGTTTGTCTATCCTTTTCAGATGTGTAAAGAGTAACTGCGTTCTATGAATATCCATGTTCCTTTCAGGTTCTTAGCATAGTTTGCACTTTTCACAAATAACTGTATTCGTTCCTTACCTTGGTTGAGATTTGGATTCCCATCAACGGTTTTTTAACAACTTCAGGGAACAACCAAGTTTCATATTCTTCTATATTTTGCAGTGTTACATTCTAAGTTTGATCTCTTTCATTATTTTCCCAACACTACATTCTAAGTTACAGCTAGTAGCCAGCTTCAAGCCTAGCCATATAATCCCGTTGATCTCGAATATGGTGGGGATCCCCGTTGCCTGTCTTACTTCTTTCTTTCAGATCCCTAAATATTAAAATGTCAGTTTACATAGGGCTGATTCATTTCTTCCAGTGAGAAATTGGATGCAAAAGATTTTAGATAACATATTCAACAATTGTGTGGCGCCCTAATCTTTACGAATTCAAGAGTCGAGAAAGTTTAGTTTCTCTAGGTGAGAATATAATTAGCAAGGCTATTCAGTCAGTATCACAACTAATGTAAGCGGTCATGTATGTCTATTCATGATTTTTCTAGTCTTATGTCACATATGCTGCCACGTATACTGACTACGAATGGTATTATTACCCATTGTTACAATTTTAAAGATAAATCATAAACGATGTTGTTTACACTTCTTCCTCATCAATTAGCACTGCCTGTACCTTTAGATTCTTCTTTCCTGTTTGTCTCTCTTTCTTCCTTTCCTTCTTAATATGGACATTGAAATTCAAACCCCACCCCCACCACCCATGGCGCGCTCTCTCTGAAAAAACATTACTTTGATGTCAAATAAGGAACGTATTACATTTGAATAGTTTTTCAAACATCAGGGCAGAGCAGTTTTGTTGCCCAACAGTGAATAAGGTGCTGTCATCCGTCCATGGCTCGACAATCCAACTTGCCCTCATTCACCCAAACCAACCCATTGCGGCTCCCTAATTCCCCATTCAACTGCCCCACTATAAATCTTGGTTAGATTGTTTGTGGACAAAAACTTGAAGATCACCATTTCCCATGTCCCTCTGTTACTCTGGAATTTCCAATTCTGATTTTATAGCAGATTTGCTGGACTCGTCAATTTCAATGATTTGAAGCGTTCATATATCTCCAAATCCTGAAGGGATTTTTTCTAGATCAAAGCAATTGTGTAACTAGATGTTTAAGTCTTGCGAAGTGGGTTTCATCAGCTATCCAGTGCTTCAATTCTATCACTTCAAGTTGCAGATACTGTAGTCGACAGAATTTCCCTTCATTTACTTCCCATTCTGGATGAATGAAGGAATAGAGTCGCAACTTGAGAGCTTCAAGATTTGGTAATGAACCAACAATTGTCATGTTTTTCCACTCACAATTGGTCAATGATAAATTTTTTATGTTGAGTGGACAAACAAGATCCACAGTAGCATCTGAAAACACTGGAGGATACATGGCAACAAAGAAGCATTTCAATGTTTCAAGCTGATGTAGAGAGACCGGATTGTTGAGATAATAGGATGCATTCTGGAACTCGGACTGAGCAGTGTATATTATTTTCAATTTCTTCAGCTTTGAAAGATTTTTTTTTTCCAGCTTACATTTTCTTTCATTAGATGATGAGGCAAGTAGTTATAAGTCCAAGACAAAATCTCTCGGCAATGCTCATCGTTAGCTTACATTTTGTGAAACCCACTCCCAGTATGATCGTGTCTTGCTTGAATTAGATAGGCATCCACCAATCACCATGAATCCATGATTGCCAATGGAAGTCCTTGGCAGTTTTGTGCTATCTTCTTCCCCAGTCTCCTCGTATCCGGGAGGACGAGAATCATTTGCAGATCCCTTCTCACAAAGCAAATTCCAACTTTCTTTAGAAAATGCACCTGATGAATATTCCCACTAGAGTTGACGTAGGTAGTCACATATGATAGACGTGTAGTTAGCATGATTCAACTTCCATTGTTGTCATCTGGAAAGAACATTCTCATTTCATCCTGAACTTTAGTATCCCACATTATAATGAGATAACTAATGCCCTTTAAGTATTTGTAAAGACACTCCCCTAATTGGTAATCAGTTGCTTGATTCATTTGTTGGGCCCCCTTTTTCATTGAACCTAGAAGACCTAGGAAGATTTCTGAAACTATATTGTTGATACACTATTATCCAGGCACGGATATGAAAGTGATAGGCTACCAAAGGGTCATTGTATACATTTCTACCAAGAGTTGTCTTACTGGGAAAAAATTTTAAGATCTTTTGAAAGATATCACACTTTCCGGCCTAACGGTAACCATCCATTTACATATAGTGGGCCATATTATTTATTAAATCGCTACTCTACGTGCAATGACAATTGACGCACTGAAGATTTAATTCGACTCCAAGTCTAAATTTTTTCCGTCTTACTGATACCTCCTCCCCAATGATTGTTAACTATCTTTTTCCCCTCTTCAGTGTGTATAATTTTTTTTTTTTTTTTTGTGGGGTGGGGTGGGGGGTCGGGGCGTGTGTTTGGGTTTGATCGTAAAAAGGGATTGTTGAAATAGATTTTCTAAACAAATTATTTGAAATGTGCTAATTTTTTCTACTTATTTTTGTGTATTTGACACATGGAATCATCGTCTAAGATCTTTGTAGTTTAAAGATAGGGTGAGGCTAAATGTGCACACCCCCGCCACCCCCAAAACTCCCCTTCATTTAACATTTTGATTTAGATTTTCTCATTTCCTTTGCAAACAATAACTTTTTGAGTCTTGCTATAGTTCTTTTCTTTCTAATACTAATAAAATAAGGAACAATTGTTCCATATTGACACGAGGTCAAATTTTCATTACATGTTACGGCTTTACTAGTTTTGATCCAATGTCTAATTTGGATATTTTAATATGTCCAAATCATGATGTGGGCATGTTGCCACATCAATGCACCTAAATAGACATTGGATCAAAACTATCGGCTTTAACTTATGATATACTAGTACCAACAATACGCTTTGCACGTTATTATAAAGTTTTATTGAGAACTGGTTTGGTTCAGATATAACCATTTTTTCCTAAAAGGAAAATATACCTTTATCCAATTAAAGTTTTTAGAAATCTACTTCAAACAAATATTAAGGGCTAGTGAGGTATTACTTTAGAGGTTGAATCAATACTAATAATTGCTTATATTACTTATATAAATTGTTCATTTGGAAAAAGCTTTCTGATACATGAGAAACTCCATTTTTTTGTCCAGAGAATGAACTATCTGTCTTGTGCACAAAATCAATATGCTTATTGTGTTCGAAGTTGAAATTAACGTCCAAAAATGTGTAGGAGAAGATAATATTGTATGTCTTAATATAATGATTTCGAAATATTAAAGTATCATGCATTTGAGATGTGAAGAACCGTAACTATCTTGAAATAGCAATTTATGACAAATTTACTTGAGCATTTGAACAACAAAAAAGGATGTTTCACAGTCAAATATCTGTGCACCATAATATATATAATCAGTGAAATGTTCAATCTTCAATTTGTTGATGTCTCTTTCTCGATTTTGTAGACTTTTATTGGATTTTTTAACTTTCTCTTATTGATAGATAATCGTTTATATATACATGTTCTTCTTTGAAAGTCGATGAATTCCTATAACCGCTCCCGCTCTCCTACACACTCTCGTTCAAAAATTCGTGCGGGACATATAACCCCCGCCATCAGGGGGGCAGTTATGTATTAGTCATCTCACTTATCGTAAATTCAAAAAAAAAAAATAAAATTTTTTTTTTTAGATGATGTGGCGTCACGTCATGGAGTGTGCACACTCTCCTACACACTAGTGTGTAGGAGAATACTAGCATTCCTATAACACACACTTATCTGAAGGAAACTATCGATTTGTAATCCTCAATGACATGAAACAAGGTAATTGCATAAGAAACATTCCAATAGCTCTCCAACTTCATAAGCTTGAAACAGTCTTATACAAAATCAATGCATTTAAATTCATAATCTTGAATGCACTAATACACAACTAGAATTCAATTCAATACAATTGATTAGTCCCGTTTCGATGCCAACACCCCTTTTTAGGGAGGAAAAAAAAGATAGAGGTCGGATGAGACCCCCCACCATCAAGGGGCAGTTATGAATTATTCATCTCATTTGACGTAGATTCAAAAAAAGTTGAAAAAAAATTTTGGGCGGTGACGTGGCGCCCTGTGAGGTCGCCACGTCACCCTTGTTGGCAACATAAGTTGCCAACAAGTTGGTAGGTGATCATTCACCTACAATTGATATGAACTATATATCAATAGATCCAAAATTCCCAAACCCTAAAAGTATTCTTGAAAGTTAACATAGTAAATCAATAATACCTTTTGAAAGGAATCAGAAAAACAATCAACTAATAAAACTATTAATTGAAAAATAGAAAATTTAAAGAAAGGAGCAAAAAAGAGGAGACGAATTTGTAGTTCACAACTAAACGCCTTTACCGTCTTCCGTCTACGCTTCGCTCCTTCGAAATCGGTCCAAGTTGGATGCTTAATGCAATCACGTGAAGAGTTTTCCTTCTATTTTTTTGTTTTGGAATTATATCGCATTATTTCTGTCGAATGGAATTATATCGCATTATTTCTATCTAAATATAACGTAGTTGTTGGACAGCTATCTTGATGTAATTAAAGTGGGTTGTATTTCTTTTTTTGGTTGCTAATCAAATTACAAAAATGCTTTCCAATTATTTAACATGTATTTTAGAAGCAGAGATTTTCATACTAATTCAATTGGGAAGAGAAATTCAAACTAGAATTGATCATAACAACAAAATAATACACAATATAACAATATGGATAACATGAATTTGGATTTGAAGAAAATAAAAGAAGGCGATCAAGAGCAATATTTAGAAAATTACAACAAATCATAAAAATATGTCAAATTGGGGACTTGATGAAAATTAGCCTGCTACAAATATATTAGATTCGGGCAAAGAAATGAGTATTATACGTGAAATTCAAGTTCGAGGACAATAATTTGAATTACAATTAATAAGGGTAGAACTTAACGATTTGTAAAAAAAAATGAATGAGATGGAACCGGTTTTTGAGATAGACTCTACAATTGTATATTCATTCAACAAATAAGGGTAAGATGGGAATAAATGTTTCTCAACCTTTCTACACTTCTAAAAGGAGTATAGATTTTAGTCTAATCTCCTATTAATAAGTAACTTTTTTTTTTAAATATCATGAAATTTTATTTCAGGTTTGGATTTTCAAATTGAGATAGTTTCTTTACAAAAAAAAAAAAAAATCTTTACAAAAAAGCAAAAGAAAACTCTTCTTTTTCCCTAATCACATTGGTAAATTTTTTTTTTCTCCTTTCCCTAAAACGAGTGTTGTTAAACAAGCTATAACTTGTAGTGTGTAATTTTTTGAAATCATATTGTTACACATTTGCACTATTATTTCACCATTGTGGTTCTATACCCAATTCATCACTGAGTAAATGACAATTATCCCATGAATGAATACGAGAAAATTATATACACTACTATTACAACTTTTTGCAATACAAATTCATGCGTTGTAGATACCGTGGAGATGTTCAAGTGACAAGCCGCAGTTTGTAGTTTAAAAAAAAAAAAAAAAACGTAAAAGGAACCTTTTGTAATGATTGGAAATCAGAGGAATGAAAAATTATTGCGGGAAAATGCTCTTTATTTAACAAAAAAGACTGACGCTGACCCGTTAATATCAAAGATCCCGCCACCGCGGCCACCCGTCTCTGTCTCTCTTTCTCTCTCTCTCTCTCGCTTTTACTGTCTTCCCAGAGACCGGAGTCAATTTCGAAATAAAATCGGTAATTTCCACAATCCACACCATCTTCTGCTACTACCAAATTGGAAAAAATATCAGCAGTAATTTACAGAGAAGCAAAGAGCACAAAGTGAAGCCGCTAATTCTCTGAGAATTGTTGGTCACGGTGGTTGCGCGCCAACTGTTTGAATGGCGGCCTCATCCACCACTACCTTCGCCATCTCTGCAAAAGTCACTCCGAGAACGAAGAAATCCCTCACCCCTCCTTGTTGTTTCCCATTTTCTGGTAATTCGAATGCATTTAACACCACAAATGTGGTGAATCTGAACATTGCTTCGAGGTGCGTAGCATCGTCGGAGGGTGAAGTTTTTTCGGTCACTTCCCCCAGTCAGTCCGACGTTGACTATCTTGGTCAGAGCACGAAAGGGGATTTTAACCTGAACCTCAACTTGGGTATCTATTCGTCTTTGGAATTCAATTCAGATACAAAGAGAGGAGTAGAATTTCTGTGCTTAGTTGTGGGTTGTGTGAATGCAGGGATTGATGATGAGGCAGGTTTGCAAGGACCGATTGAGCAAGTGGCGAGGATGGAAGCTCAAGGGGCCGAGAACTTGCTTAACCATTTGGGAATTCCGGTAATCACCATGTGTTACGGTGTTTATATATTTTGTGTAGTACTGTTTTCCGCATCTACTTTTTAACGTTTCTTCCAGATTGATGCTGGTGGCCACTGAAGAGTTCCATTTTATTGAAATCGTACTTTACCATAATGCTCTGCAAGTTACTTTTTATCTACTATAGCCATTCTGATTGCCACTTAATCAGCCTTCGTTAAACTGTTTTAACACTAAGGGATGGCTAAATAGCGCTGAATAGCTTGTTTGCTTTATAGTTTTGTGATGCAGAGTTGAAAGGACGGAACACTTGGCTAAAACGAACTGTTTGCTACTATTTGACTCTTGCTCTTGTCTATAAACAACTTACAGTTCCATCGTTGAATCTTATGTCCATTTTCTTCATTTCTCGTGGTCGACTTCAATGTTATGATAAAATTGTGCAGGACCCACTATCTGCAAGAGATTCTCCCCGTGGCATATTCTGTAGCCGCACTCTAAATCTGAGGTCCATCAGTGCCATTGGATACGACATGGATTACACGTTGATGCACTATAATGTGATGGTACTCAAATGTTCACATATTGTATTATCTTACAAAGCTTTAGGGGAAACTATTTTTTGTTCCTTCGTAATCCTTATTCAGAAACCATGCAATTTTCATGGTTTCTCAATTTAACTTGACAGTGTTTTATAGTATATTGGCATGGAATATTACAATTCACTGCTATACAGTGATGATGCCTGTTTGCACTCTTTTCTATTAATTTATTTTTGCTTTGTGGCATCATTGCCAAAGTTGTCATCAACATATCCTGTCGGTCATATGAGCTTGCCATTTTTGATATGTTTGTTCCCTATATGTGGCATTTCATTTATCTTTATTCTGTTTAAATGCTGTGAGAAACCATCTTTTGTCCTAGATGGCATAAATTGTCATCCATTTTGGTTATGTAAGATGTGTTTGCAATCTTGCAGGCTTGGGAGGGAAGGGCTTATGACTACTGTATGGATAACTTGAAAACTATGGGTTTTCCTGTTGATGGACTTGCATTTGATCCTGAACTGGTACAATGTAATTCTGTATCCAAGTAGTAGGATAACGTTATCTCTGATGTATGTGCCGACGAATCTTCATGGTGATTGTACTTGTAGGTTATTCGAGGCCTTGTAATAGATAAGGAGAAGGGAAACTTAGTGAAGGCTGATCGGTTTGGATATGTCAAGAGGGCTATGCATGGAACAAGAATGTTATCTACTAGGGAAGTGAGGTGCAGTTCCAAACCTTGCTAATATGGTTATTTTGTGTCACACATGAATTCAGTGACTGATCTTCTGCAAACTCTAAAAAGGCCTATACTCAGATTTTCATAATTTACTTTGATAGGTGCACTATGCTATCAATTCAGTTTTGGGAAATTAATTTTACTAGTGCATTATTTGGTGAACTGAGGCCTTCTTGTACAATACCTATTAACTTACTATTCATGTCAGTGAGATGTATGGTAGAGAACTTGTGGATCTGCGTAAAGAGAGCCGGTGGGAGTTCCTAAATACATTATTCTCTGTTTCAGAGGCAGTGGCCTATATGCAGGTAGATAGTGGTCGCAGTATATGCATATGGTACTCATTTTATTGGTTTATTACCTTGACTCGTAACCATTTTTTCCATGTCAGAACCATGTTTAATCATTTTTGTGCATTATTTTACAATAAGTTCTGTTTAATTATGATGTTCGGATTCTTGAATTATTAGTTTATGACATATGAACAGGTATTTCCTAGACTGATCACGTATAGAGGTTTCAATAAATGTGTATGTATATGCATGTGGAATTTTTGTGTCATGGAGTGTAATGAGGAAAAGAACTTCTATGCATTAAGTGCTTAAAAATGTTTTCGTTTAAAAATATAATGAAATACGGGGACAAAAAGTGGGTGGCACATGTATGTCCTATGAAGTAATTATTGGAAAAGTATGTAGTACAAGTGTAGAATGCATTTAAAAGATTTTTGTTTAAAAACAACTTTTTCCAGACAAGCTCTTATGCTTTCATGGATGATCCAATCTACCTTTACAAAGTCTTACTGGATTAATAGGTCCAGTAAATTTCCTTTATCGGAACAACAAATTGTTTGTATACTAGAAAGGACGTGTGTATCTTAATCCCTAAGTTTCCATGGAATCACATAGTCGCATTTCTTATGTATATTTGTTTTCTGGTTCCTGTAGTAAAGCCTGATAGATATCTTATGCTCAGATGGTGGATAGATTGGATGAAGGAGTTATAGCGGCAGATCTTGGTCCACTTGAATATAAAGGGCTTTACAAGGTTGATTATTCGGGAGATAGTCTAGATTGACAATCTTTGGTATATTCCAACATCTAATTTTCTGCCTTGGTTTCAGGCTGTTGGCAAAGCACTCTTCAGGGCACATGTGGAAGGCCAACTAAAGGTAGCTTTCTAATTGACATTTATCTTTCAAATTTACACTGCGTAAGTGTCAACTAATCATATCAGAGACAACTATACAGAGTGAGATAATGTCAAAGCCTGAGCTGTTCGTTGAACCTGATCCTGAGCTACCTTTGGCACTGTTAGATCAAAAGGAGGTAAAATTTCTCTTTCATCTCTTTAGAAAGTATTGCTTCGAAACTGGTAAATTTTTTATTGATTTATAAGTGTATGGTACAAAAGTTCCATTATTTAAGCATGTATTTGTGACAATTAAGAGAATGAAAGTATCTAAAAATCGCATCTGTTTGCATCAGGCTGGCAAAAGGCTCTTGCTTATTACCAATTCAGATTATCATTACACTGACAAAATGATGCAGCACTCCTTCAATCGATTTCTTCCAAATAATATGATCTGGCGTGATCTATTTGACATGGTGGGTTGAAATCATTTTAGCATTTTTTACTGCCAATTGTTCAGTGTCTATGATGTGCCATTTACGTTTGTAGGATGACACAAAACTTTCCTCCATACATGCCTGAAATTTCAATTGTGAAGTTATGTTGCTCGGACTCTTCACTTTTGAAGAAGTACCCGTGTCGGACACTTGGGTATGGGACAAGGGTTATGGGGTCCTTCAGGTCAAATGAAGATCATTTTTATCATTCACATTAAGAGAAGATCCTTTGTATTCCCCGAGAATGCATATAAAACTATTAAAATATGCATTTTCAAAGTTGATTTTAAGTTTATAAGAAGAATTCATGTACTTTTTCTAAAATTTAGACCCTTTCTGTCCATGTTGCTGTATCCTAAATTTTTGAAATTGAAGGATCTGACACTCGGATATGTTCCCCGTACCCGATACCCATACCCGAGACGTTCCCGTACCTGATACCCATACCCTAGTCTGAGCATCATAGTTGTGAAGTGGTTGTTGTGATTGTGTTGTCATTTATTTAAATGTACTGAAATCAAAGTGCTGTCCAAGTAAAAGGTAAATAATAACTCTGATGAGGGTTGTCACCGACCCTTTCCTTGTAGGTAATAGTCTCTGCAAGGAAGCCCGAGTTTTTTCAGATGTCACACCCCATGTATGAAGTGGTGACTGGTGAAGGTCTAATGCGCCCGTGTTTCAAGGCTTATCCAGGTGCCAGACCTAGTCTCTCAGCCTATTTTTTCTCTTCAAAATTCTTTTTATTATATGTTCTAGATCCTCTTCTCTGATTTAATCATTATATAACAAAAATGGAGACTGTACATGTTTTAAATAATGATAACATGTTCTACAGCCAAAATTTAAAAACACCTACTAAAATTGCCGTAGTTAATTTCTACATTGGACTTAAATCAAGACTAGAAGTGTCTTTTATACTTCACATTTCTGTGATCATGGCTTTTAGTTGGGTCAGCTTAAAAGTAAGTAATGCTGTAGAACACTTGAAATCCTTTATCAAATCAAGCATAATGGTTCAGTTTGCACTTGTCCTGTATAAGTAGGTAGATTGACTACCAAATTTTTTTCTCAATGTAATACAATCCAGTGGCTTCCTTTGTATCAATTTTGCGGAGAACTTCTCTATTCCCACAGAATCTCAATCAGGAACAGATTTTCCTGAGAAACATATTTTTGGATGATTTTGTAGATGCATCTCGTCTGCTTTAGACTTTAGTCATCCTCAATTTGTTTGATGCTTTCATGAGATATATGAGAAATGTTTAGGCTATATATTTATTTCCTATAGGGGGCTTGTACTCTGGAGGGAGTGCTCAGATGGTCGAGAATTCCCTCGGCATTCATGGAGATGAAATTCTGTATGTTGGTGATCATATATACACAGATGTTAGCCAATCCAAAGTCCATCTTCGCTGGCGAACGGCATTAATTTGCCGTGAACTAGAACAGGAGGTTTGATTCAGTCTTAACATCCATTGCATAAGATTGAGTCGGGATTGAGGGATGATTAGCAAGATGTTTGATGTTCATTTTTCTGCCTTTTTCTTTTCTTTTTCCCCCCAACAATCATATACATATCTGGGTTAAATTGATGTCAGTCAGCAAATCAATTCTTAAATGATGTATGGTTGTTTCTATTCAGATGTATCATGTATATATAATCATACAATTTTTTACTAAAACCCTAACAATATTTGGTTTACCGTGATGTTACAGTATAGTGCTTTAATTCATAATCAAGGTTATCGGGCCAAGCTGGTCAAGCTTTTAAATTCAAAAGGAGGTTATCGGGATCTATTCAACCAACTCCGCCTTGCTCTACAGAGGCGATCAAAGGGGCGCCCTGCTCAAGTAAGTGGACTGGAACCATAGTCTATTTCTTCTAATAGAATTTGCCATATAATATGCTTTCAATTCATTTTCTGTTCTCTAGTTGTTGGGTTGTAATTTTTGGGGGACTTATGTTTATGCTATCATTTGTGCTATTTCTTTCTCATTACAGACAATACATGCGTAAAAAATTATAATTGAATTCTAAAATAATTTGACTCTGAACTTTTCACGATCTTTCAACTTTCAAACTGAACATTGTCCCTGAAGATCAATTTTCAGTCCGAAAATCAAAGAAGCAGTTAATTACAGTATGTAGCTGTAATATTGTTGAGTGCATTTTTTGAACTTTGCCATCAAAAGTAACAAAATTCCAGAGTCTCACTTGGACAAAAAGGGATTCATACAGTTTGCATTCTCAGTTAAGCATATTGTTTTTATGTATCAGACTCTTGCTGCCACACGCATGGACGATAAGGAACTCACAGAAAGCATACAGAAGCTACTCTTTGTAATGCAAAGGCTAGACCGGAAAATAGCTCCAATGCTGGAAGCAGATGGAGAGCACTTCAACAAAAGGTTAGATGCATTCTATGACCCGAGCCCTTAAAATACTTGAACTTCAAGTTGACAGAGCAAAAATGTACGGAAAAAGATGAGTCTCTATTATTTGACGCATACAGACTGATGATGAATCCTGGGGATCTTTTCCCTTTTCAGGTGGGGCTTCCTCTCTAGAGCAGGTCTATGGGACAAAAGCCACTTAATGAGACAAATTGAGAAGTATGTGAATCAATCATAACATTTACACATCAACCTCTTCAAGATAGATTAAAAGAAACTGAAAGGCTTTGTACATTTTCATCTTAAAGGTTATAACTTGCCACTTTTAAATTACAGGTACGCCGACATTTACACATCCAGAGTTTCAAATTTTCTCCATTATACGCCGTTCATGTATTTCCGTGCTCAAGAACAGGTGAGCAAATACAACGTTTTGTATATTTATGTTGCTGGATTGATCTTGTTAGTACTATCTAAGCATCTCGGGTCCTTGGTAACTTGCCAGAGTGTGTGTACTGGTTACTTTCATTTTATTAAAAAGTTACTTTTTAGTTTAAATAGTAATGAAAATTTGAAATGTGTGGATAATAATAAGTAGCTGTTCTAAATGTGGTTGAAATTAGAGTTTAACTTTATCTAAATAGTAAAAGTGAATTTATGATTTATGAGTACAATTTGATCTAATATAGTTTTACTTTCTGATGCAGTCTTTGGCTCATGATTCATATTCAATTCAACGATGATGAGGTGATGACAAGAATGACTTCGATTCTAAGCGAGCTTTGTATATGATATGATTCTTAGAGATATGTACCCCAACCCCATACGATACTGTTAACTGGGGCACCACGAGAACACCTGGTTGTAACTCTTTGAGGAAATGTGACTAAATTAATGGGGACATGACTAAAACACGGTTGTAACTCTTTGAAGAAATTTAGTTGGTGACAAATAATAATCTTTGGTACATTGTGTACTTTTAGTGACGATTTGTTATTATTGGTTCTCAACTTGGGCATTTGGAAAAATCTAAGAAACTAAATAATATTTACGCATGTAAAGTCAGAATATATCTGTATTTCGTTAATAATATATTGTATATTGGTTTTACAATTACATAAACATGTTTTTGTTAATAGTGAAAGAAATTGATTTTTGAATGTTTGGTCGAAAAATTAAAAGGAAAAAATTCACAAAAATTAAAAAAGTATTTAATCAACCAAATAATAAGTGGTTGAAAATTGGTTTTGAGAAAATAATTTTTAGAATATGTTGTAGGAAACATTTGGCACAAAATTCTTTTAGATTGATCGGTGTTTTAAAATTGACACATTTAAAGGTTGAGGACACACGATGCAATTTACCTGATAACAAACGAATATGCTGCGATCAATTGACCGATTCGCGATCAATTGAAGCTGTGTGTCGAATTTACTGCTCTGTTCAGTGTTGCGGCAGCGCCGCCGGCAACTAGCGGAGGAAAGGGAAGATGAAGAAGCTGAGGTGGGTGATGGATGGGGGGTTCTGGGACGTGGATGTGTCTGCGCCGGTGACCCTCGACGGCGTTGCCCGCCCAGTTCCAGGCGACCCTCTTCCTTTAGGGATTTCTCGTGGGCCCAGGCTCTCTCGTCCCAAGCAGATAGATTTCTTCCAGCGCTTTATGGCTATACCTTTCGTCCCCTCCTTTTCCAGCCATGGAGATGTTGGCCTATCTCTACAGCGCGTGTTCTCTATCTATCGTGAAACCTGGTACTTTCCCCTTTGCCAATTTGTTTCTACTTATATAGTATAGTAATCAACGGATTTGATCTTAATTGAGCATTGTTAAATTCTGCTCTACCAATTGTAAATTGCCTGTAAATAGTACTTGAGATTTATTGCTTTCATACTGGCATAATTTGAAATAGAAAGTAGGGAGCGTGTTAGTGTATGTGTAAAAGTGGATTTTTATGGATTTTGATGTGATATAGTAGAGAGAATGAGTGGAGTTGAATGGTGGAGATTTGTGTAGTATAAATAGGTCCCACAAGATATAGGTCCCACAAGATATGTGGATGTGAAATAGAAGAGTGAATGAGTGGAGTTGAAAAGAATGTATAAAAATGTGTAAAAATTTGTTAAAATACATACACTGATACAAGAGGGGAAATTTAGTTTAATACTTTCAATTTAACTGAATTCTGAATGAATACTTTAGTGTTCACTTGGACACCAATTTTACATGTGTTAGTAAATTGTTGAAGCAGCTATTTTGTTCTTTCCTTTGTTCTTATGCTAAGTTGCTGTGGAGGAGTTGACAATTGGCTGATATTTGGTTCAAGGTGATGCAGGTTTATGGCATTACTTGGTCAGTTCAATGTACAGAATTTTGTGACCTCTCGGGAAGAATGGGTTCAAGCGAGAGTCAGATTCCTCGTGGTTGCAAAGCATTGAAAGATGTCTTTCAGACCAATCTTTCTATGGCCTAAATTTCTGTTCAGAGTTGTTGTTAACACCCGATGATGTGATGACACTTGGTCTAGAAACTCATGGTGACCAAAAGACTCTTCGAAAAAAAGCGGTACTTCATCACAAGGCAAGCGTGTATGACCATGATCTGTAATTTAACCTCGTACTCTTTTTGATGGACGACTTTTATTAACCTTTATCACCACTACACAGTAAATGGTTAGCGATTATGTAGCCTCGTAGCTTGTAGGTGAGGAAACAATGTTTCCCTAACTATTATTAACCTTTATCACCATTTCTGCTGAATCCTAGTAATTATTCTCTTCATGTTTTATAACCCATTTCTTGCGTGCATCTGTTTATGATTTTCTGGTTTTTTATGGTGAAATACGAACTTTCATATTGATGATGCACTGCACACTACGATCATTGCCATACTTGATAGCGCTTTATGTTTTTGTTCGCAGTTTCCATGTCATAATTTTACCTTGGAGGCAGCTTCTCCAGCGCTTTTTATTGATCAACAGGGCAAATACTGGGATGTTCCATTTGCCTTGTCAATGGATCTTGCACCCATTGCTTCTGATTCTGGTACGAGCTGTCGTTTTTGCATCAACCATACTGCAGGTACACCGAAACCATATGAAGGTCAGCCAACCAGCAAAGTTCCTGATGCTTTACGTCCTGGAATCTGCACTAAATGTGCAGTTTCGTTCAGGAAAAATGTCGACATTTGGAGAAGTGAAGCACCGAAGATGAAAATGGTGCAACCATATGACATCTTCATCTCTAGCCCCCACATTTCAGCATCAGGAATCCTAGGTAACAACAGTCTGCTTTGTGACCCTTAAAAGTTTAAAGTCTGAAGTTAAAGTAATAATCACAGACCTTTAGGGCTTGAGTTTGCTGAAAGGAAAACGCTGTCAGCGAGTAATAAAGGTGTATAATAGGGAAGCAAAACATTATTTTCTTTGATAGTTAGTCTATATGATTTAGCTTGACATAATGCTAATTTTATCAGTTAACTACACTTCTCTGGCATATCTCTGAAAGCCTGTTATCTTTTTCTTGATTGTGTCTCCTTGGTACTGTAGGTGCTGTCTTCACTGCATCTGTTGGAGAGAATTCAATTGGAGCCAAAGTAGAAGATGAGTCATTGAGTTCCAAAGGTTTTGGTCTTCAAGCCAGGGGAGCAAATTCTTCCGTTTTAGCTTTAGCTGATCTCTTTGCAACTGTATCACTCTCTGCTCAGCATGGAAATTTCCAAAAGTTGTATCTAGACCTTACTCGGTTTCATGCACGGCTAGATATTCCTTCTGGTTCGAAATTCCTGTATGGTGTCACACGTGTGGCACACGATCTCTATAATTCTCAGACGCCTACAATGCAAGCACTACATGCAATTTGCCCCACTGCCTCAGTTTCATTTCAGCAGCAGGTACTTAAAGAGTGTGTTTGAGTAAACTTTTATGCTGCCAAAAACTAATTGATAGTAATGGGGTATTAGATCTTTGGATAATAATGAGTAGTGTTTTGAATGTGTGGCTAATGTCAAAGTTTGACTTTGACCTGAAGATTGCAGGGCCTTTCAGCTTTAGAATGGATTCTGGAGTGACAATTGATGTGAAGAAAGACAAGTATTTAGGTGTGAAGGATCCTGTTTTTGCCATAGAATATGCCCTGCAAGTTCTCGGTTCAGCAAAGGCTATTGCTTGGTATGCACCGAAGCAGAGGGAGTTCATGGTAGAGCTACGGTTTTTCGAGACTTGAAAAGACATATTTCTCCTTTTGCTACTAAGTCTCCCCCCCTTGCACATCATTGACATTGGCAATGTTTGTTTCTTTGGGTATTTAGGTGTGTCTTCATTTTGAGTTTCTTCGCTCTCTGTAACCATAAACATTGTAATTTTTTATTTGAAAGAGAAGAGAATCCTTGAACATTCAGGGCGAGTTTATATCAAATCGATCACTGTACTTTGTCTTGGTTTCAGATTTTATCAGTCTTATAAGAAATATAAGATGGCAAATTGGTTGATGAGAGACATACATCCCGATCTTATTTTTTACATATCACACAGCATAAAATCAACAATTAATGATTCTATTTTTTCATTTGTCACAGTATCTCCAAAATCAATGATCAATTGTGAATTGTCGAAATTTACGTATTTGTCACCCATAATATAACCGATCTTTCACATAATCTTTATGTGGCATTAAAGCAATAAAAATGAAAGCGTCCTATTCTGCAAATCATCCGAAGTACATCTTAGGCTGTTAAGCATGGAGAAGGAAGAGAACTAGAATGAGTAGAAGTTGAATTCCGAAGAAAAAATTCTGCCACTAACTTTCTGATACTACATTTCAGTTAAAGTTCTCCCTTTTCTCCAATATATTGACGCCATTTTGCATTATATTCAAGTTACATGGCGGGGCCCACCTCCAAAGCTAAAGGCAATCAGCCACCTTGATGAACAAATTCAATAATTCATGTCCTAACAGACAAGAAATATGCAACAACTATTGTCTCCGTCAATATTGTACATGCAACCCCTAGTAAAATGGCAGCTTGCATTTTCTTATGCAGTGATGCCTGCCAAAACTAGTTGCAGGTCCATCCGTGGGAAGCCTGAGATGCTCTTCATTATACTTGACAACCAAAAGGCATAGACCGTGTGGGGAACTGATAAGGTGTACTTGGCAAGTTCCTTGCGATCTCGAGATCCCAAAATCTTGGGGACAATATCAGGTGGCATTGCTTCCATTCCAACTTGGATCAATAAAGCAACCTGCAAAGATACGGGGAAAGCGAAAAAAAACATGATTTGGCAAGCACAAGGTGCACCTCTGTCCTTAGTTGACCAGTTAACTATGCAGTTATATTATAAGTGCAGATATTACCATGTTTCTAACTTGTCTATATAGAAAACCAGTTCCTTCCACTTCAAGTTGCACAAGAGGTCCCTGCAGACAATAAAATTTCACTTAAAATTCCTACTTGAATGACGTATGTAGCTTAGCAGAGGAACTTCAGAAACAGGCTAAGCAAATTAAAGTGATCTTTCAAATTCAATTACAAAACAAACACAGGAACACACACCAAATGAGGCAATAACTGAAAGATGGCGTAAGGGAGAGGACTTTCTTTCAGCTGATAAGTACCATTTCATTTACATTAAACTGAAGGATCTTTTTCACAGGATTTTGAACCCCATCATTTTGTGACGTATTGGCAAAGGCAGAGAAGTCGTGTGTTCCCACAAAATGCCTTGCAGCATCCCTCATGGCATCCACATTGAGTTTATAGTGACTATGGAAAGCATATTGCCGGTGAAATGGGTCCATAATAGTGTCATTGTATATCTTGTAATGATATATCTTGCTCTTGACAGAAAAACGAGCATGAAATTCTGGCACCGCAGAGCTGATTTCTCTAACTCTAATATCAGAAGGAAGAACACCATTCAAAGCTCTGTGTATGCCTTCTAGGCTGTCATAGTTGAAAGGTGTGACAAAATGTGCTACCTGAGAACTAAACTTATCATCGATCAATGTCTTCACCAATGAGTTAATTTCTTGAGACAGTGTACTTTGTAAGAATTGAAACAGACCTGACCCCATGCGTGAACTCCTGCATCGGTTCTACCCGCACCAACTAAAAGAAGATCTTTTCGTTCTAATTTTGTTACTCGAGCTAAGGCTTCTTCAACAATACATTGCACTGTTGGTGTTGACTGTTGATATTGCCATCCTAAGATTCAACAGCATTCAACTCTAAGTGCAATTTAAAAGTAAAAACGACCTCAATTTCTACCAGCAATAAAGAGTATAAACGAATTGCCTTGGTGAATTCACACAGGATGAGCATGAATATTAAGTTTATAATTCAGGTGAATCTGAAGTCCCAAACCCCTTTAGCAGAAAAACTTGCGTAACATCCCAATCCACAAAATGAAAACTTGAAATATGCAATGGTATTAGTATTACTCTGTTCTCAGACCGATCAACTCCCAAATTACATAAATTAAGTCAATGATGACAGAAAATCAACAACATAGAATAGATTCACCATAAACACATAGAAAAAATAAAATGAGAATAAGAAATCAATTAATTAATTAATTAAACCTGAAAATCGGGTTCCGTCGTAGGCTATAACCAAGCGCCACTTATATGTGGGGAGGTTTGGCTTCTTCGTGTCCTTATCTTGCTCTTTACCGGTCAAATTCTGCTCGCAATGAAGGAAAAGATTAGAGAGTGTCACGTATGATAACTGCGAAATTGTAGTGATGGAATTAGTAGAGAGACAAGACGTACGTAGCAATTGTAGGAGGGGATAGTGAGGCATGGGTATTCCAAATGAACTGGTGGGAGTCCGGTAGCAGGAACTGGCACCGGGGACGGAGCCGATACGTTGTTCATCTCTACTCTAGCAACGGTCTTCGAGTTGCTGATGGATGAGTTGAGTTTGAGTTGAGTTCATAGATAAGTTCGTGGCTGCGGCTAAATGCACCTGGTGGATTACTAACTGCACCTATTAAAAAAAATAAAAATCAAAAGACTGACATATCCTCATTTCTTCCGTTTGTTTATTATTATTATTATTATTATTATTATTATTATTTAAGAATGTTTGCTGTGAAGACAACAAATAAGCAACAGCTTATTCGCTGTGAATGCAGCGAATATTAAAAAAAAAAGGTAAAAATGAGTAATTTTTATCTGATTTTTCGTTTGTGGATGTAATTTTTATTATAATTTTTTGTTCAAATTTTTTACAATTACTTTAATGAGTAATTTTAAAAGTTTTTTCAATCACTTTGACCGATGAATTTCGAAATTTTTTTGATGATAAAGTAATTGATTTTGTCCCATTAGTGTTCAATAGAATTACTAAAATATTCAATTTTCTTGCTACCACTTCGATTACTAACTTCAAATTTTTTGCAACCGCTTTGACAAATTTCAAAATTTTTTTATGATATAATAATTAGTTTTGCAATCGCTTTGACAATGAATTTCAAAATTTTTTTATGATATAATAATTAGTTTTATCCGATTAGTATTAAATATAATTATCAAAAAAACTTTGAGTAATTGTAAAAACTTCTAACAAAAAATGATACTAAAAATTTTTTTATCCGTAATTTTTTCTTTGTTTTTTTAATTATGTGATCTTCGCCCCAAATGGGGCGAACATCAAAACGGGTGTTCGCTGTATGCGTGGCAAACACCCAATTGGGTGTTCGCCACGCATACGGCGAACGTCAAATTTTTTCCTTTTTATGTTGGAGGGTAAATTTGGAATACTATAAAAAATTGTTGTATTTAGAAATTCTATGGGTGTATTTAGCCATGGCCTAAGTTCATTTCGATGGGTTTATTTTTCATTTTTCCTTTGGGTGGGGCTGAATGGGAGCATCGCATCCACGACATACTGCTACTCCCACCCCAAAAATACTCACTTTCTCCAAATACGCTCCCCATTTCTTAATATAAATTTTTAAAAAAAAGAGCAAATGAATAAGCCACCGGTGCAGGATTGTTGCAATTGCTATTGGAAATGGAAGCTTTTTTCCATTTTCGACAGCAACCTGTTGTAATTTGCTATTGATAATTACAGTGATTAAGAATTTGGGGGGGGAGGAGGGGGTTTGGGGAGAAACCCCCCTCTTTTTTGGCTGTCATTTCCGGCCGCAAATCTTTTTTTTTTTTTTTAAGGTTTTGTTCAGCCAACCATGGCCAAATAGCTTGTTATGTCTGGCCGAACAAAACTTTTTAAAAATCATTTTGGAAGGATATTTTGAAAAATGTTATGAATAATAATTGAGGAATAATTAGTTAAAGGATGACGAAAATGATGACACATGCGATGACGCAATTGTCAATAATTATTTTATGTGAATGACTATTATGTACTTGATGAAATTATGTAATTGCGATTGTGTCATTCGAAATTTTTTTATAAATAGGGTTTCAGTTATTAATGAATTTCATTCTTGAGAATTCCTTAGAATTCATTCTCTCTAAACTCTCTCTATTATTTCTATACTTTTATAACACGTTATTAGCACGAGTCTCTAGCCATTTAAGTAATATGAAGGGAATATGCTTTATGATTCATCTATTGATGACCTCTCAGATCGAAACCTTAATATTAGTTAGATGATAAACTTTATCACTTCTCTCCTCCCCCCCTCCACATCTGTAAATGTAAGAGATAAAGATAACCGAAACCACCATGGCTGAAGCCACAGTTGCAGCTATGTCAACAAGAATGAAATACATATCATCATCTTCTTTTTCATCTTTCTATATCCAGACTTGATTCGTTTTGGCTATCTGTCGATGCTTCAACATCATCACTTCTTTGCCGTGATACTCTGCGTCGCTGTCAATGTTCTCTCATCCGTTGGCTTGATACAATCCATTTGTCTCTCTACTATCTAATTATAGTTTAATAATATTAACAAAGTATTAATGGTTTGATTATTGTGAATGCTAGCACATTTGAAGAATTTGATGAATACCCCAAGCAGAAGGACGGAGAGGTATATATAATATATATGTATATATAATATAATAATATATTAAACTATAATATTCATTTTCTCAAGATATAAGGAGCATACGTTATCAAAATCAAATTTTCTCGACTCCATTATACTCGATTTAACGAGATCTTCGATTTGACACCAATATTGATAAGGTAAACTTTCAAAAAAATTGCAAATCAGTACCCCAACTTTTGAAAAAGTTATAAAATAGTCCTTGAACATTTTGATATTGATAAATTGAAGTAGAAATGAGATAATTTTCCAATCGTAAAATATTGATAAAATATTTTTGACAATTTTACCTTTGCGAATTGGAATGGACAATTTTACCCTTAGGGTAAAACCGCCTAAATTTTGACGACAATGAAAAATGGATAGAATATTCATGAAGAAATTCTAAATTCATTGATTATATAAAATGACTTGAAGTCCATTTGAGTTAAAAGATCGGAATATTATTTTAACTCCCGAAAAGTTTAATTACATAATATACTTGTTCTAAAAGGATAAGTGTGCTCTTGTAGAAGTAATGAGTATTTGTTCTAAAAGAACAAATCTGCTCCCGTAGAAGCAGTTCAATATTTAATTCTCGCACTTTATTTACTGCAATTTAAATACTGCAATACCTCCTACCTAATGAAGGATTCAACCATCACTAAACAGAAGGTTTTATATATTTATGCAATTTATATGCTAAGTGATGGGTAATACATTCTACTAAGTAGATCCTACTCCTGAAGAAGTAGTTAATCATTATGCATTTTAATTCTCGCAATTTAAATTCCGTAAATTTATATTTATTCCGATAATTTCCATGTGGTAGGTTCAACCACCTATTGGGGAGAATTTAATTTCTACAATTTAAATTTATGCACTTTATAGTTTGAGTATATTTCCAATGTGGTGGGTAATACCACACGATTGGTGTGCATATTTCCAAT
This sequence comes from Jasminum sambac, assembly GCA_018223645.1. NCBI lineage: Eukaryota > Viridiplantae > Streptophyta > Magnoliopsida > Lamiales > Oleaceae > Jasminum > Jasminum sambac. The sequence goes on from CP073649.1 coordinate 21,544,831, forward strand.
GTGGTGGGTTATACTACACGATTGGTTATAACGAATCCTACTACAGAAGAAGTAGTTGATCAAACATTCTAATCCTACTCTTGAAGAAGTAGATAATAAGAATAAAATTTATTCTCCATATTTACCGAATATTAATGGAGAAAAATTGAGTAAGTGGTACCTGAAGTTACCATTGGATAAATAGATGAAAGTAAAATGCTCAATAGATCCCATGTTGATAAATCAAAGAAAATATATCGTATGGAGAGATTATATGAAGTAATCTCATCGATGATATGAGATTGTATTAATATGAGAATAAAATGCTCTTGAAGAAGCATAATCACTAGATTTCTGTATTTGAATAAAGCAAATATGATATTATTATTATTACTCCGTAAGAAGTACAAAACAAATGGCGTTTAACATATTGAGAATATCAAAGATGGCAATAAACACTCGAAAATATAGAAATGCGAAAAGAAAATACATATTGAACCCATAAAGGAAGGGTGAGTTTCGAGAGCATAAATACTCCGTAACTCTGCCACCCCCAACATCAGGGTTCATAATGAAATATTTAAAGGATCCGAATTTCTTTTTCGCTTTACACCAGTGGTCTGTGACCGACGAACCTGGGTTTCCACAGATTCTTGAGCATATGCATGAAATTTGATGAGTAGTTCATCAACAGTACTAGCAGCGATAAGTATTTTTCTCGCTGAATGAGAGATAAACTTATTATTTACACCCTGATCTAGAAACGCTAGTAAGCCATCAAAGAAATTATTAATATTCAACAAACCTATTGGTTTGACACGAAAGTTCCACTGTGCCAACGAGGCTATATTGAATATTTCCTCCAGCGTGTTACAGCCGTCTGGAAGAACAATAAAAGCATCACTATTACTCATCATGTACATCAGGCAATCGTGGATGGATTATGTTTGTAGCATCAATCCAGTTGGATTAATGACATTTCTAACTCCAATTCGATTACTGCCTCCAATTCGATGAAAAGGTATTATACTTGACACTCTTATCCCCCATAATTGTGCGGCCATCGTAAGACTCCTTAATAGTTTGTTATTAGTCCCTCCATATAGTATATTGATATTTTGTTTCCCTAACTCCCTTACAAGTTGGTCTGCCATATCCACATATTGGATATGACCTACTAGTCTGGAGCCACTAAGAACACATATAGTTTTTACCTGGCGAGGTGAAGAGTGACTTACATGAGATGATTCTGATATCTCCATCTCCATCTCCATCTCCACCTCTATCTCTCTCTTTCAACGAATGAATGATAGATATATGAATCCCTTTATTTAAAGAAAATTTTCAAACCAATAATTGATTGTACTATTTACTTTTTGTCAAATATGAAAGAGAAAAAGACAGAAAAATTTTAGTGATATGACATATAGCTGTCGGTAATTGAAAAATAATATATATCTTAAAATTGAAAAACGATATTTACAAATAAAAGAAATATATTGATCTTCGTTATTACACCGAGCTTTCTTACATAAATATGGGAAAAACATTATACTAAGTTATTCTACTAAATTTACAAACTGGATCTTTTAAAGTAAGTATTTCAAGACTATAAAGTGCTTGTTGATATTTGAATTTGGCACATAAGGCCATTAGCTCACCTTGCACGTGTCCACTAGGATGTGTCTCAAGAGCCTGTTGAATATCATCCAAATGCTCATTACTCAATCCATCCTTAATGAATGCTATTTTATCTTCTCGGTTTCTGGACAAGTACCCCACAGATTTACATCGAGTGTCACATGTCCACCGAGCACACTTGTAGTATCCTCCTAATCTTTTTGCTCTCCATTTCTTTGAAAAACTACTTTTACCCATACTAGGCATGTATTTAGAAAGAATTGAAACCTCACCAGATAATCGAACCTTTGCTTCAATTAACCATCGGATATCTTGTGGGATACCCTTATTCATTAGCATTCTCAACCTTTCAAGCCTACTTCGATAAATCCTTTTTAGGATTTTGATCGGTAGTGATGGATAATATTTTCGAAGATTTGAGAGCATATGATCCATTATAATGTATAGACCCTTGTTAGGATGAATTTTGCAATAATTTTGACGATCTATTTATAGAATAATACGAGGCGTATGAGTTACGACTCTGTAAAGCGTAAGAGTTACGACTCCGCAGTTGAACAGTAGCCAGATGTGATGCGTATGAACTGTAAATCAGTGTTTGTACAGTAGTAGACAATAATGTCATCAAAAGATGATGGAATATGTCGGTGAATTGTTTCTATGATAAATCATGTTGAACACTATACAGATACTAGTGAAATCGATATAAGAATTTACTGAACTAGAAGTTCAATAATACTCGTTTGCAAAACCGGACTGACCATCCCGGTTTAAATAATTATTGAAATCAATATTTCAAGTGAAGAATTAAAAGAATTTGTGACGCCCCGTTCGTTTTCCGTACATATATGTGATGTTGATGACGTCATTTTGGGTGTGGCTCGCATGTGCAGTGTTGTCATATGTTGTTTTATGTGTTCGGATGTGTTCCCAAGTGTATATGAGGGTATGTATGGTTTCGGGTCGTTAAGGGTACGTCGGGTGCACGAATGCAGAAAAGTGGGAAATTACGGCCGTAAGGTATGGATTTACGGTCGTAATGTGGTCGTTACGGCCGTAAGGGTCGTATGTTACGGCCGTACGTCTGCACAGTGCAAGGTGCTTCAAGATGCAGAGAGAGTTAATTACGGCCGTATGAACTGTAGATACGGCCGTATCTCAGGAGTTACGACCGTAAGAGGGTGTAGTTAAGGCCGTAAGTGTCGAAAGTGGAAAATGCGCCATATTTACAGAGAGTTAATTACGGTCGTATGTGGTTCGAGTACGGCCGTATTTCTTGGGTTACGGCCGTAAGAGACATATGATACGGCCGTAAAGAGAAACAAAACCGGAATGTGAAATTTACAGAGACTGGGTTACGGCCGTATAAAGGTATGTTACGGCCGTAATTTTGGATTTTACGGCCGTAAGGTAGAAATTTACGGCCGTAACTAGTAAGTCGGCAGAATGGTATTTAGGTCAACAGAAGCCATTTTTGGGGTATTTTCTTCATCGGCTTGACCCTAAACCCCCAAAAAGCCATTTTTACCATTTCCAAGGTCTTCAACTTGGGTATAAGCAAGGGCTAGCTTGTGGTTTTGTTGAGTTGGGTGATTGGTGAAGATTGAAGTGAAGTAGTGATCACCTCCTTGGTTCTTTTCCATTCTAGTAAGGTGGGTATTGCTATCTTAATTATACTCATGGTAAGTAGAGGTAGAAAGTTCTCTATGTAGTTAGGAAGTTCTAGATGTACACATATACCTCTTGAGATGTATAGTTATGACTTGAGTAGCTATGTATAGCATGATTTAAGTGTTACCCTTCTTACTCATGAACTAGAGCCTAGGGTTTATATAATGCTTGAGGTGATATATGATGTTGATGTTTGATGTATGTTTATATGTGGATATCACCTATGTAGCATTACCGGAAGTAGAGGTATCGGAAAGGTTAGCTTATTGTACTTGTTCTGTTGGCAACCATGGTCATGAAGTGTGAATGTATTGTTGCTTACCAAGGGATACACCTATGTAAAGTTATGTCTAGTCTCACGGGAAAAGGCCCCGCAAGAGGATTGAGACTATTGGCCGTCTCACGGGCGAAGCCCGCATGAGGATTGAGACAACTAGGCCATATATGTTATGTTATGTTGGCGCCGGTGTATCCACTTGAGAAGCAACTGGGCCCAATACATGAGTGTGACATGCATTGCATTTAACGGTATGCCCACTGAGTCTTTGGGACTCATCAGGTTTTCTTTTATGTTCTCACTATAGGTACGTCAGGGCAGACACGCAACTCGGGTGACGAAGGGAAACCTCACCGGGATTGACGCGTGAGAGCTTGTGGGTGGGGAAGAAGAAAGATGCTGAAGATCCTGTACTTATGCTTTTGAAATGAACACGGGCAATGTTTTGATTGTGTTTTGTAAATGATGAACCGGTTGAAAAATGTGAATCACCACCCGTGTTGTTTTGTGAAATGTAATTGTAGCGTCGAGTCTAGTTCCGCAACCCTAATTTCGTGGGGTTTAGATTGGGCGTTACAGAATTCTTCAATGATCGTTTTCGATAAATGATGAAATAATTACTAGCCAATATTGAGAATAAATCCCAAATATATCTGGAATATATAAAGGATGAGAAATATGGGCCCACTCATCCTCCATATGGACTACTAGATATTATGATATGGATCCACTAGATAGTCACATGTGTATATGATTCATAATTAGAAGATTACGAAATGATTTGCTCACGATATGAACATGATTTCCAGATTTAATAATAAAGCTAGTAAATATATATCCCAATGACTTGAATAAATCCCTGAAGGATTTGAGTATGTTCGTACAAGTGGGATATTATATGGTAAATTATTTAAAGTCCTCCAATAAATTGTCGATATCAAGAATAGAATGCAAACTGTCTAAATTCTCATATTAAGGTTGAATGATTAGAACATATATGATTAAAATTATACCAACTGTATGAGTTTTGGTGTTCTAAATTTTCTCAGCAATGAGGGGAATATTAAAGGTTGAAAATGATATGTGAAATGCATCATGATATATCCTCAAAATTAAAATATGAACTTGAAGTTCAAAGATGCTATGAACAATCACATATATCAGTTAAGATGCTTTGATAAGTTAGCACGCCCGAAGCGTTGATATTATGAGATTTCCCCCATCATATATATCAAAGCAAATTATAAAAGATGGTCTTAATAACGGAGGCATATGCTCTTGAAGAGTATATAGATATAACTATATTGTGTAATCCTACAAGAGGATTGATAATGAGATATCTCGATAAGTTATGTCGATATGGGGAAAGAAATAAGATTGAAAGTGTCGACACAGTATGAAAAGATAGCGCTACATATGATAGTGAGGATATTGAAATCCATCGGAAAATACCGATGCTAAAATATATGCCCTTATGATTAAAGTGTTCATGCACGAGATTAATGAGAAATGAGAATGAAACTCTTGAAGAGGTTTCAAACGTATTATTGTATCAGTGCATGCAACGGCTCAAAATATCTACATTGATATTGTTGAGAAATTCATATGCTGTACTCTTTTCCTTGATTGATGTTTTTGTCCCAAAGGGGTTTTTCTCAAATAAAGTTTTTAATGAGGCAGCCCAATCTCAACTAATATAAAATCTCCAGAAGAGATTTAGGCATATATCTCGATATAGTGAGAAAATGAGATCGAAGCTGTTGATTGCATATAAGCACTGAATATAACATGATATTATATAATATCTAAATTTCATTCACGTGGAAATGAATGAAGCGTATCAACTAATGTATATGATACTTATATAAATCCATGAAAGATTTTGAAATGCTTGAAGCATACTTGTATAAAATACGTGTTGCACTCTTTTTTCCTTGACTGAGGTTTTATCCCACTGGGTTTTCCTAGCAAGGTTTTTAATGAGCCAACTTTAATGGCGTATTCACATGAATATTGTACTTTTTTTTTTCCTTCATTAGGGTTTTTCCTACTGGATTTTTCCTAATAAGGTTTTAACGAGGCATATTCATGGTATATTGAGGACGACAAGAGAAATCGACACAATGTATCTATTGGATCAAGTTATAATAGAGACAATGCTTTAGATCCAAACAATGATGATATTAAAATCCTTTACCAGAAGTGAGGATATCCGTCGTCAAGATATGAAATCAGATGAAGTAGCTGTACTCTTTTTCCTTTGATCAAGTTTTTTCCTACTGGATTTTCTTGACAAGGTTTTAACGAACCAGCACGTGAATACTCCTATACCGCTGATAGACATCAGGGGGAGCAATGTTTTGATGAAACAGTATATAACCACTCCAAGCTATCCTGCAATCGGTTTGGAAGTTTTTTTTTTCCACTGGATTTTTCTCCAAACAAGTTTAGAAGACATTTGTATTAATAGTCATTCAAGGGGGGAGTGCTATGAATAATAATTGAGGAATAATGAGTTAAAGGATGACGAAAATAATGACACATGCCATGACGCAATTGTCAATAATTATTTTATGTGAATGACTATTATGTCCTTGATGAAATTATGTAATTACGATTGTGCCATTCAAAGTTTTCCTATAAATAGGGCTTCAGTTATTAATGAAATTCATTCCTGAGAATTCCTTAGAATTCATTCTCTTTAAACTCTCTCTATTATTTCTATACTTTTATAACAAAAAAGATGGGTATTTTTATGGTGTATTTAATAGTAGATAATGTGTGAATAGTACCACCCATGCACATACACCACACCCCTCCCTCCCTCCCTCCTTCTAAATACACCAACTTTTTCCTCATTTCGTTATGCTACCTTAAGTCGAAAAAACAAAAAAAGAAAATTTTGCCTTGTTTGGCCACTATAGGCCGAACACCTTCAAACCAAGACAAATTACAGGCATGTTACCAAAAATGAGGGAGATCCCCCAATTTTTTGCTGCAAAATTACCTTAAAAAAGAGGGGGATCTCCCCCCTCAATTGCTGCAAGTTATTGTCGGAAATTACAACAAAAAAGCTGCCAACTTGATAGCTGCTTCTTTGTTTTGGCTACAATTTCCAATTTCTCCTTTTTTTTTTGGACGAAGGTAAAATAGGGATATGAAGAAAAAGGGAGTGCATTTAGACCCAAAAAAAAAAAAAAAAAAAAAAAAAACGAAAGAAGAAGAGAGAGAGGTGCATTTAGCCCCCCCCCCAAAAATCTTTTATTTATTTATACTTGGCAAAATTAGGCCATGTATGGGCGCGCGCTCTCTCTCTCTCCCCATCCTTCTCCCGCCCTCTTAGTTATACTTAAGATTATAAAAAGCGTAAGGCGTGAAAAATAGTGAAGTAAAGTATCGAGCCTAAGCCTGTCTAAGCACACCAATATGTGATAAAAGCGCGATAAATACGTTATAAAGTGCAAAATGTGATGAAACGTGATATCCAAGCTTCAAGCATAGGAGACGCCTATGCGAGTTTTTTAAAACACTGTTTATACTTCGCAAAATTAGGCCACATATAGGAGCGTGCTTTGTCTCTTTCTCTCTCTCATAATTTTAAAATAGTGTGTGTGGGTAAATTTTATTTAGTAAAAAATTAATTTTTTAAATTAAATAGTGGCGTGAACCGCGAAATGTAACGAATGATAATGTAAAATATATAATTGCTCTTGATGTTTGGCTTTGATTAATAATAAAAATTTATTAGTAAAAAAGTTACAATCAACAAAAGCTATATTGTATTTGTGACTTTTTTATCCGCCCTATACTTTTGTGACTTTTTCGGCTATGTTTGATCTTTTTGAATGCGTATATGACATTGGTTTTTTTTTTTTTTTTTGCTATTGTTGTGACCTTTTTAGACCCATTTGTAACTTTTTTAAAAATAGTAGTGACTTTTTAAAATGTTTGACCTTTTTGAATGCGCATATGACATTGGTTTTTTTTTTTTTGGCTATTATTGTGACATTTTTAGACCCATTTGTAACTTTTTTAAAAATAGTAGTGATTTTTTAAAATTTTTGAGAAGGAATAGGGAAACAGTAAATAAAGCCCGAGGTTTCAAAGGAAATTCCCACAAGATTTCATCAAAAAAAAAAGTAGAGCTGTGGTTTTATTTCAAAATAAAAAAAGGTAGTGTATTAGGTCCCAAAAAAATAGTTCGGGTGCGCGTTTTGTCCATTTGGATGGAATCCATCCAAATGACTGTAAGTCAAAGGCAACATTTGAAAATTTGGATGCAAATTTGGTCCATTTGACTTGAAATAAATTGCACGAAAGATTCAAACCTTTTGGTATTATTACAATCAAGTCCCAAAATTTGAAATTGTGTACTTTAGTTTCAATTTTGGTTAAATTGCACAATTTTACCCTTTTTATGGGTGCTTATTTGGTCCATAATTAATTTTATTAAATTAATTTGATACTGATTAAATAGTTTTTATCAAAAATTTCAATACAATAGTATTTGCTTGCATTAATATTATAACTTCTCGAAAATTTTCTTTAACCTAGAATTAGAAACACACACATTTTGACTTTAAATAACAATTAATAATAAATGTAATCGTTGTACATAAATAAAATTTTATTAGGACTATACTATAAACAATATATAGCGTACAAAGAATTAATAAAATAAAATCAAAAAATAAAATAAAAAGAAAAAGAAAAAGGAAAACCCCTACCCCGACCCCCACCCTCCCAAAACCACCACCGAGTTGGTGGTGGTGGTTCAAAATCACTAGCAGATCTGGTGGTTTAAAACCACCACCACCACCAACAAATACAATGGTGGTGGTTTTGGGAGGGTGGGGGTGGGGGTCTGGTGGGTGAGGGTCGGGGAGAGGTTTTTTCTTTCATTTTTTGATTTTTTGTTTATTTTTTGATTTTATTTTATTAATTCTTTGTATACCGTCTATTTTTTGCAGTGGTGTATTGTTAATAAAATTTTGTTTGTGTATAATAATTGTATTTATTATTAATTGGTGCTTAAAATCAAAATGCGTGCATTCCTAATTCTATGTTAAAGAAAATTTTCGAAATTTATGATATTAATGCAAACAAATACTATTGTGTTGAAATTTTTGACAAAAACTATTTAATCGATATCAAATTAATTAAATACAATTAATATGGACCAAATAAGCACCCATAAAAAAAATAAAAGGTAAAATTGTACAATTTAACTAAAATTGGGACTAAAGTACACATTTTCAAACTTTGAGACTTGATTCTAATAATACCAAAAAGTTAGGACCTTTCGTGCTAGTTATTTCAAGTCAAATGAACCAAATTCGAACTCAATTTTTCAGAAGTTGACTTTGACTAATGGTCATTAGACGGATTCTATCCAAATGGACTAAATGCACACCTGAACTACTTTTTTTGAACCAAATACTCTTACCTTTTTTATTTTGGGCCAAAATTGCACTACAGCTACTTTTTTTGGACCAAATGCACCAAGAAATAAGATAGAATAGAACAAATATCTGTATATAAAAACCACAACATTACTTCCACATCTTAGTTGCGTTACAAACATGTTCTAAGCTAATCATGCCCAACGTTTGAAAATGATATTCAGGTTTTTTCTACATCTTCAACCGAACATGGAACAATATACCCTTCTTAATTTCGTAAGTCAATATCTCGGGTTTTTGGTCTTAGGTTCATCATCCGAGCTGGAGTTTTTACAGCGCTTCAAGAATGAGTCCAGAGTTGTTTGTTTTGCCGGGCTGCTGCTCTTGGAGAAGTCCAGAGTTCTTGCTTTCATGGGGCTTCTCTGTACTTGATCAGTCGAAACTTGTAGGGTATTCTCTTGGCCATCAAGCATCTTAGATATATTCAAATGTGAATTATCAGCTTATACTCTCCACGACAACAATAACAAAAAAAAGGATGATGATAATTCTGAAGGACAAACCTGCCCGAGGTTTTCCAACTTGCTTTGAATAACATCCCTGAAAGAAAAGCAGTAGAGTTACTTGGTTGCAATAATACATTTCTGCTACTACTTGTAGATTAGAAGGCCGCATTAAATTAAAAATGGTGACGCTGAGATAGTAAATAAGAAGTTACCATATTATATCGTCAACAGTGTCATTTGCCAGCAGATAGTATATATTGACTGATGACACCTAAACAAATTGACACCGCATCATTTAAAACAAAATGTAGTAGTAAAACACTCACGCGTCTAGATACTTGAAATATCTAGTGACATCGCAAATTCTTTGTAGAAATGTCAACGCAGGATAAGATTGCTGAGAAAATATTTACTTGGCCAATTCTATGAGCACGATCTTCGGCTTGAATCATGTCACCTGGGGTCCAAGATAGTTCTGCAAAAATTACTGTGCTAGCTGCTGTCAAGGTTAAGCCAACTCCTCCAGCTTTGATGGATAACTGTAATGCAACAATACAACTGCATCATAGTTCACTGCAAATAGCATCATAGTTCGCTGCGAATAAAAAACAACAGCATTTGAATATAACAGAAGCAATACCACCGCTGCCTTGATAGAATCTTTTTCCTGAAAATCTGCCACCAATTGTTGTCTGGTTGCAGCTGGTGTGCCGCCGTCAATCCTTATGCAGCCAACTTTTTTCTTCTGAAATCATGGCCATGAATATAAGAATGTGTACGTGTTTATAAATTTCACTGAAGATTGGAGACTTACAAGAAGAAATTGGTGAATTGAATCAATCATTGGTTGATGATGTGCAAATATCAGAAACTTGCAACCGGCCTGCATAACATAAAATAGATATGAGCAGTTGGAAAATATCTGAGTCACCTCCCCAGACGACTGCTCTATCTCTACTGCTCACAATCAAAAAACATTTTGATAGTTTATTATCGACACATCTCAGACAAGCTTAGTTCCTGTATGCAGTTGGCAACCAATTAAATGCCCAAATATATGCAGTGTCTGTTCCTAGCAGCAAGTGGGGCAAACTAATTCGTGATAAGGTCAATAATCGAGCATACTTTATACCTCAATCACAGTTCCCAGGTAGTCCATGACTGCCGGAATCTTTGCTTCTGCAGAGTCCGTATAAATCTGAAGAATAGATGGTATCAAAAAGATGAACAGACAATGAATTTTAGAATGGACTCTCATTTCAGTGAATCAGCAAAATTTCCACAGGACCTGACATGCGAAATTGAGCAGATGACGTAATTTATAACCTATAGGAGAAGAATTTTCTGTCTGAATATGCCATCATACCAGTTAAAATATTAGAAATTGACAGACAATTCTTAAAATTGTCCTACGATAATAAATTGTTTCACAGTAAAGTGCATAGAGCATGCCAAATATACATTAATAACGAAGTCAACAGCCTAAGCATATAGATGGATGCAATGAGAATGAAATTTACTAAGGTTGCACAAAATCAATAAGCCAAATTTACTAATCAACATAGCAAGAAGACAATTAAGATGTGCATATGTTTAGAAAGCATTTACTTAAATTTCGATATTTGTAAAATAAGATGATACACAAAAATATCAATAAAATACCAATTGAAAAAATGAGTTCAATTGAAAGTCTTTGATTCATCTATCATTATATCGGGCACGAACAAAGATAAAATGGCAGGCATATAAGATGAAATTGATTTATCATTTGTAACATTTATCCATCTTGCTATTCCTATCAACTGATTCATTGAGCATAAGTTAATAATACGAACCGGATCGGGCTACTTCATTCAATAACCAAATACAAGATTAAACCTCCCAGGTGATACTCAAGAAAGTTGCCTTCGAAAAAACAAAAAGTAATAAAATAAAACAAAGAAAAAATTTCATATCTCTAAAGTCATGGAAGAACTTCAAATCAAACAGGTTTATATAAGGGCGAGTTAATTTCACTGAAGTAGACTAGAATGCATAAAGAAGAAACTATTCATTTTAGGAAAAGAAAAAATATAAATGACAAAGCATTTGAAAATTAAGAAGAATGTGTAACAGTCTCCAATCGTGGGAAAGCAAACTAATATGCAGATGCCAAAACGCGAGTTCTCTTGCACACACTCCATTCTGTACCTTATTAATAAGATTCTTCTCAGTGAACTTGAGTGATTCAGCTTCTCCTTTTGACGAGCTTGACTTAATTTTTGCTTTAATGACCTCCAACTGCACAACATGGAGCATCATTGAAAATTTTTCCTCGTCCCTAAATTTTACATAAGTAGCTGGACATTTCAAGCACAAAGTGAACCTTAATCATCAAAACAATGCAACTTAGTAGGTGAACCAAAGAAGTTTTCCATGTTGTCATTTCTTCATATGAAGAGCAGGCAGGGAAAAACCATATAAGAACAGCTTGAAAGGGAAAGTTCTGATTTTGCATTGAAATGGATCAACAACATATTAAAAGGCCATAACATACCTAGTTTTAAAAAAAGAAGAAAGCATAATAGTTAATAATACAAAAATGGTAATAGCATAAAAGATTGTATAATAACCAATGATAGCCCCAATGGAAGCAGCATTATTGTATCAGAGTGAAGTAAAAAAAAATACTCCGATGCTGTCAAAATGATAAGCTAGGAATAGATCACCTCACGGAACAGAGCATTAATTTGTCTCATTTCTTTTTCCCCCAATTCCAAGAAAACCTGAAAACAAGGAACAAAACGATGATCAAATACAAATTACGTATGAACGTGATTCCATCTTTTTAGGCTCTGGAACCTCATAAATCATAATATACATGAAGACTAAAAAACTGCCTGAGGCACATCTTGATATTGATAAATCTTCAATTTAATTTGTAGTAGTTGAAATATAATGTGGAAGCGAAAATTAATAATGTATTGGTATATGTAAATGGGGTTACAATCACTCCTTTATATAGGAGAAGAAACCTATCTAAACTAGGAAACTATCTAAACTAGGAAACTAAATAAACAAGGAAAGTAAATAAACAAGGCATAAAATAAATCCTAAAATACTTTCCAACACTCCCCCTCAAGTTGATGCATCCACACAGCATCAACGGGCGATATAATACATGGAGCATTGGAATTGTAGAGTGGTAGGATGCCCGACTACTTGTGATCGGGTTGTCAACTACGATTGCACTCCACTTCAAATGGTAGTCAATTACGATTGCAACTCAAGTAGCAAAAGCTCCCCCTTTCTTCCAATTCAAGTCAGTGAGTCCTCCCCAGCATAGATGAGAATTATGCGGTCGCTTCCATATCAGGAGTGGAGGCCTAGGTCAACTTTGAGAAAGCTAGTGTTAAATGTAGAAAACCATGATCTACCGATTCCCATGGAGCACCAAAAAGTGAGCGGCTAAATTGAAGCGTTGCACGGTTCTGAGGTCATCGGAAGTCTCGACAGTCACATAAATCTTCCAGCGCACCAAAATGGCTAGTCAGCGAAGGATTGGTTACTTAGCTTTCTGAGTAGCCGTTGATCATTAATAAGGCAATTTAAGGGTTTGAACATCACATACAAAAGCCCGATCATAAAACACCCCAATAGCAGTCCTGATCAAAAGTAGCATTCCAAAATATAATCATAAAGATTGGGACCTTAGAGAGATCATCTAGGACACGGAGAGGATGAACTAAAGGGTCATTTGTAGGAATTATAAACTGAAAAATAATTCCTCAAAAGTTCAGGGACCAATTTGCCAATTTGCTGAAATAAACAAGTCCCAAAAAATGACAGGGACTGAAAACAAAAATTTGAAAAGAAGGGGCTGAATTGGCAAAGTATAGGTGAGGGACTGAGAAATAATTGAAGAGTGGACACTCTAACAATGGGCCCAATCATAATATCAGCCCAATAAGCAAGCTCCAACAACGTCCAAATGGAAAAATCCCAATCACCATCTAAAGCCTAAATAATTGCCCAAAAGTCAAGTATTAAACCCAACACCAGCAACCCAAATTCATTTCATAATCCCCAATAAAGATCCCAATAAAATATATAGCCCAACTCTATATCAAGCCTAATCAAAAGAGAGCCAGCTGCCCCAAACAGAACTCGTAAAGAACAGCAGCCCCAAACAGCAACCCGACACATCATAAACCCAAACCAGCCCACAAGACCAGCAAACAAGTTCATCAACCACTCTCCAATACACAAAGCAATCGACAGGCAAAAGAAAAGGAGAATAACGATTCCCGGCAAAAAGAACCGACTGCTTAGGAGGTAAAAGAGGTCAAATGAGCAAACCATAGCTTCGCCTGAAGTTGGAGCCATGTCGCTGGAGGTCATCGGAGCTCGCCGGAGGTCCGGCAACTTGAATAGTTTTTGCCGCGACCTGAAAAAGGGCACACAGATGAGGAGTCCAGCAGCTGCGAGCAAAAGGAACAATCACACCTGAGGTCGTCTGCGACTGGGCATCCCTGAGACTGCGTCGGAATGGTTGGATTGTCGTGGGAAAGGATGCGAGCTAGGGTTTTCCAATTTGGGGGTTTCAAATTTAGGGTTTCAGTTGGGGTTGATTTTGAGATCCCTAATCTAACTGCTAATAAATATTGCTCGTCGAAATTGAAGAGAGCAATAATTGATTAACGGAAATATATTGGGTAGGGGGTAAACTACACCTGAAAAATTTAGAGACGGTGCTGGACGAGCGGCCTTAGGCCGCCCGCCGGAGAACCAAGATCTAAAAACCGTGTGCTCTGATACCAAGTTGAAATATAATGTGGAAGCGAAAATTAATAATGTATTGGTATATGTAAATAGGGTTACAATCACTCCTTTATATAGGAGAAGAAACCTATCTAAACTAGGAAACTATCTAAACTAGGAAACTAAATAAACAAGGAAAGTAAATAAACAAGGCATAAAATAAATCCTAAAATACTTTCCAACAGTAGTGACAACACTCAACTCTCAAATTACAAAGATGATTTACGAAGTTATGAAGTAATAATACTGATTTAAAAAATTGTGAAAAGAAAAAATGTATTTAGCTTTCATCGAGGACAGTGAATTTAGATTCAATGGTGTATTTTACATGCACCACAATTGCGATGCTGAGAGAGAGAGAGAGAGAGATTAGTTGAAATGTAGCTTCCTGAGAACAATGATTACAAAAGAGAGATGCATTAAAATAACAGAAGAAATACAGGTTTAGCTGCAACAGAAAAGACCGTAGCAACCTAACAGCATCTCCAACAGTCTCTTTATTTTAAAAGGGAATATTCCATATTTTAGATCACATCTTTAAATTTACAGAGTAAAAATTTTGATTTTCTCCAACAAGTTTGTTATTTGTAACTCTTTATTTTACTTTTTACAAGAAATATTTATTACACTTCCCATGTTAGATTAATATTCTATATTTTTATATATTAACTAGTAATAAATGATGAAATTAATTGTGGTTTTATTAAAACCAAGATAGAAGCATTGATACTTGTGGTCAATTAATTAGAGAGTGGGACTTTCCAGACTTGGAGAGCCAAATCCACACTCTATTCAGAAATTTTAATTCATAGGATCTTGGAGCTCATTTTTAAACACTTACTCTCTAAAATAAAGTATTTTGTATTTAAAGAGTCTCTTGGAGATACTCTAAGTGGTTAAACCTCCATTGCTATCAAGTGCAGACAGATAGAATCAATTAGTCAAAGGAGTCACTCAGACGAGATAGGTAAGCAAGGAAGAAGGATATGTTATAAAAGGCGAGGGAGAGGCAATTCCATCTCAATATCAAATGACATATACAAAAGAAAGTGGACAAAAACCTTAGCAGATACCATTACAGCAAGTAAGTCATGTTATGGACCTGTTGCCGGCGTTTCACAGGAAGCTCAGAAAGGACATCTTTCTTAAGTCTCCGGATCATCACTGTTGCCTTCATCAAATTGTGCAGCTCCTCATGATTACTGGCACCTTGATAGACACCAAACATGCCCTGGAAAAATAATGTATCTAGTTCATAGATTTGTCTTTGTAATAACATACAAATGACAATGAGAAAATTCCACTGGAAATAGGACTTACACCCTTGCAATAGCGGTTTCCATATTCATGAACATTTTTATATACACCAGGATATAATGCTTCCAACTGTAAAGAGACAATTCAGCAGACATCAACTAGAAACTCGGAAGTATTTGGAAGCATAACCATGTACTCAATTTTAAACATAGTTTGATGCTACCTGTTTGAATAATTCAATTGGTCTTGACAAAGCAGGAGTTCCACTGAGCAACATTACATACTGAGCTTTCTATAAATCATGAATAAGTATAGACAACATGGAAAGTGAGAGTGAGAATGATAAGGAGACAGAGGGATCCATGTTTTTTGCAACATTGGAGAAACAGTGATGATTATGCATATATTTTAAGCCACAGTGCATAATGGTTTCTTAATAATCCTAGCTTCCTCAGACCTCCTCTCCCCTCCAGTACAAGAAAATGAAAAAATGGAAACAAAACCAAGTCCGGAAGCACAATTCTTCCATTCTTCTGCTATTGTTTTTACCTATTTCTTCCAGTAGAGAATGAAAGGAACCCCAACATAACCTTATATTTCACATGACAGACGTATATGAACAAAATAAATTGCAGAATAACTTGGACCCATCCTCTTTCCTCTATTTAATTGACATATTTCCTGTTGATCGATGCAGTATTTAGACATACAAGGAGAAGAATACAACCTGCAATATGGGGAGGGAAGCATTTGTTCGTTTCGCTTGGGCATTCTTCAGGAAGTGTGATTCATCCGCAATCACAACCTGAATAAACATATCATGATTGATAAAAACACAAGTCGCAACTGAAAACTTTGGCAATACAAATATTAAAGAAATAATATGTGGCCTATCTGTAGAAAATACTCAAAATCGACAACAAAATATATAGATGTCCTGTGATTTTTAAGATGTTCAAGTTTGAATATACAATTAACAGAAGTGAAATATTCATACATCTGGAACTTAAACTCGAGCCACTAGTTCAGGTTATCGCATTCATGTGCATGTATGAATAATATTAACTTAGGGCATGTCTGATATAGAATATTGAAAAAATAGATTTTAGATCCTTATAATCTTCCTTATGATCTCTTTTTCAGTGTGTCAGACACCCTGAACTGGTGAGTCCATGTAACACAGTACAATCGAGAAAACTTTCTCAGTAAATAACTAAATATCAGGCCATAAATATAGGAACTTCTAGCATCTAAAAACTTTTCTTGCTTTGATATGATTCTAAGAAGGTGGACACAGTGGCCTCCACGCCATGGTGCAAGTGAATAGTAATAGATTTACTTTGATTCATGCTTCAAGACTAAGATCTTAAAGAAAAGAAACAAAAACCTCGAATAAGGATGTATAGAAGCCACAGTTCTGGATAAGAGCTTACAATCAAAAACACAAATTTTATCGTTCTCAAAGTTTGAAAACTGGATACAAGGTCAAGAAAACAAAAAAAAATCTAGAAGGTCCTAAACTGTAGCCATTCTGAGACAAGACACAAAGCTAACTAGGTCAGAGAATACCCGAGACCCTGTACTATCTAGAAACTGAGAAATGAAACTTAACCCCAATTTAGCCATAGAACTATATTACAGATGATAGCCATATGCTTTACGAGCTCTTATTATTTATTTTTATCATTTAAACAAGTTCTTCCGACAAATACAAACCTTGTTTAAAAATAAAAATAAACAAATAGATAATCGAAGGCAATAAAACGAAAATACATTTCTGCAGCCAAAAGGCACAATACTCAGAAAAACATCAATGGAAAAGAGTGCTACTTTATAGGTCATTGAGGTCAAGCCAGGAACATTACTTGGGGAAAGTATGAAATTCAAATGTTAATTATTAGATTTACAATACAAAATCAGTCAATCAGGAAATGTTTATATCGATTTAGGGTACACAGAGTGCACGGTATCAATCTATTATTAATAATTACCTTGAATTCCGATGCCGTGAGAACATCCTGTAACTTCTGTACAACATCGTATGATATGATGTTGAAGACACCATCGAGCTGGATAGACCGCTTGGTATTTGATGTCACAATATTGAATCCACTTCTGTTTGACCCACTCCATTGAGATAGAACTACCTGTTCACGAATCTTCATCAGGGCGACATTTTATCTTTGGATGTACTTAAGTTTGGCGGAAAATAACATAATGTTTAAAGAATTAAAGTATTTGATAGAGCCTAGAGGAATTTTCCAGTTCATACATCTTGATAGTCGATAATTACTTTCATCTTTGGGTTGAAAGAAACAAGTGTTAGTTTATCCAAGTTATCTTGCTGAGTCAAATGCCTTCTTCTGAACATGTTGAAATTGCACAAGCATGTGGCAAACAAATTAACAAACTAAGAGTGCTAATGGAAGGATGGTGCAGGGATACTTCTAAAGATGTTGGCTACAAGAATAACTTTAGACACAAACAAAGAAAATATAGACGTGTGAATGGAATGTATCCCAAGAATATGAACTAGCAACCACTGTAAAAATGAAGAGAGGAGCAAAATTTTCAATGCAAAATAGGCATAACATACAAGTATATCTGATGGTGGAATATCCATCCATTCTTGGATCATCTGCAATAAAGCATCAGAACGAAAAAGTGAGTAATCGCAGCACCCCTTAACACAGATATATCGCTTAAACTTACAGAAGCCCATTGAAGCCGTAAGGAAGATGGGGAGAGAACAAGAACTGGCCACGCATCACGAATGCAAGATGTTACCGCAATTGCCTGCAGAGGTTACAAAAGTTTATACTTACTCCAAACTCATTTAACACTGCAAGAGCCCAAAGATAACTTGCTATAACCCTACTACTTTGATATCTCAAACTGATTAAATCTTTAAAACTAACCAGTAGTAAATTTAGAAAGTGCAGTTTAGTAATAATTGTTAAACCAGTACTTCTCAGATGCTTCTGAATATGTTGATTGGATTCAAAAAATTTAACAATTTCTATAACATGGTCAGATAAAATCAAGGTGTACAATCTAGGAACCAAAAAGAACTATTGAAATCAGTCATAATTCATTGTTTGATTCTAGATCATACTTTAAATTAATTATAATGAAAACTCAAACCCAAAGAACTGCATTTTAGTTCTTTCATTGCAGGAATCATCTGATAATGGATTCACAAAGCTAAATGATTTTTTCACAACAATGGTACACATTACGGAAATATTAATCTTGGAATTTCCCCTTCAGCTGTAATTACTTTTCAACACAAACGCAAACTACGAAAGCATTCAATCGTGATTTCTAGAACATAGCAATATTTGAAATCATAACCATTATTCAATAAGCCAGACCCAAAACAAATACTTATAGCACACAAAATCTTAAATTAAATTAGGCACCAGCCAATAGTCATAGCATGAATAATCTTGTGTTAATTGTCAAGTGCAGTTCTTAATAACAGTAGCTCAGTGGATGTTGGTAGTTCAGAGTCGAATTTCACAGAAAGCTGAAACTTGCACAACCTCGTAAAATTGAAGCTCAGAGGAACTGTCACTTATCAGCCGATTCACAGTAGACAATTTAACGAAATGAGCTGAGATGTACTACTGTTTTTGTAGAAGGCTCAGTACCTGAAGAGTCTTTCCAAGTCCCATTTCATCAGCCAGCAGGATACGCACTCCATGCTGCAGTGCAAATCTAGAAAACCGCACATTATCAATCTTCAATTTGCCACATAAGTTTGTGTTAAGTTTTCAATGTCAAGGTCACAAGATTATACATTTATGCCTCAAAATATTTTTGGACAATGAGCTTACATACCTAACACCTTCGCGTTGAAATGGTAGAAGCTTTGATTCAATAAAAGGAGGAATCAAATCATACCGATCTGGCAAGAAGATTGAACTAAAGACACTTAAACATGACACTTCCCCCTTAACAAAATACAAAGTGAATTAAAAGACACACGATAAAAAGTCACTAATTGATATTGTAAAGAACAATTGAGTAGTTACAACTAATCCTTTATTACAAATAAATAAAGAAGCATTATGGAAATTTATGCAAGAGGATCCAAATCTTTAATATATGTTTGTCCCCTATGCAAAGTTCACCTAAATATGGTACAGCAAATTGCTCATCAATTTTATCCAACCTTATTTCTATCTTTCAAATGTTCCAATATGCTGCAAGCCAGATCCACTAACAAGTCCTAAATGGTAATTCACCTCAAAGCATGTGAAATATATTCTTCCTACAGAACTCTCTCCTAAAACTGTCCTTAAAAAACAGGCCAATCAGAGTAAGGCCAAGCCACAATGATGAAAGTGGACGTGGTCATGAAAATAACACTGGAGTTGCTAACATTTTTTTTTCTTTTTTTGGACCTGGTATACAGATAGAAAAGAAAGACGAATTCCATTCTCATGCGGTAACCATTTTAGTTGTCACAGTAAAATTTTCAAATTTACTTGAAGAAACAAGGATCAATTGACATTTCATGCCAATTTCTTAGTTATAAAAGGCAAAAAAAGGGTTAGATGGAAAATGGAGTTATAAAATTTGAGAAAAAATTTGGAGTTGCATTATCTACTGAGTATAGTATGGTGACATATTAATTAATTCAAAACGAAAGGATGTGCCAAAGCCATATATGCTGAATGCCAAGCTCTGCATTCTGTGCAATCAGACAAATAAAATTGCTTCCCACAATCAACCAAATACCTCATTATGGAGATCAGTACAAGCAACTTAGAAATCAAGAAGTTACCTTGCAGGTCCGGAAGTGCATTGGAAGCAGCAATGGCACGCCTTACTAAAGGGTCCAAGTTCTCTACCTGAAGATAACATCAAAAACATCAAATGCCACTAGTTTAAAGTACCATGTCTTTGGTCTCATAAATAATGTTATTCCAAGTGTAGATTGACTGGCAATGTCATGATAGATAATTTCCGCAACAAATATTATGCATGAATCAATCATAAAAACCTTTTTGCATAGTTTACATGCCATAGAATCAGTGGTCTCAAGTATTACCTCAATGTTACATCCAGGAACAGAACTGAGAACTTTTTCTGCTGTTGGTAATGACGACAATGGAAACATCCACAATCTGTAAAAAGATGCATCTTTATAAATGCCATTCGTAGTTGGTACAAACTGAATGTAAAATGGAAAAAACATAAAATGTCCTATTTGCTTCTGTAGATGCATACAAGGAAGAAGTTTCACTCCTTCGTGCAAGTATACCATTACACTGTCAAGGAAAATGGGAGAGGATAACATACCTTTCTTTTGCATGCCAGCTGGCTTTCGTAATGTTGCGGAAACATCCCACGAGTACCTAATAGAAGACAAATAACTTATAAGCAAGAAAGACACAAAAAAAAGTAGTATATTAGTCAAATGCAAATTAAGCTAAATGGGAGCATTGAGCACCTGGTCATATGCAAATTTTGCAGCAATATTTCCACTTGCATGCAGAAAAAGTTTGACAGTCTTCGGCTGCTGTTTCTTCAGAGGATCATCTTCATTTGCCAAGGAATCATAAGCCTTTTAAATCCCTATAGATTGTGCACATTCTACAAGCAATCAGAAACAAATGGAGGAAACTTACCAGAAATTTTTGGAGCGACTGTTGAAGGCAAAACTCTAGGCGCTGGAGGCGACGCATTTATCTGCTTTAATAATCAGGGAGTAAGAATCATATCCTAATAGACTCAAACACAATACTTTTCTTCAGTTAAAACCAAACTAAAATTAAAAAAATGTAGCAACACCTTGGAATGTGAGAGAGGAGAACTGGGTACTGTACGATTGGCCGGAGGGGGAGAAGAGATGAAGCTTGGCTTGGCTGGAGAACGAGATGTCGGCACCGTTCCCGGTCGAAAGCTAGGTACATGAGAGTTGCTATTGTTACTGTAACTGGTTGTGGCGGCAGCGGAAGATGAGTTACGCTCAGCCAACTGCCTGATGGCATTTCTTTCAAGAGAATCCATTTCTTCTACGCTCAATTCCCAATCATCCATTTTTTAATCGAATCTAAAGTCTCAAGATTGGGGATTCGGATTTGGAACAGTGGGAGTCTCACTGTTCCGTTAAAGGCCGAGACTTGAATGCCTACTGTAATTCGAATTAATAGTTCAATTTCGAAACTGACAAAAGACGGGAACCATGAAGCAATCGCAAGCGGGTCAATAGGCCCGGGTCGTAACAGCCATGCGTAGGTATTGGCCCGTTTGAGGACCCTATGACTTGCAGAGTGATGCTTTTGCTCGGGGTTTGTTCAACAGGCACATACTTGATAGAGAGGGGGGTGTGTGGGCCCCACCCCCAATACCCCCGGGGGGGTTGGAGGGGGGGTTTATACCTGAACAAGGAGCGCTTTTGCTCTGTGTTTGTAGAGATATTTTTATCCCATTAGTCAATTATTTTTATCATAGGGCGAGAGCTTTCGTGTAATTTTTGTACTTGGGAGCTCTTTTGTCCCTATTTTACACTGAGAAGACTCTTATCTTATTTACTAGTTACCGCAATGTGCATTGCACAATAAATGCAAAATTCTTTTATTTTATTTATTGGAGATGGTATATAAGTACAAAATTTTTCATTTTATCATCTCTACACTACGCAATATAATTATTGGTCAAACTAATAACTTAATATGTAATTGAACAAAATAAATTATAAAATAGTTAAATATATATTATTTTAATAGACAAAATTGATCGAAAATTATAATATAAAAATAATCAAACCCTAGTAATTTTTTAAATATGAATATAAGTTGTTTAATTTTAATCGATAAGGAAGAGAATCGAATGAAAAATTAAAATGTAACTTGGACTCAAATGATTTAAGTATTAGACATTAAATCTCTTTTACTTAAAACAATAATTTAATCATAAAGAAGTATGAAATAGTATTAATACCCATTGTGCATGTTCATGGATAACATTGTAAGGGAGAATTTTATATATGAATCAGACATGTGACAGGTCTCTAAACAGCATAAATCTTGAAAGGGTGAGAGTACATTCACAATAATATAGAGTATTAAAGTGAAAAGTAATAAATGACGAAAATGATTGTGAGTTTTTCCATTATACATGCATGTGCATAAAAAAATTTAATTGTAATATATAATCATTACTATATAAAAGGTAGAATGTGCATGAATGTTTCACACAAATTCCACATTTTATATAGTAGTAATTATAATAATAGAGAGTTCTTTGCTATTAAGTAAAGCTACTTGCACGTTTGGTCCTCCATGTTCTACATATTTGAGTTCTTCACTGCTAAGTAAAGGAAAATTGCATCCTAGGCCCCTCAAACTACCACACAGTTCTCCCTTAGCCATTAGGTAACCTAAAATTGTATCAACGATCCTTATATTTATATTCCAATGATTTTTTTGTCCCTAGATGTTTATTCTTTGTTGTTGCCCCATACTTCGACTGTGTGTTATTTGACTATCAAGAAATCTCTAATGTTGTTTGCATAATCTTAACCTCAATCTCTAGACATTTTTCATATTTTATTGTCATATTAACTTAGCGAATGAGTTATGTAATTTTTTTGAATGTTTTGATTTATGTGAAATTTATGCAATTTATGGAAGTCATCTAGTAAAAACTAAAGTGAGATAGCGAACGCAAATTAGTTACAAAATTTAGCTTGTGTTTATGTAATAATGATTTATAGTTTTTATTTGGTGATTAAAATTTGTTAATTTTTAATGTAGAATTTTGAAATGACAAGCGTTTGATTTCATGGTTGGTATTTTACGATTAAAATCTCTTTCTATTTATGTTATCAAATCTTAACCTAATCTCGTGAATATAGAAAATTAGGCTTGGTTCAACACTGTCACTAATCAAAACTACACAATAATAAGGCAATAAGGCTATGTCCAATGTCCCACATCACTCACTCAATGGGTATATGATATATATCTAGTTCTATAATATTCAAAATTATCATGGTTTTGATTACTGGCGTATTGGGTCTTTGTACCTTACATGTGTGTATTGTATGTGTTCTTTCAGGGAAAAAAAAAAAAAAAAACCAATGAAGGCCATGCCCAATTGGCAAGATTGAGGTTTTCGGATTTCTCCTGTTCAAGTCCTACCAATACGAGTTGTGTATCTTTCTGTGAGCCATATATCTTTTTCTAACATTATTATGTTAGTTTGTATCATTATGTACTTGTGATTGCTTGATAAGTATGGCCCTAAACCACAAATACATTATTGGAGTTGCAATCGCGATTATTAGCTGAACGCACGTCTCAACGTCGAAGGCGCAAACATTATCCAAAATGATAGGAACATAAAACTCAAATTTTATACCGAAACCAAAAGTAATTCTTTTGCACAATTGTAAGAAGTTTATTCTTGATCATTTAAAACCTGAATTTGGCAAATAGAGAATAGGTATTATCCTAGTGTTTGTCTTTGAATCTTGTTCTACACCAATAGCGTTACTTTCACCCGTGGATCAAATGGGAGCTTCATCTATGAGTGCCAAGTTTCTCACCGGACAAGAAGGAATGGATGAGGACGAGGGCCTCGCTTGGCTTGTTTAGAGGTACAAGATGACCCGCCCCTCTAACTGTCACAAAAGTCAACCCCTCGTACTCCACTATCCTCCCCGCCACCTATATATTTTGCAATATGAAAAATAATATCAATATTTAAGGCCTTAGAGATTCGCAATGAACATAAATCTGTTTTTCACACATCACAATATCTCCAGCATCAACAGTCTCAAAATTGCTACATCAATTTCTGTATATAGACTTACTCAAAACGAGTTCTCAGATTATCACAACTAACCTGATGGTTGTGGAACCAAGAAGTCCATGGAGTCTTGAGGGTCAGGTTTAGAGCCTCAATGCAGTACCTTGAACCTATGACAGGCACTCGACCATCTGCATCTCCACTGTTAAGGAAACTCCAAATTGTCCATGAAATTGTTTCATTTCATTACAGTTGAGTGTTAAAATGGTGTAATGTTAGTAGTAAAGATCACTGCATCTTCAAGTATGTAATCACGAGATGAATTAGAATAATAGCACCAGTTTTGGTCATTAAATGATTACTTGTCTAAAAATGAGTATGTACCTGTAAATCCAAATCTTAAGTCCACCTTTGATCAGCTTTTTGTATATTGGAAAGACGGAAAATACGGTAGAATTATACGCACTAAATACAGAATCACTGCAGTAAACAGTTAAAAAAGAAAAATGTTATTGAATAAAAGGTAATTTGGAGAGTAGAAGTGAATAAGAAGGCTAACTTACCTGCAGACTGTCCATTTAACGTCCCGTCCCAGATTTCACGTTGAGGGCAGTTTGGACTTCAATCCTGTTGAAATACGCTTCGGTGTATGTTGAATAGCATGGGTCATACCCTCCCGGTATACGTTTCATTCTCCTAAACCCGTGATTCTGCGCCAAGTAACATTGATATGCTGATATTAACATAAGGGCATGTTTGGTATGTAATATTAGATAACATTTTGACATTTCTTTTGTAATATTGTCTAGATACTATGAGGCATAAGATTGAGAATCACCTGACTGTTTGGAAATTCAGTCTCACTGGTAAAACCATAAGCGGGAGAAGAAGAAGAAGTCTTGTTGAGAATACACGAAGGGGTGTAGATATTGTAAATGTCAATCTCTTCATATCGCTTGAAGACTATGCTCATGGCAATATTACACTTCCTAGACCAGTTATCTTGTTTGAAATTACAGTCTTGTCTAGCTTTGTTGTACTCTTGATCTGAAATTACCGAATGGCTCCATGCATACTCGAGAAGCCCTTTATAATCATAATAGTCATTTGTTTCCGGATTTCCGACCTTAAAATCATCAAATACTTTAGTACCAAGTATGTACTAGTATGAAATATTTCCCTAGACCCATCAAAAATAGCTATACATTTTGCCCTCCAAAAATTATTTAAACCACATTAAACAAATCTTTTGACCGGTAAAATGTAATGGCAAGACTAAAGATGAAGTCAAACATACTATGAAACCTTTTAGGTTAATGTATGGATATGTCTGTCTTTGCTTATTCCTGTCATACACAAGTTCTGCAAGCTGAGGCACATAATGACCTACAAATAACACGAAAGAGTGTAGCCTCGAGTGAGAGACGAGGCCTATCAATATGGTATAGTACTAGAAACAACATTTGCAGATTTTGTTCATCTAACCTGCGTAACTTTCTCCCGATATGTAAAATTCACGACTTTTGAATTGTGGGAATTTTTTCAGCCAATTCACCAAAAAGTTGTATGCATCCTCAGCTGAAGGAGACAGAAGAAACCATGTGTATCTATATCATAAAGGCAATACAAGACATCATAAAACATGTTTGGCTAAGCTTTAAAAGTTTTCTTAAAAGGGCATCCACCTCAAATCTCAGAAATGGTGCTACGTGTGAGCCAAAATAGTACGACTTTTGCACCATCTTATTAAGTCTTCGACCCATCAAGGACAAAATTGGAATAAAAAGACTTTATTGTACAATACGGTTCACGGCACCAAAAAAGCGTCCAAAGCTTCATTTTGGCGTGAAAAGTCGAAATAGCCTCCGGGCTAGAGATGGTCTAAAGAAATAGCTATTCTTAAACTTTTTGGTGTTCTCTGTTCTTGTTGAGCTTAGCCAAACATGTTCTTCCATTAGAAAGAAAAGAAAAACAACTTTTCGAGTTACAAGGAGATGGAGTGAGTGAATTTTACCTACAAATTGATCATCTAATTTGGTGTAATCAGAAGAAGTGTTGGAGTATGAGAACCCAACTCCAACAGGAGATTCCACAAAAAGCAAATTGGCTTCTGCAGGACAAATTAATTCTTCAGTATATCAATCCTATCATCACTTAATCAAGACCTCAAAACAATCAATCAGTCCTCTCTCTTTTTCCTCTACTTATAATCTTTTTCTTTCTTTTAAGAGCTTAAAATAAAGTAACTTTTTGATACTCATTTTAAACTACACCATAATTTTTCTTTACCTTTTTACTACAGAACATCTAACCAAACCACCCTCCTTTTCTTTTAAAAATTCAAAAGGCAAATGTATGTCCGTCTTTACCAAAAAACCTTTCTAAACCTTTCTTCTTCCCTATTTTATTTTACTAAAAGAACTCATGAATCTTCTCCTTAATTTTGCAGAAAATTGAGGTTTTTTTTTTTTAAATCTAATTTAACTGTTTAAGTTTCAACTCTCACTAGTCACTTCTCTTATCTGGACGGGTACAAGTTGAATTGTTGTTGTGACAGATTGTACAACAATAGTTACACAATTTTGACTATTGATCTACTCGAAATAATATTCTTATCGATTCTTTGTAAAAGTTATCTCAAGCACTTAACCGCGAAGACGCACTATACTAGTATAAATTATAGTAACAATATTGTTGAGTGTGGTACAGAGTACCTTTAATCCATGAGTGTTCATTGAATTCAAGAGCACTCCCCTTCTTACTAACTAAAAGAGGACCCAGCTCCACAGCTGCCCCATATCCAATTGATGAACAACCAGGCCCTTCAACAAAATTAAAAAAACTAAATAAATAAATAAAATTGATATGTATGAATTATTTTCTAATAAGAAAATGATAAAATACCTCCATTAAGCCACAAGAGAAGAGGCTTTTGGGTTGGTTGAAACAGGGCCTCAAAAAACCAGTAGAAGAGGGCCCTCCCATGAGCTTCATTTACAGTTATGTACCCTGAGAATTGGGAGACTGGTGGATTTAATGGTTGCCCAGGTAATTTAATTACTCTATCAGATTCAGAAGAATGGTTTTGATTTTCAGCATTAATAATGCATGCAATAAATGCGAACACGCAAATACTAATGATTTTATTAGGGTTCGATGGTGAAGGTACCATGTTGAGTTTATGGTGGAGAGAAGAAGTATAGAGTCAGAGAATGTGGATGGAGGATTGACCCATGTATATATAAATGCAAAAATCGGAGCTGTCAATGGCGTTGCTTTCGCCAAAAAAACTGTGACAGTGTTTCCTTTGAGACAGCCTGTTTGGAGAAAAGTAATTAATGTTCACATTCCTTTTTATGAAGTTATTTGTACACATAAAGTTACCGATGAGTTTGAGTTTCCAGGTAGAGACTTAGGCCTTGTTCTATTTGGTGTTAATCAAATTTGCACGCAATTTCGTATACCTCATATTCATTTTTAACCACACACATATTTCCCAAAATAATATTAACCACACATTTTTACACGGAATACCGCGCAGAACAACTAAACCTCCAATCAAACAAGACCTTATTTAATGTTGGTTAATTTTTGTTGTATAATTATTTGAAAGGTATCACGAACTTGGGAAGGTGATATTTCACTTTACTAGTGTTGCACCTGTGCGATGCACGAAGACAGTTGAGATGGTATATTTACATAAAATAATAATACTATAAAAAGTTATTATTTATGAATTAATGAAAAAAGGGAAAAATATATGTAATAATAAAATGGATTTCAATAATTTTAAGAATTTTTTTATCGGAATTGTTATCTTGTATTGGAATAAAATAAATAAATACATTGAAGAAATCGAAATGAAAAAATATTTACATCACCCGTATTTCATAATTTGACAATAGTAAAATAAAATAATTTATATTAAAATGTAACATGAAATGAATGATTAGATGAATTAATAAGTATTAAAAACGATTTACATTAACTTTCTTAGTTATTATTGGTTTTTTTTCTTATTAAAAAATAATAATAACTAAGAAAATTTTTATTTTAAAATGAGGCCAATGAAAATTTAGTCATTTAAATAATATCAAGTTAAATAACAGTAACTAACTTACCATAAATTTTATGCTATATCTCGTTCAAAAAAATTTTAAGAAAAAATAACGTTAAGTAAAATAATATTTAATCTACATAATTAATTAGTAGTTAGAACGCAAGAAATCACTTATAAGAAAAAGTAGACTATCTAAAAATACCTAATTTAAAAGAAAAATTGTTCTTTACGAATAATAATAATAATAATATTATTATTATTATTATTATTATTATTATTATTATTATTATTATTATTATTATTATACAACTACCATAATTGCCATAATACAATTATCATAATTATCATAAAATACTTTTTGACGAGAAAATACTTTGTAGAGATGCTTCTTTTATAGATATAACTAGTTTTCACCTCCCGTGCGTTGCACGGGAGTAAAGCTGTATAAATTTATCTAAAAAAATTTTATTTAGATTGATTTTTGTGGTAAAGAATAATGTAAAATAATTTTTTAACAAATGACAGTTGTATTTAATCGATAACACCCTCACGTAATATAAAATGTAAATAATGTTAATAATAACGAAATATTATAGAAAAGAAAATTTAAGTTTTTCATTTTTATCTTGTACTCATAATTCAATAAATTTATACATGGTAGGTTATTATCCTAGATTAAATTATAAAAAGATTTTACAATAAAAATCCATAAAATATAAAATATATAATCAATTAAATACTATTGAAATAATAATTACTTAGCTCGAAATGTATACAATTCAAGGATATTAGCATTAACAAAAGTCTTGTCTCACGATCATAAATACATTAGCTGTGCTTTTTGTAAATCGATAATATACAATGTATTAAACTTACTTTTTTGTGCGAATGGAAAAATAATAATTGAAAATGATGTATATAAAAATTTCAATTCAATATCATTCAAATTTTGAACTCGACAAAGAAATAATATAACCACAATAAACTAATTTCAAACCGATTCATAAAATTATTCATCTAAATGTACGATACTATGTAAGATGCGGTCAAATTGTTGTTAAACAATTGTAATTGCACAAATAGAATAATAAAAAATAACCAGCGTAGAAGCAAATAAAAAGTAACATAACGTAATCGGACTATATATATTACACAATAAAATAAATTTAGTGAATAACTAATGATATACTCTTCATCTAGAAAGGCTCATTTATGCAACCTTCCATAATTAATAATAGAATCCATCTATCATATCGTTGGCGTAAATAAAAACATCATGTTATAGACTCGAGCGGTTTGAACAAAGTATTTACTTTTTTCATTCATACTATATAGTAATCACTTTAGGCAATGAGAGACATCCCTCATTCGTGGAAGCTCGATCACTTGCCCTTACATACAACACAAATGGAAATTTTCTCTCTCAACGTCTTTCGTAACACTTATGATTTTTTATCATACCAATATATCCGTATTCAGAAGTTGTGGCACATATAGTGGGATCTCCTAAATATGTATATCATTCACCTAGAAAAAGTCTAATCCTACCAAAAGAAACATATAAATCAAAATTATTATGTAATAGTTTTATTTAATAAGTAAGTCCTCTTTACATATTTATCAAATCATTGTGATTCTTTGTAATTTTTAATTTATAGGTAGAATACAATGTATGCTAATCACTAAGAAATTTCTCTACTACTTTTAGAAACTAATTAGAGAATATTGATATCCCTTTGTTTGGTAGAAAATTAGTAAATGAAGAAAATCTTTGTTCTTATTTAGAAATTTTCTTCTCTGCACACCTAAAAATTTAAAGATATAATTAAAAATACTTAAAGTATAAATTAAAGATATAATAAAAATATTTAAAGTAAAAAAATTTAAGATATAATCTTGTTATGTTAGGAAATTTTTCTACTCCTAAATAAAAATTAAAGATATAATAAAAAATATTTCCTTTCTTTAATAAGTACAAATTCAAGATATGTTGAGAATATTTCAATTAAAACTTAAAGGTATAATTTCTTTGTACTAAAAATATTAGTGGAAAAAATATTAAATTTTTTCATTTCGGATCTCTAAATATTCTAAAAGCATAAACATAAGTTGACAATAAGAGATAAATTGTTAACAAATAAAAAATTAATTTAAACATTTATTAGTGAAAAAAATTTGAAACTTATACTTAAAGATTAAACAAATATTCTTAATTTATTTGAACATAATTTAACAATGGGGATTTAAATAGTACTTTAAAAAAATTAAAAAAAATACACACATTGGGGGATTAAATAAATACATTTTTTTAAAAATAAATTATTATTAGTTAGCAATTTTATTCACCATGCTAAAAAGAAGGATGAATATTATCCTCAATTTGGAGGATCGATATAAGTGGGTAAAAAATTAAAATTAATTTTTTTTGTTTCATATTATTTTATCCATCGAGAGCTTAAAAAAAATAGTTTCTATATATAATTTTTGTTATTTCAAAAGTTAC
This sequence comes from Jasminum sambac, assembly GCA_018223645.1. Taxonomy (NCBI): domain Eukaryota; kingdom Viridiplantae; phylum Streptophyta; class Magnoliopsida; order Lamiales; family Oleaceae; genus Jasminum; species Jasminum sambac. Next base: position 21,575,693 of record CP073649.1, read on the forward strand.
TTATTTTACAGGTAAATAAGTAATTTATCGCTAAAAATAAAAAATGAGTAACTTTTAAAATAGTAAAATTTATACGTCAAAACTATACTCATATTAAACTTTCGATAAATAAAATAATATGGAACAAAAAAATTCAAATTTTTCAGTTATTTACCCCTCAAATTGATCCTCCAAAATGAGGTTAATGTTCACTCCTCCCTTTAGAGAACAAATTTGTTCACCCTATTAAAGAGAGTGAACATCAACCTCTTTTTGTGGAGTCGATTTGAGGTTAAAAATTAAATTTTTTTTTGGTTTCATATTATTTTATTAAATCGAGGAGAACTTTAATGAGTATAATATTGATATATAATTTTTATTATTTTAAAAATTACTTATTTTATAGTAAATAAGTAACTTATCACTAAAAATAAGTAATTTTTAAATTAATAAAATTATACATCAAATTATACACATATTGAAGCTCTCGGCAAATAAATATCTGGAACAAAAAAATTAAAAATTTTTAATTTTTTATCCCTCAAATCGACCCACAAAAAAGAGAGTGATGTTTACCCTTTTTTATGGTGGACAAAATTATTGTCCATGATTTATGACACTTGGAAGAAAATAATTGGTCCAGCAAATTTCTAACTAAAATCTTGTCCTAATAACTGTTTTACAATTGAACTTGTCAATCAAACCTTATTTTATATATTATATAGATATTGTGATAACTTATTTATGCATTTACATTTGCTACATATTTATGGTAACTTGTAAATGAAAAGCAATCTAGAAAAGTAACTGTTTCATCTAGATTTTTGTTTAAACATTATTATTTACTATAATCTTTTACTAATCATTAATGATGTGATAATCAATTTTCATCAGGAATTGAACTGTGGTCTTAAATTGATAACTCTTGGGTACTCATTTGATGAAGCCTTTGAGAAAAGGTAATTTTCTATGAATCTGCAATTTTAAAATGAGAAGAGTCATGAGCAGGAATTTTCAAAACCCATCAATGGGTTTTTAAATAAGGAATGCTCAGGTCATTTTGAGGGTCCGTTCAACCTCTGTGTTTGAAATTCGGGATTAGATCTAAAATCAGCATGGCGAGAGGAAGTTCCAGAAATTTTTCGAATTTTTTCCGACGACACCGTGACCGCTATGGCCACCGGTCAAAGTCCAAAAATATTACCAAAATTTTCACCGGTGGCCACGGCGGCCACGTTGTCGCTGGAAAAAATTCGAAAAATTTCTAAAATTTCTTCTCGTCTTGTTGATTCTAAATCTGATCCCAAATTTCAAAATGGATATCGAACGGATCGTCAAAATGACCCGAGCATTTCGTAAAATTCGAAACATGCCATAGTTGCGGAAACTCTCTAGAGTCATGAGATACTATGAAAAATTGTATGATATCTTACATTCAAAAATAAAAAATAAAAAATAAAATTGTCTCATATCATACAGCATACCAAAAACGCGAGTAAAATGATTGATTCGATGTTGATCTCCAATTAGAAGATTGAGGAATATGGTCCCGCATGTTGATGCTCTATAATGGCATCAGTGAAATTACAACCGTCTCCAAGATTGACTTTTCTTTTCCGTGTGCATGCCCCATTCGAGGGCATTTTGGGAAGTCCGACCTGATTTCAAACTCAGTAATAATTCATTCTTATGAAATCATTGCGAACAGATTTGACATGATAAATAGCAGGAGTAGACATCTTTTTCAGAAGACGAAAAATTGTCCCGACAAGGAGGAGAGCGAGTGGCCATTTTGTTTTTCCACCACATTGACCGTAGAAATTGATATTCATATTTATCTGATTGAGATTATTAAAAAAGTCATCTTTTAATTATAATTTAACACTGAAGAAAATAATTTTAAGAACTTAAAAATTATTAAATTAGTGTAATGAAAAATTGAAAATAACAGTGGAGACAAATAAAATAAAATTTTTAATATATTTTAGAAATAAGTCCATCAATAACAGGATACCAAAAGAAAATCCCAAACATGTTAATTTATATTCCCAAAGGTCAAATAAGACAGCTATTTTAAACTGGTACTAGTAAGACTAATTTCCCCTTAATTCAAAAAAAAAAAACTACTTTCTCTTCCCCCTACCAGTGCCCCTTTACCAACATCCTAAACCACTCTTCCCGCACACGCCATGGCTGATTCTCCATCGATGGTGAAGAACCATCAGATTTGGAGAACCAGTTGGTTCTCCCACTAGTATTCCAACAATGGAGAACAAAATAATGAACATTTTGTTCTCCATTAATGGAGAACTAAATCTGGTACTCCCACTCCGATTCGTCGGAAATTTGATAAGAGCAAGATTTGCATGCAAAAATCATGAAGAAGATGAGTGGACTTAGATGATTGAAATTTTGACCCGCCGAAAATGGTATGAATGATCAGAAACTCAAAGTTTTTCCGGATAAGATGATCAACAGTTCACCTAAGAAGATAACCGAAAATCTAGAACCTATAGTATAGAGTATAGAATTAAAAAAATCAGGGACAAAATAGAAACGTCAACTTAAAAATTCTGCTATATCTGCTATATCTAGCTTTGATACGCACGATTTTTTTTCTCTGCGGGCCATTTCTACAATTGCCTCTATATTTTATCAACATCTTAACATAGACAATCCATGCTAATTTGTAACGTATGATGATGTCATTAATATATTCACATCTAAGAAAAAATATCTCATTTATCCTAATTGTTTACCCATCATTAGTGATGTGATAATAAATTGGCACAAAATTATTTGTCATCTTAAATGCTATCTTATCTTTAATATCATCAATCGATTAATAACACAATACCGGTGGTTATAGATCATCATTTATAAATAATATTAAATACATTTTTGAATGTAGCTATGTAATTTCGAACATTTTATTCCAGATATAATTTATTTGTTAAAATTAGTATTTTCGACGGATTCGGTCCAGCCTATAGACACTGGGTTGTCCAAACAAGCCCAACAGGTACGGACTTGTCTTGCATTACAAAGTAGAAACACATTTCAGTGCCTCCATATCCTGCTCACATTTAATGAAAACAATTGAGGCATCGAAACAATAAATCGAAAACACTAACATGGCTTACCTCGATTTCGTGTCAACACACAATCACGCAGATAACTCAAGCTGCTCAAGAAGCACTTCTTCAGCTGTTTGAGGGGTTGCCTTCTTCCTAAGGAACAAAGGTCGCATAACTGTTCTTGAAAATCGACTTAATGGATCCTGAAGACCTTCCATTTCATAGTGTCCAAATCGCCAGTCCCTTTCTACATACGGCCGCATTAATGGTTTGTCGAGGCCACCTATCAAAAGAACATAGAGACCCTTGATAGCTATAAGGTGGCACGAGTGATGAGCATAATTATACAGATCTACAAGAGTCAAGGTTAAACATATTACCCGCATACATCAAACAGTGTTTATCAACTGCCCGATAAAACGGCCTTGTTTTTTTATCTCTAGCCGCTCTTTGAAGTTCATTCCACGCACGTGCTCTATCTAGCCGCGTAATCTTCCCCGAGGTCACCACCTGTCATCATGATATCATGAATACTTTTATTAGCTAGATATGAGATACCTAGTCTAGATTTTGTACTCCAAATTTGGTGCAAGCTACTTGTACTAGATTCTATGTAAGCAACTGATGTGCGGATTCATATCGCGTTATATCAATTGCTTGCACAAAATATAGTGCAAGTAACTTGTATTAGATCGGGAGTACTTGATTTAGATAGATTAAGAAATAAACTTTGGACCTTTGAAAACAAATGATATGAGGGACGGGGAAGTCGTGCAAGATTATTGGACCGGTCGACTGCTACCAGTCCAAATTTTGGGCCATAGCCATCAGCCCATTCCCAGTTATCAGATATAGTCCAGAACAGGTAACCAATGACAGGAACACCCTGTAATCACAACAAAAACAAGTCTGCGTAAAGATAAAAACGTCACGTAAGGCTCTTGAGAGTCGAGTCTTTATACACAAAGTTCATAATCAAAACCATGATCATTGCAGCATAGGTTGCCAGTAGATGTTCAAGCATATAGGGTCTCCTGATCAAATCTGTCTCATCAGATACGCCATTTTCAGTAATGATAAATGGCAAGCCGAGATGTTTGTATCTTTCGTGAAACTGTAGTAGCACCCGGTACAAGCCATCAGGATATATCCCACGTCCAGATTCACTATATTCATCAGTGTCAACAAGTTTCAATCCAGCACCACAAATTACTTCCTGATGACAAGGAGTAGAAAATGAACTAAATGCAACCGCTAAGATTCTAAACACACGATCACCGGTTTTCTTTTCTGGTTAGAGCGAAAAACCTGTCCATAGTAGTTTATTCCAATATAGTCCATCTTGCTGGAAATAGTATCCAGGAAAGGAAAAACAGTCAACGAATTAGCAAATGTCACCGCAGCAACATCAAAGAGGCCATATGGTCGCATAAATGATACATGGTGTGCAACTCCAACGAGTGTTCTTGTGCTGATACAGAAAAGAAAGTATACACATCTTTTAAGAATTCATGCTAAAAATGTGAACAATGAGTTGTATCATCTCATCAGCTCTACATGTAATTAGCAATGATTTGAGATGTGGGGTTAATATTGAAGTTTGACTTTGACTTTGACTGACTAACAAAAGTTAATTTTTATGAATACAAGCTTAAGATCTTCGAGATTACAAACTGAACACCATGAGAAGAGAAAATGGTTAATACCTTTTCTCGTGGATATAATCGTAAGCCTTTGAGTGTGCAATTGCAATCCAATTCATGGCCTGGTTAAAGACACCAGTAGGCAGAGCTGAAGTGGCAACCTCGAGCATATCAGGATTACCACCAGGCCATGCACCAGCACAGTAAGTGAGCATACAAAAAACGTGAGGCTCGTTAAACGTCACCCAGTAGTCTATCAGATCTGATACAGCAGCTACAACAAGCCTGCTAAATAGACAAGAGTGTGAATGAGTTCATAACACGACAAGCAATATATATTGTGTTTCATAACATCCCTAAGATCCCTTTTGTAGATGTTAAGTATAAAGTTATAACTTGACCTAGTAAATTCCAAAAAATAGTCAACGGTCTTTTCTAGCTTCCACCCTCCATACTCTGCTGCCCATGGTGGCAAAGAATGGTGGAATAATGTCAACATTACTTTCATCCCGTATGAGCGAACTCTCTGGATGATCCATTTATATCGCTCCAATGCTGCAAAGTTAATCTAAAGCAGATAGCCAGATAAATAAATTCACGCTTCGTAACATCAGTAAACAAGAAAGAAGCTACAGTACTTCAATTTTTAACTGCTATTTTTCACTTTCATGTAGACATATGGCAATTCAGAAGGAGATACTTACAGTTTCTCTAGAACCACTAACCGGCTCGTCAGGCATGATCCTCGTCCAATCTATTCCCATTCGAAAGACTTGCACGCCTGTATCTTTAGCCAATTTTAGTTCTGTATCAGGATCAGACCAGAACCTTAATCTCTCTTCCCTGAAAAATAATTACATTTCAATACATAGAACGTTTATACTAAGAAATACAGCACCCAGATTGTCACTCGGCGCATAATTTTTCGAAAATCATGCAAGAAATATGAGGCGACGGGTGGGGGAACATTATGCCATGAGGCGACAGTGTGGTGACATTCTTCAGATGAGTCAGGTTCTTCTGTTTCTACATATTTTGCAATTCCTCTAATTTGGGCTTCCATAGCTATCTTGAGTGACTTCTTTCTCTTGATGGACTTACTAGCACCTTTTTCAGGGGGAGAAGCTTGCTGAGAACCACCATCTCCGCCAGCTGCAGCCAACATGGGATCCACTGGCCTGGAGCCTTTCTGTGACTCTGGTTGGTCACAGGGTCTTTCTTCTGCAAATTGAAGCCAAGCATCATCGAGCCTGTCTTCCACATGCGCTGGCGCCGTTGCTAGCCCGAAAAAGAACTCATTCTCTCCCTCTACGGAATAACAGATAACATCGCTCTCGTTATATATGAATAGATAGAAGTTATAATCCAAGAGAGGATTAAATAATAAACCAAAAAATGTACACAAAAGACAACTAGGAGAAAATAGTCAGTACTAGAATTTCGAGAAGCACTAGTTCTTTAGTGAAGAATTAGTGCATCTTAAAGTTATATTTGATATACTTTGTTTCTCCTCAAAACCCATTCTAAAAATTACAATAGATGATGAAAAGGAAAATTTCATTGGGAGTAAATTTCTACACTACGGTCTTGTCTCCTCAAAAACTGCAAATTTTTCAACAGACACACAATAGTGAAAATTATGTTAGATGATAAAACACATGGATAATACTTACCATGATCTTGTCTGCCCCTTCGACTGTCATGACTAAACGTCATTGTAATTCGAATGTAACCATAGGCAACATGGTCAATTTAGAATGTTTTTAAGCAAACAACAATGATATATTGTAAAATATTCTTGGTCCCTTGATCATTTCTCATTAACCAATATATTAGCAACACAATATCACGGCCGTAGGGGATTTCTCTCCTAAGTGGGGCAGAAGGAAAACATAATTCTATCTTCACGGGTCATTGAAAACTTTCTTCCTCCACAGTTTTGTTTCAAAATTTATGATCTAATTTCACTGTGAAGCTCTCATTTATACTATCTCCACCATTAGGTTATTGCTATCACTGGTTTTAACACTATTGGAACTTGCAAATTTTGAAAATTAATCTGTTCTATGTAACAGTGTTATCGATCCCCAATAAAAATTGTGTCCTCAGTATTCCACTTCAAAAAATGGGTGTACTAACATAGATATATTTTGCTACTTCTATTAAATCACAACAACTGATTACAAAATGCAGCTAAAGAGGAACTTCAATAACGTAATTTGCCATTTCCTAAGCCAATTAACAAACTCGAATAGGTGGGTTTGTAGCTAACTGCAGTGATTCAATCAGACCCAATTAAGAATCGGAGGCACAAAAACTCGAGATTAAAAAAAAAATCATTTATTATAGCAAACCATTTAACAAGGAAATAGATTTCAAAACTAGTTGAGTTACCGGAGGTAGGATTGACGTTGAAAACAGCAAGAATATCGGAGGACTCGTCGATGGGCGAGCGAAAAGGCTTCAGGTTTTTCTTTCGGAAACGGGAGAAGGAGAAGGCGTTGGTGGCGACGGTGATGGAAACTAGAATTCCGGCGAGTTTCGTAGCCGATAAAAATATCGCTACTAGTGTCATTTCTGTTAATACCCGGTTTCTAGACTGAACCTTTGGAGGGGGAAAATACATGAAATATCTGTTTTTGGATTTACAAGCCTTCATTGGTACACGTGTCCGACAGTTGAGGTCAAGTTCCTTCTTTTTCTGAAGAGAAACAAAACCTTTTAATTGGTGTTGTTCTCATCCTCCTACGTGTTCCTGGTGTGTTTGCCACGTACGATTTTCGTTTTGAAATTCAAGATCCAATCTAAATCTAGGGAACTCCAAAATTCGAAAAAATTTTCGGCAAAATCATAACCGCCAATCAAAATTTTTGGCCAAAAAGGAGATCGTATGTGGCTAAAAATACCTTAGGGCTCCCGAAAGCATGAGAACAAACCTGCATAAATAATACCACATCCGGTGCACATGAATTGGCCTAGTTTAATGTTCATATACATTTTGAAAATTATATAATTCAAAAAAAATTATAATTAATTAATATTGTAAGAACAACAAATTTTCATATTAAAGAAAAGAACAAATTTTAGGTATTTTTAAAGATATTTCTTTGTATTAAATGAGTATAATATATTTTTATTTAATGATGGTTATTAATTACAATGTATATTTTTTATAACTCCTATATCACTTTAAAGAGTAGATGAAAGAGAATAGAGAAGAAGAAACAGGAATGAAGATAGAATATCTGACACTGAGATGTATATCAATTTTTTATTGCATCAGTAGGAGATAAAACCTTCATTCGATTGGTGATAAAATTACAATGTATATTAAATAAAAATATATAATGTAGAATTGTAGAAATGAAAAAAATTAAAGACACACAAATATAGATAGCGTCATAGCGGCCTATATTTTTAGATGGAGAAAAGGGAAAATCAAACCTTGTGTGGAGGGAGTACAGATTAATGGTGGCGTTACAAGTCATTCCAAATCATTATAGATGTTTAAGCGCCTATTAGGTTGTAGATTTTTATAAATTTTTATCAATTTTTATGGATTTTGATGTGAAATAAGAAAGAGAATGAGTGGAGTTAAGTGTGTGTTAGTGTATCGATTTTAATAAATTTTTACACATTTTTATATATTCTTTTCAATTCCACTAATTCTCTCTCATATTTCACATCCATATATTTTGTGGGATCTACTTGTACTATAATAGTCTCCATTATTTAACTCCATTTATTCTTTCTCCTATATCATAATAAAATTCATAAAATTTCATTTTTACATATACACTAACACGGGTTGAATTGTGGAGATTTATGTAGTACAAATAGGTTCCATGAGATGTGTGAATATGATTAATTTGACCAAATTTAATTTTAAAAAAGAATATATAAAAATATGTAAAAATTTGTAAAAACTTATACGTTAACGGCGATTTGTGCCTACAAAACTTGGCTGAAAACAAGACTATCCTTGAAGGATTTGAATTCTGAAGTTCGAAGTTGGGTCTAAAAGGTTGCACTTGGCCAAACTTCATTGGAATTGGGCCTAAAGGGTTTCCAGTTGGGTCTACAGGGTTGCACTTGGACCAAACCTCATTGGAGTTGGGCGTAACAGGTTACACGTGCCCAAAACTTAGATTGGAGTTAGGTCTAAAAGGTTGCACGTGGGCCAAACTTGATTGACGTTGGGACTTGGGACTAAAGGGTCGCACACTCGCACTTGGCCCAAACTCATCGTGTTTCATTTATAGAAATTTGACATAAATAACACTATAATTGTGATATATATATAAAAAAACCAATATAATAGATGAAATTATAGACAGTGCTTCTCGGGAGTAATTGTAAAAAAAATGTATAGATGAAATTATAGATGAAATTATAAAAAAAAAAATTCTTGTATTAGTAGTTAGTCCATTGTTTCCACATCAAACAACGTTAGCCACGTTGGAGTAATTGATCAAAAGATATTTAAATGTTGGGCTGTCGAATGATCAATTGTTGACATTAAGCAAAATTTACTGAGTATTTGATTACATTTCAAAGTATAGTGAGTAATCAGTTACATCTTCAAAGTTCGGTGAGTGTATATTAAATTTACCCGCGCTTCTCACCCTCTTTGTATCTCCCTCCTCTCCCCCTCAAAATCATCTTCATTTACCACTTTATCCTCTTTAATTCCTTAAATCTATTTTCAATGATCATTTAAACTTATAGATTAGGGGGAAAAAAAGAATGCTAGGTACATTATGAATATCGAACTTGACAACTAAGTTTAACACACAAAACTTACAATTTACAAAAAAGAAAACCAATTTCTATCTTTTCTCATTCGAGTCGATTTCTATAAACACTATAACATGTGACATATTAACATTAATTGAGATTATAGTGTCGATTCGATTAATAACATTAGTTGTGTGTACAAGTAATTTTATGTGAGACAATGAGACAATCGAAAATGAGACTGCTGACCTAAACTGGGATTAGACAGAGAGAAATACAAGGGAAACGACACGGCAGCGTGATGGGGGTTTGAAATCGAAATAATAAAGGCATGGTCCATATTTCAGTGAATGAGGAGAATATGAAACAATGATTACTTATTCTGAAACTGAAAGCAACCCCTCAATGAGTGAGAGTCAAACACTGTGACACATCACTTTCGAATTAATTCTTGGATCCAAAAACGATGCCTGCCAATCGATTTAGGTGTGCATGTCGCAAGTACTGCCATTCACTCTATTTTTCATGTGACCTTTCCCATGTGATGTCTTCCCATCTCACGCCACACACGCTTATCGTCCGTGTTCGACTCAACTTTTATTTTTTCTTACAAATAAATGTGTGACTAATAACGAGTTATGATTTTTTAACGTATAGTTGTAATTATACTCCATATTTAATTGAATAGAAAATAAAATCAATGTTCAAGTCCATGGTTCGAGTCGTAGCAAGAACCTCTGAATAGTTTTCTCTCATAAGGTGAGACTACCGCTCATTTGATTTCTGTCTAGCCCCTTCAAAGCCACATCTATTGTTTTGAACATTGAGGTATCGATGTATATAAAGCAACAATCTCAAATAGTCGAGGTCATGTGCATCATTCGGGAAGTAGGGAGAGATATATGCTTAGAGTTAGAGATACTATTGGGCAGTTAATACAAAACGTCCTTATATTTTGTTTTGAATATCTTTGTGCAAATGGTCCTGTACTTCAAGTTTTTGGCATTTAATTTTCATCTTCTCGTACGTAATTATTTGTGCAAATGACCATATTGCCGAATTCTGATCTATAATATCTATTAATCGAGCAACAAATTATCAACAATTTTGATGAAGGATACACGTCTCTTTCATTATTATCTTCTTTTATATGTCAAAATAGAAAAACAAAAGGCAAAAGAATAATAAGAAATGAACAAGAATTGATAAAACCAAAAACTAGAAAAGAATATTCATCAAGAGACACACATTACATTTCATTCTAAACTCTAAATCAAGATGTAGTTAAAAATGACATTACAAAAGAAGTCAAAAGGTAAGGACCATCTATGAAAACATGTCAAAATGCAAGGATGTCTTGTGCCAATAACCCACACTATAATTTGTTGGAAACTACTAGTTTTCACTCCCGTGCGTTGCACGAGAGTAAAACCGTGTAAGTTTGCGTGAAATCTAAAAAACAATTTATGTAGATTGATTTTTGTGGTATGAAAAATAATTTTTTATACATTTTAATATAAGTCTTGAAATATTTTTTAAAAGTAACTCAATGTAATTTTTGTATAAAATGAAATAAATCCTCAAAAATATATTGCATTTCGTTTGCAACCCAACTTTAAAAAATTTAGGAAAATCTTTCAGAATGAAATACAAAATCGATGCTACAAATATCGATTATTAATATACGATTCGATATTTCTTTTTAAAATAATCAAAGATATAAAGACAGTAGTGAAAGATCAAAAGCCTGAAAATCTATTACGCTAAAAATTAAAAAAAAAGGAAATCAGCTATACAGTTTGTTTCATTCCTCTACTCATCATTCACTTATTAAACAAACAAAAAAATTAAGTAATAGCACCAATTTAGTCTAGCCTTACTAAAACCTTTTTTTCCTCGAAATTAACTACTAAATAATTTTCAAGACTACTAAAATTTGGCTGTTCCTCAAGAGGCCTATGTGCAATCATTGGAAAAACTAAAGAATGCGCTACCGCTTCTCTCACTTTCTTGTTTCACCGCAACCTCGATTCAATCTCAAAAAAAAAAAAAAATTATTTTTTTGATCAAGGGTGGGTGGTTTAATTGAACAATTAACTATATATAATCTAAATTTATATTTCAATTAAGTGTAATATAGTTTGACTGAAATAAACAAACATAAAATAATGACATTTAATCATAAATAAACTATTCATCTAAAAATTATTTTAGCAAATAGATGGTCAAATAAATAAAAGAAATCAATTACTCTACATGTCAAATTGGTAAATGATAAATCAAAATATAAAAGATAATCGTAACAAAGAATGCAAAGGCTGCTTTGGAAATAAATTTTATGCATTCAATTTCTCTAGATTTATTTAAACAATTAAACATAAACGATTTTAAAGCTAAAACAAATCTGATTTGCTATCTTCTTATTTATGGAATAATAATTCCTTTAAAAAAAAAAAAGAGAACGACTTGTTCATATGCCATAATTGTCCATTTCTGCACACAACTAATTTTTGACGTCCCATGGCAACACGGATTTTTATTTACTCTGCAGTGCATTCATAATATTATACATATAAAATTACTATTTTATATCAAAAGTAGAATCATATCTATTTTACATATACTACTCTTCGTCTCCACAAAGATAGGCCAGATTCAATTTTTTTGGCCCCAAATATACGCTACTTTCTATTTTGTTTGATTTAATTCTTCTATTTTCCAATTATACCATTATTTAATATACATCGTTATTAGCAAGATTATTTAACGTAAGATATTCAAAAAATACAACTAAAATTTACTTTTCCAATAATATTAATTATCATTTCTTAAAGCCATGTGAAATCAAACCAAACTCATCTCATGGGACGGAGGTAAAGACTATAGATATATGTTTTATACAATCTATTAAAAACTCTAAATTTAAATTTGAAATATTTCAAGAGTTAAATAAACAAAGATGTTTGCAGAGAGAAATGAATGATGTATTATGTATAAATTTCATAGATAGAGATAGAAGAGATTTTTAGACAAAAAATGGTTAGTAATCTTTTGAAAGTATTCTAACACATAAAAATATTAATATAAATTAAAATTATAAGATTTAAAAATTAATTGATAGAATTGGTAAATGATATAAATTTATTAAAGATGTTATTGAATATCAAATTCAATTTAAATTATGAAATAAGACTTATTTTGTAACCAACAATTATTTTATTATTTGGTTAAATACAAAATTATTGTTAGAGCAATCAATCAAATGGTAGTTATAATAGTTTAAATTTATGCTTCAATTAAATTAAAACAAAAAAGTTAGTGTTGCTCAAATTAGAAGGATATCATTACTTTCACGACAGGCCATGGTGCTCAAATCTCAAAACTACATCAATTTTTAATAAATATACCTAGTTAAAAACCACCATTTCAATAACTAATTATGTCCTAAAACCTCATAGGTTCAAATCTCAAAACTACATCAATTTTTAATAAATATACCTAGTTAAAAACCACCATTTCAATAACTAATTATGTCCTAAAACCACTATATAAAAACCAGCGAGTAGCGATATTCACCTCTTCTTTAATATATATATAGATGTTAATTAGCCTCCGTTCTTCTACAATTTTTAACAAATTTTTACACATTTTAACACATTCACATCAAAAGTCAAACCAATTACATCCACATATTTTCTGGGACCCACTGTACTACATAAATCTCCACCACCCAATCCCACTCATTCTCTCTCCGTATTTCACATCAAAACTCATAAATACTGTTAAATACACATACACTAACAAGGTGTTAAGTAGTCATGGGATTTTACATTTTAACTTGAGGACCACCAAACATTTTTCCAACATTTGGCCGTTTCCCTGCAGGAATCTTGCCTACTTCTCTTACATTTCTTATCCCCATGGACTCATTCAAAACTGCATATTGCTTGGCTAAACTTTAAGCGCAATGGATTTTATCATAAATTACTCTTATTTTCAAGTTTACTTATTTTTACCCCATAATCTTTACCGTTCTTCAGAGCAATGGAACATTACTCAAAAAAAAAAAAAAAAAAAAGAAGACAAAGATTGTAATTTTTAAGCTTTTCTTTTAAATTTTCCTACAATGATGCATACGAGGCCTGATATCCGCGATTTAAGTTAACTAATACTAATTTGTTATATTATTTAACTAAGTAGATAGTAAGGGTGATAGAGAACCATTTATAATGATTTTTAATGATTTTTAATGTAAAATATGAGAGAGAATGAGTGGAGTTGAGTGGTGAAGATTTGTGGATGTGATGATATATGTGGATGTAATTGATTTAGGATAAAAAGAATGAATAAAAAGTGATAAAAATTTGTAAAAATTTGACAAAAGGGTTCCCTAGCCTATCACCCTTAGTAAATATTCATTAAAATAAGAAGTACTAGAAAACTTTCGATCAACCATTTTAATTTCATAAAGTTGAAGAAAACTTTTGATAAACCATTTTATTTTCATAAAGTTGATTTGATTTTGCATCTTTAATGATTTTGGCATTGAATTCTCAGACACTTAATTAATGTGTTGTAAGAAAACAAAATGGAGTACTGTGTGGGGAACAAAAGGTCTGGATGGTATAAGAATGGAGTAAATGAGAGGCATTATAAGTGAAAAGGACATGGGAAATCTACAGGAAAAATTGCAGCTAAGGTCCTCAATTTTTAGAAGCAATAACAATCAAGTTCTTATCCTTTAAACTCTAGCTCTTGGAGTTCTTAACTTTTAAAATATATGTACTTTTAAGTACAATCTCTGTTTACATTGGCTAGTGCATTATGAGACTCCTGACTAAGAATTCTCCTTAATTAATTATATAGCCTGCATGCCCAAGAAGGCGCCATTTCCCACACCCTAACTCCCAAAAATTTTATGTTAGTATCTAAACAAATTGATTAAGTAAAAAACAGGAAGAAATAATTAAATAAGTTCAAGAGTTGAGGAAATTACGGTTGCCAAGACCTAGATGTTATATAAATACGTTCTTGTCTATGTTTCTTTCCCCAAGTTCCTTTATTAATTATTCTCGTTACAATTCATGGGAATCATTTCCTCTCCCAAATTCTAGTTTTTTGCTTCCAATTTTTTATATGGAGACTCTCGTTTACTTAGCACATTTGCTATAGAGGTAAGTACGTGACCATCTTGTCCCTTATCCCCCTGTGAAAAAACAGTGCACCCACGAAAATATTTATCTGATAGTATTACCTGTGAGGTAAATTTATGCGAAAAGTGAGTTTAACACTTTATACGATTCCATTATATTATTGACGGTTCATTTTGTAAGACTTTCATGTCTTTATAATTTTTTTTTTACCAAGCTATTTTAGCATGTTTTTAGACAATCATTAAAAAAAAAAGAAAAGAAAAAAAGGAGGAGTATTTATTTTCACAACAACAATATTTAAAGTTTAAACATGTTTTCCCTCCTAATGATTTGAATCTTAAACATCATCATGGGACCAGTGCAAGAAATTTTAAGCCTTTGACTAATGAGTACAGCAAGAATTTTTGTTAATTTCTTTAGCAACATGAATATCTACAATAATCATGCAACAAAAAATCTTTACCGTTGTAAAATTATATAAATAAATCACTTATTACTAGGTGAACTGAAAAATACACGTAAGATAATCTTGCTTATGATCTCTAAACAACATCTTTATTAATCATTTATCCCCATATGACATTATAGCCCTCGAATTTTAAATATATTTAAAAAGAACGCCTAGTTAGATATATTATAAAGAATCCAATTGTTTTGAAAATTTGCTAGTTGTTCTAGTACTTTTGGGTTATTTAGCCACCTTGTTAAGTTAATCTTGTCTTATTCTCTAATCAAGTAATTAAATCAGGTTTAATTGTCATAATCAACTTGTAATAATTGTTGTAAATCAGACACGTATGAGTTAGAGATCTCAGACGATCCTTATTGTCTTTTACGTACGTATACAATGTTAATTTCCTAGAATACAAATCTATGTTGAGATTTAATCTTATATTGTTCCAAATATTTATCCACGATTCTTTCACAATAAGAGATGATAAAATAATAATTGCACTCTCCATGTCACAAAAGTTTACATATAGTATTTTCTTAGCTTGTGAGAAAGACAACCCTCTATACTACCGGGAGTGCATTTCACTCATAATAAAGGAGGATAAAATAGTCATTTCACCTCGCATCTAGTGCTGTACATCTTACATTTGAACAACGATGTTTCTGTAACATTATTTGTGTAACGATGGTTGGCCGGGCGGTCTCGGCGGGCAGGATGTGGTCATCCAAGTGCTGACGCCACTTGCGGATAACTTTTTGCGGTAATTCTGGGCATTGGACCTGTTACCGTCGGGCCCATTAGGATAGCCCACTGGCTGTGCATAAAAAGCCCACCTTGCTACTCACTTTCTTCATTCCTTTCTTTCATACCCTTCTTCATTACACCTCTCAAATTTTCTCCTGCGAGCAACACTGAATATTCATACCACACCAAGGTATTGAAAAAAGTTTGGTCGTGCTTAAAAGCAGCTTTTTAGTTTGTTCTTATATCCATAAAAAAGACATAATTTCAAGTATTTGTAATCTCATGCTTGTCTAATTCTTGCAAATTATACCATGTTGCAGGCTTTAGTAATGGTGAAACCATCCATCTCCATGGATGCATCTAAGCTTCGTAAAAGCGGCAAGCTTGATCAGAAGGACTGTGAAATCTTGATTGATCCAGCGGTGGAGAAAGGCCGTCAATTTGCTGCATGTTCATCTTAATTTGGTGCTATCCTACTTGAGCTTTTTTAACTACTCCAGCCCTTCTTTCTTTTTTCGTTTTTTGACTTGTTGCCTTTGTTTTTTTCTTCCAAGTTTTGTGTTCTTGACCTTGTAAGACCTTTTCTTGACCTTGTAAGACCCATCCCACTGTTTCCTACCACTATTTTTTCTTGTTTTTCAAATCTTATACTGGACTTTTCCAGTGTAAGGTTTGACGTGTATTCATCTCCGTTCTCGCCCAACTCATGTTCTCCTTCCTTGTCTATCCCTCCTGAGCTATTAGAATTAGACATAATACGAGCATCTTGTACGAGAAATCGACCTAGAAAAGATCATATGTCCAATGATGTAAAATGACAATTTGATATTATTATTTATTGTTGTTGTTGTTGCTGTTATTATTATTCATTTTGTTGTATGTATATACAGTTGCAGTATGTATTCTTGTGATGACTATGAGGCCATGAATTTGAATTTTATTAGAAAGATAGTCGATATTTTGGATACTGATTCTTTTGTACAAAATACTAAAATAGTATAAGTATGTAGCATAGAGGTATGGTACACCAACAAAGATTAAGAAATCATACCCAACAAGAATTTATGGTAGTTAGTTTAAGAGCAATTTGGAAAGAAATATACATGGAGACAAGATTTGAGAACTAAAGATAGGATATTGGTTGGAGTCGAAAGAGACGGTCGAATGGGCACAAAAAATGAGCGAACAGAGAAGTTTGGTGGTGGTGGTGGTGGAGAAGCGATATTGGTGGCACGGAAATTTTAGCTTGCTCGTTCGAGAAAAGGATGGTGGGGTCCACCTATGGACACCACGCCCACCCGCCTCATTCGAAATACAAGATAGAGTGCTTGTCGTAAGCAGGTTATCTAGATTTCGTGGTGGTAATGGTGATGGTTAGTTGTCAAGTCTTAATTTTCAATCTCAATTTCTGTTTAAAAATTCAATCAAAACAACTTACATACAAATGTTGCCTATAAGCATTTGCCAAACACTTGGATTATTTTCCAGAGTATTGAAGAATCAAACTGCAAACATTTGAACTGAATCCCAAAAGATGAGGTGTCAATCAACAATTAATGCAGTACTATTACGATTTATCCTTATGTAATAGGGCCCCTTTTATCTTCTTCAGTTTCAAGTCTGATCATCACACAGCTGATGTTTTGAGACTTGGATCTGATGCTACGCAGATCAATTTTCTAATTATTCTCAGTTCAACAGTGTTTACAAGAGGAAGAAACTATTCATGCTAGACGATTTTGATTTCTCGCCAATTACAACCGCGTTGAGGTGGCTATGAGACGTGACAAATCCCTAAAATGAAGGACATTAATGGCATTGTCATGTAATCCATCATTTGCACAACTTTTTCTAGTTAGTTATCTATGTTTTCAATGCTGACTCGAGTCTTTCAAACAAATGATGGCGTCCACAAGTGGGTGCGGAAAAGTAAATACAACATTCATTTTTTTTTTTTAATCCTTTTTCCACCGTTATTCTTCAAAGGAATAATAAGAGAAATATCGTCATTGTTGAGAATGTGAGAATAAAGTCTCCATAATAAATTAACTTGTTAGGATGAAACTCCGATAATTACGAGTTTAACCCTTGATAGAGTCATTTAAGAAAATTCGATTCGATGACTCCTAAGACGGTTGTGTCCACGTAAAGGGATGATCTAGCGACACTAATATGTAAGCTATATAATCAGATCAAATATTACCAACTATTTATGGTATAAGATCATACGGAGTATTGACAAATTATATCAAGGCTGAAACAGAATGAATAAAAGAGTGGAATCCATCCACGTTCGTTTTAACAATAGAAAAGAACCATATTTAATTCCCTCTTATTTTTGTATCTGCTTCTTTTCCAGTGATTTTGGTCATTTTTTCAGAGTTTTGTCATATATCTAGATTGTTCTCTCTCTTGTTTTTCAACCAATTTTGTATTTTTATCGAAATGAATAAAATTTTTCTATTATTTCAAGGATCCTAAATTTTGATTTCCCAGTTGCTTCTAGTTTACCCTGTCAACATAACTATAATTGAAAAAAAGTGTAATTATTATCTCCATACCCTAATTAGGGATATGTGTTAGATATGGCAACGAGGGGGACCCCTAATTTTCATCTTTGAGGTAACATGGTAACATGGCCTTTCATTCGGACTTTTTACTAATAATCATTCCTCCAAAGACCCTGTAAAAAAGAGAGGCATCCCATCAAACTTTTGTCAAAAAGGACCCCTCAATAATGCCTTGATGAATAATTTTTACTGTGCTTAAAGTTTTTAAGAATACGTACTTTTTCTTACATTCATTTTCAACCAAACGGCGAAAAAAAGTTGCTTTTCAAGTTACTCTGTAACTTCCATTGATATATTCTCTGAAAAGATCACTTTCCTTTCTGAAAATACTGACAAACGAGTTCTATGGTAAAGAAAAAATAGGCGCTACCTCGAGTCACACAAGTAAACCAGCTACATGAGACACCCCACGTAATTAGCTCGAGGGTACTTTGTTTTGAGTTGAGGCCATTGCACAAATAACTGATCAGCCATGTGTAGCTTGTAAAGAAGCAAGCCGGTCAAAGATAGCTTCTTTACTCTAGCTATGCTCTCAACATAGAAGATGGATGACCACCTAATCCCGAAAACCTGAGATATGCATTTTTAATCGATCATCAACAAGAGAGCCATCGTCCCAATAATTGACATTTTCAGTTTTTTGCAGTAAAATTTGACCGTGGAATTGAAGAATTCAAACCTTGAAAAGAAATGCAATTGCACATATCGGTATACATGTTCCAGGGCCGTTGCATAAAATCTGGGAAAAGAATTAAGCACTTAGCATTACACACACACACATATGGAAGAGAAATAAAATTTGAAATGCTACAGAGAGTTGAAATACCACTTGGGGCCGCATCTTAACCATTAGCCACAATGCATGAGCTATAGCAATCACGGTAGTTCCTATTGAAGTTATGTAAGATTGACCGACCTCTCTACTCCTGTATATTTGCATGAAATGAGAAGTTCCTACCACGTCAATGCCTGCCTAAATCAAGAAGAAAACCGTTTTCATAAAAGCATTAAATCCAGGGCAAAGTGAAAACTAATTTAAGAAACCAAAGACTGTGCTTGTCTTCCATTCAATTTCATTCCATTCTACTTTCTCTTTCCGGTCAAAGTCAATATCAAACTTGAATCTCAAAAGCACATGCAAAATTATTACTCATTATTTCTATACATTGCGGGACTGACCAGACCATTACTAATAAGTTGCTAATAATTTTACTCAAACAGTCAAAAAGTGCAGATTTTTTCTCTCACACCATTTTCCACTGGAGACTATTTTCATGTTCAACTTTACATCCCCTCATTCAAAGTTATTAGCTGCTTAAAGAAACAGCACACCAATCTGACTGAAATTTCGGCTCCAACTAAAACTTTATTCCTTTTGCTGCTATGTTCGACGGAAACATGAACTCGTGAAGCATCTGATCCATATCAGGCGTCAGAGTATCCATGTCACGTCATGTGGAGTTGGCACGAATCACAAAGAGATGAGATTTGACAAGAGTACTACTCCATTTTGTAGAGTCCGAGCAACATAGAGATAGCATGCAATCAAAAATTTATCAACAAGAAACACAATATAAAGTGAACTAGGTTGCTTCAACGTATTGGCACAAAACTTGTGCTAAGATGTGAGAAGGGTTCAGACTATTCTGTTGCATATAACACTTGGGTCTAAAAGGCTGGCAACCTTAATTTGGATGGCAGAGAATATAGGTACTTCCATTGTGTAGTTCACTTGTGAGAATCTATCAAGAAAAGAAGAGTTTTCCTATAAAGAGTTGAGTATGATAGTCTTACAAAAAAACTTCTACTATCATTGAATTCTGAGTTTGCATTTCAACCCCATGGATGGATTCTTCAAGATCAACACACAATTATGTCTTGAATTCTTGATAATTAAAATTTTGTGTGTTTATCTATCATTCGAGATCCAAGGAGGGATTAGTTTATGTTTCTTGAGTTCCATAAACCAGCAGAAGAAAATTTTAACGTTTGCAACTTTGCATATTATGCATCCTCTGATCGGTAATTCCTTTGCCCAATTCAGTAGCTACTTTAGGATTTCAATACTAGGATGCTACCTAAAAGCATTCCCTGATCAGGCATCTGAGTACTGACTCTTTATGTTCTGATAATACACATAGCCCAGGCGTCTAGCTTCACACATTACAGGGGTCCAAGAAATATAGGAATGTGATTTACCTCAATCACCAAAGAATCCTCAAGAATGCGAGCCTTTTGAAGACTCATATTATCAGTTGCAGCAGCAACATAATATCTTGGCTTAAACCTTTCTTTCTGTAAAACCGCTAACAAATTTAACATCTCCGCAGTATGCCCGCCTACATTGGGAACAACAAAAAACCCACACATTTAATATTGGAAGATAATTTATCTAACTAGATTGGATGAACTGATTATTCAACCAACTTCTATTCTAAAGGCCAAATCAAACTTGAAACACCAAAAAAAAAAAAAAAAAAAGAGAGAAGCCAACTAGCTATATACTAATATACCTGAACCCAAAACAATTAGTGTACTGAGGGGTTGTGGTGATCTGGTATGAAAGGGTTTGCCTCTCCGGTATATAACATAAATAACTCGAAATATAATTAAAGTGATGATCCCAAAAACCAGCGAGAGAACAATTGGGAAATCCATGTGGAAAACGCAACAACCATTGATATTATCCATCATAAGAAGCTTCCAAAATTTCAGCCTCCTACATTAAATTACAGAAATCATTAGCTGAAAGCCTGAAACCCAGATGATATAAATTTTAAACTAAGGGGAGCTGATTGTCATGAGATGGATGGGTTAGCCCAATCTATTTGGGCCTACTTGGGCTTTAGTCAAATGGCAGCCTAATATTGTTGCTTAAAACCAGACTGTAGTCCCGTTTGCAGCCCAGATCAGAATTTTGGTAGAAAAGCTTCGGCTTCTCCCTTCTAAACTCTCCTCAATCCCTCTTTCTTTTTCTTCTTCTTCTTCTTCTCTAATTCCTTCTTCTCTGAGTCTCCTCTATCCCCCTTTTCTATCTTCTTCTTCTATGGTTACTTGTAATTTTTTCAATTAATCTCTTATGAGATGTAATTGAATATTATTAATATATTAAAAATACAATATCATATTTCATCTGTTGTGTATTTTATTCAATTTATCTGCAATTTTCGAGTTCGATCAGTCTCTATAATTCGAGAACCATATAAGAGCAGCTACAATCCTTGGGTAAGCAGGGGTGGAGGTAGGATTTGTTTTACTGGTAGGCTAACAAATTGTCTAGTTCAAGAATTTATAAAATACCAAAAATATATATATAATACAGTTTAAATGAACAAGGTTAAAAGTTGTTATCGAAACTCTCTCTCTCTATGTATATTTATACAACACACACATTTACATAACACCTATCCGGTAAATTCTTTGAGGTTAAATTAAATTTAACGTAGGAATTTTGAGAGACGAATATTTGGATTACTTAAAAAATCCATTATTATGTTTCTTTGTTGAATTAGTGAAATATATTTGTGTTACTCACTGTACCTAGATAAACGAAAAATATTAATTTCAAATTTGAAAATATAAATATCAGTTCACATAAACACAAGTGCATTTCAATTCCAAAATATATTGAACTCTCAATTTATGAGTTACAATTTCAATTCCAAAAGCATGATTAACAAAATAATTATATTAACTTATGTACTAAAATTTCAAAATCTTAACGATTATAAATTCCAACGAAAAATTAGAACTTAACATATGAAATTTATAAATAGATTGAGATTAAATTTTACAGTCTATCGTCCAAGTCAATTAACTTTTTTGAAAAAAATAGAATGTGTCAATTTATTTTATTTTAAAGAATTAAAAATAAGAAAATAATACTAGCCTTATTCACTTTTTAAGATAGCAAAATTCATTAAAGGAAGAAAATAAAATAAGAACAAAAATCATATTCCCAAAGCAATGATCAATGACTCTAGAATTAACATTCACCAAAAGAGAATGGAAGAAAATATTTGCTAAAACTCTCTTCATTAAAAAAAGATTATAATTAATTTAACAACTATTCATAATGTAAATAGTTAAAATGATCATAAGATTTTTCCTTAAAAAAAAAAGAATGATCATAAGATTTTACAAACTACAAACCAAAAAGAGAAAAAGTACCAAACAAAACAAGAGAAAAGGCAGGGCCAAAAAAAGAAAAACTAAAACAAATAAATAAATAAAATGCCAATGACACGGGTTGAACTCATGACCTTCTTAAAGAAGTAACCATGCTCTATACCACCAACCTACAAGCAATGGATTGTGGAAGTTATGAACTCTTTGAAATTTATTTTCTGTTTCTAGTGGGCTTGAGTTGGCTCAAGCCCATAGCTACCTCCGCCCCTGTGGATAAGTAGTGGTTCAACCTAAATCTGATTCTTTGCTTGTTCATGAATTGTTTGTGCCTCTGATTTTCTGCAATTACGGGTATTATGCAATTCTATTAGCCTTGGTCTCGATTGTATTTTGTCTGATGAATCTGTGGTTAAGTTTCGGTTGTTAATTAGAGTTTATAACTAATAGAATTGAGTGCTGTGATTAAGTAATTTCATCCTCAATCCGGAAATCTGGTTTTCTACCTGGGATATCATCATGCCCCTTGTTTTCTGATTGTGAAACTGTTACAGGATTTGGGTTATTTTTGTGTGATATATGAATGGACTCCTTTTGTGAGGATTGGAAGAGCAAATGGGATGACCAAATGAAGGAAGGTG
Source organism: Jasminum sambac (assembly GCA_018223645.1). NCBI lineage: Eukaryota > Viridiplantae > Streptophyta > Magnoliopsida > Lamiales > Oleaceae > Jasminum > Jasminum sambac. Next base: position 21,598,816 of record CP073649.1, read on the forward strand.
ATAGGCTACATGAAGGATGAGAGAATTGAAGAGGGATTTGGATTTGATTCTGTTGGTAGAGTAAGCACATCAACCATAGTATTTGATGGGGAAAATCCACATAGATGGCTGTGGGAAGCCGAGCAATGTCTCACTATGAAACCGTGGTTGTTGGAGAAGGAAAAATAGAGGCTACAGTAGCTTGCTATGTAGGAGAAGCGTTGGACAGGTTCTTGTGGATGGAAGAATATTGTCCTATTAGTACATAGGATGAATTGAAGAATTTGACATTGAAGCGATTTGGTCAGTTGAAGGAATTAGAATTTATTCACAGTGATGGAGAAAAGTTGGGGAAAAATGGTGAGGAAAGTTTGAACTCCTCTTGTTGTGGAGTAGTTTTCGATGATAAAGACATATTTCCTTCAAATATAGTGCTCAGACCTTCTTGGAATTTCCTAAAATCGGCCCACAAGGAGGAGATGAGTAAAGAGCCTGGGGATTATGATAAAAAATATGTTATCGGATTTGGCTATTGGTTCATGTTATGATGAAACTCAGATTCTCTCAGAGGTTGATAGAAATTTGAATGTGGGAATTGGAGAAAATGATTCTAGTTTACCATCTATGAATCAGTTGAAGGAAATCCAAAATTCTGAAATTGTTGGACCACATAAATGTATTTGGTTGAAGGACGATTTGGATGTTGTCATCGAGGATGAAAAGGAAGCGAATTCTGAAGTTGAGGACCCAAAATTTTCATCTCAGGCCATTGATGACTCGGGACATCTTGTTGGTGAAGGAATTGTAAACCCACCAAACTGGAGCAAAGAATTTCAAGAAAATGAAGGGAGTCATGGTATTTACACATCTAAGGCTGAGAATGCATTTGAAAATAGTATTAATGCTAGTTCTTACATGGATATGAAGGATGATGATGTTGAGGATGATGTGTTTGGAAATAAAGACAATGAAATTTCTTGTGATGCCAAGGGCCAAAATGAGACTAAGAAAGAAACTAAGAGTTCGACTGATGATGGTATGGACTCCAAGGGAGTGTTGTCATCGGTAACAAAATCAAGTTGCTTGACTGTGCATGACTTTGATAATCCACACAATCTAGATTTTGAAAAAGATGAAACTAAGAAAGTGCCTATGAAGATTTTGGGGCTAATCAAGTGTAGGAAAATATCAATTCTCATTAATAGTGGGAACAGTAGCAGCTACATTGATGAAAAACTGGTACAATCCTTAAAATTCAAATGTGACGCGGTTACAGCAGTGAGCATTGGCAAAAAGTTGGAAGACAAAGCTGTGTATAACCCTGTAATTTGGCAGATGCATGGGTTAGAATTTCAGCATTGGATGAGGCCTTTGAAGCTAATGGAAGCTGATATAGTGTTGCGGGCAGATTGGATTAGTCAGTTTGGGCCAGTAACATCGACCATTTCACATGAATGTATAAGCTTTTAGAGTAAGGAAGAAGCAGTAGATTTAATCAGTGAGGATCATGGACGAAAGATCAGGTTAGTAAATGTAGAGTGAAGTAACCAAGTGCTGCACATGCAAGATTATGGCGAAACCCACGGCACTAGGCAGATTGGACCAGTTCAAGATTTTGGAGTAATTCAGGTGTGTTCAACTAGTTATGGTATTTCTAACGATACAAGTTATGGCATTTCTAACGATACAATTTTGGCGGTGGAAGGACTCTTGAGCATACATGGATCATCTATTGATACAAAGTGTGAAATTTGGAATATCAATCGGTCGAACCTTGGGGACAAGGTTCATTTTAAGAGGGAGGATGTCATGAGATGGATGGGCTAGCCCAATCTATTTGGGGATACCTGGGATTTAGTCAAATGGCAGCCCAATATTGTTGCTTAAAACCAGACTGTAGTCCCATTTGCAGCTCAGACCAGAATTTTGGCAAACAAGCTTCGGTTTCTCCCTTCTGAACTCTCCTCAATCGCTCTTTCTTCTTCTTCTTCTCTAATTCCTCCTTCTTTGAGTCTCCTCTATCCCCCTTTGCTACCTTCTTCTTCTATAGTTACTTGTAATTTTTTCAATTAATCTCTTATGGGATGTAATTGAATATTATCAATATATTAAAAATACAATATCATATTTCATCTGTTGTGTATTTTGTTCAATTTTTCTGCAATTTTCGAGTTCGATCAGTCTCTATAATTCGAGAACCATAACACTGATCATTGATTAGAATCTATGATTACACCAAATCACCAATTAACACCTAACATAAAACTGGAACTTTCACAAGGGGTGCTGAATTCTGAACTAATCGTTCTCGACAGGTTAAAAGGACCAAAGGGGCGAAATAAAAAATGTTACAAATTTAGCAGAATAATTTTAATGGGCACTTGAAATGCAACAAAAGGGAGAAATTTTGAGTACCTAAAAATTAATTTCAATCTGCAGAGATGTGTCTTAAATCGTGTGTCACTGCTGCGAACTGAGAAGGGGCTACCGCAATCGACGGAGGCACAGATGAACGAGAGAACTACCGGCGATCAAATCTTTGGTCACTTGGTCTGTGTGATTTCCGATCTGTGAACCATTGACGCACGGAGAAGGAGAAATTCATTTGATTCGATTTGGGGATTTCAGAGATTTGGGCCTGTGCAACAATAAGGCCTGTTCTATACCACATAATTCAACACAAATTTTATCATTTTTTTCTTTCTCATTATTTACAACTATTCATTCAATTATTTAATATACTTTCCCCAACTTTTAACCATACATTCAACGTATATCAAGAAAATTAACTTTATCAACAATCAAACATACCGTAAATGAACTACGAGAATGAGCTATGGATTGGGATGGGCTCTTGGGATTCAGTTGGCTTGAATAAGGATCAATTTTAAAGGAAAAAGACAAACGTGACACATGGGCTGAGTTAGGTCAAGGGTTAGTGTTGGACTATTGGGTTATAGCACAGTACTACCCCTCCAGATGCATCTCGGCATGCGGAAATGATCCAGTGCCATTGATGGTGCCAAAACTTTGACCGGTGGCCACGGCAGCCACGGTGTCGTCGGAAAAAATTCGGAAAATTCCTAGAACTCCCCATCGCCGTGCTGATTCCAGATCTGGTCCCGGATTTCAAAACGAATATCGAATCGGCCCCCCAAAATGCCATCGATGGTGCCGTAACTAAGGCACCATCGATGACACCTTAACATTCCTGTCTCTGCATGTAAGCTTTCCGTTGCCAATAATTCTAAATAGATATTTTAAATTGATCTTTTGAAATGACATTTTGATGTGTCACTCTTTTAAGTTTTAACCGAGTAATGAAAAGTGCATACGTGCTTATCGCTTAATCCACTTATTTATCATTCGATGAAAAAATGACATATTGCACATCCAAACTTGATCTGCATAATATGCAGGTGTGTGTTTTCCATTTAAAGCATGTTAGCATCCTCGTTTTAATTCATTCTCTTTTAAAATTTACTTTGGTCAAATTAATGACATCCATATATCTTGTAAGACCTATATATAATACACAAAATTTCAATATTCAACCACACTTAAGGGTGTCAAACTAGTTAAGCGGAGCTACTCAGCTCGTTTAATTTGGCCTCCAATTTCGTATTTTGCCTAATTGAGCTCAGCTTGTTTGGGACACGAGCTGAGCCACGGGGTCATGTCACAAACGCTAAGCTCAGGTTTGGCTCGAGCTCGTTTGGCTCATGAGCCGAACTGTTTCAATTTCTCGACTCGGTCCAAATCTAATTTTGTATTTGTATGAGTTGAACCTAAACTTTTGATGAGCCGAAACAAATCGAATACACGAACTCACAAACTGTCCAGCTCGTTTGACACCACTAACTCTACTCATTTTCTCTGATCTTTTATATAAAAATGCAATTTTATGGCCCAGTTCTTAAAAACTATTTATTTACTTTATCATTCAGGCAAAATTAAGTATCACTATGAACTACGCATCTTACATTAATGCGTCACTACTCATTATTATTATCCTGACACATCTCATAATTTTTACGCTCTTCAACTTCAAAATTCAAAATTTTGATAAAATAAAACTATACCCTAACAAAAGCACCCTTTTATATACAACTAGTTTTTACCCTTTAAAATAAAAATTAAAGTTTTTAAGTATTTATTTTGGAATATGAAAAATGTGTTAAGGCTATTCAAATTTAAATATAACTTTGGTGTTATAGGGAACATAGAAAATATTGTAATTTCAGTTCATTGTCAAAATTAATTTTAATTTGCCAAATCCCATATAGTCTAGTAAAATTCGGTTGGTCTGTGCATCCCCTTGGTCAAGGGTTTAATTCTCTCTCTACATTCCCCCTTGCAATTCAAAAACAAAAATAATTAATTTTGATTTTGGAGGTTGATTATTATTGTCTGAGATGATCATAATTAATAAATTACTCAACTTGAGTAGATGAGAACTATTATTACGCTATAGCATAGTTCACGCACTTGAAATATATGAGCTATGAACTATATTACACCTAGAAATATGGACGAATATGTAAATTGATAATATTTCTTCTTGTGTAGGATTGGAGAAATTATAATCATACAACAACCAAACTACAGTCATTGCATATACAAATTACTACTTCTATTCATTTGAAAGTGAAACAAAACTACTACAGATTCTGACATACTTCCTTATATAAAACATTTGTCGGATTTCCTTCTTTATCACAACAACCAAACTACAGTCATTGCATATACAAATTACTACTTCTATTCATTTGAAAGTGAAACAAAACTACTACAGATTCTGACATACTTCCTTATATAAAACATTTGTCGGATTTCCTTCTTTATCACAACATATCATCTTTAAACCAGATCGACTTGTTACTCTATATATTGCAATATAAAGTTACCCATGGCTAGATTATCGAACCAATATATTGTATTCATCCAACATTGCTTCCAAGTTCGAAACAATTTCTTCATTTTGTAAAATTGATATCTAATTTTCAATGATCGTTAGTGAAATTCACTTATACTTTCACTCATAGTCGATTTATTATATTTCTAAAAGAGTAAAATGAAAAATAAAAACTAACATCTAATTGAAGACTAACTTTTTTTTATATATAAAAAAATCTATTTTCGTGGTGGGGGAAAGCAAAATACTTATTATATCGTAAAATGTCATTTGACTTATTAAATAATTTTTTACAATTTATATTATTATTAACATTTTTATTTCAATTAAAAATGAAATATTTTCGGCTAAAGTGGACACGACAAACCATCAAAGACAGAAATAATTGTAATTAAACAAAATTGACAATAATAATTATTGCGTTGTACACATGTGACAAATGAAAAGATGACATTAAAAATAAAGAACTCATGAAACAATAATAAAATTATCAATTACTAATATAATAATAATTAGCTATCCAAAACAGAAGAAGCCCTTCCGCCAAATACATCAAAGTATTTATGAAAACATAAATTGTGAGAACCAATTTGTAAAAGTAAAAATTTATTATGGGTTTGGAATTGTGAGAACCAATCTGTATAATAATAATAATAATTTTTGAAGAACTATTTTGATTCGAAAATTCAAACCTGAAATAGGAATTTATTAATAATAAAGAAAATTTTACATCTAATCGGAGGGGCACGTACATATGAGCCTTACCTCCCATAACGCCTAAGTACAAATGCAACGATTAGAGAATTTAAATGAGGACTTAATCATTCTAAATGCCATGTACGAGAAGTACTACTTCTCTTACAAGGATAAAGAAACAAAAGAAAAAATGACCAATTCTACTAAGTTCTAATTCTCAGTCAATCGAATATTTTGCCATCCCCATCTTATTTGATAAGTGTGTAATTTGCACATTTATTTATGTCTCTTTACATTCATTTGAAGTGGACTTCTACTTATATTTATGTGTATTTATTGTGTTTTTACGTACGCTTCGTCGTTGTGGACGAGAACGAGGCTAAAGGTGGAAATGGACCAAAATGACACAAGTCAAAAGTTGGAGGACTTCGGTTGCAAATTTGTGAACATCTTCTCAGCTACATTTCTTGTGGTTGCATGAAAGAATACGGAAAGTGGAGTCTGTAACTTTTTACGGATCTCAATTCCGAGTTACAGATAAAAAAATATGGCCCGACAAAGATCATTGACACAAAGAGGAGAATTTTGGATAAAGAAACAAGTTGAGTTGGAGGACACAATCAACTAGAGAGTTGTAGTTCATCGAGTCTAGTTTTCAACGCAATTTGAATCATCTCAATCAGAAATCGGGATCAAAAGCTATGGCCAAAATATTGAAACCTGCGCATGATGAAAAATTGAATAAAAACTTTTGTATGGCCATACGGGTCATTTTACGGGCCATACGATCATTTTTTCTGCACAAAAAAGTCTCAAAAATGCCATTTCTTTCACTAGTTCTTAAGGGCTTTTGGGGGGAGGGGGGGTTCGAGACACGAATTGGGGGGATTTTTATACACCATTTTACCTCCAAATCCCTAATCCTCTTCTCTAGATTAGCTTAGTTTAGTTAGGGTTCTTTCTTCTTTCTCTCTTTTCTTCTCTTCTTCTTTTGTTCTTCTTTTCTTTTCTTTCCTTTTACTTAGGGACTTTGATTGGGGATCTTGCTTGGAGAAGATTTTGAAGAAAGCAAGATGAGATGATGGTGGAGTTGGATACATCAAGAATGGAACATTCAAAGGGAGATTTCTAGCTTTCTTGTTGTATTTCCAATTTTCTCTTCCATTCATGGTTTTCATTTTATTAATGTCTTGTATTATCTTCATGTTGAGCTAAACTTTTATATGTTGGGATGATTGTTCGAGCTTAACCAAGTTTAATTAATCCAATTAATGTTGTTGATGGAATAGATTTGTAGTGGATTATTCATTTTATGTGTGGTTGTTTTTGAGCTATTTCTATGATTCACTTGATCAATGAATTTATGTATTTGCGATTTGTGTCGTTATTAGATAAAAAAGGGCACATTTTGAACCATTGAAGCAATGGCCATAGATTCTTGTAGGGGATAGAAATATAGCTCTAACCCTATGTGATCCTCTGAGCTACCCTCACAGTGTTTAATGCAATAAATTAATTTATAATCGACATAGAGATATAGTAGGTTGGATTAATCTATTAGAATCGGTTTGACGCTTGAGAGAGGTAACTGGTTGAGTTTGGAGAGTCGAGTCTAACATCGAAGATGAGTATTACGTTTAGTTCATCAACGGATTAGTTGAGCTAGTGTTAAGTGACATCATGATTCCCAACTACATATTAATCTGAGTATACTCCTATTCATGCCCCATTTTAGGTCATTAGTTTCTTTGCTTTGTGAGTTTAGTTAGTTACATTCCACCTCCAACCTTTGTTTATGTGTATTCATTGTTTTCTTTGTGTAGGTTTACTTCACGCTAGAATTAGTAGCTCAACTATAAATACCAATCCTCGTGAGATCGATATCCGGACCCTTATAATCTACTTTATTACTTGCACGGCTCGTGCACTTGTAGTTTAATATTGAGGTGTATATGCCCCAACATTATTCAAGCACAGAATGCCTCTGATGCAATAATAATAATATAATAGACATATATTATTATTATTATTATTATTATTATTATTATTATTATTATTATTATTATTATTATTAGATAGATTTAGGAAAATTCTTGCCTATTAATGATAATTGTTAAAGAGTTTAATATGGATTAGGAAAAAACAAAAGAAAAACCAAATCTTAATTAAAAAAATTAGGCAATAGAGGAAAAATGCATAGGCGGGAAAACAATTGGAAAAATGGCATATGTTTATTTGTATAATATATAGATAGAATACCCAATTATAGCCATATAGAATTCCTTAATTCTTTTTCTCGGGTCCACATTTATTGTTTTTTAACTGTCTCATTTAATTAGAATACTACATATCTATATCTTATTATGTATCTAAAGTATTTTAATGTGATGGGATAACTAAAAGAACAACAAATCTAAAATTCCTTTCAATTGGAAATTTCATAATCCTTGATTCGTTGTAATGTAATTGATGCATTGCTAGTCTTTTCATGAGACCAACGAGGTAGCCATCTTAGGCACATAATCAAGAGAGGCCTCTTTCTTATGTTATACTCGAAGCCCAATAAAATGAAAGCCTTTTTTTCTTTTTTCTTTTTTTTTTTAGTTCCAACCCCTAATTTTTCATTCCTCCAGATTCAATGGGCCAGTTTGCATTTACAAAAAAAAGAAGGAAGATAAACTAAGGGCCCCCCATTTCTTCACTTAAAGTTATGACATGACTTGACCACTTCAAAATTTATCCAAAGATTTTTCCATTTTTGTTTGATATTGGGAGGTTATTGTATCCAGCCTTTAAAGAGCTGTAACAGAGTTGCGTACGTGAATCTTGAATAAAATTTGACACATGATGAGCATTCAAGAATGTTACAGGCTAAACCGGAGAAAAATGCTAAGTTGGATAGGGTTCATATATGGCAATGGAGGTCTAAAATTGCTAAAAAAAGCTCAAGAAAAAGGTCCCATGTATAAATTACGCCAAGAAGCCATTTGAGCTCGTATTGTAATACCGCATATTATTTCCATTATAATTATGAGTTTTATTCGGAAGTTATTTACTCAATTTAATATAGTTAATTGTAATTGAAAATTATTATTGATAATTATGATGGATTTCTATTGAGTTTTGTTTTGCAGTGGAAGGACTCGAACGCCATCATGCTCAACGTGCCACTTAAAATATTTGATTTAATGAAAAAGAATTTAAGTGTTATATTATTACATTTGTGTTTAAATTATTTGAAATTTAAATGTTTTACTATTTATTCATGATTTAACCAAAGAAAATAATAATAACAAGCTAGAATTGTGTATTTTAACTTTGGGGCTAATTTGTAATAGTCTATTCTTGAACAAAAAATCCAAAAGCCCAATATTACATCCATTACTATTAACCTAACCTAAATTGTTTTGGACACCAAGAAAAAAAAAGAGAACATGGAGAACAAGCCCAAGTTGGATTCACCAATTAAAACCCAGTTAAAACCAACCAAAGCTCACTTCTACAACTCACGTTTCCTCTCTTCCTCTCACCATCAGCTCTCTCTCTCTTCTTCCTCTCTTGTGGTGACCTCTATTTGGTTCTAATAAGGTAATCTCTCTACTCTTATCTTTTTCTATCCTAATATATGTTGGTGGGGGATAAATAATTGAAGTTTTATGGATTAATTGGGACTTTGGTGGTTGGGGAAAAGTAATTTACTTGATACTTTAAGTTGGGCATGAGGTCTTGATATGGGATGAAATTAAGACTGCTTGATATTCACCAAGCCCTAATAGTGTTTGATGAATTGCTTGAAAGAAAAACCAATGTGTTTTGCACCTGTGACTTTTTCCAACTTCCGCTCTCAACTTTGAAAGGATGTAACTTTTAGTATAGATAGAATTTTTGAGGTGATTCAAATTGAAAAATGATCCCCAATGAGTTACCTATCATTTAGAATTGGTTTGACATCATTCGGAGTCTCGTAGAATATTTTATGATACTTTTTGTGAGATTGGACAGATTTCACCCGAGAACAGGGTATTGTCCGATTAAAAATGGTTTTGATGCCCTAAATGTGATTTATATGAGGCGATTTTTAAATATAATGAATATGTACGAGTTTTCTACTTTCTGTAAAAATTTTAGAATTTTATGATGTCTTTTACTATTTTAAATAATTTGATAAACACATACTGCCATAGCAAGGTATTTTCCACAATTTCTGTACTTAAGAGTTGAAAACTTGTTTTGGCTTCTATAATTGGGGTTTAGATGTGATTTTAATGAAGGACATTATTCAATGAGTTAGTTATCCTAGAAAATTGGAATTTGCATGATTCTGCGCTTTCATTTGGGAGCTATTCCCATTCTTGTCGAGATCGACGGGTTAATTTGTATACAAGTTGGGATTCACTAGAAGTTAATGAGGTTAAACTAAATTATGTCAATTAGGATCTTTGGTACGTTGATTCCCTGAGTGGCGAAAGACACCTCCACTTGCTTCTTAAAGTAACTTAGTAAGGACTCCAGGTAAATAAACTCCCCATTTGAAGTTCGACTGAAGTCGATTGTTTGAGGCGTAATTAATATGTTTAGTGTGCTATGTGCAACTATTTGATTTAAATACTTCCATTACTACTTGTATGTATAATATGCCCGATTTTACATTGGAACATGCATGATTGACATGTCATGGCATTCATGAGTCGTGCTAGTCAATGATTTTTCGAGAAGCTAAGTATTTGATGTTAAAAAAGTATGTATCCCAATTTTTGAAGAAAATGGGTGTACACCTATGTCATGAAAGGTGTGAGTGGGAAGTGGGGCGCGGGGGGCTAGACGTACCCAATGGAAAGTTAATGTGAAATTGAAGGTGAAAGTTAAGTTGGAAGTCGAAAGTAATTTTATTGGCTTTGTGGTACTATCGGTAGAATTTTATCTGGTTCCAAATAAGAATTGCCCACTGCATATGATTGACTAGGTGATACATCAAGTGACCTCGCGATGGAAAGAAAGATAGTCATTTAAATGCCTAAAGACTGTTTGAAAAGTTGAAACGGGATACATGTTGTAAAGTTTAATTTAAACCTTGCACCGCATAAGCATGCATCACGTGCATGGGGTTTACTCACTGGACTTTAATTCACGCAAGATTATTTTTCCATTCATTATAGGTGATGAGAGCTAGATGAACGAGGAAAGCACTTGGAGGCAGATTCAGACGGTGCCCTTTTGCTAGTTTTAAATTTTGAAGTGAAAGAACTTGTAGTCGCTTAGGATAGCTATTTATTAGTCATTTGTTTCATTCCTTTAATTATTTCCCGTGATTTAATGGGTTTTTGTTATTTTAGACTAATGGATAGGGTGGAAGTTATTTGAGTCTAGACATGGGATTGACATTTCTGATTTATTCCTATCTTTCTAAGGGGTCTTGGAGAATTTAATTTAATTACATTCTTGAAGCTTGGGTGATGATGCTCGGTTCCTTAATAGGTTGGTTATGTCCAATTACCCGTTAAACTCTGCCAAATCTTTATAGGACCTTGCAAAGAAAAAAAATAATATTTCATAAGTTAATTTATTTGTTTTTCGCATTTTAAAGTGACATAAAGGGTGACACGTCCAGGTCTAAGTCTCTGGATTTGGGGTGTTACACATATGTAGCGCAAAGGAGCAAAGTTTTCAAAGAGATAAAAACCAAATTTTGAATTCTCTATTTTTTGAAAATTTGACACTAGTACAGAAAAAGCTTTGGGCGACTGTTAAAAATAGCAACGGGTGGCGGTTTTGGAAACGCCACCCAAATAGCAACACCCAATGGCGCCATTTCAAATGGCTATTCTAAAAATGCCACCCAAAATCATTTTTTATATATTTTTTTAATTTTAGAAAACAATGGGATGGCGGTTCTTTATCAAAGAACCGTCACCCTTTATAATTATTATATTTTTTAAAAAAAACTTTAGGTGGCGGTTTTAGTGTTAAAAATTATCACCTAAAACCATTTTTAAAATAAAAAAAATTAAAAAATACGAAGAACTTGCAGATCTCAGATTAAGAAATAACCCAAGTAAAGAAAAAGTGTTAAAAAATTACAAATTGTAGAAAACCAAAGCAAGATGAAGGAAAAAATGCATATCAATATGTAAAAAATAAAGATCTATATATTAAACTTGGAGATCTAGATAAACATACACTAAAATTTGAATAAAAACTGGTAGATCTGAGATGAACCTATACAAAATCATATGAACATACATAAAATTAAAAAAATTGCAGATCTGAGATAACCTTCAACTCGAAATTATTGGTGAAAGCCAAGAATGAAACTAGCAACTTTGATCTTTTCTTCTTCCAAAAAGCGAAAAAAAATCACCCAAAATTCTCGAAAAATTGAAACCAGTAGCTTTGATGTTACTCGTTTGCTATTTTTGGATTTATATCGTCTTTAAACACTACCTTACTTCAAATGTGGCTCCAATTTGTGAAGAAATTGCAACAATTTGACTCCAATTCGCCTGAAGATTTGAAATTTTCGAGAAAAAGAAGGATGGAAAGTTGAGAAATGAAAAATTTAGCTACTGGTGGTGCTATAACAGACTTGAGGGTGGCGGTTCTTGGCCAAGAACCGCAACCCTTTGTCAATTTTTTTTAACGAGTTTAGTGTGGCGATTGTATACATAACAACCGCTACCCGTTCTTAACAAAGGGTGGCGGTTCTTGGCCAGAAACTGCCACCCTTTGTCCTTTTTTTTTAACGAGTTTTGGGTGGCGGTTCTTGCCAAGAACCGCCACCCTTTGTTAAAACAAATTTTTTAATCGAATTTTGGATGGCGGTTCTTGCTAAACAACCGCCACCCAATTTCTTTGGGTGGTGTTTTCCTATAAAACCGTCACTCATTGAGCGACACCTAACATCACTTTTGTACTAGTGTGAAGCCCTCTTTGTTTGGGTTCCAACGCACTTGAATTAGTTTAATCGGAGATCAAAATCAAAAGTTATGATGAAAACAATAAAGTCCCGCACGCAGAAATTCATACAAGTTTGCGAATTTTCGTGATTTTTGGGTTTTCTTCTTATTTTTGTTATTTATTTCGTATTTTACGCTTATTTTAGAATTTTCAAATACTTTTAGGATTTCCACATATTTTTAATTATTTATTTAATTAGTGTCTTGGTCACCAGGTTAAGGTAGGATTAGAATTGATCTATATGTTAAATATACTAAGAATTCGTATATTCGATTGATTATAAAACGCAATACAAACGACTATAAATAGAGACTCAAAACCCTAGACGTAACCCTTACAATGGAAAAGACGGCCCAAAACCTTAATCGTAGCCCTAACAATAGAATAGACAAAACTACCCTTAACTAATAAACCAAATTACTAAAATATATTATAACACCCCCCGTCAAACTCAAGATACTATCAAGAGTTTGCCAAAAGGTTTACAAAATACGAAAAACAATAAGGGTGTGTTTGATTGCACATGGTGGAAAAGAAAATATTTTCCCACTTTCATGGAAAATTTTTTCTTGGGGGGGAGATGGATTTTCTTTTCCATGGAAAATGGCCAAAACATGCATTGAACTATTGTACCTAGAAAATATTTGCCATGGAAAATTTGTCAATCAAACAACAAAGTGAGAAAATTTTTTCCATGATGGGACATTTTCCATGGAAAATGGTGTCAATCAAACACACCCTAATAAGAAAAACAATGCAAACTTCAGTCTTCTTGCGATCTTCCAAACTTGACTAATATTATAAGTCTGGCTTATGCTTGCACGAATTACACTCTCTTTCCGTCAGGGCTAGAGTCACTCGGCACTCCTTCTCCACGTAGGGCTCAGACACGTTGACAAGTCCATGAGCTCGACTCACAATATTTCATCGCGAAAGCCAAATCAAATTAGAATCCAAACATTACCAAAATCCTCAACAATTCGAATCAACAGTCCAAACATCATCATGCAAAAGTCAAAACCCACAAACCCAAGATTGATGAAAGCCGAACCCAACAATCGGAAATGCAAAATTTCATATTTCACAAAATCAAACTGAGAGGAGAGAGGAAGAAAATCATATGCCAATTCCAAATCCACCTGACCAAATTAGAAGACAGATGAGAAGAACCAAATGTCCATCGGACCAGTTGAGAAGAGAGGGAAAGAGAGTCAAATTCCTATTGCAGATGTCACTACACATCCAAATGCAAATTCCAGATTTCACTTGACCAATTGAGAAGGGGGGAGAGAGCCAAATGCCAATTCATGACGGATTGGACCAATTTCAACTTTTGGGAATTGCTTCATGAAATATTTGGATTTTTTTAAAAACCATTATTCACCAAACTAAGAAGAAAGGACCAACTTAAACAACATAAAACATGAGGACCAAATTAAACAAACTCAAATAACTGGGGACTAAATATGCAAATACCATAACATGCTTGAAGGAAGAATCTGATTTGAAGATTCTGAGTCGTCTTCCTCGTTGCTTTACCAACAAAATCTTAAACTCAACCAAGTGACGCCACTAACCACCACCACTACCAATTGCTAGCGCAACTCCAAAACCAAATTAAACATTCCACCACCAACCAAAAACCACCAACCGCACTTCATCACAGGCCACCGACCACCACCACTTTACCATTACTTAGTCGCCGACCCAAAACGCCGATCCAACTCAAACTCATCAAACATAGGTTCTTCGTCAACAAAAACACAATTTGTTCAAACAAAGGCGAATATAAGCAGTAACATCAAATCTTGTTGAAGAAATCTAAGCTTTGCTAAGGAGAAGACCCAAATCAAAAGGTCAATTATATTTGCGACCTTCGAACAGCCTCCAAGCACAAAATAAAAGTGATAGGGGCAGAAAAGGCAGGTGGCGCGTGAGGTTCAGATAATGGAGAAACAACCAACAACATATACAAACTGCAAACAATCTTATGACTGGACGAGAAGAAAGATGTAAATGCAAACTAAAAGGGCCGAAGATAGATTTCATACCAACAAAAGGCAAATCTTATGATCGGACGAGAGAAAGATCTAAAATAAACAAAAGAGACTTTGCCGGATGAGCGGCACAACGCCACTCGCCGGAGAACCGAAGCAACAATCGAGTAGCCCAAATCTAATTTTGCTCTGATACCATGTTAAATATACTAAGAATTCGTATATTCGATTGATTATAAAACGCAATACAAACGACTATAAATAGAGATTCAAAACCCTAGACGTAACCCTAACAATGGAAAAGACGGTCCGAAACCTTTATCGTAGCCCTAACAATAGAATAGACAAAACTACCCTTAACTAATAAATCAAATTCCTAAAATATATTCTAACACTATAAATACCTTGTTCTTGTTACTTTAAATTATACTTTGGTTACTAAATAAAATTAGAGAATTTTCTCTCGCGTTGTGAGAATTTTTATTTTCGTTAATTTCTTTATTAGAAATTAAATTATTCTTTATCAAGAATTATTTTCCAAATTCTTGTGGTGAGTTTTTGAATTGGTTTGTAGATTCATTCCTTCGGGTTCGATTTCTTCATCTTTGGACAATAAAATCCCGATAATTGACGTCTCTGGAGTTAGATTTGATAACCTTTCGATGCTTCCGCACAATGATATGTTCTAACCGGGTCGGTTCGTATCATCGATGACGATGAATTGTATGATGAATGATCATGAGGGTATACATATCAGATGAAACAAAGAGTGTAATTGAAGTCCTACAACACTATAAACAATATTTTTTTTTCAAATGCATATGTTGCATATCAAATCTTGCAAGTTGTTATAGCATTATCAATATAAATAAGTTTTTCCCAATTGAAGGTGACCAAGATTTAGGGCTTATTCTATACACAATAAAATTCACTAATTTTTTCTTTCTTATCATTTTCAACTACTCATATAATTATTTTATATTTTTGAATATATCTTTTTTAGATTTCAACTACTCAATTTATACGAAATTCGAGTAAATAAAATTTATTCTCTATAAAAGAAGGCATTACCTTGATAAACCATATCGCAAGAAATACTAAATTAATGGTTTGAAAATGTTGTTCATTGAGAAACAAACGAGTGAAAAAGTAGATTGTGAATATTTGGTCAATGTTTTTGCCTCCAAAAGTACAGGATGCTGATATTTAAGTATCTTTTGTGCATATTGTATACATATTGGAGGAAATGATCTGTTGCCGATGTTGGTACAGATCATTCCATACCCATGTGAGAAAAAAAAATTGTGGGCTCATGCAGGTCTTCTACCGTAAGAGGGGTATGTATGATTTATCCGATTCAATGTGAATATTTTTTTTAAAAAAAAATTTAAAACTGACATGGCGCGATGTCAAATTAAATATGACTGGTTCCCACTATATTTTGATGTAAAGCTAAATCAGTAGTCTATTTAGTTAATAATTATAAATAAATTCTTAATTGTTTCGTGATTCAGTCAAATAATTTCAAAGTACCCCCATGATTTAGTCTTAGTCTTATGAACTGCGGCACGTTGGCGAATTATTCTCTGCGCGAATTAATTAATATAAAAAATTGAAATTCAATATGCATGATAACAAATAATTAACAAATAAAGCATTAAGCTTAAGCATCCACCTTATGAATGTATAAATTATTAAACTAGCTACAACAATAATAATAAATAAAGGTTAAAGAATTATGGAATTGCAATTAATTATTTGTCGCTATAGAAATAGTAAATTATTTGTTGCTATGATGAGAAGCCTTTTTTTTTTTTTTTTTGAAAATTCGCCTCAGACACTGAAAATCACATCACCGACACTGAGATTGTGGCTTGTTTTACATTCTAATTGTGAACCTCTCATTCCAAAATTTCCAACCCCTCCAACCCCCCCACCCCCACTTTGTTACATTACTTCAGACACCTATAATTATTTCAATTATCACGGGGCATCAAATGAAATGGACAGGTTTCCACGCGAAGATATTATGAACAAGGTGGCCTCATTGTTATATGTAAGCATGCATGCATTGCTCAACAGGTGTTCAATATTTGAGTGCCTTACAGAGGACCCTCTTCCTCCTCCTCCTCCTTCTCCTCCTCCAATCACAAAAATTCTAGGACTCTTTAGAAACTGGATCAGATACCCAGACTCAGAGATACCCAGAGTTAAAAGTTATATATTAAATACCGATGATGATTATTATTATTATTATTATTATTTAAGGAACTATCTCCATCCGAAAATTTAGGTTGGAGATAGAAATACGAATTATTGTATATACATTCATTTCATAAATAATCAAAATTAACTAAATAGTATGACTTTTTTTTTTAAATTTTATATATACACGTGTTATCAATATCGACTGATTTGGAGTTTCCAGCATAGTATACAAAGATCACAAAAAATTAGTCCCCATAAGCCACGTAAGCTATAACTATGTACCTCACAAAATCTTGGTTAGCCCAAAACTATATCTATTGAAATCTTTTCAAGTTGAGGATGACATCATAGTCATGAACAATAGACTGCCCAATATAATATGTTTTGAATGCTTTATTAGCATTGAGAGAGAGATTGTGATTACATTATGAGTTAAATGTTATCTCAAATCCGTGTGACAATTTTATATTATTACTTTTAGATTGTAATGTTTGAAATTAATACCATGTCAATAATTATGCTAACAATTATAGTAATCATGTTAGAGTTCTGTACCATGAAAATTTCCTAGAAATGATGTGTTTTAAATTATTGAAAAAGAGAGCTGAAGAAGATATTTTCACTAGCTAGTTGATGCTAAACTAGTGAAATAGAAAGGCTAACACAAAATTCTAAATGCTAATAATTTTGTGCAGTCAATTTGGCATGCTGCATGCAGCAATAATTAATGGAAATTTAGGTTACTTAATGCGATAATCGTCGTGAAATATTAAAAAAAATCTTGATTGGGAAAAAAGGTAAATTAATGAAACAAGGAAAAAGAAAGCAATGCTAGAAGAATAATACTTCCCCCATTCCATGAAGATAGGCTTCTGTTCTATTTTAGTCGGTTCCATGAAGATAGTTCACTTTTCTTAGATGCAGTAAATAAAATATTAAGTTTTTTATATACCCTTATTTAATGTGTATTATTATTAACAACATAGAATTATTAAAGTATAATAATTAATAAATTAAATGGTATAATAAGAAAATACTCTCATATTTTACTTTTTCAATAACCTTAATTGATATTTTCTTAATCCTTGTGAAAATAACAACCAACCTATCTTTATGGGATGGAGGGAATACGTTGGCATGTCAAGAGGGTGGACTCCAATGCAAGAGGTTAAAAATGGAATTTTGTTTACCCCCCTGTATTACCCATGTATTAGAGGATGTATCAATTTATTGTACCAACTTTTGTTCTTTTAGCTTTATTCGGAAAGAAATTCTGAGATATCTGAAAATAAATGTTTTTGGAATTGAAGAGGGAAATATATAATTTTTTATAGTGAAGAAAAGAAGAAAATGTATAAAATAGGTGACATGTTATTATAGATGAAAGTCTTATTTTACCTTTAATGATTGTGTAATATTCTGCAAGGAAGAATAAGGATAATATAATTATTTTACCTAATTATATTACTCTTTATGTAACTCTCTGTGTCTTTGTAGCATGATTGATCTTGTGAAGGAAAAAAGAATGAACTTTCCAAGTTTCACATTGGTTCATAATTACTACATTTTTTTTTCAGAAGGGGCAAAACCAACTTCGTCATATTCATAAAAACAACAATACGAACACGCTAAGATGAGGGGGTCGAGCATAAGTGCATAATCTATTTCGAGCGCAAGGGGACTCAACTAAAGTATTGGATCATAACTTGTCGATGCTTATGTGTATACAAACATCCGTGTTCACACATTAATAGAGTGTGAAATAAAATTATCATTTTATCCACGTTATCTTGCCCCCACACTTTCTTTAATTAGTATATTACCATTTGTGTGTACTTATTGCAACTCTCTTCGTTAACACATTGCAAAATTATTTTCTAGCAAGCTCCATCAAAGGCACCCTTACTTTTTAATTTAGTAATTAATTATATATTTTACAGTACAAAGTAATTATTTTCAAATGATGTTACAATTTTTCCTTACTTTTTAACATCATCTCTCAAAAACTTCACTTTATATATAACTCATGAAAAATTCTGTCACACAAATATATTGCAAAAACATTCTCACTTCATCTCTCATCCCTTCCAGTTTCTCTTTCAACAAAAGATATCATCTTTAAATTCTATAGGCTATAAATACAACCCTACATACCATTTCAAGCACCTCCCAAGTCCCCACCATTAATATACTTTTCTTCTCCCCCCTTCAAAAATGGTGGTGGCCTCGCCAAACCTTTCAAGAACTGAAAAGATAAGAGACAATATTGAAATCCCAATCATAGACCTTTTAGCAGATAGGTCCGAGGTTTCAAACCTCATCGTTAAAGCCTGTGAACAGTTTGGTTTCTTTAAGGTCATCAACCATGGTGTCCCGAGTGACGTCATTACAAAAATGGAACAACAAGGTTTTGAGTTCTTCTCAAAACCCTTATCTGGGAAACAGCTAGCAGGGCCTGCAAATCCATATGGCTATGGTTGCAAAAATATAGGATTGAATGGAGACGTCGGAGAAGTCGAATATCTCCTCCTTCAGACGAATCCGCTATCCATCGACAACAACTCGAAAAATATATCGAGGTACGCAGTTTCAAACTCGATATTTATTGAACCATCTCGTCTAAAAGTATTTTTATTTGTATGATGAAATCGAATTCATAGTTCTTAATGTATCGCAAGTTGGAGAATAATAGGCGGGTGTTAATCTACATATTTTTATATATTTTTTTAATCTCACTCATTCTCTCTCCTATTTCACATCCACATATCTTGTGGGACCTATTTGTATTACACAAATTTTCACAATTCAATTCCACCGATTTTCTCTTCTATATTACATAAAATACATAAAAATTTATTTTTACACACATTTTAACAACCGCTAATTGTAACATTTGAAAGTGATTTAATTTAATGGCTGAATATAAATTTATTGTGTACACACAACACGGGGCATTGGATGAAATTAAGGTGACAGTGATATATATTCTGTAGATACAATAAATCATGGCTAACTTAACTTAACAAACAACCGATTGATAGGCACAATTTTAACAAATGTAAGTTTTCTCTTTAAACTAGCTAGTATCAAAATATTTGGGAATATTATATTTATGGTGTATTAATTAAGTACTCGATCGTTGACACTAAAGGTGGGTCACTTTTTTTATATAGTTAGAGTCATAATTTGATTAGAACATATTTCCCACATGAATTAATATTGAAAGGCTAGTATTCGAATTCGAGAAGCCAATCGTACAAAGTTTGTGCACTTATTAGTCCTTTAAACATGGGGATGAAAAACATTCTTGATTATCAACCTCAAATAAAGAGGGGGCGTTGGGAAAAATAGAACTTTTTCAATGCTACAATGATTATGATAGGAAGAAAAATTTTAGTACCCTAGCTTTTCTCTTGAGTCGACCCTTATAATTGACGTTTCTATTTATAAAAATTAAAATCGCGTTATAATAAATAAGCGATACTGTTGCAAAACATGTACAATGCACTTTCATAATTTGTGCGTACTAGTATATCTAGGGACACATCATTATGGCGTCAATTTAGAGGGTTGTTAATATTTCCTCCAAAGCATTGAGTAAGACATGGATAGCGAAATTCTTACGTGCACACTTCACCCATCTCTTTCATCACTGAATAAATACGTGATTCCTACGGTGTATATGCTTAAAATAGGGTGTATACATACATACATCAAGAAAAGAAATGAAGTTTGATAATGATTAAGTAATTAATCAAGACAATTTCTTGCATACCGTATAAGTTTCTCTACTGTGAATTGATGTATTTGATAAATAATTATTAATGGACTTGGAAAATATAATGGTACTTTTTTTTTTTTTTTTTTTTGCAAACATATGTATATCTTTGCAACCATTATCCTTAACCCTATATATGTATGCCTAACCATAGGTTTCATCACGTTCGTGCAATTTCTTAAATTATTTACTTTTTCATACTTGTAGACTATAAGGGTGATAAGATTTGTTTTTTAATGAGTTTTTATGGATTTTAATGTAAAAGAAGAGAGAGAATGAGTAGAGTTAAATGGTGGAGACTTGTGTAGTATGTGTAGGTCCCACGAGATATGTGGATGTGATTGGTTTGACCAAAAGAAAAAATAGATAAAAAAGTTGTAAAAATTGGTAAAATTTATTGTCTATCACATGCTAGTTAAAAGCTTAACTAGTGTTGGATTAATATAATAGAGTTTTCTCTATGGAGAAGAAAGTGTGGAAAATAGTTTTCTACTATAGAATATATGGTAAAAAATAAGTATAAGAATAATAGTACTATTTAACTATTTAGAGTTATTGTTTCCAACACCTACTTTACATTCAGTTTTGGATCTAAATGGCCATATGACGTGATAGGCTTGAATTTTTTATTATTTTTTTGGATTTTTATATAAAAGAACAGAGAATAAGCGGAGTTGAATATATGATGGAGATTTGTGTAGTATATGTAAGTTTTGCGAAATATGTGGACGTGCTTGATTTGACTAAAAGAATAAATAGATAAAAATGAATAGAAAAATTAAAAAAAAAAAAAGGATAAAACAATGTGTCCTATCATGTGCATAACTCATTTATTGGTAGACAAGTAAAGTTGTACAGACTACTTTTAAGCTTAATTAGCCAAAGTAGTAATTGAACTTCAATTGATTGTTGACTTTATATATCTTGTCACATTAATCTAATATAATTGGTAGGCTACAAACTTGTAGAAATACTAATTATTGGTTCCTCATGTGTTTAAAACATATATATTGGAGCTTACAATACAATATGTGCCCATCTACTTGGACCATAATCACATTTTCCGATAAGGTTAGGTTCCTTTGTATAAGGAGAAGTACTATAAATTAAATAACCCTCTAAAAGATCAATTTACATATGATAAATTTTTTGACTTTTGAGTGGAATTGGAGATAAAAGTTTTTGAGGATGTTTTTGTTTGTGCACATTGATAAGTTACTTTCTATTCACACAAGTCCTTCAATAATCAATATACTTCTTGATCCGGACTTGTTTTTACATTTTATAGAAATTACTTGATAAGCATGGATTAGGGTTTCGATGAGATTAGGGCCTGTTTGGGAAAATTAATGTAAAAGAAACTTTTTCATACTCGTTTAATAGCACAATATCGATTACATATATTATTTTCACCTTTTTTTAAAAAAAAATAAAAATTTCAACATCTTAACCATAAATTCTTTTTAAAAGTTACTTTTTCATTCAATAGAAGAGGAGCAAAAAAGGACATTGTGTCAAATACAATCCCTTTGTAGTTTCGGCACTAGAACTTTCTTATAGTTATAGCATTTATGTGGCGTATCCTGATGTTGTCACACAACATCAGGGGAACTGATAAGTGAGACTGGAGAGTTATGTGGCAATAATGAACATTATCATATCAAGCATTGAAATTATAACAAAATTTTAATGTTGGGACTTGATCAAATTCGTTATCGAACAGTTTTATGGATAAACATGAGCGTACAGTGGGGTTGTACGTACTGGGTTGCTGAATTAATGGAAAGAGATGGATGAGAATCAGAGGGACAAGTGATACACACATCAACAAGGTCCAATCAGATCAATAGATTTTCAGACAATGTATTGTAGAAATCTCCCAATATGGGGATAGCCGATAGCCTCTGCTCCCCATTTTTACCAAATGAAGAAACCATCAAATCCCAATAAATATTGACCCAATGCCCAACACAATTCAAGCTGCTCAGATTCCTTGCTTAGATATTGAATATATATTGTTTTACTTCACTTGGGTCTTGTGACACTTTGTTACTAACCCAACTTGTCTGATTTTTTTTCCTCCCTTAATTAGACTATATTCAATTTTGAGTGAAATTTAATTAATTATTTATGAGCATGCAATTATTGTTTAGTGATAATAAGTAGTGAATACTAATAGTGCATTTAGGGTATAATTAGAAATTTGTTTCCAGCATTTAGGCATTTCACTCTGGAGTCACATAGAGCTTAAATTTGTGTTTTTTTTTCTTTCTTTTTTTTTTTTTAAAAAATAAATCTCATATTAAATAATTAATGATCTGAACGAAAGATTTTACACTTATTTTTCTTTTACAAGCTAACAATTTAAGATGAACTCAACTTAATATCGATTTTTATTCTCTTGATTGTCGCATCTATCAAAAGAACACGCATTATATAATTAACACATTTAATTGCTTATGCGAAACATTTTGATTAAACAAACGGTTAAGATGACATGAATTTGATCAGTAGAGTTGCTTAAAAATTCAAACTATATATATAGGGTTCTGAAAAGTCATCTATTCTATGGTTCTTAACCAACGTGAGATCACCTTGGCCTTTACTGTTTCTTCATCATAATGAAAAGCTGCATAGAAAAAATGTAAAAAACTCAGTTTTTTGTGCACGAGACAGGTATGCAGTGAAGGGTTATGTAGAAGCAGTTAAAGAGTTGGCATGTGAAATATTGGAGCTGATGGCAGTAGGGTTAGGGTCCCCAAACCCCTCTGTACTCAGCAGGTTAATCAGAGACGTCGAAAGTGACTCACTCCTCAGACTCAATCACTATCCAAAGGTCGAGGATGGTGCCACGTTATCATGTTCAATTGGGTTTGGTGAACATACTGACCCTCAGATCTTGACGGTTTTGAAATCCAACGGTGTTGATGGCCTCCAAATCTCCCTGGAAGACGGGGTGTGGGTCCCAGTCAACCACCACCCAGTTGCTGCGTTCTGCATTAATGTTGGTGACGTGTTACAGGTGGGTGGATCCCTTCTTTTATTTCCTTGGCCTCACTTTTCTTCCTTCCTGCCATGCATGGTTACCATCAGTACTTAACAAGGAATATTGAAAATTGGATAATATTATTATATTATTATATAGTCTATATATATATATAAGTGTATATAAATAGGTGGTATAAATTTACGCATTTACACATGCCCTGACACACAATACTGCAACTTGAACTGAAAATATATTGGATGCAACCTCAGAGTTCCTCAGTGTACATTGTGTGGACTGATTTGATAGAATTGATCGATCAGTGTGATCATCTGCAATTGGAGGAGCCCTCTCTTTAGTTTTCATCCAATCATGATCATTCTTGAAATATTTTGGGGAATTTTCTTTTCATGATTTCCATGTTGTTTTTAATTGTTAACAAAAATCTCGAATTTCGATCTCCTTCCCAATGTGGGGAGGACTCCAAGTATGCGTCTAGGTCACATAATGTTGCAGATCTAGAAATTTTATTGATAGGGATTGTAATGAAATCAAAGTATTTAATTCAATTAAGAATATGCATATAGAAAAATTATCTATAAAATTTCAGAATTTTTTTGGGTCGGCACCGATTGCAGCCTGTCTGTCATAATGCATGTGACAAGGTCGCATAGCCTCAGCGATGCCTGTACATCTAATATAATTATGCTTAGCTTTTACACCTTTTTAAAAAATTATTTTGTATGGTTTTGTTATTTTTACTAATTAATGTGACGTAAATGTGCGCTATGTTTGTCTTGAAGGTGATGACAAATGGAAGGTTTTTGAGTGTGAGACATAGAGCTATGGTGAACTCCTACAATTCAAGAATGTCAATGGCATATTTTGCTGCTCCACCACTTGATGCCACAATAAGTTGCCTACCAATACTACTAACACCACACAAACCTCCTCTTTACAGATGTTTCACTTGGGCCGAATACAAGAAAGCTACGTATTCACTTCGATTGGGAGACAGTCGTCTTAATCTTTTCAAGAATCGACCGGACCACGACGAAAATAGTGACTAATTAATTCACTGCAAGGAATTCATCAAAACATTGGTTCATGTGATGATTTTA
Organism: Jasminum sambac; assembly: GCA_018223645.1. NCBI lineage: Eukaryota > Viridiplantae > Streptophyta > Magnoliopsida > Lamiales > Oleaceae > Jasminum > Jasminum sambac. Next base: position 21,623,450 of record CP073649.1, read on the forward strand.
TGTAGTTTAGTAGTTTGCTAACCAGAAGTTGTTTAGACTAGAAAGCGTAGATTAGCTAGGTTAATTTGGGGTAGTATGAGAAAGGGTTAATTTTTAGGGTTTTTGACTTCATCGATGGTTACTCTTTCTATCAGTTCTGGAGTTTCTTTCCTATTTCCGATGCACTTGTGGAGGAGCCAAAAAAATTGGTTTCCGGGGGCCAAAAAAATTTTTAAGGGGAAATTACATATATGTTAGGATAAATTAAGTAAAATTTCGAAATTTATGCATAAAATCTTGAGTTGAAAAACTTTAATAAAATCTGGAATAAAAAACTTCACAAAGTGTAAAAAAAAAAAATAATAAAAAAAATCGAGGAGCTCAAAACACATCTTAGGATATTAGGCTTAACTCATCCTAACAAAACAGGTTTGTTAGAAGAGGATTACCCTCACCTTATTAATTGGATTTTACACATCCTCATGACCCGATGTGGGATTCTAACACGTCTCCTCACGCACAGCGTGGACCATGCAAAACAATTGTGGATAAACCGATATTAGGGGTACACCAAATTATAATTGAGTCTGGCTCTGATATTATCTTAGGATATTGAGCCTATGATAATAAGCAGTATTCTAAAAAGCGTGAAGCGCGGAAAAGCGTGGAGCCGAAGCTTCAAGCATTACAAGCTTAAGCCCGCCTAGGCAACGCTCAGGCGTTAAAAAGCGTTTTTCAAATGTTTTAATTTGAAATTTTTTTTTATGAGTCTAAGGTATTAAATAATTAAAATAGTATATACTAAATTAAAAAATATATCTAAATTTATAAATACCATATCTACTTTATAATTTCAAGAAATTTACAATATAATTTTAATACTTTCAAATGAAAAAAGTCAAAAGATGGACAATTCTTTCTTAATAGATTTATAGGGATTGCATGCTCTTATCACAGTGCTCACATGGTCAGATTGAGAATCCAAAATGTTTAAAATTTGAAATTAAATTGAGGTTTTCAATCGTATATTTATGGTTTGAGATGTATTCAATTATTTTTATTTTTATTTAATTTATTATTTTCTAACTTTTAACTCGGCTTAATCTTAAAAAGTAAAAAATAGGTATGGTTCAAAAAAAAAAAAAAGCGCGCCTAGGCACGCCTCGCCTAGGCAAGCCTAGTCGACACTTAGGCTCCGCTTAGTCGTGCCTAGTTGGTCAAAATTTGCATTTACCGTTTTTTTCAGGCTTTTTGCCTAAGCGACGCGTTTATATCACGCTTCACGCCTAGGCGCGCTTTTTAGAACACTGATAATAAGTACTAGAAAAGTACTTAAATAACTCTTCTATTTTATGTATTCGCGCATTTTATTAGTATTATATGTTCGTTTTTATGTGTTTATCCTTTATTATGTGTTTAGAGTCACAAAGAATTAAAAAGAGCCAAAATAGATGAAAAGAGAGTAAAACGAAAACTCGAGACCAAAATGTAAGCGAACCAAAGATGGAGGGTCTCCAATGTAATTTTATAAAAAATTATTTTTACAATTTTTCTTGTCCTAATATGAAAGAACATCAAAAGAGGATTCTCACGCTTTTTTCGAATTCTAAATCGGAGTTTCCTAGTGAAAGTTATGACCGTTTGAAAAAAAAGGATTAAAAGCGTCAATTTTCAAAACTGTTGAGGACCAAACTATATGTTACTGGAACTTTGGCAGATTGCACCCATTTGCGTCTACACTTGTATAACTTGGAGGTTGGTGAGGACTTTAGCCAATTTTGACTCTTTTGAGATAATACAACTTGAGCACACCATAATAAATTCATTAGAGGTCACTTTTATAACTTGTTAATATTTTTTGTTTCAATATTTTACTTATAAATAGAAGCATTTTCAAGCTCAAAATGCACAACTTTGTAAACAGAATTAGCTAGTGATTCTCTACAACTTTCTCTTCAATAAAATTTTTTTCTTCATTTGTTCTTGGTTCTAACTTGAAAGCTCTTAGTTTCTCATATTCCAGCGGAAGTAAAAGCCTAAATTAAATAACTAATAATCGATCGACGATACTTTGGCCGTGAATATGATTAGCGGAGCATTTCTTTGTTAGTTTTCTCTCTTCACTACTACAAATTACACTTTAGAAATCCCACCTTAGGAGGCGGTTCTAAAGTCAAGAGCTGTTTAAAGTCCATCTATGGCATTTTCGTAATTAAATTATGGAAAAAATGCATATTTTAGGTGGCGGTTTGAGAACCCGCCGCTTAAAATAGTTTTAAGCGGCGGTCAATAAGACCGCCGCTTAAAGAGCTTTTATGCGGCGGTCACCAACCGCTGCATAAAGCTCTTTTTATTGTCTTCCACCTAGCCACCGTCTTCCATTTTCGAAAAAACCAGAGTGCAAATTAAAACAGCAACCTGCGGCCGATACGACGCGAGGCGATTTTGGCTCCCCCATTGTCGATTTTCAGCTGCAAATTTCATGTGAAGATGAGTTAGCTTCTATTACCGACCTTCAAATAAGGTATAACTTCATAATTTTCATACCTTCTATATAGTTTTTGGGATTCTAGGGTTGAAATTTGTGGATCTTGCAAATTCTTGTGTGGAATGTTGATTTATGTGTATAAATATATACTCCTGAGCATGAGCATTGTATTGTATGCAATTTTAGTATTTGATTTAAGTGTAATGTATTCACTCCAATTCGTATGCCTTTTTTTCATATTTTCGCGCCTTCATTTTTGGCGGGATGTTTTGGTCTCCTTTTTTTCCCTTAAAAAAAAAAATAAAAATAAAAATATTCATCTTCCATAAGGTACATATAAATATGTGGGGAAAAAATGGAAATAGTAAACTTTAATTATTTTTTAGTATACGATGAATATACAATTTTAATTAGTATATGAATATTAAATTAGTGGATTTGAAAAAAAAAAAAGAAAAACATGTAGATGTGTGTTAGATTTGACAAATTATTAGTGTATGAGGCAAGTAAGTGGGCAAAAAAAAAAAAAGAAAAGAGGAGAACAAAATTAGAGGAAAAACTAAATGGAGATGAAAAAATCGGAAAATTATATGGTATATATTACATTTTTTTTAATTCATATATACTTGAGGCATCCAACATAATCATAGATGTAATGTTATATTTATTATTTCTAAAAAAAAAAAAGAAGAAAAACCATAGATGGGGAAAAAAGAAAAGATGATGATAATTAGATTTGACAAACTAAATATTTTGAAAATAATAAAATTAGATGGGGGAAAAAAAAAACATTTAGATGTGTGTTAGATTTGACAAATTATTAGTGTATGAGGTAAGTAAGTGGGCAAAAAAAAAAAGAAAAGAAAAGAGGAGAACAAAATTAGAGGAAAAAACTAAATGGAGACGAAAAAATTGGAAAATTATATAGTATATATTACATATTTTTTTTAATTCATATATACTTGAGGCATTCAACATAATCATAGATGTAATGTTATATTTATTATTTCTAAAAAAAAAGAAGAAAAATCATAGATGGGGAAAAAAGAAAAGATGATGATAATTAGATTTGACAAACTAAATATTTTGAAAATAATAAAATTAGATTTAGTGTGTGTAAATAATTAAAAAGTAAATAGAAAATTAGAGTAAGTAACCGTACTCTTCATATTTCATTAATGGTAATGAAAAATTTGCTACAACATGCTTCATAATTCATTAAAAGTAAAGATAAATTATTAAAAAGTTCAAAATGAAATGGATATTAAATATTGCTCCGTAATTTACCTCGTTTCCATTTTACAGAGACCTATTCTTCATACGTCAGTAGCGTCGACCATACCTTAGCACTGTCGAAGCGACACATACTATTGTATGTAGTGTTTGGCTCTTCTATTTGTTTTACGATTACATATATGTGTTTTACTACATGTTATTGCACTTTTCACCAAACTTAGAGTACCCGTTCGAAGTTAGGTTTGTAAGTTACACACCTCAAAGTATTTGGGTTGTATGTAATTTACATTCTTAACTTCGAATTGTCCCATTTTTGGACAGTTTGTCATTGACTTGTGAATTAAGCGATGTTGTATCTAATTATGTTATGTGCAACGTTATAACATCCAATGTAAAAGTTTGGTTGCATCTCCACGTCATTCCCCGGGCGTGTGCTACATGTATTGTAGATCACACACTTAGGGGAATAAGGGAGATGTCTTAAATTTACATAGGAGGTTATAACATTGTACGTAACATGATTTGATATGCCACTTCGCCTGATTCACATGTCAATGACGAATGGGTTAGGACCCTTACCCTTTAGTGTTGGAGTTATAAAGAGATAATAGGACACTTTATGTGAAAACTGCATATTTATTCTTTATCTTTAACTACTGCTTACTTAACACTTCCATTGCTTTACTTGGGAATTATATTACAAACTAAACACATCCTCAATTTCAAGAAGAGAAGCAAACTCTAAAAACTCGTATAACCAGCAGGGTACGTGTTGAACTGTGTGATAAATATAAAGTTCGACTAATGGATCGAAGACAATGGATGTACGGTAGTCGTACCACAAGAGAATATTGGGTAGGTGTTGACGAGTTTATTAGGGTAGCAGAGGAAAATATGATGAAAAATAGAGAAAGATCTATTTGGTGTCCTTGTCGTGATTGTAAGAATACAATACTTGCTAGTGGCATTGATGTGGTTAGGGATCAATTGATTACACGTGGATTCAAGGAGGGTTATACTCAATGGTATTGGCACGGAGAAAGTTTTCAGGAAAGTAGGATCACTATGGTCCCCAACGAAATTGGTCAGCATGAAACTTTTACAAGAACCAACCCTCAAACAAATGTGGGTATTAATGAGTGTGACGGTGCTAGAGATCGTTTAGAGGAAATGATGCACGATGTAAATGCTGATTTCATTGACAGGCCGCACGTACTTGAGAGCCTTTTCGGGAATTCCAGAACGCCTTTGTATCCTGGTTGTAGTACATTCACAAAGTTGTTTGCTATGTTCAAGTTGTATAATATAAAAGCAGCGAACGGTTGGAGCGATAAGAGCTTCACTGAGCTATTGTCACTACTAAGTTCAATGCTTCCATCGGATAATGTGCTTCCCATTTCTACTTACGAGGACAAAAAATTATTATGTCCGATGGGTTTGGAAGTCGAGAAAATACATGCATGTCCGAACGACTGTGTCTTGTATCGGCGGGAGTACAAAGACTTGCACGTCTGTCCGAAATGTGGTACATCGAGATATAAGCGTAAGGAAAAAATGGATAGTGAGACTGTTAAGAAAGGGCCACCGGCAAAGGTTTTGTGGTATTTCCCAGTAATACCACGCTTTAAACGATTATTTGCTAATCCAAAAGATGCAAAAAATGTACGCTGGCACACAGACGGGCGGAAGAAGGACGAGAAGCTTAGGCACCCGGCTGATTCTCCTCAATGGCGAAACATCAGTAGGTTGTTTCCTGAATTCGGCGATGATGATAGGAATCTTAGACTGAGACTTTGCACGGACGGAGTAAATCTGCATGGTGATATGAGTAGTCGACATAGCACGTGGCCTGTTCTTTTGGTTATCTACAATCTCCCTCCATGGCTTTGTATGAAATGCAAACACATTATACTATCGTTACTAATCTCAGGGCCTAAACAACTAGGCAACGACATTGACGTCTATCTGGCACCACTCGTCGAAGATTTAAAAATGTTATGGAATGACGGTGTTGAAATGTTTGACGCAAACACCCAGGCTAATTTCACCATGCGGGCCATGATATTTTGTACTGTTAATGATTTCCCAGCGTATGGTAATCTATCGGAATACGTTAACAAAGGGCCTAAAGCATGTCCGATATGCCTTGATGAGACTGACGATCTGTGGTTGCATAACTGCAAGAAAATATTTTCATGGGTCATCGGAGGTTTCTCCCTCCAAACCACACTTATCGTAGAAACAAAACCGCTTTCAACGGCTAAACTGAGTACCGCCCACAGCCACAACCACAACCACTAACAGGGAAAGAGGTCTATTCTCGAGTTCATGACATTAACGTCGTTTTTGGTAAGACTGCGAAACAACTACCCAAGAGACTTTCGAAAAAGAGGTCTATTTTTTGGGATTTGTCATACTGAGAGCATTTACTAGTGAGACATTGCATAGATGTAATGCACGTTGAGAAGAACGTATGCGACAGTTTAATTGGAACGCTGTTAAACATTCCAGGGAAGACGAAGGATGGCATCAAAGTTAGGAAGGATATGATGAATATGGGAATACGTGAAAAGCTTGCACCGATAGAGGATAGAAAACATACATATCTACCACCGGCTTGTTATACTATGATACTACCAGAGAAGAAAATTTTTTGTGAGTGCTTAAAATCGATCAAGGTTCCATCTGGGTATTCGTCTAACATATCTCGGCTCGTGTCAACAAAAGATCTGAAACTAGTCGGTTTGAAGTCTCACGACTGTCATGTGTTAATGCAACACTTACTACCAGTTGAAATTAGAGGGATTTTGGATGATCCTGTAAGGGTGGTGCTGATGAAGTTATGTTTCTTCTTCAACGCAATATGCAGTAAGGTAATTGACCCCTGCTCACTAGACCATCTGCAGGCTGATGTCGTGAACCCGCTCTGCCGGTTGGAGATGTATTTCCCGTCATCTTTTTTTGATGTGATGGTACATCTGATCGTACACTGGGTGCTGGAGATTAAGGCTTGTGGTCTAGTGTTCTTAAGGTATATGTATCCGTTCGAGAGATACATGAGTATCTTGAAGGGGTACGTAAGAAACCAGTATCGATCGGAGGGCAGTATAGTTGAAGGTTATTCCGATGAGGAGGAAATCGAGTTTTGTAATGGATACCTAGATGGTGTCGAAGCTATCGGTATTCCTAAATCTCAGCACGAGGGAAGACTCATAGCTAAGGGGGCAATCGGGTTTCGTTCCATCACTCCCGACGTTGATGTTCGACAGAAAGCACACTTGGTTGTGTTGCAACACTTGGAAGAGGTTCTTCCTTATATGGATGATCACATGTCAATTTTACGCCGGCTTAACCCCACGAAGGGTGACGTGTGGATTACAAAGGAGCACAACCGAACATTTGTGAGATGGTTTAGTGATCGAGTGATGCATGAGATCTCACAACCGTCTAATAATGTTTCAGAAATGGTAAAGTGGTTGGCCTGCGGACCTTCTACAGTTATATATTTGTATGAAGGGTGCGACATAAATGGATACACGTTTTACACCAAGCGTCAAGATGATAAGAGCACGATGCAAAATAGTGGGGTAACATTGATTGCATTATCAAGGGACGGTGGTGCATCGTCGTATTACGGTGTCATTGAGGAGATTTGGGAACTTGATTACAAGATGTTAAAGTTTGCACTTTGTCGATGTAAATGGGTTGACAACAAAAGGGGTTTGAAAACTGACGATTTAGGATTCACACTCGTTGATTTGGGCCGGCTGGGCTATGTGGACGAGCCTTTTATACTTGCATCGAAAGCGACACAGGTGTTCTTCGTTACCAATCCATCAAACTCGAAGTGGTCTGTTGTCCTTCCAGGCAAGAGACATATTGTTGGTGCCGGGGATGTGGTCGATGAAGAAGAGTATGATCACTTTGACAAGACCCCCCTCGCGTTTTCCATAGGCGTTCAGTCTTCAGCAACAGATGTCCAACTCGGGGAATCGCAATACGCCCGACCTGACCACGGGGAAGAATTGTGGATCGACCATAAATCGTGATTAGAAGCGAGTTATCATTTATATTTAATATTGTACACATTTACCAATTTTCAATTTACAATAATTTGATATTATTATGATTATGATGATTATTATTATCGTTATTAAATGATTTGTTATTTTCTCCAATATACGTAAGGCGGCTATAATTTTATTTATGCATGTTATCTATATGTTACTAATAGATATGTGTTTTATAATTTTTTTCAGATGCACTAGTAGATCATGGACCAAACAAGCGGCTCCTCCAATAGGAAGACAAAGAAAACTAGAGGGGCCTATACTGGGAAGAATATTAAGCGGCCACCTCATCCGTCACTCGGGCTCGGTGGTATAGAGTTTGATGTTGGACACTCGCCTATTGGGGATTACAGGTCGGCGTTTGTTGACCACATGAATGTGCTATGTCGCAACGTATATGGATAACAGTAGATAATTTGAACAACCCGGAGTTACAAGGCGTGAAGGACATGATCTGGAACGATCCGAAGGTAATTACTATTCTGAAGTTAGACGAATAGATAACAAACAATGAAGTGGCCCTGTATAGTATTGTGTACTTGCATGGAAATTCCCGGTTTGGATGTGCAGGAATTTTTCTGCATTACGAATGACGATGCTAAAGAAGTAGCATTGAAAGCTGCCGGGAAGCGTGGAGGACATGGAAATCCAAGCTTAATAGGGAGTACGTCCAACAGGGTAAACTTCCATTTGGGATGTATAATTGGATTACTGCCGAGGATTGGGAGAGTTTAAGAAGAAAAACGAGACGGACGAATTTAAGGTTTGTTAACTATTCTGTGTAAATTGACATAATTTCTTTCTCCTTCCTAATTATTATAAGAGTTCGTTCGTCGTAAATCTGAATTCCTGGTTTGGATTATGTTATCCCGTAGGAGAAGAGTGTGAAGGCGTCAGAATATGCCAAGTAAAATATCTTTCCACACCACATGGAAAAGTCAGGGTATGCTTGGAAGCAGGCTGAGTGGCGTCAGAAAGACCCTCTGATCTCTTCCTCGTCACCAGACGAGTCTATTTAGTATGTCGACAATCGAAGTCTGAACTGGATACGAGGGCGTCACAAAAAAGAAGCGACGGAGAGTACTACATCCCCCAGAAGCAGACACAGGACATTTATATTAAAATTGTAAGACTTCTAAATTTTTAAAACTATACTTTGTGTTCGTAAATGCTATATCTCATAGGGCTACAAGATGTAATGTGATTCTTCACGTTATTGTGAAGATACGTACAGGTGGGGAACCAAGTGAAGGAAGGAACATTTGTCCCAGATAGACGCCGTAATGTATTGGGGGAGGCAATGGGAAAGAAAAAACACAATGGTCGGTGGAGGGGGCCGGAGTACGGGCGACAACCAAGACACTCGATATCAATACAGGCATGACAGCAGGGCTCCCTATTGAACAGATGCGTAAGTGGCAGGAAGAGATCACTGAGCAAATCACTAACCAGGTGCGGACGAAGGTCCTCGAGGATGTGCAGGCACAACTCAGAACTGTAGGGGTTGATCTATCTCTTTCCTCTGGTGCCACCACGCCTGCGATTCCTACTCGGAGCAGTTGTCATTCTGCCGAGCAGCAAGACCCGTTTGATGTTCTTGAGGTACTTAAACTGCAATGTTAGGTATTTTACATTGGATTGTACTGTCATTTGTTTGACCACTTTTCTTTTTTATTTTGTGCATTGTTATAAAGGGGGAGACGAGATGTACCCTATCACTACTTGTTGATGGTGAGTATCGATATGTGGCAAGAGGAGTTGTCATGCGGTCCACTTCAATGTGTGGGCCCAGCGATGTAGGTGTTCCAGCCAACATTTTAGTCACGGTAGACGAGATCCTTTCAGCGGATGCAGAGTCGTATGCCCTACCTGTGCCGGATCAATTCCGAAGCACACTAGGTAATGCCCATCTAGGACAGGTTGAGTGGCCTAGAAATCTAGTGCATATCGGGGATGTAATAAAAATTACAAATCCTTAAGGATCATCAGTTAACGTAGTAAATGCATTAGAGTTGTACAATCCATGTTTTACCGTGATTAAATTATCATGAGCACAGGTACAGCTACCGCAACCCCCCAAGATGCGTAAACATGGGAACAGATCTGTGCACAGTTCAACAAGGACATACACCCCTCAGTCATCCGCTGCGCCCACACCAATGGAGATACTGGCTTCGTTGCTGAATACATTTCCTGACCAAGAGAACGGCTTCTCATTGACCATAAATCGGCATGTGTTTCTGGATGACACGGAAATCATATTTATCGAGTTCCAAGACGTAGAGCTATTTCTAAATATGGGGTGGTTGGATATAAGTGTGTTGAAGTTATTCGAAATGTGAGTTAGTTCGATATTTACTTATAATGACTTTGGACATGTCATGGTTCCCACTACTTCTTCTTTTCTCATCAGGTACCTGTATGAGCACTGCGAGAGGATCTCCGTTGACTCGGTTGGGTTTCTATCACCTTACGACATTGCAGAGACAGTCATGTTCAACTCGGTGCATATAGGAAGAGCAGCCCACATGTTAGTTCAGTACCGTGACAAAAGATACGTGATGGCCCCCCATATCTCTCAGTAAGATTACTTAAACTGTGCCATTTTGTGTTGTATGCGTTAGGGTCAATTCAATACATAGCATTTCCCAAGGACGTCGTTGAGCTAATTACACTTTTCGAAATAGTACTAGGTAACATTGGGTACTGCTTGTCTTCTCGCTTGCAGATCACACTATATACATGTTAGATTCGCTATCAAGCCCTATCAATTCTGGAAGAAACAAGGATGACAACAATGGGAAGACTGTCAGTGATCTTAAGTTGGCGATGAGAGAGTATGTATTTATTGAAACCATTAACATTAAAAACAAAATATCGCCATTTTCGTGTCACTGATTCTCATTTTTTTTTTACTCAGTTAATAACGTATTGTTTGTCGTTTATGTACTAGGGTGTTTAACATGTACCACCAGCGTATAGGCACTAGAACCAGGCTACCATTCACTTGGGTCGAGTTAGAGGTATAACGACCTTACTTATTACAAGTTAGTATTTACGTGCTTGACTTGAGTTCTAGATGTGTCATTAATGATTGTTTTGACTTCAAATTAGTGCCCGCGACAGCCTGGTGGCAACGAATGTGGGTATTATGTGATGAAATTCATGCTTGACATTTTCCGATACTATGCACATACAAGTTCACTGACAGAGGTATGTAGATTCTGTTGGAGATCCTTTTTGGGTGCAGTGGAGATCTTATTTTCGTGCTTTCTATATTTAGTTTGGCAATATAATAATTAATATACGGTCGGATCATTCTTGCAGGTCAATTTTGGTTGGATGGAGTACTCACAAGATGAGTTAGACAAGGATAGAAATCTTTGGGCAAAATACTTGTTAGATGCATATGCTTCAGATTCGTAGGCTTTTGTTATGAATTTGTAATGTTTTGGACATTAGTGAACGGTTGAAGTTTTATTGTGAAGTTTCTAGTGACATTAGTGATTGTTTTGTTTTTGATCAGTTAACGTTTTTCCTTCATTTTCTTGAAGTTTGTAGTGATATTAGTGAATAGTTGAAGTTTTGTCGTGATTTTATTGTTAATATCTATAGAATTGAGTCGACGTTTCTATGATTAGTGCAATTTATTTCTCAAATTAGTTGTTACAAGTAATTAAGTGCGGTTGAGTAGATAACAGGTATTTATAGTAAATTAGCATATACTGGTGAATAGTGCGGCCAGCTATAAAACAGGGAAAATAGGAAAAAAAAACTTTAGGCGGCGGTCATTAACCGCCGCCCAAAGGAATAAAATAAAAAAAAGGGACATAGGCGGCGGTCATGAACCGCCGCTCAAAGCGTTAAATTTGAAAAAAAAAAAAAAAAATTGCAAATAGGCGGCAGTTTTAAACCGCTGCCTATACAGCTTTGTGCAGTGGTTTTATTAACCGCCGCATAATATACTTTAGGAGGCGGTTAAAAAACCGCATCCTAAAGCCATCAAATCTTTCACAGCTCCCTATTACAAGGAGCGTGAAAACCGCCGCTGAAGCCATTTTTGAGCGCCGCAAAATCCAATTTCTGTACTAGTGCTTCTTTTTATTTTTCATGTTTGAGAAAGATAATTTCTCATATATTGCAGTGGTGATACACGGCGACTACGCCGTTGAAAGTATTTAACCGATGTATATGAGTGATTAAACTTTTCTATTTATTTCTTAACATTTATTTACTTGTTTTCTATATTTTTGTATATTACTTGTGATAGTAAACTATAGTCTATCATATAGTAGTGGTGATACACGGCGATTATATCGCTAAAGAGTATTTAACCCGCGAATATGAGTAGTTAGGCTTCTCTATCTATTTCGAGAGGGACGTTGTATTCAATTAATATGTTGTTATCTTTTCTAACTTTTTAGTGACGTTTTATCTATTCCTCTACTTCAATTTGTTGATTTGTTATGCTTTTACACCCGTTTTTGAGTTTATATGATTATTGCATTTACTTTGGCCAATTGAATTGATCAATCTTTAAATTCAAGATATATGCTAGGATTGAAACTTTTGATCCGTCATTATTATTAGATTATAATCCAAAGTAGCAAATGAATATCATGCATATTTGTTAACAAATCAATTTAGATGCATTAATTCAAGTTTGTGAAATTGATCATCTAATTCAACTCATTATTTTCTCTCATTTCAAACTAGCATTGCATTAATCCTAAGAATTTGTTTAGGGTTATCCAATAGTTAGATGTTAAGTTAAAGAACTCACTTTAATTTAATACACTTAAGGAAGAATTCGTTAATAAGATTGTCTTGATTAATTAAAGTTGATAAATTGAAGAATGAATAGTAACACGTTGCATGGGAAAGATTAACACAAGTTATAGATACAACCAAACCCGAGAACTAGATATATCTTCAATTGTTTCATTTCATCTCTTTTATTTTGTCATTTTGTTTTCAAATTTCATTCAAACTTCACAAAACCCCCATTCTATATTAATTGATAAAAACAACTAGATTAAACACTGTTCCTTTTGGGTTCGACCCTTACTTGCCACTTCTATATTAATTTGTAGTTTTGAAATCGAGTGAGGAAATAAAATAAATTTTGGTATACTACAACAATCACACCAGCCTAACTCCTCCTAACAAAACCGGCTTGTTAGGGGAAGATTACTCTCACCTTATTAATTGGATCTTATATATTCACATAACCCGATGTGGGATTCTAATAACACAAGACTCGAAGTTTTCAAAGAGAAATCGTTTAAGATCAAATCTGGAAAATGACAAATAATCTTCTTCTCTACACTATGTATGTGAAAATTCAAAAAGAAATTTCAGCAAGCACTACTAGAAACAAGACTTTTAGGGTGGCCTGTTGGGCTTGTAACTCCCGTTCCTGTAGAGCAATAACAGTGATAGCAAAGCAATAGTGGTGACATGCTCTACAGACACACGATTATATGAGCAACATGCTGCCCATAAAAGTACAGTTTCTAGTAGCGAAGTAGAAAATTATTTTCAGATCTAATCAGAGAGAGTTTCGAACACAAAGTCACAATAGAGAATTACGATTCCAATCTGATTGATGAATCTAGAATAACGAGGCTTTATATTGCCATGATCTTACGGGTTCTCAATAGCTCTAGCTAGCATGATCAAAAGTCCGTGTGTTCAAAATAGAAATACGCTCCTCTTCGCGAGCTTGCAAATGGCCGGATTATATGGCACAATAACACACTATGGTGTGGCTTTGTCAAGTCTGGGCCCTCTAACACTCTTATGGTTTTAAAAAATGGGCTTTAGGTTAATTTGTGAACAGTGTAGATCTACAACACTACTATGAAGTTGATTTTATTACTAAAAAGGAACTTTTGGTAATAGATCAAAGTTTCACTCGAAATTACCAATATACCACAATTTGATAGTGATTTTAAAATTGGACGAAATACTTTCAAATAAGGATGAAAAGCAATTATCTATATTTCAAAAAATAAAAAGGGCAAAAATACGATAAGAAACTAAAAAAAAAAAAAAGAATAGGTAAATGGTTTTTCCTAGTATTTAGGAGATGTAACCGAATATGCAAAATATATCACAGTTAGTACAATCGTATATGAGATATTATTTATTTATTTTTGACTCTGTGTGAGATATTATTGTGGATGATGAAGAATGATTATTATATTAAATTTAAATTAATAACACAATCATCTTACAATAATTCAATGGTTCAACTAAAACCTTATAATTATACTAAGTTTTATCAATGAAATTTGCAACTACAAGATTCCCTCTACCTTTGTAATAAGTTGATAAATTAAATTACAAAATGTTGCTTAAGAATATTATGAAAGGTTGCTTAAGAGCTGCAGATAGGTTGTAATATTTTAACCCGTTACCCTACAATGTCTTTTTATTGACTATCGACACTGTAAGGTAGAATATTGTACTGTCCAATTGTAGAAACACAAAAGAGAGTGTTACTATAGCTTGGTACGTGGTGTCTGTAACACCCGCCCCAGTACGTCCAGCGGCATCGTACTAGGAAGGGCGTTACCTGCGTGACGTCACCGAGCTAACACATTTTCAAGAGTTTTACGAAAACCTCAAAACGATAATTTGCATATATATATATCTAACGTGATAGCTCCAAAAGTTACATTACAAAAGAGATTGCAAAAGAGTGATTTTATATACACATGACCCCAAAATCTTTTTCCTTCCCATTTCTACACGTCGACGAGCTCACGCGTGAGAGGATCCAGCGCCACCTCCAGCCTGCCTCCTACTCGCAGCATCATCTAAAACATAAGAAAGAATACACGTGAGTCATAAAGACTCAGTAGGAAGAGACACAATGCACATGAACATCACATATCACTTCCGGGCCCATTGCGAATCATGTGTTAGCATTGGCGCCATTTTAAACATTTGGTCGGCCTCGTAACATCATCGGGGCGTAGGTCCCCCGTGAGGCCATACTATCGGTTATTGGGGCGTAGGTCCCCCATTCGATCGACGTATCATTCGTTGGGGCGTAGGTCCCCCATATTTGGCCGAAAATATGACATTAACGCAACACATGATAGGCAATCCAATCCAATCACGCATGACATATGAGCACACATGGACGAGACATTCATAGCATAGCATTTGGCAACAACATAAGCATATCATGAACTAAGGTTAGGAAGCACCTAACCCTAGGAAATCCCCCTAACAAGCTAACCATGTCCTACTTCACCAAAACTAGGAAATTAGCCAAAGAAACTTGCATACATAGCTATCTAAGGATCATTCATGTCTCCACTTACCTCCTACATAGATATTCTATCTCAAACCTACCTCAAAGAACAAGAACCCAAGTTAGGAGATTGGTTGGATGATATCTCTTCTCCCTTCCCTCTTCTCTTCCTTCCTTCCTCTTGCTTCCAAGATAGTAACTAGGATTGGAGCAATGATCCACAAGCCAAATACCAAGCCAAAGTCTTAAAATCACTCTTGAACTTCTTCTCTAGGGTTTTGGGGAGTTGGGGGTCGAAAATGATGGAAAAACCCCAAGCCAACGTGTTAAAACCCAATCCAACAGTTTCTGCCGACTTAAAATTACGGCCGTAACTCTATCTTTTACGGCCGTAACTCCAAAATTTACGGTCGTAACCCATGAAACTTACGGCCGTAACCTTACGATACGGCCGTACTCAAAGAACATACGACCGTAATAAAGTCTCTGTAAATCCATGCATCTCACCCTTCAATAATTACGGCCGTAATACATAACCCTTACGGCCGTAACCCATATAATACGGCCGTATTTCGAAATCATACGGCCGTAATTACCTCTCTGTAAATTTTGGCACATTTCTTCATTCCACAAATTACGGCCGTAACTATCATGCTTACGGCCGTAACCCATCAACTTACGGCCGTAAAACTCGATCCTGCAGAATTTTGTAGCGGCCGCCGTTTCGACACTTAATACCATACATAGCATCACAACAAAGTCACCTAGGGTCCAAACACATATTGCCCACCTCACGATCATACATAACATCATAAATCACATGCATAAACGGAAGGGATATTACAGTGTCCAGATTGTAGATGGACATGTTACCAAATGCTGTTACAAGATTGTGTTACTGATGTCAACAAATGTTAATAAACCTTACTAATTGAAGAGATTATCCTGCTAATTGTGTTAATGATCCCATGAAGTAAAGAGTATATAATAATGGCCATTGTACATGCTTGCTGAAACAAATTTTAGAAATACTAGTGATAATAGTTGGCAAAATCTTGTTACCATGATGTGTTACTGATTCCAATAAATGTTAATGAACCTTGTTAATAAAGGATGTTACAAGTTTACACACTCGCTAAATTAACAAACTCAAGCTTCAAGAAGCATGAAACTAGGACTTAGGACTAAAAGTTCAACATAAACTTTAATTCCATACTTCGTCAACTAATAATACCAAGAATAGAGATAACATAAGTTCCACACAACATCAATTAAAGAATGTGCATTGTCGAACTGGAACTGGAAATTGTTCAAAAAAAGAGAGAAATTTCTGAGAAAAGAATAGGACATGTTAATTGCACATGCCACCAAAAGACATAATTCGACAATGTTACTGATAACAGATCGTAAAATATATTAATAGATTCTGTTATGTATATCTATGAATGTGTAATTACCCCCCTTACTGGGCGTTTTACTGCAATATACATCGACAGAATTCAAAAAGAAAAAACTTCAACAGACATGAAACCTAAACTAAAACTAAGAGCTCAATAGAAACTTCCATTCCACCATTCATTTTCTTTCCATTGGTTGTTCAAATTTCTGTTTTTTCAGCTTGGTTGCAAACTCACGACACTCCTTGAACTTTCCATTTGGTTGTCGACTGAGAGAATTTGACAAAAATGAAGAATTTAGTGACAAATATAATATTTGAGCATATAAACCTAAAATGGAGGTGAAACAAAAAAGACAAAAAAGATGCACAAGAAAGGAGACTATGCTCAGCGGCGAGACAATCAGTGGCTGAAAATGGAAGAATTATGAAACCCCCGCCCCCTCTAAAAAAAATGACCATTTATTGGACTCAAATTGATGTATTGTAGTCGAGAGCACAAACCATTGAATAGCATGTATTAGGGTTCGGGTTCGGGGTGGAATACAACGTGGGAATTGTGCCTCAATTTAAATCTTTCTACTGTTATGTGATATATCCTAATTTTCCAACATTTATCTAAACTTTATAACAAATCAATAATAAATGGTTAATCTCGAAAAAAAGGATAAATGATAAATAAATTATTGTTCAATATTTTATTTTATTATCGATAAATTAACGTTGAAAATACTTTTTAAATATAGATAGACATCTAGATATAGATAGATCATGACCATATTTGAAAATTGTGTTAATCTTAAACATTAATAAAAAAATGAAATAAAAAGTTGGTGTATGGTGTAACTATCTCTTACTAAAATGTCTAACTACAAATATCTAATATCTAATACTAAGAATGTCCCAAAATAATATTAATTAATGACCGAAATCTCTAATTTTAATATGTTTAGACCATAATACCCTTCATATCCTCTCTCACCATTAATTATACATTATGTCATATCACTATCAAGTGCTCTGTTTCTCATAAAAATTGAATTTATCCTCTACACTTGAATTGTCGAGTTCATATCTATATAATTCATCTATGAACTATCTAGATGCTATGCTTTCACTAGATAGATGTAGATAATTTGCAATCTTGGTAGTTGAATTGTTTAGAATTCAAAGCTATATTTTGCATCCTAGATATTTGTACTATAAACTTCTACTATCTAGATAGTTCACCTAACTGTCTAGATAGCTTCGGGTTCTAGACAGCTCTATTATCGAGAAGCATTCAATTTTTGGGAGGCAAAGTATAAATATTTATTATGTTTATAGTGATAGGTCATGGGGCATAATTAATGAGAGAAAGGAGGACATAGGGTATTATGGTCCTAATATATTAAAATTAGGCATTTTGGTCATTCCTCTTATTAAATTTTTGAAGGATAAAGTTGTGAAAAATAAAAAATGAAAAACAAAGGAAATAAACCTATGCTAATACACGAAAAGCATCAAGAACTACAATGAATATGTTGCCGACTAGGGATGGCACGAGGATTTGAAATTTTGTGTATTAAGCTCAGTTCGGTTTGATTTGGTTAAAGTTAGTGATAAGTGTCCAAATTGACACTTATTTATATCTTTATACTGTTAATTGGAGCAAACTTCTACTGAGATTTATGTATAATTATTGTGTTTTTAGGTACTATTCCTCATTGTGGAGGCAATGAGACGAAAAGGAGGAATAATGAGCTTAAAGTGTCAAAGAAACCCGAAGTCGATGACTAAAATGCAACTATTCCAAAGTTGAAGGACTTCGGGTGCAATATTGGTGAAGATCTTCTTGGTCGAGTTTCTTGGGCTAACATGGAAGAGCTTGGAATGTGGAGTTCGTAGTTTTTTACGGATCGCAATTTCGAGTTCCAGATCAAAAGTTATGGCCGGTCGAAGATCAGGGACCAAAGTGCAACATTTCAGAAGATGAGGGAGTTCTGCGTGCAAATATTATGCAGTCAGTAAGAATCCAAGTTACGGCCAGTAAAAGTCAGTTACTGGCCAGTAACCCATATAATTACTAGTAACTCCGTAAAGGCAGTATGCACTATTCATGCAGAGAATAAATTACGGCCGTATCATATTGAGAGATACTACGTAGTAGTAATTCAGAATCGTAACTTAAGTAGTTACGGCGTAGAATCGCATCGATCAAAAATCCGAGTTTTCCCCTGTTTTTCTCTTTTCTCTCCCTCACCTTCACTCGACTTGAGGGTCTTTTGGGCAGAAGTCAACCACGATTTTGGGGCCTTATAACACCCTTTTCCTCCCCCAAATCATATAGATCATCATCATCATCTTTAGTTTAGGTTTTAGCTTAGGTTAGTTAAGTTTAACTAGGTTTTCTTGCTTTCTTCTTCTCTTTTCTTCTTCTTTCTTTTCTTTCTTTCTCTTCTTTAGGTTAGGGGTGTGATTGGGGATTGATTGCTTGGTGTTGGAAGCTAGGAAATCAAGAGAAGTTGGATAGCTTGGAGGAACAAGACTTCACTCTTCAAAAGGGAGATTGTCTATAATCTTTGTTTTGCTCTTTCATTGGCTTTCCTTTGTATTGATTGTATATGTATTAATGATTTCCTATCATATGAGCTAAATATTGTAGTTGGGATGATTGATGAATTTAACCTAGCTTTAATCAATGAAATGTTTATTGTTTTGAAGTTGTTTGCCTTATCTCTTGTGTGGTTGTTTTTGGGCTATTTCCATGATTCGGTTGATCACCGAATTTATGTATTTGCAATTTGTGTTATTCTTCGAGAGAAGGGGCACATTTTGGACCGTGGAAACGACCGCCCTAGGTTCTTGTAGAGGATAGAAATATACCTCTAACCCTAGGTGACCCTTTGAGCTACTCTCACGAAACCTAATGCAATTGATTGATCTTCAATCGACACAGAGATGTAGTAGGTTGGATTAATCGATTAGGGGTAGTTTGACATGCGAGAGCGGAGCTACCTATAGGAGGAGGTCGGGTCTAATATAGAGGATGAGCATTGTTATGTTTAGACAATGATTTGATTGAGCTACGGTTGATTGAACTCATGATTCCCAACTATCACTTAACCCGAGTTTCATTCCCTATCATGCCCATTTTTCTTGTTTTCCTTTATTGCTTTCGTAGTATAGATTAGGTTAGTTGTTTTTCCTTTCTTTATTTGTGTTTTTGTGCTAGAATAAGTGACTCAATTACAAATGCCATTCCTCGTGGGATCGATATCCGGACTCTTAACCGAGTCCCACTTTATTACTTGATTACGGCCCGTGCACTTGCGGTTCAATTTGTGCGTGTGTATAAATGCCATTCTCCCCCGCTATCATTGAGAAATATCTGGGGATAGATCGGGCCAACCAGCTGAAGCGGCCGAGGCATATTCCGGAGGGGCCTGCAGACCCAGTTGGACCCGATGAGGATGATGATATGGAGGACATCGAGTCGGAGGCACCGAGCTATAGCCCTTTTGAGCACGCTGTCCTAGATATGTTCCAGAGTCTTGATATGAGATTGTCTGCGCTGGATACACACTTATCCTCTATTGAGGAGACTCAGCGCGACATTCTAGATGCTCAGCGGGACGAGCGTGAGGATCGTGGGAGGATTGACCGTCAGTTGCGACGTATTACTCGTCATCTCGGTATGCGGATCAAAGCCTCGATGATCCCGACGCTCCTTAGTGTTTCAGGGAGTTGTTTCCCCCTGTGTTTTACATTGGGATCCACATCGGGGACGATGTGGAGATTAAGTGTGGGGGGACGATTTATTTGTTGGGAATGAATGTGAACTATTACTGTTTTTGTTTTCTTCTTATGTTGTTTAAATATTATATTTTGTGGCTTTAATTTTCAGAAAGCCTGGATAGTATGTTTATTATGTTAGTTATTGGGGTTTTAAATTACGTTATTTGTGTTGTTAGTAAAATTTTTCGATTTTTCTCGAAGTTTAAATTGATTTTAACTCACAAAGTATGCTATTTGTGCTCATTTCGAAAATTGCTTATCCATTTGGAGGTTGTGACTTCTTGTTAATTGGATTTCGAAGTTGTTCTGGGGTTTGGTTAAGAATTGAGTTTGAATACTTCCCATTTAACCCCTTTTGAATCACTTTACCTTAGTGAGTGGTGGAATGAGCCGGTGGATGACCGGTTTGGTAAAGTGATGATTCCGTGCATGTTATTTGTGTGGAGTGTCTTTGATTGATGAGTAGAAACTAAGTAATGACCATTTGCTAGTAATCTATCCATGAAAAAAAAAGAAGAAAAAAAAAAAGAAGAGTTTTTAGTTGTAGCATGTGCATTCATTCTTTTGGTGCCACCATTCTCTTGCCTCAGCGACTCGAGTTATTAGGTTCTTTGGGGTATTCTATACCTGGTGCCTTGAGTGACGAGCTCGGGAGTCATCGACCAAAAGCTCGCTACATGGGTCGTTGAGAAAGCACTATTGTTTGGGGCCTTGCATTGCATATAAAAAAAAAAGAAGAAAAAAAAAATCTGAAATGAAAGATACATGGATTTAGATGGCTAGTTCGGTTTGAATTGCTTAGAAGTAACTTGTCACTTGGAGCATTCAAAACTAGGAGAATCGTTACTTTACTAGACTATTGATTTTGCCGGTGACTTCACCCAAATAAGAGTCGAAAGAAAATGAGTGATTGAGAGCAACCACTTTAGAAGATCACCGGGTGGATTCGAGAGAAAATGATTAGGCGTGATCACGAGAGGGAAAGGATACATTTCACCATTGAGGGTCGGGTTGCTAACCACGCACTTCCGAATCCAACTCATGATTTGACATGACTCCGTGTGTGGATGAGTTAAAACATTGCCGGAGTAGGATAAATTGTGAGTTAACTTCAATTTTCTGTTTGAGATTTCATTTTCATTTTTCTTTTGGTTCATTATTTTTTTTTTTTTAGTGTCGTAGTAGATAGTCTTGCTCGGGACTAGCAAGAATTCAAGTGTGGGGGTGTGATAAGTGTCCAAATTGACACTTATTTATATCTTTATACTGTTAATTGGAGCAAACTTCTACTGAGATTTATGTATAATTATTGTGTTTTTAGGTACTATTCCTCATTGTGGAGGCAATGAGACGAAAAGGAGGAATAATGAGCTTAAAGTGTCAAAGAAACCCGAAGTCGATGACTAAAATGCAACTATTCCAAAGTTGAAGGACTTCGGGTGCAATATTGGTAAAGATCTTCTTGGTCGAGTTTCTTGGGCTAACATGGAAGAGCTTGGAATGTGGAGTTCGTAGTTTTTTACGGATCGCAATTTCGAGTTCCAGATCAAAAGTTATGGCCGGTCGAAGATCAGGGACCAAAGTGCAACATTTCAGAAGATGAGGGAGTTCTGCGTGCAAATATTGTACGGCCGTAAGAATCCAAGTTACGGCCAGTAAAGTCTACTGGCCGTGAACCCATATAATTACTGGCCAGTAACCCGTAAAGGCCAGTGCACTATTCATGCAGAGAGAATAAATTACGGCAGTATCATATTGAGATACTGGTAGAATCGGGGAATTACTACCGTAACTTAAGTAGTTACGGTAGTAAGCTATTAAACATCGACAAAAATCCGAGTTTTCCCCTGTTTTTCTCTTTTCTCTCCCTCACCTTCACTCGACTTGAGGGTCTTTTGGGCAGAAGTCAACCACGATTTTGGGGCCTTATAACACCCTTTTCCTCCCCCAAATCATATAGATCATCATCATCATCTTTAGTTTAGGTTTTAGCTTAGGTTAGTTAAGTTTAACTAGGTTTTCTTGCTTTCTTCTTCTCTTTTCTTCTTCTTTCTTTTCTTTCTTTCTCTTCTTTAGGTTAGGGTGTGATTGGGGATTGATTGCTTGGTGTTGGAAGCTAGGAAATCAAGAGAAGTTGGATAGCTTGGAGGAACAAGACTTCACTCTTCAAAAGGGAGATTGTCTATAATCTTTGTTTTGCTCTTTCATTGGCTTTCCTTTGTATTGATTGTATATGTATTAATGATTTCCTATCATATGAGCTAAATATTGTAGTTGGGATGATTGATGAATTTAACCTAGCTTTAATCAATGAAATGTTTATTGTTTTGAAGTTGTTTGCCTTATCTCTTGTGTGGTTGTTTTTGGGCTATTTCCATGATTCGGTTGATCACCAAATTTATGTATTTGCAATTTGTGTTATTCTTCGAGAGAAGGGGCACATTTTGGACCGTGGAAACGACCGCCCTAGGTTCTTGTAGAGGATAGAAATATACCTCTAACCCTAGGTGACCCTTTGAGCTACTCTCACGAAACCTAATGCAATTGATTGATCTTCAATCGACACAGAGATGTAGTAGGTTGGATTAATCGATTAGGGGTAGTTTGACATGCGAGAGCGGAGCTACCTATAGGAGGAGGTCGGGTCTAATATAGAGGATGAGCATTGTTATGTTTAGACAATGATTTGATTGAGCTACGGTTGATTGAACTCATGATTCCCAACTATCACTTAACCCGAGTTTCATTCCCTATCATGCCCATTTTTCTTGTTTTCCTTTATTGCTTTCGTAGTATAGATTAGGTTAGTTGTTTTTCCTTTCTTTATTTTTGTTTTTGTGCTAGAATAAGTGACTCAATTACAAATGCCATTCCTCGTGGGATCGATATCCGGACTCTTAACCGAGTCCCACTTTATTACTTGATTACGGCCCGTGCACTTGCGGTTCAATTTGTGCGTGTGTATAAACGCCCATCAGTTAGTATTCAAATCATGTAAATACAAACTAGGAATTTGATTGAGAAAAATTGGAAGTTGGACAGTTCGGATTCAGCACGTTACGTCCACGAACTAGCTCGTGAACAAACCTAACAAATCGACTTGCAATCCTGCTTGTATAAGGGTATCTGTATAATTTAATGGTCAAATTATATTGTTTTGATTTTTTATGGTTATTTAACACTTATAACATAATGCTGTTTTTCATTTCAAAATTTATCTTTTCTTTCTTTTTCTTTATTCTATTTTTGAAATTGTAGTATAACAAAAAAAAAGAAAATAATTTAAGTCTATGGCTTTAATCAGTCTGGGGAAGATTTGATAAGACTCAAATCAGTCTGTGGACCTCGAGTTGGATCAAACATTGTTTTTTGAGACACGAGTCGATCTGATTTGGTTTGTGCCCCAAATGGACTGAGCCCTTGAACCCGAGCTTGATTTTCACAGGTCAAGCCTTGGGTTCGGCCCCGTTTGCCATCTTTTGTGTTGCCTTTGGTGTTTCTGCTATTTGTACAACATTGAAGGATTGTTATTGTAAGCGACAACTATCGATTATTGGTTCTAGATGAGACCACAAGTGAGTCATTGCTTTAAGAAAAATTGGCCCAATTTTTTGAAAGTACCAATGAGAATAGAAACGTCAAGGTGTTTAAGGTATCAAACTATGAATTTCGTTGGATAACAAAGGAAGTGTTATTGTAAAATTATTGCTGGGAGTAATAATAAACGGTGAAATTGAATACCATTCCACCCCTTAATATTACTGTTCGTAGAATCATTCAAGGTAAAATTAAGAAAATATATAATATTATTACAGGATGAAATAGAATTATTATTCTACCTCTTTATATTAGAGGACTTACATGCATTATCAACATAAGAAAGAAGAAAGAAATAAGACAACTATCATTAATTGCAATTTGTTAGTTAGTTAGCTAATTAGTTAGTTAGTTAGTTGGTTAGTTGTAAAGTGAAAGATTAGCCCGTGTAATTGTATATAGACTGCAACTCCCATTTTGTAAAATTATTCTTTTCATCTTTCAATAAAGAAATGTTTTCCCTTTTGCTCTGTTTTTCGTTGTCTCACTAAATCTCACATGCTATTAGAGTTTTGAGAGTTGGATCTCTCATAATCAGCTCATTTCTTCTTTACTCGGTTGTTCAATACTACAATTTTCTTTACAAAGCTCACTTCTCTACATCAATGGCAACTGAAGCTCATGATTCAGAGAAAGACAACAATTCATCACCTATAGACTGTGGATCTAGCAGTACACCACTCACAGAAGACTCTTCTTCACCATACTTCCTGCACCACTCTGAGAATCATGGATTAGTAGTTGTCGCTCCTAAATTATAGTGAGCAATTATGTTACCTGGGTGAGGTATTTTCTTCTGGCTGTCACCGTCAGAAACAAACAAGGTTTCCTTGACAAATCTATTCCTAAACTAGCTCCCCGGATCTGAGTTATCTTCCATGGATCCGACGCAAAAATCTTCTAGTGGCATGGTTATTGAGATCTATTTCACATCCGATTGCCTTTACTGTGTTTTATATGGATGATACTGGTGAAATCTGGAATAAATTGGAGCAGCGTTTCTCATAACCTGATGATTCTAAGGTCTGTAACCTTCAATATTAACTTAGTAACATTTCGCAAAATACTAAATCTGTTGATTCCTACTTGATTGAGCTCACTGTTGTTTGGGAGGAACTCATGGCATTTCGACTTTACCACACTATAAATATGGAAATTGCAATAGTGATTGCTTTCGTGAGTTTGTGGAAGCACAACAAAAGGATTTGGTGTTCAAATTCCTTATTGGTTTGAATGCAGTGTATCAACGCTTACGGTCACAAATTATTATAATGAAGCCTTTTCCCAATTTGGGTCAAGTGTACAATTTGGTTCTCAGAGAGGAAACATTGAGGACTTATCTCACCCAGTAGTAAAGCTTTACTGAACTGTCTTCAGCTATGATCGTGAGAAAGGGAAAACCAGACATTGTGTGCTCACACTGTGGGACGAAAGGTCACCCTAAGGAAAAGTGTTACCATATCATAGGATCTCCCCTGGTTCAAGTTCACAAGGGGAAAGAATGCCACTGCTAATTCAGCTATTGAGGAACAAAAGGAACAATCACCAAGTCTTTCTCAACTAGGTTTCTCTCGGCCGCAAGTGAAGAAGTTGTTTGCCTTCTTGAATGCCTTACCAGATGTACCTGCCTTAACCAACATGAACTACAACCCTACCATCCCAAATCAAGCCAATGTTAATATGGCAGGTATATATTCCCAATTCATAACTCTGTAAACATGTCTTGTTTCCACTAAACTTTCTTATGATTCTTGGATTTTGGACACTGGAGCTACATATCATATGGCTTGCTCACCAAAAATTTTCATATCATACACTTCTCTTCCCCACTCCTATGTCATGCTGCTTACTGGCACTAGAGTGCAAGTAACACATATTAGCACTATCACATTTTCCCCAACTTTAACTCTATAGCATATGCTTTAGTCCCTTCTTTCACCTTCAATCTCATCTCTATCAGTAAACTCACAGCATCTATTGGCCTTGCACTAATCTAATCTTCAAATTATTGTGTCATTCAAGCCTTGTCCTCCTAGATGATGATTGGACTTGCTAAGGTCATCAATGGGTTGTATTACTTGTAGGGACTTCCTTCAACTTCAACTATCAATAATGGTGCCACAGCCTGTCTCAGTGCTACTAATGCCAATGTTTGGCATCACAAACTAGGTCATGTGCTTCTCCATAAGTTCTTTTTTTTTGGTCTAAAATTCATTCCCATGATGTATGCTTTACTTGTCCAAAGGCAAAGCAAAAATGTGCCTCATTTCCTTTACACATACTAACTTCTAGTTTTATTTTTGAATTGTTCATATGGATATATGGGGTCCTTTTTCTCAAGCCAATTTGTATGGAAGTCACTATTTCCTTCGTATTGTGGATGATTTTTCTCATTGTACTTGGGTATATCTCATGCAAAACAAGTCCCTAGTTTATCAGTTATTGCACCAATTTTATAATCTTGTGCTAAATCAATTCAATAAGAAAATCAAAATCATTAGAATAGATAATGAAAATGAATTTTTATAGCCTACTTTCTTTTCTTCTACTAGTGTTATTCATCAAACTTCATGTCCATACACACCTTAACAAAATAGGTTGGTGGAAAGAAAGCATCAACACCTTTTTAACATGGCTAGAGCCCTCATTTTTTATGCCAAATTGCCCATCAAATTTTGGGAAGATGCAGTGTTGACAGCAACCTATCTCATGAATAGACTTCCAACCAAAGTACTTCGCAACAATACCCCATATTAGATATTGTTCAATCAAGAACCTACCTATATACACCTCAAGTCTTTTGGCTGTCTATGCTTTACAGCTAATACCAATCCGTAGAGAAAGAAATTTGACTCCAGAGCTAAACTCTGTGTTTTCTTGGGATACCCAATGTGCTATAAGGGTGATAAGCTTTATGAGTTGGCATCCAAAACAATCTTTGTTTCTAGGGATGTGATCTTCCATGAACACATTTTTCCTTTTGCTGATCCTTCATTCATTTTCTCACCCCCACTGTTTCATATCCCTACTCTAGCTTATCCCTTGCCTCATATACACAACTCTAAAATTCTCTCTCTTCAAGATAGTTCTTCTCCATCACATGCTATACAAACTCTTATTCTCACTGAGTCATCTCCTTCCATAGATTCATATTTAGCATCACCATCTTCATCTCCATCTCCTCCACATACTACCACATCACCATCCTTATGCCCTGCATATACTGCAAAGTCCCAACTACCTCTATCTCCCTCACAGCACCCTCCACTCAGAAGAACCTCTAGATGCACATGACCACCGAGACATCTTCAAGATTACCACACTTCAATACTCTCTTACACAGCGCATTCTTGCATAGCTTACCCATTTAGTGCTATCCTTGATTATTCCAATCTTTCACAAACATATAGACATTTTGTCATGGCCCTTTCTTCCATACCACTGACCCTACAACCTACTGGCAGGCTGTTCAACATGATCATTGGAAAGAGGCAATGCACTTTGAGCTTGAAGATTTAGTTGAGAATCACTCTTGGGATATAGTCCTCATTCCTCCAAACCAGTCCACTGTAGAATGTAAATGGGTCTATAAGACCAAGCTCAAGGCTGATGGGACTGAAGAAAAGCACAAGGCAAGTTTAGAAACCAAGGGTTATACTCAGATAAAGGGTTTTGATTACACAAAAACTTTCAGCCCAGTTGCAAAGCATCCAATTGTCAGAGTTCTTTTGGCATTAGCAGCCATTCATAAGTGGACTCTCTCCCAGCTTGATGTCAACAATGCATTCCTCAATGGAGATTTGGTTTAGAATGTTTATATGGATCTGCCTTTGGTTTATCAATTTTAAGGGGAGAATTATGTGGAACCTGCTAACCTTCATCAAAAGCTAGTTTGTAAACTAAAGAAGTCATTATATGGTCTCAAGCAAGCTTTAAGGCAATGGAACCTGAAATTTACAGAGTGTATGCTTAAGGTTTACTCAATCTAAAGCAGATTATTCTCTCTTTGTTAGAAGAGAAAGGGAGAACTTCTTGGCTCATTTACTTTACATTAATGGTATTATCATTGCAAACCTATCATAATAGAAGCTTTGAAACAAAGACTATACTCATATTTCAAAATGAAAGATTTGGGAAGTTTGAGATTTTTCTTAGGATTGGAGATAGCAAGATCAGAGTTTGGAATTTCAGTACCCCAAAGAAAGTTTGCTCTAGAGATGTTGGAGGAATATGGACTACTTGGTGCCAAGCCTTGCAAAACACCAATATAGTTGAATCACAGATTGGTCAATTCAAATGAGGATGTGCTAGTGGACCCGACCTTTTATAGACAATTGGTGGGAAAATTGATTTACTTGAGTATAACTAGGCCCGACATCAGTTACTGTGTTGGTATATTGTTTCAATTCATGGAGAAGCCAACCAAGAGGCATTTGCAAGTAGCCTATAGAGTGCTAAAGTATATCAAAGCAGCACCAGGGCAAGGAATCCTTTTTAATCAAAATCTGAATTGATAATGAGAGCTTATACTGACAGTGATTAGACAGGCTTTCGGGAATCAAAAAGGTCTATCACAAGGTTTTGAGTGTTTATAGGAAATTCCTTGGTCAGTTGGAAGTCTAAGAAGCAGTCCATTGTTTCTAGGAGTTCAACGGAAGCTGAATATAGGGCAATGGCCAGCACACTACAGAGGTCACATGGATTAGTTCCTTGTTGAGAGATCTGAGATCTAAAAGTTAGACTAATTAAATCCATTGAACTTCATTGTGATAATGCCTCTACCATACACATTGTAAAGAACCCAGTTTTTCATGAAAGAACAAAATATATAGAAGTGAATTGCAATTATGTCAGATAGAAAGTAATGGAAGGTGTAGTGGAACTGCAGTACATCGCCAGTAAAGAACAACTAGCAAATATTTTCACCAAGGCATTGAGTAGTGATCACTATTATAGACTTCTTGGCAAGATGAAAATAAATAATCTTCATGTGCATTTTGAGGGGGAGTGTCAACAGAAGAAAGAAATAATACAGCTGTCATTAATTGTAATTTGTTAGTTAGTTTGCTAATTAGTTTGTTAGTCAGTTGGCTAGTTGTAAAGTGAAAGATTAGCCAGTGTAATTGTAGATAGATTGCAACTCCCATTCTGTAAAATTATTCTTTTCCTTTTCAATGAAGGAATGTTTTCCCTTTTACTCTATTTTTCTTTCTCTCACTAAATCTCACATGCACCATTCACTTAGTCTATATTGACATTTCCACCTATACATTTTAACTTCATTTTGTACCCCTGCTTCCTTGTTTCATCTCCAATGCGATTTTTATTTCCAATGTCTATATGAAGTAGCAATGAAGAGGAGGAGACACGACTTAGGTGACAATATTTACTACAATGAAATGTCAACATTATTTCCATTTTAAGAAGTTGTTTTAGACATTGATATTCTACCTTAAATACTAGACCATGTATATATCCCTCCCCATCCCCTTACTTCTTTGCTCTTTAGTCCTTCTGCTATCTCCCTGTCCTCACGTTTTTTTTTCCTCTCTCGAGCCGCAATGTTTACTTAAAGAATGTCCTATATATTACCAAACATTTAAATTGGTATCACATCGGATAAAACATTGATTCCTAAATTAATAATACAAATATACAATATATTATTATGAACGTATTTATAGTACTATAGGAGCATATAAGTTTCTTATCAACAAACATTGACCAAATATACACGAATTTCTTCACATTTAGTGCGTGTTACGGAGTAATTTCGATGTGACATAGGAAAGAGAATGAGTGAAGTTGAATGGTAGAAATTTGTATAGTACATATAGGTCCCACGAGATATGTAGATGTGATTGGTTTGATTAAAATTGAGAATGAATTAAAATGTGTAAAAATTTGTAAAAGAACACATGCTAAGACTTGTTCAAGAGCATTAAACATGTGCCCCAATCCTTCATCGTAAAAAAATAATTCTAATACTAATAGCAAGTCATCTAAATATATCATTGTAATTTTTAACTAATGTATTAAGAAATCCAACTGCCTATCTCTTCAAAATTTGAAGTAGTTTGATTGCTTAATTAATAGAAATATGCAACGCTAATCCTAGCCACAATTGTTTTTCCAACAAACAAAATCTTAAACCGTCTTTTATTAATCCTCAAATAAGTCACATTAACACCTCTAAACATTGATAAGATGAAGTTAGTGACTCAAACTTAACATGCTATTTCTTATAGTGGAATGCCATTATGAACATTTCCTATATTTGGTACTTGTGGGAAAACATTCTGTACAAAAGAGGTTGTACACAAAATTTCAAAAGAGAGAATAATTATGTTAATCCAAGTAAATCTTGTGGCTGAGATGCTTTGGTGACAAACTTGAAACCTACACGCAAAGCCAATTAGTGAGCAAGAAAAGGATGTACAACTAAGGAGCGCGTCTTTAAATGGTACTACTACAGAGGAATAGAGGAGTTGTGTCACCAAAAGTGTATGTTTTATGTCATATTTCATGTGGGTTTTGATTAATCGTGTTCAAAGTGACTCTTGACCACTCGATTAATTAGGCTTAAGACATGAGGCTAATAGTGTTTTCGTATTAAGAAAAAAATTCATTTGACATCGATGATTGTCATTTCGCAAAGTGATTAATTAATGGATTAAACTCAAGTTGTCGTCGTTGTCTGATGTTTCAGTATGTTCACTAATATACGTATCACGATTTGTCATCTAATTGGCAGTCATGTGATGTCGTCTTACAATTCTGTACAACGATTGTATAATGATGTAACTATTTGATGCCTGTATTTTGGAATTGTGATACACCATCTAACTATCAACTAAATAATAAATTATAACATACTTATAGCATCGCCAAATTTCATAAAACTGAAATATTTTCGTCACTGTTAACTTTATAGAATTTTGACATATCATTACGTGTCAACCACTGTCAACTATTGTATTCCATCGAAATATACAACTTGCAACACCCCAGTCCTGGTGACAGCTATAAATGCTCTCAATTGAAGATCAAATCAAAGACAACTCACATTTAAA
This sequence comes from Jasminum sambac, assembly GCA_018223645.1. Lineage (NCBI taxonomy): Eukaryota > Viridiplantae > Streptophyta > Magnoliopsida > Lamiales > Oleaceae > Jasminum > Jasminum sambac. The sequence goes on from CP073649.1 coordinate 21,654,333, forward strand.
AATAAGTTTTCAACACCAGTTTTATTTCACACCATTACTCACAGTTAAAAGATTTTCAACTGTTTTATCCTTTTGGGTTTACCTGAAGGAAAATGATGATAGAAAAACAAATTTAAAGATTAAAATTTTTAAAAACTAAAACAAAAATGAAAATAAAAAATTTTCCCTATATATCCGTTGCCGACGTGGTGTATGTAGTTCTTGAAAAGCGAACTGACCTTTTGGCTTTACCGAGCATGATGCTTTGGTCATCTTTTAGCGAGACCAAATATAAATTTTGGCCACACAAATGAACAAGTTCGACCATTAACTTTCAAGTGGCACTTATGGCAAATTGGCAATCTGTCATTCGGTTAAGAGTTGCTCACACAACACGGAGCTGTAATTGGAGTCTTTGAGGCCCAAAACCAAATCTATATTTTCGAACTTGTATTAATAGTTCTTAATATTTAAAATTAAAAATTTAATATATCAACAATCAAGGAAGAAATTATAGCACGATTAGGTAAGGATCCTTACGCAATCTGTAAGGATCAAATGAAGTGGGTTCAAATCTAAAAACACAAGGGGAAAAAATGATCAACCATTTGGGAACATCTTGCACTTGGGCTCAAAGCGGTAGTTTCATTGGTCTATGTATAGCTACTATGGGTATGATGGTGAATGATCACCTACCAACTTGTTGGCAACAAGGGTGACGTAGCGCCCTCACAGGGCGCCACGTCACCCCCCAATTTTTTTTTTAATTTTTTTTGAAATTTATGTTAAATGAGATGAATGTCTAATAGCTAACGGCATTACGATGGTGGAAATACTCGACCTATCACTGAATGGGAGTGTTGGCGTCTTATGGCCAACAAGCGAGTTAAGACGGAACGGGAGTATGGGTATGATACAACGGAATGGATACCATTGTGACCTTGAAGTTATTTGATATGTTAAAGGGTGGGATATTTGATCAATATATATCGACATAATGTTTGAACAAGTTTAAAATCGAGAAAAAAAAGGCAGTAGATTGTGGACCATCTCTAGTCCTAGTGGTCCAATCTAAAGACAAAGGGATGAAATTGTTGTTTGGTGCCAACATTCGTGATTCTATTTTTTGTCCTCAATAAAAGCATCTCTGTTGATGAACATTTTGATTCTTTTTAAGTAAAATCGATATATTCTTGAGACCCTTCCTATCCTTAGTGAAAACGACGGCATGCCGCACACGTTTTTAATAAGACTAGCACGTAACACGTGCGTCGCACGTGACGTGGGTCATTATCTTAAAATTTTAAATTATAAGTATAAGTTATTACGAAAAATAAATATTTTCAAACCAATAAATGAAGTTTAAGAGATCAAATATGCAAGAACGCAATAAAAAGACTAAGAATTTGTCATAAATATTTTTATTTTTTAGTACACATAAATATTTCTTATAAAACTAAAAAAATTCTTTACACAGTTTTGTCTTTTTCAATTTTCTAATCAAAAAGTCAAAGAAAAGAAAGTTCTATCCCTTGGAATTTTTTTTTAAAAGAATCGTTATGATAATTAACTATACTCATTCAAAATATTTAATGACTCTCATAATTGATGTTCAATGGGGATATTTTTGACAATTAGAAAAATAAATAGGGGTAAAATGGAAAACCAAATATTTTATACACATTTCCCTTTTATATATTAGTGATTAGTGATATATCACAACTTCTTTAGTTTTCTTTAAGAAAAAATTCAAAATATGAGGTCAGTAAATTATCATAATAATATATATTGATCTTCACAGTTCACATTCATCTGGTCAATCGACGCCATATCGTCTCTTCTTTGGGAACTTCAATTCCATTAAGAAAATGGCTTGGCTACCTGTGTTGAAATATTAAGTATATACTATATATATTGGTCTTAGTAAAAAGTAAATTTGAAAAATCTGAAAATACTCCCCAAAGTTAAAATAAAATGTAACAACGGTCAACGAAATGAAAGAAGAACAAAATATTAAGAGAAAATAAAAATGATAATTCTAATTAAACAATACAATAAAGAACAAAAGGGTGCATATTAAATTTTATTAAAATAAATAATACGAACAAAATAGTTCAAAAATTTGTCTCTATATCCTTTTGAAATTCTTCTATTTTTTATATATAAGTATAATTACATTACCAACATATTTTGCATGTACATCACACACATCATACTATACATATATGCACAACTATTAATATAGTATTTTTAATAATTCTACAACAATTACATTACACATATACCCCTAGGATTTTGCTTATTGCACAAAACGAGAAATACTATAGATATCTTCGTATCTCCTATATGATGGAACCCTTTCCCTCTTTCCTTCTCAGTTCTCTCTACTTCTTTCTCAATTAGTCATGACGTTTTCAAAAATTTACACATTAGTCTCTTATATTATTATCCATTGATGTTTAAATTTTACTAATAATAATAATAATAATAATAATAATAATAATAATAATAATAATAATAATAATAATATTTTTAAATAAAAAAAAGGTTCAATCGAACATTAAAGGCATAATTTACGATACTCATTCTAGGTTCCTTCCCGTCCATCAATAATAATAATAATAATAATAATAATAATAATAATAATTATTATTATTATTATTATTATTTATTTTTGTTAGTATGGTGTTGAATTTTTATGGCTTTGAGTTATAAATGTGAGTTGGAATAGAAAAACCGTAACTAATCAAACTTAAGAAGTCTAAACAAAATTTTGTATGCTTTGGAAGAAATACAGTTAGCTTGTGCACGTGGAAGCTCCACAACACCTCAGGCCTTGAGGACCACTATAGGTGGCCACCGCCACAGCTTCTCATGATTCTCCGCCGCCGCCATCCTCCATCGCCCTCTCTCTATCAAATTCAATACTTCTATTCCATCACGTTTTTAATTCTTGACTTCATAATCTCCGTCCATTTGTTGCAAAAATTATCATAAGAATACAATGTTTTTTTTCTCTGGTCTACTATTCGATAAATGGTCCCAAAATACTAAAACCTTTTTGTTGTTCACATTATGGTTCCAAGTGGATGAAGCTGTAGAAATTGAATTTGTAGACAAACACTTTCTATTTTATTTGTATTTTTGAATCTACAGAAATAGATTAATTAATTATTGTCCAATACGAAAAGCTCTTTATGTGTGTTTAAATAATACTCCCATCATCCTACAAAGATAAATTCAATTTGACTTTCATACTATCTCCGTTCCAAAATTATAGTCATTTCTTATCTTCGCACAGATTAAGAAAAATATAATTAATGGAATTGGAAAAGTATAATTCAAGATTATTTTCCTAATGTACTCTCATTTATTAGATGTTTTATTTCAATTACTTTATTTTGATGATATCAATGTATATTAAATGAGGTTCTAAAAACAAATAATATTTTAACTACATCTTTAAAAGAAATGTGGCATATATTTTGGGACGGACGAAAAATAAATAGTGGACTATATTTTTGGGACGGAGGTAGTAATAATTAAGAAAAGTGTAATGAATATTATTGAAAAAGTAAAATTTAGTTATATTTTTATAAATATATCCTTATATTAAATGATGATAATATTTTTATCACAATGCACATTAAATAGCGGTATGATAGGAAAAATAAAGAAATTAAATAGACATAAATTGGTCTAAATTTTGGGATAAATAGAAAAGAAAATGAGTCTATCTTTTTGAGACGGAGGGAGGATTAAATAATACAGTGTATTCATTTAGTGGTAATATTATTTCCATTAATTAACAAATGTCTCAAGAAACTCAACTTTTTTTTTCTTTTTTTTTGGCATGCCCCCCAAGTCAGGCAGAATATTAAAATTTGAAAGTGAAAAATTCTTAAATCATTGAATGGAATATAATTACGGTAATACAGGAAAGGAATATTGTAATTGTTTGAATTTTGTTGTCTAAGAACCATGAATTCAAAGACTTTCATTTAGAGGGTTGAAAACTGTCGAAGAATTTCCTACTATAAAAGATGGTTAGATGATGATGTTAAGTCTCACTTTTTCACGATCGAGCATAAGTAAATTTATCTAGAACGTTGTGTAAAAAGTTGTTAAATACAACAATGTCAAATTTCAAACTTTAGTGGATGAGAGAAAGAGGGACATTCAGGGGTCACTTGACCCACAACTTTATGAGTTTTCTTTTTTTTTTTTTTTTTTTGTGTTTTTGGTCCAACTTAATGTTTGATGATAGTTTCATTGTATATAGTTATATACTTCATCAAAAAATTGATATAATTATGAAAGACCATCAAAATACAAAAATGAGTAGCCTAGCCGCCCCCCCCCCCCTCCCAGCGGTTTTTCTCCCTCTTACAAATTCAAGCGTGCCATAGGAATGTCATTGGATCGATTTGAGGCAGGTGCCCCTGGACCCGTGAGCTCTAGGGTCGATTGACCCTCCATGCACCTAGACCAGCGAGCCCTTAGGCCCATGAAATGCACCACGAAACTATTTTTTTCAGCTTTTCCACTTTGATTTTGAATTTTAAATTACGTAAAATATCCAATAACTAACTTGAGAACATTGGCAGTGATTCTCCACAGCTCCATGTGTGAGGAATGCATTGAAATGAGATTGAGGAGAGTGTTTTTCTTAGGGTTTGAAAGTTTGAATTTCTATTTCTGATCTTATTAATTTGTTTACTTTACTTGGTGAAATTAAATTAACTTGTGAAAGTTATGTAGTAGTGGAGAAATACTTGATATTGTACCTATAGCTACTGGGTTTGAATCTTTCCAATTAAATCTTTTATATCTATATATATTTTTTAGTGGTCTAGAGGCAGGCCTAAGCGGGTACATATCACCCCAAATCCACCCCATACACATTCAGATAAAATGGCCAATTCAGATGGATGAGTCATATTAAGAACATTTCTAATAGTAGGGGAAAGAAGACCAAATTTGAGGTTTTCCATCCTTCTCCACATGCAATGGCAAAAAATGCTGAGGTAAATATTTTTATTTTGGTGGGGTGGGGTGGGGGTGGGTTTTTTTGGGGGAGAACTTGGGAGTTAAAGAGGAGGGGCCTTAACTTTTTCTCCTCCTTTCGCTTTCCTTTATTGTTCTCCTATATTTAGAAATGCTCGAAGGGCGAATACCCATTGGTATCGAGTCTAGTGTTTTTTGTGTGTTAGGGGTTTTTTTTTTGGGGGTGTTTCTGTCCCCCTTTTTTGGGGGGGGGGGGGGGGAGTTGGGAGTCGAAAGAGGAGGCGCCTTAACTTTTTCCCCCTCCTTTCCCTTTATTTTTCCCTTACCCTTTAGAAATGCTCTAAGGGTGAATACCCATCGGTATCAAATCTGGTGGATAAAATTGTGATCCCTAGCGTGCCACAACCAAGATTTAAACAATTTTTTTGGAGAGTTAATTACAATTAAACTTCTTTAAATTAATATCGTCGAGACTGGCAAAATCTATTAATTTAATGAGATATTAAACAATCAATAAATTAATAAATTATTAATTTATTTGTTAATTAACAACTTATTAATTTATCAAAGGATTTAGGGTTAAATTATCGAAATGGAATGGATGCGGAATACTTCTTAAACTTCCATGAAGATAATAACACAGCTTTAGCGATGTTGACTGACGAGGAGATAGTTGAGAGCATCATGGAAAATGAGGAAATTGATGAAGTTGAAGACAAAATTGCTACTATGGAGCCGCCTTCTTGAAAGGAAGCTCTTAGTGAAGACTAGTCTTGATCGGGTACCTTGTGGTACCTTCTGCACTACAGTTGGGAAAAAATATGGTCGAGTGAGCAATTCGCCATATCAGAAGCGATTATGTATTATTCATCTAACTTAATATAGATTCCAAAACAAAATAAAAAAAAATAAAAAATAAATAAAAATTTTTTTTTCCTGGTGACGTGGCGTCACCGCGTAATGCGGGCGTGGGTACATGCTCACGTGGGCGTCTGATCAAACCATAGTGAAGACAGTGAATAATTTTTTTTATTACACTATGAGAAGACAACACCAGAAACTCTTACCATGCATGTGAAGGAAAGTCCAAGATCAGATTCAATGTGATATGAATTTCAAGAAGCAACAAATCATAATTGAGTCATTCTTTATAAAGTCAAATTATCATAAACAAATAATTAATTATATGACATTATTAATTTATATTCTATTATCTTATAAATTTAGTGAATTATTAATTTAGGACGTCCTCGACTCGAACCGGGAAAAAATATTATTTTAGCGAGGTTATTAATTAATTGAGTATTAAATTATTGAAGTTCTACTGTATATATAGTCAAAAGTATTATAGAAATAAATGTCAAACATGCTTTAGAAAAAGGAAAATGCTGTACTACCACAATAAATATCATAATAGTTTACATAATATTAGGTAGCATATTTAATAATTACCTATCTAAAAGTGATGTGATGGGTTAAATTGTAGCATGGTATCAAATGTCCATTCTTGCAACTATTATGATATCTGTGCTATTGTTGTAGCATGATCCTTAGAAAAAATTAATCATTGTATCAAGAAAATATTTCCAGTATCAATGTTTCATTTTCACACTTCATTTTCACACTTCTTCAATGATCATTTAAAATACTCTTGCCTGTCATGTATAGCAGTCCAAATGTGTTGTTATAATTCATCTTGCTTTGATTGTTTGACCCGATCAAAATATAGCACACACTATTGAGTAAATTACATTCAATTATATCGAAAGATTTATTATTGAAATAGTTGAACATATAGATATGAATTATAACAACAAATATAAACATTACAAGCACGTCCAATGGCGCATGTATAAATATGTTTATGTGGTGCATTTAATAACAGACAATATATATGTAGTACACCGCCTACATCTAGATGTTATGTTAGACATTGTCTATTTAATATTTAAAATTAATTATTTCAATAGATGAAGTGCACATAAGCAATCACTTCAAGAAATTGGGCTTTGATAGATGGCCTGTTGTCTTTATAACTTCGTCCTTATAGAATATTATGGGAGACACGACAGTATGTCGCTTCTAATGCTCTACAAGGATGATTTGCGGTTCATACATGCCCAATTTTTTGTAGTGTAGTTAGTTCTTAAATTCACACTCAGCATTAGAAGACTTTTCTCTTAATTGGCATTCTATTTGCCACATTAACAAAAATCCATATTATGCTATTGGGGATACTCTAAAATAGATATCCCTGGACTTTTAAACATGAGTTGGCTCGTAGAATTAATGGAATAATAATAGTTTAATTTGCTAGTGTTATAAAAGTATAGAAACAATAGAGAGAATTTAGAGAGAATGAATTCTAAGGAATTCTCAGGAATGAATTTCATTAATATGAAGCATTTATGGAAAACTTGAATAGACCTACAGTAATTACATAATTTCATCAAGGGTATAATAGTCATTCACATATAATAATTACATCTTTTACCAAATTATTCCTCCACCAAATTATTCCTCCACCAAATTATTTCTCATAATTCATAACCACCAAATTATTCTCAATTATTCATAACACTCCCCTTGAATGACTATTAATACAAATATGTGGACTTGTTTGGAGAAAAACCCAAAGGGGGGAAAAAAACTTCCAAACCGATTAGGATAGCTTAGGTGGTTATATATCGCTTCATCAAAACATTGCTCCCACGATGTCTTCGGCGGTATAGGAGTATTCATGCTACTCGTTAAAACCTTGTCAAGAAAACCCGATGGGAAAAAACTTGATCGAAGGAAAAAAATCGAATTCCGTTTGATTTCATATCTTGAGAACTGATATCTTTACTTACGGTAAATGATTTCAATATCATCATCGTTTGGATCTAAAGCATTAGCTCCATTATAACTTGATCCAATAGATACAACTGTATCAATTTCTCTATCGTTCTCAATATACCATGAATATGCCTCGTTAAAACCTTGGAAAAAACCGGTGGGAAAAACCCTAATGAAGGAAAGAGTACATTATTCATGTGAATCGCTAAAGTTGCCTCATTAAAAACCTTGCTAGGAAAACCCAATGGGATAAAACCTCAGTCAAGGGAAAAAGAGTAATGCGTATTTATACAAGTATCTTTAAGCATTTCAAAATCTTTCATACATTTGTATGAGTATCATATACATTGGTTTTATACTCTTTGTTCATTTAGAGTGCATCAATTTTCTTACACAACTACAAAACATTCCACCATGAACACATGTCTCAAAACACACAATTTAAAGCATATAAATTCATCATAAAAACATGTAAACATATAAGTAAACCTTCATAACTAACTAACACTTAAAATATATCATTTAACATTTAATACTCATTTAATAGGTTATTTCATTCCGAGCTTAGCTCCCTTTAGGGTACTTATAAACACGAGCTTAGCTCACCCGATCCTTAATTTTCTTTTTCTACTACATACACGATCGGTAATTTAACTTTCATGAGCATGCAACATATAATGACCACTATGTTTATCTTTAAACTTGAGCACCAGTCATCATCATCTCATCATCTCATAAATCAAGGATTTCACATTCACCACTTATCATCTTCAATATATCTCAATATTTTCATTATCATTGATCATATGTAGCGCTACATTTTCATATCGTTATCGACACTTTTCAATTTCATTTCTTTCCCCATATCGACATAACTATCGAGATATCTCATTATTAATCCTCTTGTAGGATTACACAATATAGTTATGTCTATATACTTCAAGAGCATATGCCTCCGTTATTAAGACCATCTTTTATAATTTGCTTTGATATATATGTTTGGGAAATCTCATAATATCAACGCTACAAGCGTGTACTAACTATCAAAGCATCTTAGCGATATATGTGATTGTTCATAGCATCTTTTATGCATATTTGAACTTCAAGTTCATATTTTAATTATGAGGATATAACATGATGCATTTCACATATCATTTTTAACCTTTAATACTCCCTCATCTTTGAAAAATTTAGAACACCAAAACTCATACAGTTGGTATGATTTTAATCATATATGTTCTCATCATTGACCTTAATATAGGGAATTTAGACCGTTTGCATTCTATTACCGATATCGGCAATTTATTTGAGGACTTTAAATAATTTGCCATATAATATCCCACTTGTATGCATACTCAATCCTTGAGGGATTTATTCAAGTATTAGGGATATACATTTACTAGCTTTATCATTAAATCTGGAAATCATGCTCATACCAAGTGAGCAAATATTTAAATAAATTTCAAATTACGAATCATATACACATGTGACTATCTAGTGGATCCATTATCATAATATCTAGTAGTCCACATGGAGGATGAAATGGAGCCTATATTCTCATCCTTTATTCAGGATATATTTGGGATTTATTTCCAATATTACTAGTAATGATTTCTATCATTTATCGAGAACAATCATTGAAGAATTCCTTTAATTCTTCACTTGAAATATTGATTTCAATAATTATTTAAGCAAGGATAGTCAATCCGGTTTTGCAAAGCAGTATTATTGAACTTCTAGTTGATAAATTCTTATATCGATTTCACCAGTACATAATAGTGCTCAACATGATTTATCATAGAAACAATTCCCGACATATTCCATCATCTTTTGGTGACATTATTGTCTACTCTTTGTTCAAACAGATTCTGACTCATACGCATCACATCCAAGGCTATTATTTAATTAGAAATCGTAGCTCTTACGCTTTATTTAAAATCGAGTCTTATTTCATACGCGTCGTATTATTCTATAAATAAATCATCAAAATTATTGCAAAATTCATCCTAACAAGGGTCTATACATTATAATGGATCATATGCTCTCAAATCTTGAAAATACTATCCATCACTCTGACCAAAATCCTAAAGAAGGATTTATCGATGTAGGCCGGAAAGATTAAGGATGCTAATGAATAAGGGTATCCCACAAGATATCCGATGCTTGATTGAAGCAAAGGTTCGATTATCTGGTGAGGTTTCAATTCCTTCTAAATACATGCCTGGTATGGGTAAAAGTAGTTTTTGAAAAGCGAGAGCAAAAAGATTAGGAGGATGCTAAGGTGTGCTCGGTGGACATGTGACACTTTCGATGTAAAATCTGTGGGGTACTTGTCCGTAAGCAGAAGATAAAATAGCATTCATTAAGGATGGATTGAGTAAGAGCCTGGATGATATTCAACAGCTCTTGAGACACATCCTAGTGGACACGTGCAAGGTGAGCTAATGGCCTTATGGGCCAAATTCAAAGATCAACAAGCACTTTATAGTCTTGAAATACTTACTTTAAAAGATCAGGTTTGTAAATTTAGTAGAATAACTTAGTATAATGATTTTCCCATATTTATGTAAGACAAATTTATGTAATATAGAATATCAATATTTTTCTTTTATTTGTAAATATCGCTTTTCGATTTTCGATTTTTAGTTTATTTTCTATCATAAAAGCGAGATATATGTCATTTTCACTTAAATTTTTACGCATTTTTCTCTTTCATATTTGTCAAAAAGTAAATAGTGCACTCAATTATTGGTTTGAAAATTTTCTTTAAATAGAGATTCATATATCTATCATTCATTAGTTGAAAGAAAGAAAGATAGAAAGTGGAGATGGGAGATGGAGATATCGTAATCATCTCATGTAAGTCAATCTTTACCTCATGTGAGGTAAAAACTATATGTGTTCTTGGTGGCTCAGACTAGTAGGTCATATCAATATGTGGATATGGCGAGACCAACTTGTAAGGAGTTAGGGAAACAAAATATCAATATACTATATGGAGGGACTAATAACAAACTATTAAGGAGTCTTCGATGGCCGCACAATTATGGGGATAAGAGTGTCAAGTATAATACCTTTTCATCGAATTGGAAGCGATGTCAATTGGAGTTAGAAATGTCATTAGTCCAGCTGGATTGATGCTACAAACACAATCCATCCATGCTCGATGTACATGATGAGCAATAGTGAAGCTTTTATTGTTCTTCCAGCGGCTATAACACTGCCGGAGGAAATATTCAATATGGCGTCATTTGCACAAATTGGAATTTTCATACCAAACCCATAGGTTTATTAAATATTAATTATTTTTTCGATGGTTTGCTAGCATTTCTAGATCAGTGTAGAACATAAATTTATTTCCGTTAGTGAAATATACTTGTTCTGCTTATCTGATTCTGATCTACTCATCAAGATTCAATCATATGTTCAAAAATGCGGAAGCTAAAAACCCATGGAGTCCATAGTCATCGGTGTCAGCGAAAAAAGAGATCCTTTGGATCTTTCATTATGAACCGAATGTTGGGGTGGCGGAGATACAGTATTTATACTCTCGAGACGCATCCCTCATTTATGGGTTCAATATATATTTTCTTTTATTATTTCTATATTTTTAGAGTGTTTATTGTCATCTTTGATATTCTCAATATGTTCCACTATTGTTTGTACTTTATTCCGAGTAATAATAATCATATTGGCTTTATTCAAATCTGAAATCTAGTGATTATGCTTCTTCAAGAGCATTTTTATTCTCATATTAATACAATCTCATATCATCGATGAGATTACTTCATATAATCTCTCCATGCGATATATTTTCTTTGATTTATCAACATGGGACCTATTGAGCATTTTACTTTTATCTATTTATCCAATGGTAACTTCAAGTACCACTTGCTCAATTTCTCCATTAATATTCGGTATATATGGAGAAGTAATTTTATTCTCATCGTCTACTTCTTAGTAGGATTAGAATATTTGATCAACTACTTCTTGCCACGGAGTATGATTAGTTATAACCAATCGTGTAGTATTACCCACCACATTGGAAATATATGAAATCTAAAGTGCGTAAATTTAAATTGTTGCAGAATTTCCTCCAATAGGTGGTCAACCTACCTTATGGCAATTATTGCAATAAATATAAATTTCTGAAATTTAAATAGCAAGAATTAAATTGCATAATGTTTAACTACTTCTTGAGAGTAGGATACCTTAGGTGAAGGTATTACCCATCACTTAGGATATAAAGTGCTGAAATATATAAAACCTTCCGTTTAGTGACGGTTGAACCCATCATCAAGTAGGAGGTATTGCGAAAAGAATTAAATTCTGGTAAATAAAGTCTGAGAATTAAATATTGAGCTGCTAGGAGATTTGTTCTCTAGAACAAATACTCATTACTTACTGTAATAACTTATCCTTCTAGAATAAGACATTATGTAATTGAACTCTTGGGAGTTACATTAATATTTCGATCTTTTAACTCAAATGGACTTCAAGCCATTTTATATAATCAATGGATTTAGAATTTCTTCATGAATATTCTATCCATTTTCCTTTGTCGTTAAAATTAGGTCGGTTTACCCTAAAAGGTAAAATTGTCTATTCCAATTAAGCAAAGGTAAAATTGTCAAAAATATTTTATCAATGTTTTACACGATTGAAAAATTATCTCCTTTCTACTTCAATTTATCAATATCAAAATGTTCAAGGACTATTTTGTAACTTTTTTCAAAAATTAAGTCTTGTTTTGCAAATTTTTGAAAGTTTACCTTATCAATATTAGTGTCAAATCGAGCTCGATTAAATCGAGTATAATGGAGTCGAAAGAAAATTTGATTTTGATAGCATTATACTCCTTATATCTCGAAAAAAGCGAATATTATAGTTTAATATATTATTATATTATAAAGTAATATAATTTATATATCCTTTTCCTTTTCTTTAGTAGAAGCAATTGAACATGCACGCGTATTTCCTCCATTTGACAATTCTTGAATTGCCCATAATGCAATAATCATCATTAAGCCAAAATATAATATTATTAAACTATAATTAGGAGATGAGAGAAAAGTTATAAATGTTGCGTCTTTGAAGAAAGAGAACGGAGATCGTGAGAGAATAGGAAGAAGAATAAAGGAGATCTCTCGAATGAAGATGATTTTGAGAGGAGAGAATCTTGATCGGATAATTGTTGTGAGCATAGTTTTAGAGACAGTGTCGACTAATATTAAGGTTTACGTCTGAGTTCATGATAGAACTGGCAGAAACATCTCATATTACTCAAATATTTAGAGACTCAGATGTTGATAACGTGTTATAAAAGTATAGAAACAATAGAGAATTTAGAGAGAATGAATTCTAAGGAATTCTAGGAATGAATTTCATTAATAAGCGAAGAAACTATTTATGAGAAAGCTTGAATGAATACAAACCAGTAATTACATAATTTCATCAAGGGTATAATAGTCATTCACATATAATAATTACATCTTTTACCAAATTATTCCTCCACCAAATTATTCCTCATAATTCATAACCACCAAATTATTCTCAATTATTTATAACATCTAGACAGAAATTAAGATTGTTTAATTATATGGGTGCAAACGAACCTTGTCCGTACGAATTGAGATAAGAATCAATACAAAGTTGTTCATAGGATGATTACATTTATTAAAATATTAGATCACATTAGTGGATGACTTAATATAATATTCAATTACTATATGAAATTAAGAATATTTTATTCTTGTATTATTCTTGGCTTAGCAAATTTTCCCCCTTAATCTAGAATTAGAACAATGGTTCTTTTCTTTTAATCTGGTTCAGGCCCCATTGTCCATGTTTCCAAAATACCACCACTTATTATAATATTAAAATAACAAGCAACAATGACATTTTTGTACATAAAGATAGTGGAACCAATTATGCCCATCATTAAAAAGAAAAAGAAAATATATTAACTACTAGAAAACAAAATTCTATATTGCAATCATGATCATATATAACTAGTTAAAAAAACGACCTCTCAATTTTTGCAATTCCTAAGAATGATACTCCAAATATAAAAAAGAATGTTAATAGTTTTTTTCAATATAATTTAAATTACCTTATCATTTCAAGAACCCAGTTAAAATTTTTTCTTTACTCCATATAAAAGAAAAAGTAAAAATATACAGAAGAGTCATCATTTTAATCCAAATTAAGTTGACTGTCCCTATTATATTTTGTGACCTAAGAACTATAATCTAGTCGATGAGAATGAAGGCTCTTGTTGCTACAAATGAAGAATTTGTCCTTTAATCAATTTTTTTTTTTTTTTGGTTTCTCTCTTCTTATTTTAACAATTGTTGTAAATATCTACTGTTGTAGGAAATTCCACATGTCATCAACATTCTTCCAGAAATCACCACCGTCCATCCAATTGTTGTTGTTGAAATCTAACCCTTGATCGAAAGATTCTTGATAGGGTAGCCCGTTAGGTGGGCAATAATCTTGAGTACCATTGTGATTAACATGATAATTGTAGCAGCAATCTGTGACGTCAGAAACCGGCGACACTTGTGTTCCAAATGAGTCCGATGAAGCCGCGGTGCATGAAGTTTCCGGCGTGTAGATGTTATGTTTAATCTTAATGCCCCCACCAAAGTTGCCACCCATTCCAGGCTGTGGCAGCTGCACCATTTGGTTTGATCCATGGTAATTAGTGGCGGTGATGGTGCCGGAGTTGGCAGTGGCGGTGGCGGTGGAAGTTCCGGTGGTGGCGGCTCCCGCCTGAATTCTCTCAGCCAATCGTGGCATCCAAATATAACGCATGGTGTCCTTAAATTGCTTGCTGTTCACGTCACATTTGAGCTGTTTAGCATGCTTTTGAACTCTTGTTCTCCAGTAATTCTTGATCTCGTTGTCAGTTCTACCGGGCAAATGTTGCGCGATTTTCGACCATCTATGACATTTCGAAAACATAATTAGCTTATGAATTTGAAAACACTTTTTTAACGGTACTAAATTACTAATTACTCTTATCAGACTATAAGAATTAAAACTGATCGATCAGGTTTACACGCAGAAGAGCAGTAAAATTTAACGTACCTATTACCCCATCTAGAATGGAGCTCGAGAATTAAAAGTTGTTCTTCGAGGGTAATATTTCCACGACGAACGTCGGGGCGTAAATAATTTAGCCATCGCAGTCTACAACTCTTTCCGGTTCTCCTTAGACCTAAATATCATTACAATCCTCATTAGCTAATGAATAAAATGAAAAAAAAAAAAAAAAACGTTTGGTAAAGTTCGTACGTATATTTCCCAAAAGAATCCCACTAGGGAAGGGAAAAAAAAAAAAAAGAAAGACTCAAAATAAAAAGAATCAAAATTTCTACACTTTTAAGTACTAATAATGCCTTTTCCTAATCAACCCCACAAATCCAACAAATATATGCAACTTTCTTGCATATAGATGATATCTGTCTTTTTAAGTTTTCATATATATTCCGTACATAAAATGATCATTTGATAAAAATATCGGACAGTAATCAACAGTAGTTTCTTAAGATCGATCTTGTTAATTATATAGTGCATGGGCCGGGCCGGGCCGAGTATCTTACCGGCGCAAGTGGCGAGGGAATTCCACCGGCCCTCGCCGTGATGGGCGATATAATTGATGAGGGTGAAGTCTTCTTCAACGGTCCACGGGCCTCGGCGAAGCTCCATTAATTCTTCATCACTTCCATCTCCTTTAACATGATGCTCCATACTACCCTAAATAGAGAAACTGATTGATTGGCACAAAAAGGTGTTGATGGATTAGAGAGGTTTTAGAGAGAGAGAGAGAGAAATGGACAGAGAGAGAGAGAGAGAGAGAGAGATGGATTTGGACTAATACAAATTAAGAGGATAGAGAAATGGGGCTTTATATAGATAGATGCATATAGAGGTTTGAAAATGGTGAAGACATGGTGGCATGTGGGAGAAAGAAAGTAATACACGCCGCAATAGGGACTTAAGTTTGCAATTATACTAATTAATTTATTAAGCCACTCAACTTAAACTTTGGTTTATAGAGATGATTATTATTATTATTATTATATTGTTAATTAACAAGGGGGCTTTAAGTTTGACACTTTGACTTCACCAATTTTTGTGCGTGGGAGTGCCATTAAAGCATTTTTAAATTACTTTTTTTCATTAATCGAGTTGAACTTTTGACTTTCTTACTTCTCCCCGTGTGCTCCTAGTTTTCCCACGCATGCTCGTTGATGGAGGGCAAAAATTTTAGTACTCATCGAGTATTAAATATTCGGTAGTTTAGATAAATAAAAATTATTCATTTATATAAAAGAAGTCATATTATTTATTGAATTATACCTCCATATGTGCAAGTGAGCACTTCTCATTGATTTGAAGTATCTAATTGGGTATTCCAGGAGAGCTAGAATTTTTTTCTTGATGGCGTATTTGACAAAAAATTACTGTATGGATCTTATAACATAGGTCTAGTTTAATTTTTTCATGGATTAAAAAATTGCAACTAATATTATTTTTAAAAAAGTAAATTTTAAATACATCCATAACCAAATGATATGGTATTGTGTTTTATTTTTTAATTATTTTATTAATAATAATATACATTAAATAAGAATATAATTGGAAAAATAAAGAAATTTAAAATATGAAAAAGTAACCTATATTTTGAAACAAATAAAATCGAAAACTAAGTCCATCTTTGTAGGTCCGGCAGAGTATTTATTAAATTGGGTTTGCCATTTGGTTTGAGAAGATGACTTGGAGTTTGCCATTTAGCCGGAAAAGATGACTGGAAAGGAAAGAAGAAGATGGAGGGGGTGAGAGAACATGAAGAAAGGATAAATTGGTCATTTCACATGCTATTGTTGCTAGTTTTGCCATTAGTGATTTCTTTGACCGAAGTTTTATTCTTACCATTTTTGCTATTGTCCCTTTATTATTTCATGCTAAAAACCTATGCAAGGTCGAGAATCTTCAAATATATTAAAAGAAGATAGTCCCTATATCATTTTTTCCACTTAAGCGCCATAACAAGGCTGTAGGTTTTTATAAATTTTTATGGATTTTTATAGATTTTGATGTGAAATAAGAGAGAACAAATGGAATTAAATGGTGGAGATTTGTGTAATATATATAAGTCCTATGACATATATGGATGTGATTAGTTTGATCAAATTCAAAATTGAAAAAGAATGCATAAAACCATGTAAAAATTTGTAGGCTAACAGGTGCTAAATAATGTCTAATTTTGGATATTGTTATTTATTTATTTTATTTATTGATTTAGTGATATATATTACATTATGCAATATAATTATCTCTTTTAACCTAATCAATTCTTGGATTATGCATTTATCTATTAGACAAATTTCTTCTCTTATTATTTAATTCCTTAATTTTAGATAATTATTTCTTAACAAACCTAACAAAACAAAGAGTCCATGCTAATGGACCTATTATATTTTCGGTTTTTATTATTATTTAACTGTAACAATAAAATAAAAATACAAACAACAGTGCAATTATAAATTTTTATTTTTTAGAAAATCCAATTAACTTCCCACTTTTGAATTTCAATTTATGTATAAATTTTTTATTTTTGTTTTATTGATATTTTTTGAAAATAAAAACAGAAAATTTATTTTTATTGTATATATTTTTTTTGGATAACGTAGATAATTCGCGTGGAGAAAAAAACTAATTACTACTCAAAAGTTTCTCCTATTTTCCCTGCAAAATAATTCTCTCTCTATATTTTTTCATTATTCCCAAATTGTAATCCACTTTTCTTATTGAAGGATACATGTGAAAAGATATTAGCAAATGTTATTTTGTCAAAAAAAAAAAGAAATTTTTAATCCGTGTAAAAATAGTAATGAAAATAGGAAAGAAGATTTTCTTTGTAGGAGCAATATTTACTTATTATTTCATTTTTTTGAATAGATTATTTAATTTTTTGATATCTAAGAGTGTGTTTGATTGCAAAGTTGGAATTTGGTTGGAAAGAAAACGATTTCCAAGTAAATGAATTTCAGGAAAAAGTTTTCTAAGGAAAATAGTAGTTGTAGGTGTTTTGTTATATTAATTTACAAGTTGGAAAATAATATTATTTTTCCTTTTTTTTTTATTTTTACGTGAAATTTGATTATTGTCTTGTCTTTATTATAGTCAAAGTAAATTGTCCATTCAAATAAAAAAGAAGCAAAATTTTCCAAGAAAATGCAATCCGCCTAAGAGAAAGGAAAGCATTTTGCTACTTTATAAGAAAAAAGGGGTTATGTGAGAAAAAGGGAAAAAAAAAAACCATTTTTCTAGAAAAAAAAATTGCATCAAACCGCCCATAAAAATAAAAATAAAAATAAATTTTGAGGAAAATTCTTTCAATCAAACACACCCTAAGTTAACTCCTTCGGAGAAGCGCTAGCGCTAAAAAATATTAGTCCATGGACGAGAAGTTTTACTTTATCGGCCAGTGCAGCAGGCATGTATATAGTTTCATTTTCCGTGTGAAACTTGACTTTTCTAATGAATTAAGTTGATGGGAAAAGATTCCACATAACTCATTACTGATCAAATTTATTGAGGACAACAGAGTCCCTCCCACCCAACCACCGACTCCGCCCCACAATTCCCCACCCCACCCCCCGGCCCTCCCTGGGTCCTTCCTTCTTCCTTTTTTTTTTTTTTCCTTTTTCTTTTTACTTTCTCTTATATTGGTATTTGTTTCTACTAATAAAATAGGTAAAATCAAACAATAAGTTCATCAATCTAACACGTTAAACTGTTCCATTGTTGTCCAAGTTATAGTCCCTCTAACTATTCAAAACTTATAGGGACAAAAAAAAAAAAAAAAAAGAAGAAGAAGAAGAAGACTTTTTAGGAAGAATTTTATTACCCAAACACAAATTATGGCATATATAACTCCTAAAATCCAAATTAATGATTCAATATGAAGGGGAAACCAAATTAATGATTCAATATGAATATATTAATGAACTTAAATAAAATAAAATAAAGTGAAATGGTGCAGGAATTTAGAGAGGAAAAAAAAGTCAAATCATTACAAACAATTTTTTTTTTTTTTGGCATTTTAGGAAGTCCAACTTTACAATTTACTACTCCACAAAATTGTCACATTTTTCGCTAGATCGCAATGTCAAGGGTTTTTTCATGCTAATTGACCAAATTTTATTCCATAGATATACTTCCGGAAAATTTGAAAAAATATAGTCTTCCCTTACGAGTTATGAGGATATAAAATAATTTATTTTAAGAGGTATGAAGCTGATCATCATTCAAAATAAGTTGTATTACTATTTTTTGAAAAGAAAATAAGTTGTATTACCTAGTGTAAAATAAATTAAAATAATGATGAGTATATTGGTTGTAAAATATTTTAACTCTGACTTTTTACTTATGCTATTTTCGACCTGATAAATTTATAAATTTACTATCCTGACAATGTTCCTTGTAATTGTATTTTATTTCCCCCATTAGTAAACATGCCACCTCTTAAGCTAACTAATACTAACCCACAGCATTTCAACACCCCCACCCCCCCAAAAAAAAAAAAAAAAAAACTAGTACTAACCTCCAAAAATTGTACTAACTATGGTGTAAATGGTACACAATTAATGTTCCCTTCATTTCCTTTCAATGTAGTTTAAATTAATAGGCACCTATTATATTGTGGCTAGTGAGTCATCTACTTAAACCTCGCTCGATTCAATGTGCATCCCACGTGACATGGAAAAAGAAAAAGAAAAAATGTTAAAGCAAAATTTGTTATTAGAGAAAATATAATATATCTGTTACACAACATATTAATATATATATATATATTCTGTTAATTAATAAAATAAGCAAGATCATTCAATTTATTGTCTTATTTTAATTTGTAAAAACACGACCACATTTTTTCGTATTTGTATAATTACAGACATTATTTTGTTAACCAAGTGAGAGTGACTGAAAATACACGCACAAATTTATAAACTATTGGCCAAGTGTGGACACTATAGAGAGAGACTCTATGGAATGAGGACCACAATTTATTTATTTACGGAAATGGGAAGTACTTGAGAGAAAGAATATCGCCTCTTGGTTCTTGCTGTAATAAATATCTCTATTTAGAATTTTAAATAGTTGAGAATTAATAGCCTATTCCAACGATTAATTACAAAAGTCAGAACAACTTCCCACTTGCTAGATATTGTACACCGGCAGTGCACTTCCCCCGCTAATGAAATTGGGAAAAACCAAACAACAAGGCCGGGCGGGGGAATTTTTCATGGTACTAACGTTATTAATTTATAGAAGTTTTACAAATATTATTATATAAAATAGTATTGTGTAACTATTTTTGTTGAAAATGTAATAATCATAGGAAAAATAAAAATACGTAAACAACTTAAATCTATTACATGTTGAGTGTGTTTTTGAATATTCAAAATGTAATTAGTTTTACGCTAATTTATTTAGCATTGCAAAACTATGGTTTTGGTAACCAAATAATACATAAGAATTATTGATCAATTTGGATGGAAACCGTCCAAAAGGATTAATAACGCTAATAAGTATAGTGTTTAGGGGTCTTTGTTCGAAAATTTAAACGTTTCGGACCTATTTGCTAAAAGAGATCACATTTAGGGACTAAATGCACAGACTACTCTATTGGGTTATTTGGAAGAATCTATTATTATATAAATCTAGAGGTGATTTCCCGCCTAAAACTCATCTTCATGAGTCTCAATGCCTCATTTTATATATATATATATATATATATATATATATATATATATATATAATGACTACACGACTACATTTATAGTAGCCGTGTAGCATTTTTTATCAAGAAGGCTAATCGGCCTCTAGGTCATAGTGCTGGCAGTGTTGCCCATGGCCAATGGTCAATTCCCTAGTCATGCGCATTAAATTTTTTTTTTCCATTTTTCGTTTTTTGGGCCATTTCTTTTCTTTTTTTTTTTTCTCTCTCTCTTTTTTTTATCTTTTCCTTTCTTTTTAATTGAAGAAGAATCTCACATCGAAAATTTATAAAATGATGTAGGATTTCTCATTAATAAAAGCAAGTTAAATTCGTTAATGCAGCAATGATTTTGGCCTGAGCAATCGGGCTCATACATGCAAGCATGAAAAAGTTTTTAAAAAATATTTCAATATTATTTTATTTCTATATTTATTTTCTTTTATGTTTTTACCCTTTCTTTTTAAGTGAGATGATTTGGGTCTTAACAATCGGGTCTATATATATAAGTATTAAAAGTTTTGTAAAAATACTTTTAATATATTTTATTATTTTATTTTCATTTATCTTTTTGTTCATTTATGGGATTTTTTTAATAAAAATTTGTGTTTCTTGATTTTTCTCCTTTATTTCTTTTTAAGTGGGAGAAAAATCCGATATCAAAAGTTAATGAAATAATAAGGGATTTCTCATCTATAAAAGGAGGTTGAGTTCCTTATTAATTAGGGTCTTAATAATTTGGGTGTTAATAATTAGGTCTATACACACAATGTGTTAAAAAGTTTTTTGCAAATTTTTCAATTTTATTTTATTTATTTATTATTTTTTTATTGTTTGTTTTTCCATTTTCTTTCTAAGTGGGGGAAGAGTTTCCACATCGAAAGTTGATAAAATAAGTAGAGATTTTCTCATCTATAAAAGGAGAATAAAAAATTATCATATTATTATTACAACATTGGAATTACGGTTTGTGGAAATGTTCTTAAAAATATTTTATCTTCACGCTTTAAGTTATTTGTATCAAGATTAAATTATTGATGCATTTTGTTGGAGAATTACCAACTTGCTCCTTTTTAAAATTTTTTACTTCTCTCAAATCAAATTATTATTTATATTGCATTTATTTTTAAAAATAATATATTATATGCATTTATGAGCACATGCTCTTCTTTACTAACAATGACTTAGATTTATTTAAGGTTTAAAAAAAAAATCCCCTTTTTCTTAAGGGGTTTTTTTTCCTTTCTTACTTTCTAAGTAGGAGAAGATCAGTTACACATCGAAAGCTAATGAAATGAGGAAAGATTTTTTCATCTATAAAAGGAGGTTGGGTGCCTTTGAGTAACAATGATTTTGGTCTTAGTAATCGGGTCTATATGTATATATAAGTACTAAAATATTGATAATATTTCGATATTATTTTATTTGTACCTTTTCCCTTTTTTTGTTTCTTTAAGCCTTTTTTTTCTTAATTATTTTTTAAGAGGTCCATATGAATCCCACTTCAAAATTTGATAAAGAAGATGGAATATTTTGACCTATAAAAGAAAGAAATTTGTTTATTCATGTGGAATAATCATTGGACCTTAGCAATTGAGCTTGTATTCATGTAGATCAATCATTGGGCGTTAGCAATTGATTTTTGTGATCATTTGTAATAAGATAATGAGATTAAATTACTTTTATTTCATAATTTTCATATTTTATATCTTAATTCATATTTTCTTATAACTAAGAAAAATAAGTCTTTAGGCAGTAAAAGATTTTTATGCATCGCACAGGTGATAGGCTAGTACTCTTAAAACTAGGATATATTTGAAAAGTGACTACAAAACATACTGTCTCGCTTAGAAGAGGTATTTTATGGTAATTATCGATCATCATATATGCAATTGACCTGTCTCACGGCAGAATCCAAACCAACGTATTAACTTGGAGAAGTAAACTCTATTGACTACCGCTCATGCGTGATTAGTAGACATGTCAAAACGGCTCGCGAGCCGCCCGGCTCAGCGAGCTACCAGCTTGCCGAGCCAGGCTCGGCTCGGGCTCGTCTGATGTACGAGCCACGAGCCGAGCCCGAACACGATTTCACGAGCCGGCTCGGCTCGATCCAGCCACCGCGGCGAACGCAGCCGGCCAGATTGCTGAGCCGAAGCTCGGCTCGGCTGCTCGATACTGAGCCACGAGCCGAGCTCAACACGGCTCGGGCGAAGCCGAGCGGCCGCCGAGCCGCTTGACAAGCCTAGTGATTAGTCTATAAACTCTATTGATGTCCCCATGTGCGTCCGGTTTGTAAATTTTATCGACTACTCCCTGAGTAATATTTTCCTCCCCACATGGAGATGGAGTTATTCT
Source organism: Jasminum sambac (assembly GCA_018223645.1). Lineage (NCBI taxonomy): Eukaryota > Viridiplantae > Streptophyta > Magnoliopsida > Lamiales > Oleaceae > Jasminum > Jasminum sambac. Next base: position 21,677,308 of record CP073649.1, read on the forward strand.
CCCAACTATTAATGTGTCACGGTATAAGTAATTGAGGGCTAACACATCAACAATGAGGTTCAATTTAATAACCTTATATGTTGACACATCAGCAGATGAGGCGAATAACTTTTCCCCATATAGAGAAGAGATCATTTACCACTACTCATGCTTGATCAGTCTATAATTATATATATATAATAAGTCTCGGTGATTTCACCCTTAAAAATCCACTAGAGAGAGAAAATTAGTTAGATAAAATCCAAGTAAAATCTTTCTTGTCAGAGTAAAATCAATGTGGGGTAGAAAAGCCAATGAGAACAAAGATAAGGGGGAAATGTAACTCTCAAATAATGTAAAAGAGGAAATTAGGCGAGAAAATTTAAATTTGTTCGCATAGCATTTAAGTCTTGGTTGGTAGTAAATTATATGAGCCATATTAGGATGGGCTATCTTCTAATTTGGATCTAAATTTGGCCCCAAATTTGGGATATATGGGAAATAACCCTCCAAAATTTTGTTATTGCCCTTAAATTACTACATTATTATTTGGCATGCAATGTGGAAAAAACTCAAATATAGATTTTCCCCAAATTTGAGTTTTTTTTTTCCTCCACTGGTTTTGTTCTTAAAATTAAAATCATCAAATGGTGCCATCTGGGAGAATCGGACCCATGGCGAGTATTAATACTGTCTGATCAATCCTGTAAAGAATGATAAGTTGTTTAAAGCTTCTGCAAATAAAAGACAGGAAAATAAAAATAAAAATAAAATTAAGGTCTTGTTCTATCCAGGATAATTTTTATCCCACACTCTTTCTATCCTCTTTTCAACCACATACAAACTTTTCAATACAATATTAATCACACATTTTACATGGAATACCTGCGGATAACTTTGATCCCCAATCAAACAACCCCTAAAAATTATTGGGTCAATTTCACTAACAGTGTAAGAGTTTTAGTAAACTTAATGACCATTGGAATTCAAAAGTTTCAATGTCGATCACTAAAGTTTACCTAGTCTTTCATTGGTGGTCATCTATTATATTTCTATTACAAGATTTATATTATTTTTTAATAGTAATGGTATACATGTGTGTCATATGTGTAATAGTTTTGATAAATTTTATGTCTTGAAGTTACAATTTATTAAAGAAAAGGTAACAAAGTCACCCACATTAATACATCTAGAAGGGGATGGCCTGTTGACATGACGTTAATCACGTGTTTATGTATTATATAATGTACACAATAAATGTAAAAGTATTGGTTAAAATTATATTAGTGTTAAAGATGTACTGCAGATTCATGATCACTAGATAAGCTTCTCTAAGCATAACTCATAATTTATTCTCAATTACTAATCATCACCGTACACGGTTGTCTCCCATGGTATTGTATATTAGGGAACATCAATCTTTTTGTGTTTTCTTTGGCGTTTAGTTGTTGTCACTTTGTTCATTTCATATCACAACAGTTTAATTATTGTAGTGGGATATATTTTAAAAGACACCACAAAAGTATTAATGAATAAATATAGTTAAAAACATCGGACATTGGGATGAGTTGATATCCAATGTGCGAATATAGTTCTCATTTCTGTTTTCACAACATTCTCCAATTTCCTTTTCTCTCTTTTTTCTTTTTCTTTTTAATATTATGAATACATACTTGTATATTGGTCTATTTAATTGGACCAAAGATGTTCAAGCACCATCGATAGTTCTATATTTACGAAATCATCGATGCGTTTTGAGAGCTCACCTGACATCCGTTTTGAAATCTAGATTTAGGTCCAATACGGAGATGGGAAGCAAAAATATGGCCAAAAACTTTGGCTGGCCGTCACGACCGCCATTGGTATCATCAGAAAATTTTCCGAATTGCTAGAGCTCACATCGCCGTGTTGGACCTAAATCTGATCTCGGATTTCAAAACCGATGCCGGATGGGCTCTCAAAACACATCGATTGTTCCGTAAGTATGGAACCATCAATTATGCTTGAACATCCCTATTAATTGGACTGATTTTCTGCAATTCTTGATAAAATTATGTTGCAAATTCACGAGTTTGTAATCGATGAGTTAATTAGATTTCAAGTATAGTTACATAATAACTATAACTATGTCTTTAAAATAAGTGTGATGTCATAACAAAAGAGTTATTAGTACTAGTCTTGCAGAATTAAGCATTACTATGTTATTTTAGTTTTGAAGTATAATGTACAATATTTGTATAAAAGTTCCTACAAATATTTTTCTTTATAAAGCACTGAGCAATGAATCCCGTACTTGGGTAAGTGAATTCTTTATCGAGATAAGTAAACTCCTCACAAAGGTATCATAAACCCTCCACGACAGTAGTAATAGTCTTACAAAATTAAGGATTACTAAATATTAGTCACATGTGTATATAATAATAATTTTAACTATTGATTGGATATGTAGCTGTATGTGTAACATTACGTACAGCTAACAAAAATGATCTATGTTACCGGATATAATTAAATATTTAAACTAAAAGACAACAATGCATATGTTGAATAATGAAAATATACACGCATAGAGCGTTGCAAATAAAAAACGGGATTACATTCCTTCAATTATGAATAATAATTGAAGTGTTATGAATAATTGAGAATAATTTGTGGCTATGAATTATGAGGAATAATTTGGTGGAGGAATAATTTGGTGGAGGAATAATTGGTAAAAGGTGTAATTATTATATGTGAATGACTATTATACCTCGATTTAAATTACGTAATTACGACGCGCCATTCAAGGTTTTCCTATAAATACGCTCGCTTATTAACGAATTCATTCCCCGGTAATTCCTTAGAATTCATTCCTTCTAAATTCTCTATTTGTTTCAATACTTTTATAACACGATTATCAAAGACGCAGCCTCTAACCTTTCGAAGAATACGAAGAAGTATGCTTCACACAGATCTTATGGGATGATCTTCAGATATGAACCTGGATTATTACGAATGAATTAATTCATCCTCATCAATCCTAAATAACTCTCTTCAAATACATCATCAAAACTTCCTTTGCTCATATTCCTCTCCCACAATTCCTCATTCTACACAACCCGCTTGAGATGTCAAATCCCAAAATTGGAAGAATGGAGTCCAAAGAATTTTCCGATCACGTGAAATGGATTGCATAAAGTGAAATCTCATCCATGGAATAATTAGAGAAAGGAAAAAATAGAAATCATATGATTTTATAATATAATAATATATTAAACTATAATATTCGCTTTCTCGAGATATAAGGAGCATAATGCTATCAAAATCAAATTTTCTCGACTCCATTATACTCGATTTAACGAGCTCGATTTGACACCAACATCGATAGGGTAATAACTCGCTTTGAAATATGTTATTATCAAACTTTCAAAATTTACAAATCAAGACACTAACTTTTGAAAAGTTACAAAATAGTCCTTGAATATTTTGATATTGATAAATTGAAGTAGAAAGGAGATAATTTTCCAATCGAAAAACATTGATAAAATATTTTTGACAATTTTACCTTTACGAATTGAATGGACAATTTTACCCTTAGGTAAAACCACCTAATTTTGACGACAAGTGAAAAAATGGATAGAATATTCATGAAGAAATTCTAAATCCATTGATTATATAAAATGGCTTGTTCATTTGAGCTTAAAAGATCGAATATTATTTTAACTCCAAGAGTTCAATTACATAATGTACTTTATTCTACGATAAGCTTCGCAGAAGTAATGAGTATTCGTCTAGAAGAACAAATTTGTTCCGCAGGTTAGCTCAATATTTAATTCTCGTGACTTTATTTAATGCAATTTAATTACCGCAATACCTCCTACTTGATGATGGGTTCAACCGCCACTAAACTAAGGTTTTTATATATTTATGACTTTATATGCTTAGTGATGGGTAATACCTTCTACTAAGCATCCTACTCCTCAAGAAGTAGTTAAATATTATGCACTTTAATTCTTACTATTTAAATTCGTGAAATTTATATTTATTGCAATAATTCTATACAGGTAGGTTCGACCACTCTATTGGAGGAAATTTAATTTCTGCTAATTTAAATTTATGCACTTTATAGCCACACGATTGGTGTGCATATTTTCAATGTGGTGGGTTATACTACCCGATTGGTTATATGAATCCTACCTGTAAGAAGTAGTTGATCAAATATTCTAATCCTACTCAAGTAGTACGATGAGAATAAAATTACTTTCCATATATACCTAATATTAATTAGAAAATTGAGTAAGTGGTACTTGAAGTCACCATTGATAAATAGATGAAAATAAAATGCTCAATAGATCCCATGTTGATAAATCAAAGAAAATATATCGCATAGAGAAATTATATGAAGTAATCTCATCGATGATATGAGATTGTATTAATATGAGAATAAAATGCTCTCAAGAAGCATAATCACTGATTTGTATTTGAATAAAGCCAATATGATATTATTATTACTCGAAGAAGTACAAAATACCAAGTGGAACATATTGAGAATATCAAAAGATGGCATTAAACACTTTAAAATATAGAAATGCAAAAAGAATATACATATCAATCCATAAATGAGGGATGCGCTCGAGAGTATACATATTCAGAACTCGCCACCATCAACATTAGGATTTATAATGAAATATTTAGTGATCAATTTCTTTTCGCTGACACTGGGTGACTGTAATTTGACCCAAGCCTGGCTTGCATTCTTGAACATATGCATGAAATTTGATGAGTAGTTCATCAAAGCACTAAAGCAGTAAATAAGTATTTTTCTCACTGAATGAGAGATAAACTTATTATTTACACCCCGATCTAGAAACGCTAGTAAGCCATCAAAGAAATTATTAATATTCAACAAACCTATTGGTTTGACATGAAAATTCCACTGCGCAAACGAAAGGCTATATTGAATATTTCCTCCAAGTGTGTTGTAGTCACTGAAGGACAATGAAAGCATCACTATTATTCATCATATACATCATGCAAAGCTTGTGGGATGGATTGCGCTTGTAGCACCAACCCGCCGACCCATGGTAGAACTGGCTCCAATTCCGAGTATTAGATCCAACTAGATGGAAAGGTATTATGCTCGAAACTCTTATTCCCCATGATTGTCAAGCGCCATTATAAGTCTAGCTAAAAGTTTGTTGTTGGTTCCTCCAGTATAGTATATTGATTTCTTGTCTCCCTAACTCTTTACAAATCGGCTTTGCCATATCCACATATTGGATATGGCCTACCATTTTAGATCCACCAAGAATACATACTTTTTAATACGAGGTAAAAGTCGACTTGTATGAGATGATTCTAAAATCTCCATATCCATCTCTACTCTATCTCTTTTTGCACTATACTTTTTAATGTATGAACATGAGAGATATATGAATCCTCTATTTAAAGAAAATTTTCAAACCAATAATTGAGTGCACTATTTACTTTTTGACAAATATGAAAGAGAAAAAAAAATGCAGAAAATTTTTTTAAGTGAAAATGACATATATCTGATGATTGAAAAATAATATATATATACATATATATATATATCTTAAAATCGAAAAACAATATTTACAATTACAAGAAAACATTGATCTTCAAGTATTACAATCGAGCTCTTATATTAATATGAGAAAATTATTATACTAAAATTTTCTACTAAATTTACAAACAAGATCTTCTAAAGTAAGTTTTTCAAGACTGTGAACATGCTTGTTGATCTTTGAATTTGGCCCATAAGGCCATTAGCTCACCTTGTAATGCGTGTCCACTAGGATGTGTCTCAAGAGCCATTGAATATCATCCAAAGGCTGCCTTTACTCAATCCATCCTTAATGAATGCTATTTTTATCTTCGATTTCTGACAAGTACCCTACGATTTACATCGAAAGTGTCACATGTCCATCGAGCACACTTGTAGCATCCTCCTAATCTTTTTGCTCTGCTTTTGAAAACTACTTTTTACCCATACCTGCATGTATTTGAAGGAATTGAAACCTCACTGCATAATCAACCTTTGCTTCAATCAAGCACTGATATCTTGTCAGGATACCCTTATTCATTAGCATCCTTAATCTTTCCAAAGGCTACATCGATAAATTCTTTTTTAGATTTTGATCTAGTGATGGATAGTATTTTCAAAGATTTGAGAGCATATGATCCATTATAATGTATAGACCCTTGTTAGGATGAATTTGCAATAATTTTGATGATTTATTTATAGAATAATGCACGCTGTAAATAAGACTCGATTTTAAATAAATAATATGAAGCGTAAGAGCTAAGACTCAGAGTTGAACAAGAGCAAGATGTGATGCGATGAGTCAGAATCTGGTTTGAATAAAGAGTAGACAATAATGTCACCAAAAGATGATGGAATATGTCGGTGAATTATTTCTATGATAAATCATATTGAGACTATACGATACTAGTGAAATCGATATAAGAATTTCATCAACTAGAAGTTCAATAATACTGCTTGCAAAACCTGATGACCATCCCGGTTTAAATAATTATTGAAATCAATATTTCAAGTGAAGAATTAAAAGAATTCTTCAATGATTGTTCTCGATAAATGATAAATCATTACTAGCAATATTTAGAATAAATCCCAAATATATCCTGGAATAAAGGATGAAAAGTATTGCCCACTCATCCTAAGTGTATGGCTAGATATTATGATATGGATCCACTAGATAGTCACATGTGTATATGATTCAGAATTTGAAATTTATTTAAATATTTGCTCACAGTATGAGCATGATTTTCGTGATTTAATGATAAAGCTAGTAATATATATATATATCCTAATGATTTGAATAAATCTCAAGGATTTGAGTATGCAGATACAAGTGGATATTATATGGCAAATTATTTAAAGTCCTCAAATAAATTGCCGATATCGAATAGAATGCAAACGGCCTAAATTTTATATTAAGGTCGAATGATGAGACATATATGATTAAAATCATACCAACTGTATGGGTTTTGGTGTTCTAAATTTTCTCAAAGATGAGGGAGTATTAAAAGGTTGAAAATAATATGTGAAATGCATCATGTTATATCCTCAAATTGAAATACTAACTTGAAGTTCAAAGATGCATGAAAGGCTATGAACAATCACATATATCACCTACGATGCTTTGATAAGTTTATGGCGCTAAAGCGCTTGATATTTCCCCAAACATATATATCAAAGCAAATTATAAAAGATGGTCTTAATAACGAGGCATATGCTCTTGAAGAGTATATAGACATAACTATATTGTGTAATCCTACAAGAGGATTGATAATGAGATGTCTCGATAAGTTATGTCGATATGGGGAAAGAAATGAAATTGAAATGTATTAATGACGATATGAAAATGTAGCGCTACATATGATCAATGATAATGAAAATATTGAGATATATTGAAGATGATAAATGGTGAATGTAAATCCTTAACTTATGAGATGATGAGATGATGATGACTATTGCTCAAGTTTAAGGATAAGCATGGTGGTCATTATATGTTGCATGCTCATGAAAGTTAAATTACCGATCGTGGTGTAGTATCGAAAAGGAAATTAAAGGATCAGTGAGCTAAGTCCGTGTTTATGAGTACCTCTAAAGGGTGAACTAAGCTCCTGGGAATGAAATAACTTATTAAGTGAGTATTAAATGTTAAATGATATATTTTAAGTGTTAGTTATTTATGAAGGTTTACTTATATGTTTACATGTTTTTACGATGAATTTATATGCTTTAAATTGTGTGTTTGGAGACATGTGTTCATGGTGAATGTTTTGTAGTTATGTAAATAAAATTGATGCACTTAAATGAATCTAAAAGTATAAAACCAATGTATATGATACTCATACAAATGTATGAAAGATTTTGAAATGCTTGCGTGATACTTGTATAAAAATACGCTGTTGCATTCTTTTTTCCCTTAATCGAGGTTTTATCCCATTTGGTTTTCCTAGTAAGGTTTTTAATGAGGCAACTTTAGGCGTATTCACATGAATAATGTACTTTTTCCTTCATTAGGTTTTTCCCATCGGGTTTTTCCTAATAAGGTTTTAATCGAGGCATATTCATGGTATATTGAGAACGATAAGAGAAATTGATACAAAGGTATCTATTGGATCAAGTTATAATGGAGCTAATGCTTTCGATCCAAACGATGATGATATTGAAATCATTTACCGTATAAAGACATCAGGGCTCAAGATATGAAATCAAACTGAGCAAACAGACTTCTTTTCCTTCGATCAAGTTTTTTCCCACCGGGTTTTCGACAAAGGTTTTAACGAGCAAAGACGTGAATACTCATACGCCGCCGATAGATATAGGGGGGAGCAATGTTTTGATGAAGCGATATAACCACTCCAAGCTATCCCGCACCTGCCGAAGTTTTTTCCCACCGGTTTTCTCCAAATGCGCCGAAGACATTTGTATTAATAGTCATTCAAGTGAGTGTTATGAATAATAATTGAAGTGTTATGAATAATTGAGAATAATTTGGTGGTTATGAATTATGAGGAATAATTTGGTGAGGAATAATTTGGTGGAAGGAATAATTGGTAAAAGTGTAATTATTATATGTGAATGACTATTATACCCTTGATGAAATTATGTAATTACGATTGTGCCATTCGAAATTTTCCTATAAATAGGGCTTCAGTTATTAATGAAATTCATTCCTGAGAATTCCTTAGAATTCATTCTCTCTAAATTCTCTCTATTGTTTCTATACTTTTATAACACCTTCAATCATTATTTGGAAAGTGATTCTTCCCTATGTTCCCAAATTTTAGTCGATAATGATTCTAATGAGGGTGCTGATGCTCAAATATATCTACTATTTAATTATTATATTATTTTGAACACACTTTTTCACGATTATAAGTGGAATTTATTTTTTTCTAATGAAAGTTTAGAATGTGCACAATTTATTTTAAATTGGTGGAAATAAGATTCGAACTCATCACTCTTTTTGAATTTTATATTAAATTGGACCACTTGATCTAAAAAGAATTTAAATTAATAGATCAATTCATAGATATATACTATTTAATTATTATCGTTAAGAGAATAGCCAATTAGAGTGATAGTCTATTTTGAATTAGTTCTTTGATGTGAATGCAAGGTGTATACACGTGGATAAATGTATGTTTTGTAAGCTAAATAATTTGGAAAGCTTATGAACTCTTTCTGCTCAAATAAACTCCACTAGGCTTGAAGAGTTTATTTGAAAAGTTAGAGCTTATCTCAAATACTTCTTTTATAAGCTTTCCAAATAAGCTACGTGAACTTTCCTTTTTTATTCTATTTTTAACCTCTTTATTTTTGTAAAATTACACTGATATTTTTTTAATTTTAAACATGTTATTTTATATTTTTTTTAACTAGATTTCTTAAATACTTATATGCTTTTCAACTATCAAATCCTTGCTAGCTTTTCCACTACTAACTAGTTTTTCAACTTTCAGCTCACTTATCAATTTGCATTGCCAAATATAGCCCAAATCTTAACCTTAATTGGACGCTTAGTATATGTTTGGTATGCCAAATAATTCAACTTCCAGCATATTTGGAGAACTTATAATCTCATTTTATTCAAATAAGCTCTGTTTGGCCAAAGAACTTATTTGAGAAGTTAGAATTTATTTTAAACGCATCTTTTACAAGCTTTTCAAATATATTTTACGGGCTTTTTATTTTTTATTATATTTTTAGCCGCTTTCTTTTTATAAAATTACATTGTTATATTATTATTTTAAACATGCTCTTTTGTATCATTTTGTATTGTCGAGTTAACTTTTTAATTAGTTTTACCAAATATTTCTATTTCAATTAGTTAGCTTTTAAACTATCAACAATTAGTCATCAGCTATTAGGTCTCAACAAACTTTTTGGCTATCAACTCTTAACTAACTTTTCAACTATTAGCTAGTTTTTTGGTGTTTAACTAACTTATCAATTTGATCAACCAAACATAGCCTTAATAAATTACGTAGTACTTTTTAGTGTCCATTATATATAAATCAATCTTGATAACCATAATTAACATAACCACTATTATTTATTAGAATAGTATTTCGTGCCCAGTTTAAAGAAGGAAAGTGAAATGATTATTTAGTAGAAAAAATTAATGCTTGGCATTTATTCAAAAATGTCTTTAGTGGTAGGTTATCATTGCCCTAGCGATATTATTATTAATTAATTACTATTTCCAGTCAAATTAATTAATTACCGAGACATTGTAGCCAAGAGAATCACAAATAATGTATGGTGCGGAATCACTCTCCAACTCGTTAAGGTCGGGGATGGCATAAAGCTGAACGGGGTTAGAAGGTGTAGTTGTGTTTTGTTATTGGAGAAATTTCGGCCCCTATGTGGTGCTTGCGTAATCAATATTGGATAACGTAGCATCCAGAATGAACCTGTTTTCCCGGTGATGCAGCATTATAGTGTGACCACTACTTCGCAGCTATGCGGGGCTTGCAATCTATGAAGTGGTCAGTGTTACCATATGGAGCATGATATACAAACTCTAGCTAAAGAAGGAAGGCTGTGATCACAGAATCTTAGGGATCAAGTCACAATCTCGTTAAAGATCTAAGGAGATTTGGAGTCCTCACAAAGAAAGAATTCTCTCTCTAGGCAACTAATTCCACGTTCCAAACCCTAGATCATTGACACCCAATATAAAGGAAGGCAACACATAGGTGAACAATATGCAAGTTTTTGAACTTGAACTCTTGCATCTTTATGTACGCGCCAGCACCTTTAACTCCTAACCCATCACCCCACATAGCACCACCCATATGAATTCTATCACCAAAATTAAATTGTTCTTCCGTTTAACTGGCAATGACTTAACCGTCGGTGTGCCTTTCTCCAATGACCTTGGCAGTCTAACAGCCGTGCCTCAGTGTGCAAGCACAGGCAACCTATGGAAAGCGTGGATTAGAAGATTTGTTGGCGTAGAGGTGGTGTGATCTAGATTTGGCTGTCAACATGTTTAAGGAACTGTTTTACACTACTATACGAGGAGACAAATGGCAGGTCATCACCCTAAACTCAGAGTTACGAGTTACGGATGGTAATATATGTTTGTTTTTATTTTAGTTTATCACTATCTTAATAATCTTATTTTGTTTACTGTGTCTATTATAGATGTTTGAGATGCTTGATTCGGAGGCTGATGCAAGTGCCTCCAAGACTTTCCTTCAACAGGTGGGTTCGCAAGAATGGTTACATGGTTATCAAGGGCATGCCCTGTAATGTTGGTTCCACATTTCTTCTGTAATTCCGATATATCTAAACAATCAATTTATAAAACGTTCACACTGTTTTTCTCTACTTTGCAAGCATTATGTCTAGGGCTAGTAGGAGGCCATAGAGTATACGAAAATATTAAGACCTTGTTAGAAGAGGCTTAAAAATAATCACTATTGCTTTACTTATTTTTAGTTATACTAGTGGTAGTCACGTCTAAATCACGTGATCCGCATTCACTGGGTACTCCCTCCATCCTAGAGATTGTTTCTCTTTTTCGTTGTTACATAATGTAACTCATTTTCCATGTTGTGAACATTTCTAAACAAAAAGAAATAGAGACGGGTCCCACACCGGAAAGACAATGAAGGACTTGTGCATACAATATCTAAAAATGGTAAGCGAGTTTCCTTTGTTAACATATTGAGCATGTACAGAGGCTCATAAAGCATTGCTCCCTTCGTCCCAAAATAATAGACTCATTTTTTATTTTCATTGGTTCCAAAATATAGCTCACTTACTAAACTAGAAGTGCATTTAATTTTTTTATTTTCACATTATACCCTTAGTTAATTTGACCAACTTAATAAATAATTTTAGAATTCTCAACTTATTTGAATAGAAGTTTATAATTATGTATGAGTATATTAGGAATATTGTGTGACATTTTTATTTCTCCAATGTTATTAATTGATATTTTTTAAACTATGTGAAAAATAAAGTGGTTCTATTATTTTGGGATGGAGGGAATACATTTTTATACAATAAAAAGTAAATAATTGAACAGATTCATTTGCTATTAAAATAGTGGGACTACTTGTTGTTAAGACAGTGCATAGAGATTGGGACAAAATGTGAACACTGAAAAAAATTAAATTAAATTTTAATGATTTGTAATTTTGTATCACACAAGAATTAAATATTAGCGAAATTGCTCATTTAGATTAATTTTTATTCCTTGGCTAATTATTTGTTAAAATAATTAATTATTTCAAAAATTAATTAGTGGGTCGAATCTAATTTTGAAAGTTTAATATTATATATTTCTTTTAGTTTTGTGTAAAAATTTAGTGAATACTAATTTTGTATCACAAAATAATCAAATCTTAATTAAATTTTTAATTTTAATTAATTTTTTTTAAGATTTAATTTTCATTTCGTAGTTAATTATTTATAACCGGCTCTTATTCTATATATATATATATATATATATATATATATATATATATCTTTAGATTTAGCTTAAAAAATAATAAAATAAAAATTATAAATGCTTATGCAGGTAAATGAAATTCATATTTAATATTTAATATAAATGATGATTTATTATTTTATTTGTTAGGATTGATTATTAATTAATAAAAATGAAAAAATTAAAAATTAAAAAACTTGTCGAAGATAGTTTGAATAAGTGGAGATTTGAAAAAAATCTAGTTTTTGCTTTACACATTTTCTTATTTTGGGGATGATATAATTTAATATAGATAATAATTAGTTAATTTATTTGTTAGGCATTGATTGTTAATTAATAAAGAAAGAAAAAATCAAAAGACAAAAAAAGGCTTGGTTTTAAGTGGGAAAACTAATTAGGGTGTGTTTGATTGCAAAGTCGAAAAATGGTTGGAAGGAAAACCTTTTATGGGTAAATGAATTTCGAGAAAATTTTTTCCAGGGAAATGGTAGTTGTAAGTGTTTGATTGAATTAATTTGAAAGTTGAAAAATGATGTTATTTTCCTTATTTTCGAGTTTTTTATAATGAAATTTGATCATTTTCCTTATTTTTATGGTTAAAGTAAATTGTCCATTAAAAAAAAAGAAAAAAGTGCCAATTTTTTCTCGAAAAACAAAAACCACATCCCCCCAAGGAAAACGTTTTCCTTCAAAACAAGGAAAAGAACGAAAATCGAAAAAAATTGAAAAAACGTTTTCTAGAAAAAAATTGTAATTAAACAGTCAAGGGTGGAAAAAAAAGTTGGAAAAGAACTTTTCCTGAAAAAAAGAGTGGACCAAACACACCCTTAGTCTAATAAAAAAAAGGCTAAAAATTTCCTATTTATAAAAAAGGCTAACAATTTCCTACTTTTCGTTATAATAAATATATCGACATAGACATAGATAAGTTGCAAGCTAAAGTACAAAAAAAAAAAAGAAAAAAGAAAAAAAAGAGGAAGAAACGTGTTTGGGCCAATATATTGCTGAAAATTAGATTATTCAACATTAGACGAGTGCTTTATGTTTTACATTTTTCTTTTATTGTATTGTTAAATGCTGTAAAAATACAATTTTAGCTAGGAATAGAAATATATACTCCCTCCGTCTTAGATATATAGACTTGTTTTTTTAAGGGATTTATTTTAGAATATTTTACTTATATACCCCTAATTAATATTTAATTATTACCATCAATTTAAATTATACTCATTAAATAAGGGTAAATAAGGAATACGATTTTCAAAATGTATATTTCTAATACTTTTTTTAATCTCTGTGAAAAATCAAATAAAATTATATATGTGGAACGGAGGGAGTAGTAGATAATGACTCACAAGCCAATCCTAATTGGAAATGGATTCACACGCGCAAATATTTCCACATATAGTGAAATTAAATGATCATTCTATCCATCCATGTATTAGGAAGATCCACAACCCAACCCTTAATCAATGTGTGTTATGTGTGCACATTTTGTGTTCAGATAAGTTATGACACCTCCCATCCTAATTTGGTTACCGTGGTGCGTGGAAATGACTAAGGCCACATATGTATGGCTAGACCCGGTCATGGTTCCGGAACCACCGGTTCACAGTTTTCATGTTAATCTATACTACTTATAAAAGTATGGAAGATGTGGAAAACTTTTTTGAACAAAAGTACCCTTACCCTTTTTGTTTAATTTTAATTTTGCCTTAATAAATAATAATTTTTTTCGCTTTAATCACTGAGGTCCAACATCTAATTTAAAATAATAATAATAAATAAATATATACTACCTGTGAAAGTATAGAAGATGTGCGAAACTTTTTTGGACAAAAGCGCCCTTACCCTTTTTGTTTAATTTTAAGTTTTGCCTTAATAAATAATAAATTTTATTAATATGTTATAATATTGATATAATTTCTTCATTTAATTTAATAGTTTAAAAAGTTGCTTCAAATTCAAAACTCCCCATTTAACTATTCACTTTAGTATTGTTTATGTATATTTTATTCATTTATTTTCCAGTCATTTATCTCTCAAAGGCTTTGGAAAAAAGGCATAATTATTCTTTTTATCTTTTATTATGTTAACAATTCTATTAAATTTCTTGACGGAAACCATTTTTGATTGTGTTGAACATGCTTTTTAAGTATTGGACAAGATTTATTATTTAGACTGACCAAGAGAATTTTCTAATAAACATCACGCTTGTTAATAAATAAATATAAGTAAAATTTGTCATGTTTTATAATTCTATGTCATTTTTATGGAGTTTGAAATTTCAATTAAATTTATTTTTATACACATAAATTAAAAATATGATTATTCACTACAAGAAATATCGATTTTTAGCAACCAAAAATTTGTCGTTAAAATGTAATTTGGGCTTGTTCGTCGAAAAAGGTCATTGGTAAAAGTTCAAGACAAAAACTTTCATTAAGAAAAATCCCTTTTTTATATTAATTATAATATCGCGTGCATCGCACGTGTTATATACTAGTTTTATTTAAAACACTCTTAATCCCAACATAAATTATGAAACATAATTTATCGTGTATTGTGTTTCATTGAAATGTTATTTTTAATTGATGTTTATTATGTGTTTTCTATTTTTTTACATATATATTGATTGCGTATTTATTGTGTTTCGTTGAAAGATTATTTTTAAATCTCAAACAAATTAATGAACGTGAGTAATGAAACACGTCTCAAAATAAGCATTAATTAGTTAGCCTTATACTACATGTAAGTTCTAATCAAATTTCAAAGTACTAGTATCACGCCTGTGCGATGCACGGGAATAATTAAATTTATGTACGATAAATAATTGATATAAAATTATAAATATAAATGTTGAATTACATAATTGATGTAATTTATGTATAGGAGATTGCATAATTGTAAAAAATTATTAAAATCTATAATATTGTATATTATATTCAATGCAAAAATTGTGGAGTAAATTCACAATTGTAAATTATAAAAATTTACGTGCATCGCATAATTAAGAAGGTTATCAAAACTTGTAACTTTAATTCTAATTACCGTGTCTAGTATTACACAACAATGCTCGTGAAGATTAATTAATTGTAAATGAACCATTGAGAATGAATATATAAAAATTCTTTGACTATTAAAACATGTATTTCTAGTTGGTACATATCAAATTTATATTGAACACCTTTTTTCTTTCTGAAACGGACATTACGCACTCTAAATTTTATGATTTTATGCATTCTTTTAGTACCGATTAGCTGTAATTGATACTTAATTTAAGCTATATTGCATAAGAAGTATCATGTTTAATTTTATGTAACTTAAATTTGTAGTAACACCGCCAATTTTCCTCATCTACACAATTCATTTGATTTCTTTTCATTTACATAAACTGTATGTTAATTGTAGAATGAAAAACTTTTTATTTGTAATTTTATATACTTAGAAAAGACAAAAAATATGCAATGCAAAATTTAGTTAGTGAGCTTATCACATCAGAAGCATTAAAAACAAAAAATATCATTTAATTATTTTAATTAGAAATAGTATGTCATGTTGGCATTGCCAATAGGGTGTTCACCAAATGTGACACTTCAATTATAATTATATAACGATTAATAAATTACTATTTTACTTAAAAATAAATAAATTATTCTACATAAATCCAGTCATAATTTTAACCACTCACTATTTGATTTTCAAAAAGAAAAAAGTAAAAAATTCTTACTATATTTTAATAGACCAATTCACGTAACCAAGTAAAACTTTCAAAACCTATAATTCTATCATGATACAATTAAATAAAAATTATTATTTAATATTTTGAATTAGAACTTTAAAAAATAAAATTATATATAAAGTCTTTCCAAAAATAATTTTTTTCTCATTAGATGTTAGTTTTAGATATTGGTTATTTTCAATTATATTTTTAATTACTACTAATTAATGTTGGTTTATTTCCAAAATTAATTTTATAATTTTCTTAAAATAGTTAATGTATGCCACATTTGCATCTTTGCCTAGTGGCACTTCACAAATTATAATATAAAGATTAATGGTATGATAATATAACAATTCAAAATATAAAGATAAAGATTAATAAATTACTCTTTATTTAAAAATAAATAAATTTATTTAAAAATAAAAAAATTATTCAGTGAAAATTCAATTATAATTTTAGCACGCCCTATTTTATTTAAGAATAATCCAATGTACATTACAAATCAAAACTATCTAAAACTATAACATTTTTTAATACGGTGAAAATAAAATACTTATTGTTTAATATTTTTAATTAGAAATTTGAAAAATGAAATTACATTTCAAGTTTTTCGAAAACTATTTTTTTCTTATTAAATTTTATTTATCACATTTAATGATAAATTTGTGTTTCATTAAAAAATAATTATATTTAAAGAATTTTCCCTATTTAAATCTACCAATTAGTATTGGTTTATTTCCAAATATAGAATTTCCTTTTTATTTAACTACAAATTTGATTTTTATATTTTTTTAATATTAATGAGTGCCACGTTGGCACTACTGCCAACGTGGCACTCCTGTTTTTATAATATAAAGATATGAATTATTATTAAATAAACAAAAATAATTGAAAGAATAATTAAAAAATCCAAAAATATATGTTAAATAGATTGACAATTGTATTGTTGAATATTTAACTGAATTAAAAAATAAAAATTAGAATGGGCATACATAACTATCCTTGAGACAACGTCTAAATAAAACATTTTCATTTTATTTTTATTTTTTATTTTCTTATTTTTTACTATCCCGATTCTAGAAAATTTGGAACTGAATCAGAACCGTATGGAAGCCGGTTTTGGTTCGATTCCTGAACCGGAACGGCGGTTCCGAACCATCCGGTTTTGGTTTGGAACCGGAACCGTGGCCGGGTCTAGGTATGACTGCTTCTTTATAAGTTTATGGTCATTATTAGTTTTTTGGGTTGAGATAGAAAAATTTATACCTACAAAATTGATTAAAAATAATACCCTCTCTTTCCTAATTA
This sequence comes from Jasminum sambac, assembly GCA_018223645.1. Lineage (NCBI taxonomy): Eukaryota > Viridiplantae > Streptophyta > Magnoliopsida > Lamiales > Oleaceae > Jasminum > Jasminum sambac. The sequence continues at coordinate 21,694,798 of CP073649.1, forward strand.
TATAAATTTGTTTACTTTTTCACAAAAAGTTATCAGAATAGTAAATTTTGCAAATGATTTTTTAATTGTCTCTCATTTAATGTGAACTATTAAAAAATAATAATTATAATTAGACAAATAAAAAAATTTGTTTTAGTAAAAGAATTTAAAAAATATTCCTTAATAAGACTATAATTAGGACATTTAAAAAAATATATAAGCTTATATATTTGGAAGGGAGGGAGTAACAACATCTCGAAAAGGCTTTTTATATTTCGAGAACATTTTTTGAAAATAAAGAGAATTTTTAAATTTAATGAGTGAAATTCTTTTATCTCCTCTAACATATTCTTTACGTTTGTAAGGTTATTTACGCGAAAGGATCCCAAATTATCTATTTTGTAACAAATCCAACCCCTTTTTTTTTGTCCTCACAGGACCCCAAACGTTAACTCTGTTTCACTGTATCCCTAACAAAATCCGTCCATTTCTACCATTAAATGACCATTTTTTGTCTTTTAGTACAAAAATAAAATAGTCTTAAATTTAAACTGAAAGATTTTTTGAGAGAGGAGGTTGGTCTTGTGAAACTAATACTTTGGGGTCCTGTTGCAGAAATAGCAATAATTAACTTTAATTTAATCCTAAATTAGTTAAATTAATTCTAATTCGAAAATACCAAGTTAATCTAATGTGCAAATTAGTCTTAAATCTTTTCAGTGTGTCGACTGCGCTTTTAGCCCAAAATAATAATAATAAAGTAGCTCAAATGGTCAAAAAAATTTTGGTATGCGTTTGGTCCCAAATTTTAATTAAATTTTGCCTTTTATTTTTTATATGGGTGCTTATTTTTTCTATAATTAATTTTATTGAATTAATTTCATACTGATTAAATAGTTTTTACAAAAAACTTTCAATGCCGTAGCATGCCTTCGCATTAACCTTATTTGCACATTCAGGCTTATTAGCATATTTTCGTTCCCAACCTAATGTTTTATTATAAGACAAGGACTTTTTGTGCCAAAAAAATAATATTACCATTTTTTAATATTATTTTAAATGAATTAAATAAAAATATTTACAACCAAATCCATAAATATTTTTATCCATAAATATTAATTTAATCCACATTTTCAATAAAAGATAAGATCTATTTTTGGGGTTATCAGAGTTTTCACTGGCTTGGTGGTAGTGGTGGTGGACGAAATTGTGGCGAAGGTGGGGACTAATATGTACTTATTCAAAAATTATGGATTTGGTTGTAAATATTTTTATTTAATTTTATTAAAATTATATAAATAAAATAGTAATATTATTTTTTTGGCACAAAAAGTTCTTATCTCGTAATAAAACGTTAGGTTGTGGACGAAAATGTGCTAATAAGCCTAATGCGAACACATGCTATGGTATTGAAAGTTTTTTTGTAAAAACTATTTAACCAATATGACATTAATTCAATAAAATTAATTACGGACGAAATAAGGACCAATAGAAAAAAATAAAAGGCAAAATTTAATTAAAATTTGGGACCAAACGCACACCAAAATTTTATTGACCATTTGATATGCTTTATTATTATTATTATTTTGGATTAGAAGCGTAGTTGATACATTATAAAGATTTAGCACTAATTTGCACATTATATTAATTTGGTGCTTTCGAATTAAAATTAATTTAATTAATTTAGAATTAAATTAAAGTTAATTATTGGTATTTTCGCTATAGGATCCCAAAGTATCGATTTTACAGGATCCCCTAATCTTTTAGTGAGAATTTGGGACCATTTTACCCTTGCACTAAAAGACAAAAAGGGCCATTTAACGGTGGAAATGGAGGGTTTCTGTCAAAGGGAGTGCAGTGAAATAAATTTAAAGTTTGGAGTCCTTTTGCCCAAATAACCCAATGTCTGTATGTAAATATGCATTGAATTTCGCAATTGTTCTTGAAAGTTGCAAAAAAGAGATAAATTAAAATTGTTAGTGGTGTGCATACAATAATGACCAAATAGAGGTGAGTTTTGGCTCTCCAAACTTGGAGAGTCAAAACTCACTCTCTAAATTTAAAAGTCATATTCCTTGCTTTCCGATTATATAGTCTATATTTTCTTTTTCGTTTATCCCAATTATGTGGTATTATTTTCATATTATGAAGTTTATTTTGTGTTACTTTATTTATGAACATGTCATTATTTAATGCTATAGTTGTAACTATTAATTCAAAAATTAGCCATTTAATAAGAGTAAATTAAGAATATAATTCATAAGATTTATTTTTTTAACCATATTCTTAATCCTTGTGAAAAGGCGAAATAGGCGACATAATTGGGATGTAAAAAGTAATAAAGAGCTTATTGGAACCAATTTTTAAGTAGTAACTCTTTTTAAATTAAATAGTATTTTTTAAATGAAGTCTCTTTGATGTGCTCTAGTAGAATAAAAATATAGAAATGAAATTGTCGTTTTCATTCCTTGAGAGCGACAGGAGCAATTCAAAGTTGTCTTCTTGGTCTTCTTAATTCGCCATTTGTCAAAAGGCAGCCCGGTTTTTCCGGGTTAGAAAATTCGGTGGACGGTGAGACCATCAACTTTTCTTCCTACGGTCTCCTCAAAAATCATAAATTTTCTCTAATTAAGCTTAACGACAGTTTAAGTCTAAGCTAATCCATTCATTTTATTAAAAAATAATAAAATTTCTCTAATTAAGCTAATACATTAGGTTTTAAAAAAAAAAAAAAATTATCGGGTCAATAAAATTACAAAACAACAATTAAATTTTTAAAATTTTGATACTGATCACTAATTTTATGTCACTTTGTTGTTATATGTCGAGAGGTATTGAATGATGTGTTAGTGTTAGTTGCACTAACGCACGTGTTGTGACCTGGATTAATGATAACTTAAAAATAAATTTAAATGAAATTGGATTTTAGTTTTAATCGAGAGAGGGAGGGACTTCGGCTTTTGTTAAAAATTTCAATATAAAATTGAAGTCTGATTTTATTTTAAAATATATGTTCAGGTGCATGTGGCACTATAGAATCATCACTACATTGCATTAATTAAAGGTCACATATCATCTAAATATTTTAAACTATATTTGCAGAAACGAGAATTAGTTATGTGACAAAAAAAGCTCTCACAAATATTGTTGGTATCGACAGTGCTGGTCCTAATTAAGATTTTTTGATACTCAAACGAACTTTTAAAAAATATATATATATAACTCACCCTTTTTTAAGTTTCAACCAATTTTTTTTTCTTGAATTTTCAACTTAAAAATTTAAACGCAGGCACCCCTATTTCTCTTATTTTGAAAATAAAAAACATTTATCTAGTGTCTGAGGCATCGGCCTCTTTCGCATTGAAGCAGGACTAGCTCTTGGTATCGAATTTATTCTACATTTGTAAACACACACAGGCGCCCGCACAGACACACACACAATACAAATACTTATCAAGAAATACTACAAATATGTCATGCTTTAACCGTTTGATTGATAATTATGTGACTGTTCCGATCCGTTGCCCGCACATGGGCAGATGAGTGCCACGTGCGCTTTCCCACCGTCGCGGGGACATGTGTTGTGCATACACCCATGCGTAGACACCATAGCATATCCACATATTGGGAACAGATCAAAATTGAATTACATGATGTATTTCAATCTTGTAGAGTGACATATCACAATTATATCATGAGTTTGTGATATATCATATGTTTGTCGACCAAATGTTAAACTGAGATGTACTCATAGCATTTTTATCCACTTGAAAAACACAAATAGGAGATTTTAAATTTATCATGAAGTCTTCTTTCTTATCTTTTGTAACGTCTTTGACTCAAATTTTGGAAGTGGTTTTTATTATATGATAATCATATTCTTGAATCTTGACCAGTTGACCTCTAAGAGCATGCCTATTTTTATTAAGTTAGGTATTTGGGGGGGGGGTTATATAAGTAGCCGTATAATTATCTTCTTGGATTAATACCGTATATTTCCATCTCTATCAAGAAAATAAATTTATTAGAAAGTGGGGGGTATATGTATGTGATGGAAATGTAACAATACATTATACATGAACCTTTCTAGTATAATTTTTGTGAATATTTACCGAACTAATTTTTGTCAAATGTCCATTTCTATGGACTAAACATGTAACAAATTGCTCCTAGAACTTCAAACCTTCACAATCGATATATAGGAAGTCTTCGAGTTAATTAAGGCATGGGAGAATTATATTGCCAAAAGATATACATTTTTTTATGTTTACTAACTGAAATTATATTTTTTTTTATAATTCACAAATGATTTCATTGACTCCATTTGACAACTTTGAATATATCAAAGTGGAAATTAGATCACACGCCTTCTTGGTCTCAAACTTTGCATAAATATCTCATTTTTATTAAAATTTCAATAATATGGTAACGTGGAAGCGCTTAAGGTGCCATAATTTTTTAATTCTTCAAATTGTTATCGAATCCAATTAATTTATGTACTAATTAAGTTGTTTGGTAAGACTTAAATTTTTAAAAAGAATTATGTTGATTTTTAAATACATTAACCTAATTTGATATGAATATCATTCAAACTACTAATGAAAACATGGATTGTTGTAATTACCTCAAGTTCCCCAAAACCAACACAACTAAAAATATGGGCACTCGTCAATAGGGACATCCTTCGTATTCTAATGAAAAGGTACCATATGAGTACTTCGGAAAAACTTAGCACTCCTAGGGTATCGGGTCCTTTATATTCATGCTAACTCACATATAAGGGGTCGCATTCTACTATTTCTAATTATCGTACTTGTATTTTACGTCAATAAACTCTGTCTACTTAGACAAAAGAGACCATAATGCAATACATCATATGACATTTAGGTACTAAAAGTACTGAATGTTCATAAATACTCGAAAAATAACATAAATTTATCTAGAACATAGATGTATTTCTATTCCCCAAAATTGTATCGATAATAATTAACTCTAAGTTGTGTGACTTTCTGCTTTGATTTTCACCTAAGAGGAATGCATCACACTTTTGGGAACTCATTTTGTCTACATGTTACTTTTATGCTTTTATTTGGGGTGAATGGGAGTAACTTTTAATGATTTTTAATGGATTTTAATGTGAAAGAAGAGAGAGAATGAGTGGAGGTGAGTGGTTGAGATTTATGGATGTGATGAGATATGTGGATGTGATTGATTTAGGAGAGAGAAAAAAGTGGGAAAAAGTGGTAAAATGTGATAAAATGTGATAAAAAGAGGATCCAATCAAGGTTATTGACGCAGCCGTCAAAGCAAAGGGACATAGACGCACGCTTGTGATTTAAAATTCACTTTGGGATCGAATGCGGGATACAGCGTTCCCTCAATAATGCAGTCGTGCAAGTAACGTACACATGTACATTTCCCCATTGTCGGATCTTGAAGTGGAGTTTCAAGATTTGGATTTTGGAGTAATGTACACACGTACCCTATTATTTATTTTATATTTTATATTTTATTTTAAACATGCGATAGCGAGCCAGTGTAAAAGAGGCTACCATGAAGTAATTAAGATTTTACGATTTGTTTGTTTACTCAGCCTTCAGTGATACAAAAATTGTCCATCTATGAGTTGATTTGATAGTTCAAACTAGACTTCGTTATACTATTATTGCGTATCTTAATCAAAGTTCATATTGGTGGATTAGATGAATTGACAGTTCTACAACCTTGACTTCTTTCAACCATCTTGTAAGCTAGGAAGGAAGGTTTGGTGGAATGAGTCAAAATCTTGCGCATTGAGATAACAGTTAATAGTCACATTTCACACTTTACGTGATTTTCATGCATTATAATTATCTCGATGTGGTGTCAATCAGTGTATTTAAATAGAATCATTCAACGCAATCAAGTTACGTTTTTAATGAAGAAAAATGAATTTTCCTTTATTGCCAGTTGGTGCATTCTCTTTAACACCTGGAAAGGGAAATTAAATGTGGCCAGGGGGGTGGGGTGGGGGGTGCAGAGGCGGCCGGAGATTTGTTCAAGATTTTTGGGGCACTAAGCGAAATATTATTTGAGAACCTTACCAATACTTATAATTGAATTTTTCTTTTTTGAAATAACTTATAATTAAATTTATATATAGTGAAATTTCATATTGTGGGCCTTTAATATTTAAAAGAGAAAAAAAAAAAAACTTTCTTGGACTATTTTTTGCGGCCCTATACGATTGCTTAAGTTGCTTATATCTCGAGCCGCCTCTGGGGTGATGGGGAACATGAAAGCTACTCCTCAAAATAGTGGAGTACGATGGGAGCTGAAGATGAGAGGGCCAGGCAATAGTTTAAACCTTGTTTGATTTTGATTTATATTTAGCAGCCTGTATTTATTTGGTGTGGTGTGTTGTCATGATCAGAGAGAGATAAAGATGATCGATGACCATGAACCTGACGATCAAAATGATCATAGATGGCAAAATATAGAAACTACTCGTGACCCAGTCAATGTTTCTACATCCATGGATAAATTTATTTGTACTCTTGACGTTTTAAAATAAGATGTTATTTATTACTCCCTCTGTCCCAATTACGTATTCAATTCATTTACTATCATATCTCCAATTAATTTTCACACTTTAAAATTTTTTATAGTTCCAATAATTTTTTAGGTCATTAATAGGGATAAAGTAGGAAAATCATTAACACTATTTACTTTTTCAATACAAGTTTTAATCTATGTAAAAAGTCAAAGTGGCCTATATAATTGAAGCGGATGGAATAATTAATTAATTATTTTTAGACACATCGGCGGTTGTATTTTTTCCAATATATTCCGAATAAAATTGAGAGCATGCATTTATTAAATTCATTAGAATGGATAATGTGAAATTTAATTTGTGACATTGAACTTGACATATGAGATGGTACGTGATAGATGAAACAAGAAAATTAATATGATTGGAAATTCATCGAAGAAATTGAAAACATTTGAGAGAGAAATGAAAGCTAAGGGGAATAGTGTTAATTTAATGTCTATGTAGGCACATGATTATTGTGTTTAAGGATACATATTATTTCGGCATTAGATATAATCATTTCAACATAATATAATTTCTTTGAAATTATTTCATGTCATTGTGATATGTGTCATGTAGATATATTATTATTAAATTACATCCATGATGTACATCCATACCATGGACGCAATTTAATAATAATTGCATCCATATTAAATTATTTGATACCACGGTCTGACATAGTACGTGTGATAACGAATCCTGCACTTTTTATTAATTAACAAAGCAAGAAATAAGCAATCCCTAGTAATTATGATTAAGCAACCATATTAGCATTATTGTAGTGACGAAACTTGAAAGACCACAACTCTTTGATGTAATGTGAGGCTGGGGATCCAAATGATCAAGTTGAAGTTACTCTCAATCCGACGTACCTTTTTGAATAAACAGACGAGAGTTCATATACGAGCTCAAAATTGAAATTATAATTAATTTACTCTGTAGTTTTTCATTCCATCTTTTCAGTCTAACTTTTGTTGATCCATTCTACCATATATTCTACATCAAAATGGAATTTTCCAAATTCCTAAATAAAAAATTATAATCAACCTAAAAGGCTTGTCATCACTTAGCTGAACCAATCCATAAAATGAAGCAACAATCATTAGAATGCATGCACTTAGCTTAACCAATCAATAAAATGAAGCAACAATCATTAGAATGCATGCATCATTAGAAGCAATAGAACATTACCATGCATAGTTAATTTAAAAAATAAGGCAAGTATGAACTCGTTGGATTAAAGGTACAAAGTTGTTTGCAATATCCCTCACGAGGTAGACAATTTGTTTCAAAAAGCTCCTACACAATTGTGGGAAACAGTTCATAGTTGTTAATTACTGCCTCACTAATCACAATTTATATTTTAGTACACAATTATTATTTTTTTCTTTTAGTATAATAAAATAAAAAGTTACCATTATAAAAGTTTGCGGCTGTGTTGGTGGCAGCTTTTTAAAATTTGAGGTTAAGGTAAATAAAAGAAGGCGCGCCTCTAATAGCCACTCTTTAATTAATTGAACTAAACATTCTATTTATCTATTCTTTGATTAATTTTTGGTAATCAAATTGTTTTGTTTATGTTGTATTCTAGGTTGCAAATCCATAAAGTCAAAAGCACCAATTATTCAATTTATGTTAAGTTGTCAACAAAGGAAGCTATGTATAGACTCCCAGAAAAAAATATCTAGCTACCTCCTCATGTTATAGAACAATTTATGACGGTAAGCAACTAGTGGAGGTCTTCAAATTTTACAGATATAAAGAAAAAATTTAATTCGATTAAGATTATACAAGAAAAAATTTTCAAAATTGCAACCCGTGCCCATTCCATATTAGGGTTATGTTTAGTAAGTCAAATAAACTAACTTATAACTTATTTAGGAGCTTATAAACTCCTACTAATTAAATAAACTCCGTTTGGTTGGAGGAACTTACTTGAAAAGCTCGAACTTATTTGAAAAGTTTTTTTATTAGCTTTTCAAATAAGCTCTTGAGCTTTTCATTTTTTATTCTATTTTTTACCCTTATAATTTTTTAGAAATATATTTTAAACATGTCATTTTGTGTAATTTTCTATTTATGAGTCTTTATATGTTATTCTGCCAAACGTTTTTATTTATATCGGCTAACTTATCAGCTATCAGCTCTAAACTAACTTATCAGCTAATTCTACCAAACATACCCTAGATCCATGCATGTAAACAAAAATATTCAAATTGCCAAGATAAAATCAAGATTTATGTCAACTTCATAAGTAATTTTTTTTGAACTACTCTGAATACGAACAACCGAAAACCATCAAATCGTAGAAAAATTTAAAAGCATATAGAATTTTACTGGAAAAGCCCATCAAGTATTAAAAAATAAAATGCAATGAGGAACCTCTACTTTTTCTACCAATTTACATACATTACTCATCTCATGTAGAAATAAAAATGAAAAAAAAAAAAAAGGAACATGTAAGTCTTCTAGTGTTTACAAAAGTCACGAGTTTTAAAATTTATTTTATATTTTTCTACTATTTCACTACATCAAGAACCTTCCACTTGTGATTAATTAACGCTTAGTTTGAATATTGAAATCGAGACCAAAGGTTCGAGGAGTGACCACTACTAACTAACAATTTTCATAAAAATCATAGATTTAGGGACAAGGAAAATGGTCAAAATAAACAAGATTGGATAATATTACAAATTTGCAATGCAAACCTGCCAATCTCTCTAATGTCAACGGATCTTAATTAGCAGCATTCTCATTTCTGGCTAGTCTACCATCATGTACTTGCTTCTGTATTCATGGTCTTTAAATTCAATACAACTAAGAGAATTTTTTCCTTAATTATGTTGCAAAACTGATTTGCAGAGAAACCTAATTGAATTTTGACATTTCCAAGTGGAATTTTATCCACTGCCCTGAAAGATGCTTCCATGTATATTTATATATATACTCGCTCCATCCCATTTGTTTGGTCCATTTGTCCTTTTTCGACTGTCCCATTTATTTGTTACACATTTACGTTCATTTACAATTATATCCCTATATAATCTTAAATGTAAAATGTTATATTTCCCAATATATTAAATAAGGGTATTCTAGAAAGTTTGTTTGCATAATTGTCTTTTTCAATACTACTCTTAATCAGTTAATCCGTGTGAAAAAGTAAAGTGGACAAAATAATTGAGAGAGAAGGAGTATACTTTTTCAAGAGATAACTGTTATTCGTAAAATAAATTCATTTAAAAGGTCTGAAAAACAGTAATAGATGGGCTTACCTATGCATTCACATTTGAAAGTGAATGGATTGAAATCAATCTATCCATATATTTATTCTGTGGGATATCTAAGTACTATACATTTCTCCACCCCTCATTTTTAATGTTAGGTTCCTCATTCACTTCTGAGTCACACCCACTAATTCTTTCAAGACTCTTTCTTCCAAGTCCTAACTCATAGTGATTCAGAAATTCAATATGTTGGGCCTGCGGGCTAAAAACACAACTGACAAAAATTGGGCTCAGGTTTGACTACCCGTGTTTTGTGGATCTTGGACAGGGGGGTTGCTTGTGCTAAAGATGGGTATCATCCTTCTCCCAAGACGAGAAAAAGGATTCTAAAATTAAGATGGTTGCCCAGTTTAGCAGACCAATATTTAAATTTGGGCCTATCAGTGTATTCAGCACCTACCGTTTTAGTTTGGTGCACATTAAGGACTTATCATTTTTTTGACATTTTTGTCCTCAATCTAACATTTTATTATGAGATAAAGACTTTTTGGACAAAAAGACAATATTATCCTTTTATTTATATTATTTTTATTAAATTAAATAAAAATATTTACAATCAATCCATTACTTTTCAATAAGTATAAACTAGTCTCCATCTTAAACGCATTTTCCTCCTCCTCCTCCACCACCACCACCACCACCCTCGTGCCGCCTCCGCCAACACCAACTCCGATGAAAATTCTGGTAGAGTTCAAAAATTAATCTAGTTGTCGAAAACCACTAGATAATCAAATATTAGATCAAATTTTTGTACCTGCTTTGAGTATTAATTAGAACAAATATCATTATCCGTAATCCATCAAACTTTCAATTTTTCTATTTTACCCTTACATATTTTTTAAATACCTTATTTGCCCTTAACTCATTAATTAGAAAGTTTTTGTTTTCTTTCTCTTTCTTTTTCATTTTCCAACTCATCATACATTCATTCTGTTGTGTCAAAAAAAATTGACATTGTATTTAACTTAAAAAAATATGCAATACGGATTTTAAATTGATGATTTCAATTTGAAGTTTAATAAGAGTTAACTTTCAATAGCTCATTATGAATATACAGCCCCGTAGTTCTCAAAAAATATTTGGAAAAGTTTTAGTATTTGTATTTTACATTTTTTACCGCTAACCCAATCCCTAATATTTCATTCATTGAGTCCAAATTAATTTTTTTATTAATTAATTTATTTTAGTTTAGTCCTCATAATTTATTTTAATTTAGTCCAATATAATTAAATTAATATCCATATTTTATTAAAAAGTACAATTAAGTGATTATTTTTACATCCTAATCTTAAGAAAAATAAAAATTTTCATTTTCATTTTTATTTAAATTTATTTCACTCAATTATATATTTAACTTACATTGTAATCTACTTAACAATATTTTCAAGTGTTAGTTTATTTAATTTGCGAAAAGTAAAAATATAATCACAATTCCTAAGATCTAAAGTACACAATTGAACGTTTTGTGAAAATATTTTTAGATTTCAAGAACTACTTCATCATAAGTTCTAATTTTAATTTTTCTAACAATCTTCGTTATACCTACAGTTTCAAAAATTCGTCCAAAAAAAAAAAAAAAAGGTTTATTTCATACCACACTATTTAATAAGCAATTAAATTTTAAAAGTTTATTTCGGATCGGATTTGATTGGTTTTGGTTAAAAAAAATCCATACACCGATCCGTATTGATAGAACTTTTTCGAATATTTTCCCAAAATTTTATTTTGATATTAATGTTACAAATGAGCTTTGTAATATGAAATATTTTTTCGATTGATTTTTTCTTGAAATGTAAGTTTGTTAATTTACATTTAAAAAGAAAATTAGACATTGAATAGTTCTATAAAGTTTAGGGAATACTCTAAAACGCATCAGTTACTTCTTAATTAAACATTCATATATAGTGTACACATTGGTGAACACCAGATCATTTTTTAATTGTATTCTTTAGCTTTTCTTTTTCTTTTGTGTTTATTTTTTTACTTTTTTTTTTAAATTTCAGATTATCTTCCATTCTTTTTTGTTTGTTGTTTAATATGTGTACCTTTTACATGCTAAAATTTTTCAAAAAATTATATTGATTGGGTCAAGCTTGATCCGATCCGATCCAATCGGGATCTCAAAGATCCACAAATTGTAGGATATGCAAAAATTTACTCCATTAGGATTGGGGTATCTATCAAGTTTGAATAAGGTCTACTTTTTTTTTCCATCACCAACGGTGACTTGTTCCTATAACTTTTTTTTTAAAGGGGAATTTCTTCATTTATTCACGAATCATAAGAGTCCAAGCAAGAGGCGCTAATGGCTTGGCTTTTGATGATTGATAAAACTTTGACCAGTCGCTATGGATCGCTACGGTATCGTTAGAAAATTTTCAAAATTGCTGGAGCTCCCCCTCGCAGTGCTGATTCCAGATCTGGTCCCGGATTTCAAAACGAAGGTCGGACGAACCCTCAAAATAGGGTGATGATTCCATAACTATGGAACACTTGATGGTTTTAGATCATTCTTGAAATACAAATTCACTAAATTTTATATTCGGAACACCCTAAAGTTGAAATAAATTTTATTTGAACAATTCAAAGTTAAACGTTTTTAGTGATTTATTTATTTATTTATTTTTGGTGCAACTTCGATCTTTGGAATTTGGATCATAAGGAATTAAAAATAAAAAATAAAAACGCAAATAGATTGTTTAAACTCTTAATTATGTATCCATCTCATCTCATCTCATTAATTAGTGATTATGGATTCAAACAACAACTCATAAGACATTAAATAAAATCTTAACCACTTGGCCTTAATTTCCAGCCAATTTATTTGAAATAATAAGAAGGATGCTCCCAAAATCCTGCAATGTTTTGCTGGTTTGTTTTAGTTCATCAGGTTCACTTGGTCGTTGATCAAATTTCTTGTTGCAGGACCGGATCGCGCTAGCGACAGTAGATGCTTTCGCTGGCAAGTCTGCGTAGTTTCTAGAGTCGACCGATTTATCTCATTCCAAAAGATCAATCAAGGCAAGCGAATAATTGTTCGAACACGAACGCAATCTCTCCTTTTGCGACGTATTGTTTTCTTTAGTTAAGAGGATGTTAATTGCTAAATAAGATTTTCCGACGGCATCTTCTGCTGTGAAAGATACGTTTTGGGCTATATCGGGAAGGGTTGCTCCTTCTAGCCCTTTTAGAAGATGCAAACATAGGGATTGGTTTTGTGACTTTGGGCAAATTTCTTGGGTCAAATCGTTTGGTTTTATATCTTGGTCTGCACATGCAACAAAGTGTGTTGAAAAAACAATGAGGAAAGACAAGTAGGGTAAAGAGAGGCCATTTTCACTTTCTTAATATTGCTTGTGTGGCTTCTATGTTACAGCTATGGTACAACATAATTATATAGTACGTACTTGGGTGTACAAGGTTTTAGGATTTTTGAAATCGTGTGCACAAATTCTCTTTTTCGGTTTTTTGGTTATTCAAATTCATTATGAGATTCATTCTGTCATTCAAAAAAATAAAAATAAAAATAAAAATTACATTATGAGAATTCTAAAATCAGACATATATGATTAGTAGGGTTGAGCGTCGGTTGGTCGGTTCGATTTTTTCACCCAAACCAAAACTGAATCAGCTTTGGCGGTTTGAGAAATTTTCAAACCAAACCAAACCGAGTCCCTTTTTTGGTTGGACCAAAACCGACCGAACCGACTCCGTTCAGTCAGTTTTTGGTGGGTTTTTTTTCCCTTTTTAAAATTTTTTTCAACCTATTGGTTTTTTGGTTTGGTAAAAACTAAACCGAAAACGCCATCTTTGTGTTCAATTGTATTTCTTTGCGATGCTATATGTGTGTATATGTATATATGGAGAAGGAGGTTATACATGTATGTAATCCATTTTTTGATTGTTTAAATATTTGTGAGGTGTATTGAATCATATTACCAGAATCAACATAATGAAGTAGCTCAGATATTTCCTGTATACATTTCATATCTCCTTAATTGTTTCCACCATTAAAATTACCAACATCATTACGTTATACACTTTAACACCTTTGGTGATGTAGACTATATTTCAATTGAACTAAACAAATGAAGAGACATGAAATAAGACAATAGATCTTAACTCGTAAATGATATATAGTTTGCGAGTCTCATGGGGATAATGAATGTAATCTTCAAATTCGATATGATTTATAATTTCATAATTTTATGTAAAAGAGAAAATGTGCATTAAATATTTACAACACATTCTCCTGAAAATTAAATATTCTATCCATCCCAATTAGAACACCCTTCATGTCATGGGAGTTCTTAAAATTAATTGACACATCAATTCCAATAGGCGTTGTGTCAATCAAAAAAAAAAAAAAACAACTTTCCAATTATTCATTAATGTCAAGTTGATGCGATATAAATTAAAATAAACAATGTGATGAGGGACTTCTATGCCTAGACATTCCGTTTCACATTCAACTGCCACTAATTTTCTTAAAAAATGAAAGACATGAAATAATTGTATATTTAATTTTTATTTTAAAAAATAAGATGAAAGTTGGATGCGTTTGTTATGTGAACCATTTGAGATCGATGATTTTAGGGGTTAAATGCCTATATATTGTTGAAACTTAATATCACGTGGATTGCACATTCGTCTATTTAATAGTAACATAGACAGGAATAAATAGTGACCATCTCTAATGGCTTGGTTATTTTCAAAATGTGGTTCCACGTGTAAAATAAATGCTAATATATATGACACGTACATTTAAAAGAGCAATACTAGAAATACAATAAAATGAGGATAACAATTGGTACAACCATTATTAGAGGGGTGGATTTACCAATACAAATGGGTACATATGGTATTTTCTCCACCTCTTTATTAGAGGTTGTACCATTTGATATACCAATTTTGTTGTTCCTTTATAAGTTATTCCATTTAAAATAGACAATGTCTTGCACTCCCCAGATATATCTAGACTTCCTGTTAGACATAATTTATTTAACAATTTACATTAATTATTTCAATTCTCTATTTTCTTTAAAAAATAATTGATATACACATAAGAAATTATTTTTTAAATCCATGTTTTATTTTCACTTGCATTATTTTGCCACGTCAATGAGAATTCACATCGCGACATTAGCGATGCTCTTATGTAGGCCTCTTCCATTTTTACATAGATTAAGACGGTCACTGAGAAAATAAATAATACAAATGAATTCCTTTTTTATTGATTTGTGAACAATGTCATTTGATATTAACGACTATAGTAATTAAGGCGAATGTCTACTTTAATTTTACACGGGTTGACTCTTTTACTAAGAAATAGTTATATGATTGAAATTATTTTGGTTTTCAGAAAACATCATCTAATCTAGCAATAATAGACAAAGTGTAATGTATCATATAAAAAATTTGGCTATTTTATTTTCTCGTGGCCTCTGAGATATTATTATGACTTAGTATAAATAACTAATTGTTGTATATTTTTCTCTCCATCATTTCAAATAAATTACTTACTGCTTAAGGAGACATTATTGGATATGTCATCGCATGCATTGTGTAATTGATACTATGAATTTAAGCACACCAAAAAAATATGAGAAGGAATATCATTCATGACACACTTGGTAATCAGTACAGAAAATTTCCTTTATTTTATTGAGGTCAACAATAGAGAAGATTTCATTCATTCGCAAGTTGATTGGAGACCGTCACAAGGATGCCACAAATAGAATTAAACAACTGTGTTGTTTCGTTCAATTTAGAAGGTGGTGGTGGTGGGGTTGCAAAATTGTTCACACACGATTTGCCCTCGTTTAATGCCCCATTTGCTTTCGGAGGTAGGCTTTTAAAGTCACCGGCGTCGAAAGATTTCTTCCAATAGAAAAGAGATTCATTGATTTCGTAGTAGTTTTGTTGACATGCACGATACCTCTGCTTTAGTGGCGGATTTTGTTCGAGTTTCACAAGACTTATAATTGTCTGAAGAGCATCATCTGCGCTACGGTTTGCACTTGCGTACGTTGAATTAGCCAATTGGACTGTTTTTGGAGATGGGGTACCCAAAATGGTAGCTGATGTAAAATGGAAATTATAAAGCAATGTTAACGAAAAGGAAATGAACAAAAACATGCAGGGAGATGAAAATGCCATCCTTTTTGTGTTGTAACTTGTATTTCTTTGTGAATTGTGATGCTATATGTACGTATATATATAAAGAAGGAGGTTATATATTTTTGTAATCGATTTTTTGATTGCTTAAATATTTGTGAGGTGTAACGAGTCATGTAATTAGGATCGACATAATGCAGAATTACCTGAATCATGTTGTATTGGCCTAATTGAATGAAAATAGACAGGCTCAATAAATTAATGTATCTTAGCTGTGTACGTGTCTTGTTTTCATTTGATGTGGTAGTCAATGTGATAAGATTTTGGGCCATCAAATTTGAACTCGCAAATTGATCCAGCCACAACCCTGAAACTTTGTTATATGTCATTATGTTTGACGTGATGTTATCCCCTGCTACTACATGACTGTTCAACTCCACTTATTAGCCATACTGCTGTGTGGTAGCAATGAGACTCATTCTTGTTTGAACATGTGAATAAGAAATTCATTTTTTTTTAATTGGTGCGTTTAAACAATATAATAACCTCCTAAGCATTATGCCACATTCTTGTAATCTTCAAATTCAAATTCAATATGATTTGTTATTTCAGAATTTAAGTAAAAGGATTATCACACGTTCTTTTGAAAACTAAATCATTGATTATCGCTCGGACTCTCTACCTAACAAGTCCAATGCTTAGAGGGTATTTTTAATGTATTTTTTTTCAAATTTCAAATTTGGTCAAACAAATCACATTCATTTATCTCTTCATTTATTAAATCTCCACCATTCAATTCCACTCATTCTCTCTCTTCCTACTCATAAAAATACATTAAAACTCATCCGCTAACTAATTCTTCTCTCTAAAATTTGAATTTAGTCAAACTAGTTACATTCACATATTTTGTGAGATTAATATATACTATACAAATCTCTACTATTCAATCACACCACATCCTCTCTTCTATTTCACATAAAAATGTGAATCCTGACTAGATAGAAATACAAGAAACATGATCTACATGGGCAGCCTGTTGTACTAACAACCTCGTGCATATAGAGTAATAATACCGATCGATGTTATTGCTTTATAGGCATAAGATTGTTGGTACAATTGGACGCCTCGGTAAATCCTATTTCTTGTGGTGTTGAAACACATATTATGACAGTCAAATGGGTGAAAGTGATCAATTGTTAATAAAATTTGGTTAAGAGACAGGAAACTTTTTTTAGGGTACATACATATTGTTTCTTGTTTATTATAATTCTCGGTTTCTTTTATAGAAAATCCCATTCTAAAAGGCGCTAAAACTTAAAAAAATATTTCTTACCTAGAATACCCTCTTAATTCCTACATAGTGGGTGATACGGAATAATTTTTAATAGCTTTTTTAAATGTATTTTAATGTGAAAGAGGATAGAGAATAAGCGCCCGTTAGTTTATATGTATTTATGAGTATTTATGAGTTTTGATGTGAAATAGGAGAGAGAATGAGTGGGGTTGAGTGGTGGAGATTTGTGTAGTACAGTGAGTCCCAAAAAATATGTGGATATAATTGGTTTGATTTTAGATGAAAAAGAGTTAAAATGTGCAAAAACTTATTAAAAGTTGTAAAAGGACGAGCGCTAAGTGGAGTTGAATGGCTGATATTTGTGTAGTATATGTAGGTCCCATGAGATATGTGAATGTGATTGATTTATGGTAAAAAAAAGAATGGATAAAAAAAAATTGTAAAAAGTTGTAAAAATGAATAAGCAATAATGGCCACCACCCAATACATATTCAAAAATCAAAACACGGAACTTATTGTGGACATGACTCTCGCTCCATCCCTACACCTTCCACCCTCTTCCTACCTAGATATACTTTCATTTTTTAATTTTTTTTAAAGTATATATATATTGTTTCTTGTTTATTATAATTCTTTGCTTCTTTTATAGAAAATTCCCCCCCCCCCCTTCTAGAAGGGGCTAAAACTTTAAAAACATTTCTTACCAAGAATGCCCCCTTAATTCCTACATAATTACATACTCTACCATTGAGAGAAATAACTCCCACAGAATTAACTTCATTAAAAATGATTAAGCAATACTAGTCACCACCCACTATATATTAAAAATCAAAAAACGGAACTTATTGTGGACATGACTCTCCCCCCATCCCTACACGTTCCACCCTTTTCCTACCTAGATCTAATTTAATTTTTTTTTTTGTTTGGGTACGTACATATTGTTTCTTGTTTATTATAATTCTTTGTTTCTTTTATAGAAAATTGAAAAAAAAAACCTTTTGAGTTTATTTTGTGTAATGAGTCAAGATTTCAATTGAAGTACCATATTAATATTTGAAAGATCATTTTTTTAAAATCAAATATTTATTAAAAAATTGATTTACTCACTTTCAAGCAAAATTAGCACACACTAATGAGATAAAAAAAATTACGCATAAATCTCGGCTTCATTTAAGTATTTTATAAATATCAAATACATGGACATAACTCTCTCCACACCCCTACACGTTCCATCATCTTCCTGTCTAGATATTTCATTTTTTTCATTTTTCATTTTTTTTTTTAAGATTTCATACATATTGTTTCTTGCTTATTATAATGCTTTGTTTCTTTTATAGAAAATAAAAAAATGTGTTTATTTTGTGTAATGACTCAAGAGTTTCAATTTAAGTACCATATCAATATATGGATGATTATTTTTTCAAATCAAATATTTATTAAAAATTCATTTGCTCACTTTCAAGCAAAATTAGCACAGATTAATGAGATACAAAAATTTACGCATAAATCTCCATTTCATTTATTTTATAAATATCAAACACCGAAAAAGTGCCGAGTAAAGAAAACAACTTACATGAAATAGATTATTAAAAGATCCATGAGGATTTTTTTCATGGAATGTAGGTTTGCTGTTCTATTTCTCATTTTCTCAATCGGTCCATTAAATAAAATAGTCTGCACAATAAATACATTAGATTATGTCAGTGGATTATTTTCATTGCAGAGAACAGTTAAGAAATAAAAAATGAGGCAATAATTCTAAACACTTCTATGTGATATACATAAAATGAATATATTGTATAATTATAATTATGTTTTTCGCTATTGTTGCAATTCAAAAAAAAAAAATGTAGAAAATCTTGGTACAATTTCATGTGTGCAAAATCAGTCTTTGTGTGCAAAATGAGAACTATTTTATACAACTTGTTTTAGTTTACTTGGTGTTACTTAGGTGTTTGATTATCTTTGGAATAAATGAAATGAAAATTTCTTTTTTTTTTTTCTCTTTTAGTCACTGTAATCTGTGTTACCCTTAACTTTATTTTATGTTTGCAAGTAAGTAAATTAATTATATAACAAATATTTAATTTTTAGAAATAATAATTTAAAAATAACAATCTATATATTAATATTAATAGTTAAATGAAACTTTCATGTAATTAAACAACAATAGACGCAAAAAAAATAAAAATAAAAAATTCTAAACTTTCGATGAAAGAAATAAAGAATTAAAAAGAGTAAGATGAAGAGATAATAAGAAATACATACTAAGGAAAAATATAAGCATGTTTATACTGGTGCGAGAGAGAGTGAGAGAGAGACAAACAGACAGGGAAAGGAAGAGAGAGAATGCAATGCACGTGTTTTCCAAATATGTATGTGTGTTTGTGGTTGCTAAACTAAATGCGATTTGTGGTTTGGCAAGCTGATATGACTCATGAGCTATAAATGGTGGCTATTTGTTGTTGCTCAAAGTGTAAGAAAGTATGTTGTTAATTACATAGCATGTTTCTCTATGAGATTTAGTATGGAAACGTGCTACAACAAAATGATGAATGACACTTTAAATTATGTCCATGGAATCTTAAGAGTCTCAATTGCATGATAAGTAAAATTGTTCAGTGAAATTGTTAATCTTCTCATTATATTTTGTCTTGAGTTGAGTTAAACCATCTAAACGAAGGACAGGGTAGAATATAGGAGTGATCACATGCATGCACCCGGGTGCTCGTTAGTTACGGAGCACGCGCATTTTCTGGCCCCGTACGGATTCCGTTTTGAAATCCGAGACCTGATCCAAATTCAGTACGACGGGACGGAGCTCCAGTAATTTTTTCAAAAATTTCGCGATACCATTGAATGCCGTGGTGGTTGGTCAAACTGTTTGCAATATGGTCATTGTGATAGTTAATCCTTATTACATCAGGAAGACATTGTGCACCATTTGTGGTCTTATCATTCTCTTCATTGACATATCACGAGGCGATATTTTTCAATCAATTACAGAGGGGTGCAGCTAAACACACCCCATATTTTTCTCTTCACACCCACATACTAAATACACCCACCATTCCTTTTTTTTTTTTTATCATTCCCAACTTACTCAATACACCCCCTATTTCCAATTTTACCCTTTCACCCATTAAAAAAAAAAAAAAAACAGTAAACCTTGCAGTCTTGCTTGAACAGACGGAGAGGAGAAGCGAAAACTCCATCTGCAAGAATCAAGCTCATTTGCTAATACGAACAAGGAGAGATTTACAACAATAGAGAAATTTATAGTACAAAAATTTAGTGATTTTTTATGTAAAAATTAAATTTTGTCCAAATTTTTTGTACATCGCTTCGATACTAGGTTGTTAAACTCTTCGATACTGGTTTGTCGAACAGATCTAATATTGTTCGCCCAATATTAGGAGAGTACCTATTGAGGTGTTCGGCCAATGTTGGCTGAACACCACAAAACGTGTTCGGCCAAAAATCGCCGAACGCTCTTTGAGGTGTTCGGCCAACTCTGGCTGAATACCCCAAAGGGTGTTCGGCCCATTTTGGCCCAACAACTATTTTTTATTTTTTCCTTTTTTAAGATTAATTTGTTATTCATAATAAATAAAAATTATTTATATTTAATAATAATCATATTAATTATTTATTTATGACAATAATTATTATTTAATAGTAATAATTATTTATAATAATTATTTATAACAGTTATTTGTCCATATTAGTAAATTTTATATTTATATTTACAATTCTTATTTTTATGGGAAACTGTTGGTGATCAATATTGTAATGCAAAACAATAGTCAATTAATTACATAAATAAGAATCCAAAAAATTATATAAAAATTATTATATATAATTAATATTAATTACAATAAATTTTAGAGTTACAATTATCATTTTTATAGTAAGTATATAAAAAAAATTTATTAATAAGGATAAATAATTATTTTCATTAAATATAAATACTTATTATCATAAATGAATAATTAATATGTGATTATTATCATTAAATATAAATAATAACATAATTACTAACAATTACAACAAAAGAAAAAACTAAAAAAAAAAAAAAAAAAGTTTAATGGCCGGCCATCCAAACATGGCCTTGTTATTTGGCCATGTTTTGGCCGAACATCCTTGTGGATGTTCGGCCATGTATGGCTGAAATATCCGCAAGGATGTTCGGCAATTGCCGGCCAAACGTCCAATTGGATGTTCGGCAAAATTCGGCCAAACATCCAATTGGATTTTTGATCAAATTGGGTCGAAGGAGTGTTGCCGTTCAAGGGTAATTTTGTCTTCAGATTTATGTGGGTGTGAAGAGAAATTATTGGAGTGTGTTTAGTAGTACCCATTGCACAGTGATAGTTATGAATTAAATTAAAGATAAACTATTTCAAGAAATGATATTAGACTGTATTTTCTAGTCATTTTCTCAAATATATATATATATATATATATATATATATATATATATATATCTTTATATTATAATTTATGAAGTGCCACGTTGGTAAAGATCCTAACGTGGCACACATTAAATATTTTTTAAAAATTATAAAATTAGTTTTGGAAATAAACCGACATTAATTATTAGTAATTAAAAATATAATTGAAAATAAACTAATATTTAAAATAGACATTTAATGAGAAAAATTTTATTTTGGAAAGACTTTAAATATAACTTCATTTTTAAAGTTCTAATTCAAAATATTAAATAATAAATATTTATTTTATTTATTTTTATCGTGTTAAAATTATAGGTTTTGATAGTTTTGATTGGTTATGTGAATTGAACTGTTCAAAAATAGTGGATATTTTTTACTTTTTTGTATTTTTTAAAATCAAATAGTGAGTAGTTATAATTATAATTAGATTTATATCCAATAATTTATTTATTTATAAGTAAACAGTAGTTTATTAATCTTTATGTTATTATAATTGAAGTACTACATTTGGAAAATGCCCTATTGACAGTATCAACATGACACACGGTTTCTAATTAAAAAAGTTAATTGATGCTTTTTGTTTTTAATACGGCTGATGTGATATGCTCACTACTAGATTTTGCATTGTACGCGTTTTTCCTTTTCTAAATATAAAAAATAAAAAATAAAAAGTTTTTCTTTCTAAAATTAAAATACAATTTACGTAAATAGAAAAAAATCCAATGAATCATGTAGATGTAGAAAATTGTCGGTATTACTATAAATTTAAGTTACATGAAATTAAGTATAATACTTCTTATACAATAGAATTAAAATTAAATTGAAATTACAGCCAGAAATTAGAGTGCGTAGTGTCCATTTCAGAAAGAAAAAATGTGTTTAATATAAATTTGATATGTACCAACGAGAAAGACACGTTTTGATAATTAAAGAATTTTTATATATTCAATCCAATGGTCCGTTTACAATTAATAAATCTCCACAAGCATTGTTGTGCAATGCGATGCATGACAATTAGAATTAAAGTTACACGTTTTAATAAAATTCTTAATTATTTGATACACGTGATTTTTTTTTAACTTATAATTGTGAATTTACTCCGCATTTTTTGCATTGATTATATAAATATACAATATTATAAATTTTAATAATTGTTTACAATTATGCAATCTCCTATTCATAAATTACATCAATTATGTAATTCAATATTTATATTGAATATATTTATAATGTTATATTAATTATTTATTGTGCATAAATTTAATTGTTCCCGTGCATCGCACGGGCGTGATACTAGTGTGTATATATATATATATATTATAGGATTAAGGTACACTTGGAATCTAGGATCCATCTTGAAAAACAAAAACCAAATGCCTTGCGCATGTTCGATCAATTAAAAAAATTAGAGGATCTCCAAGGCAAATGTCCATTTGACTAGGTCCCATATTTTTTAAAACTTATTTTTCCTCACTTTTTTCTCATTTTATCTCCATCACTTCTTGTATCGTGTCTAAAATCACACATTAATCTACACACACACCACCATTATCTTATCATATTATTTTTGAATTTATTTCTATCTCTCTCATTCTTTTCACTTTTCTCTCTCTCTTTTTCATACACTCCTTTTTATGTTATTTTAATTTAAATTTAAATAATTATTTTCTCTCTATTTTTCCCCTTTATATCATCTTAGACATCCACTTTTGCATTGGAGATACTCTAATTGGTAGCAAAGAAGTTCAACAGAAGAATAAAAATTTTGGAAAATTGGAACCTTTACTTCACTACTGCAAGATTCTGACAAGAAACTTTCGCACTTAATTGGTATAATCAGCCCAGAAAATTTCCTTTATTAATTAAGATTGAGAAGAAGGTAGATTTCAGACATTAATACATACATGAAACTAAGCTTTTCCGGCGAGTTCATTGGAAACAGTCACAAGGGTGCCACAAGCAGAATCAAACGCTTGTGTCCTTTGTTTAAATATGACAGGTAATATAAATATTGGTGGAGTCACAAACTGGTTGTCACATGATTTAGCATCGTTCAATGCGCCCTTCGCCTTTGGAGGGAGACTTTTGTAGTCTCCAGAGTCGAACGATTTCTTCCAATAAAAAAGAAAGTCGTTAATGTGGTAATAGTCTGATTGACACGCAAAATATCTCTGCTTCAGGACAGGATTTGTTTCTTCTATCACATACCTTACGATTAGGTCTAAGGCATAAGTTGCGCTAACATTCGCATTTAAGTAGGTCGCTTTAGCAGATGCGATGGTTGCGGGAGATGGAGTATCCAAGCCAGATGCTTTCATGTATGTAAAATGGCAATTATAGAGCAATGGCAATACTGAAAATGAGATGAAGAAAACCAAGAAGGGAGATGAGAAAGCCATAATATTTTTTCACAATATACTATAAGTAACTTGTTTAGTGTAATGTATATATATCCATATATGAGGATGTAGATATCTAAGATATGTAATGGATTTTTTGAATATTGCTCAAATATTCCTTCAATCAGATATGTTATATACATAATCGAATTAAAATACTACACATACATGTATAACAAGGTGCAAATGTAGAGAATTTTGATTGGATAGACCACATATGTGGATGTATCAAGATTGGTGAATATAATTATTTTATGTAAATAACAATTAGCCACCTAAACTATAGTTCTTATTTTTAAATTGTACTAATCTCCAAAAGATTATGTATAGCTCATTCGGGTAATCTTCCTAGATTTGTTAATTGAAAATTATTGTACCTAGGTTTGAGTATGTGTTCAGTACTCCAAATCAATCAATTTTTGTTTGAAAATTCACATTCTATTGCATCATTGCCGATGCTCTTATGTAAGCCTCTTATATTTTACGCGAAATAAGATTGTGATTGGAAAAAATAAAGTATACAAATGATTTTCCTATTTTATTTGTACTTAGAGTATCTTCAAAAGACTCTTTATATTTAAAGAGCATCTTTTGAAAAATAAAAAATATATTTTTTAATTTAACCAGTGAAATTTTTGACATTCTCCACCACACTCTTTATATTTGTGTGTGTAAAGGTATTGAGTTTCACAATTGATCTAGAAAATTAAAAATAGTCAATAAATTAATACAACTAGAAATGTGAACACATTAAATTAGTAGATACAAAATGAAATAAAGAGTGGGTTTGACTCTCTAAATTTAGAGAGGCAAAACCCAATCTCTAAATTTGAAAGTTATACTCCTTCCGTCTCAAAATAATAGACTCACTTTCCTTTTTTTATTTGTCCCAAAATATAGCCCACTTACTTAAGTAAAAGTGCATTTAATTTTTTTATTTCGTATTATATCCTTAATTAATTTGACCTAATTTAATAAATAACTTTTAGAATTCTCAACCATTTACGTTGAGAATGTAATAAATATTCATTTTTCCTATAAACTAACACGTATTTCCACTTTCACACCTATATTTAATTCTTAGAAGTTTACAATTATGTATAGGCATATTAGGAATGTTATGTGAAAATTTTATTTTTTCAATTTAATTAATAGACATTTCTTAAATTATGTGAAAAAAAGATGCCGGTATATTGTTTTGGGACCGAGGGAGTAATAAAAAGTTTGTTGGAGCAAAATTTTAAGTAATAACTCTTTAAAATAAATACTCCCCCGTCCCATTTTGATAGCCATGTTTTGACTTTCATACGGATTAAGAATTTGAAATTAATATTTATTTGAAATGTAAATTTTACTTGTGTATTTTTCAATATATCTCTATATTAAATATGATAGCTTATTTTTATTAATAACAATGCATAATAAATAGTGATAGATTAGAAAATGAAGAAGTTAAATTTATACTAATAAGGAAAGTAGTCTATATTTTGGGACGAACGAAAAAGAAAATCAAGCATATCAAAATGGGATGGAGGGAGTAGCCTTTTCCAAGTAAAGAATCTCTTGAATATGCTCTTAATGAGTGCAAAAAATTATTGGAACTATCAAATAACTTTAAAGTATCTATTAAAAAAACTTTAAGGTATATGCAATTAATGAGATTATACTTAATTTGATTTTTAAGGGCTTTCATCGGCTTTCAAAATGAGTGACTTTTGTAGAATTTAATAAATTTTATTGACTTCTAATTAAATACTTTTGCATGACTTTTCACAGAATCCGTTGAAGCTTTCAATGTATTTGGAGAGACTTTTATTTTAAAAAATTTATGTATTTGTATATAATTCATTTGGTAACAAAGATTTTTGTTTTACAAAATAAATATTGCATATAAATTTATTGAATTTCTTCATTTTCACTATGTTATTACATTGTAAATTGTTATTGGTACAACTAAATTATCAAGGAAATGTAATTACAAATTATATTTCCCATGACAATAAAAATACTTGTTAAAAAAGAAAACAATTTAAAAATTAAGAATCTTTAGCTAGAAGCACATAAAACTATTACAATATAGGAAAAATCTTTTCCAATGCACTTGTAAATCAGTGCTGGAAATTAATTTCCTTTAATTTATTAAGTCGACAATAGGGAAGATTTCGTGTATCGATCAATATTCGGCGAGTTCATTAGAAACCACCAAAAGTATGATACAAATAGAATTAAACAATTGCCTCATTTGGTTCAATTTAGAAGATGGTGGTGGTGGAGTCGCAAAATTGTTGACATACGATTTACCGTCATTCAATGCCCCTTTTACTTTTGGAGGTAGACTTTTAAAGTCTTCAGCATCGAAAGATTTCTTCCAATAGAAAAGAAATTCATTGATTTGGTAGCAATTTTCTTGACACGCACGATATCTCTAGTCTAATAGAGGATTCTGTTAACGAGATCTAGAGAGAGGAAGCGAGGTTTAGAGAGAATAAGAGAACTGAAAGATTAATTCTATATTTCATTAATTAACTTAATGAGGGATTACATCTATTTATAGTAGCAAAACTAACAAACCAACTAACTTGCTTACTAATTACAGATATTAACAGCCTAGCTACATTCTAACAATATAACAAGAATGCGGTTAACTCTCTTCTTTATCAAGCACATGTTACACTCCCCCTCAAGATGGGCATAAATGTTCTTTATGCTCATCTTGTTGAGGAGCTTGTAAAATTGGTTAGAGCCTAGGGCCTTGGTGAAAGCATTACCTAGTTGCTCTTTGGTGTATATATGATGTAATTCTATCACCCCAGCTAGAACCTTTTCCCTTACAAAGTGGTAATCTACCTCTATGTGTTTAGTCCTCTCGTGAAACACTGGGTTCTTGGATATATACAATGCTGAGAGATTATCACAATGCAGCTCTGCTGGTTCAAGACAGCTTACCTTAAGATCACTTAACACATAGCTTATCCAAGTAATTTATGCTACTGTGCTAGCCATTGCCCTATACTCAACTGCCGTGGAGTTTCTTGAAACTGTGGTTTGTTTCTTGAACTTCCAACTGACAAGGGAATCCCCAATGAATACACAAAAACCAGTGATGGATCTTCTACTTTCTTGATAGCTTGCCCAATCACTGTCCGTAATAGCCTTTTAACCTTCAATTCTGACTTGGATGGAAATAGAATTCCTTGTCCAGGTCCTCATTTTAACATACCTCAATATTCTATAAGCACCTTGAAGATGTTTATGATTAGGTTTATCCATTAATTGGGAGAGTACTCCCACAAAGTAGCTAATATCTGGTCTTGTCATGCTTAGGCATAATAGCTTCCCAACCAACTACCTGTAAAATGTAA
The DNA here is from genome assembly GCA_018223645.1 of Jasminum sambac. Taxonomy (NCBI): domain Eukaryota; kingdom Viridiplantae; phylum Streptophyta; class Magnoliopsida; order Lamiales; family Oleaceae; genus Jasminum; species Jasminum sambac. Next base: position 21,722,261 of record CP073649.1, read on the forward strand.
CATTTTGCAAAATATCTTCACTTGAATGTACCAGCCCATGATTCATCTCCATTGGAGTCTTGCATGGCTTTGATCCAAGTTTTCCATATTCATGCAATAGTTTAAGTGCAAATTTTCTCTGATATAGGTAGATTCCAGCTAGTGATCTGGCTATTTCCAAACCCAAAAAAAACCTTAAATCACCCAAGTCTTTCATCTTGAAATAGGTGTATAGCATTTGCTTCAGTTCCTCAATGACAGAATTTTTAGCCCCAGATATGATAATATTATCTACATAAAGTAATAAAGTAAGAAAATTGCTTCCACTTCCTTTGAAAAATAGGGAATAGTCTGCTTTGGACTGTGTGAATCCTTCTTTCATTAAACATTCTATGAACTTGATATTCCATTGTCTTGAAGTTTGTTTTAGTCCATAGAGTGACTTTTTCAGCTTATAAGCCATTTCTTACCATCTGGACTGTTGACAGAGGGGTTATCAATTTTGTCGTGTGGCTCCCTCTGAAGATGATAACCCTGAGGGAGCTCTATATAGGCATCCTCAGTCAAATCCCCGTTGAGGAAAGCATTGTTGACGTCCAGTTGGGAGAGATGCCAATTATGAATGGAAGCTAAAGCCAACAAGAGTTTAACAGTGGTGTGCTTGGCCACTAGACTAAAGGTTTCTTGATAGTCAAAACCTTCTCTTTGAGTATAGCCCTTGGCTACTAAACAAGCTTTGTATCTCTCTACCTACCCATCAGTGTTGAATTTGGTCTTAAAGACCCACTTACATCCCACTGGAGAGTGATCTGGAGGAAGAACTACTTCCCATGTCCTGTTCTCAGCTAAAGCTGCTAATTTAGATTGTATAGCTGCTTTCCAATGAGCAAGTTGAACAGCTTGATCATAGGTAGTAAGCTCAGGAGGTTCGGAAGAGATTGCATTAATATAATGATGATAGGTGGTGGATAAGTGAGAGTAGTTGAGTACCTGATGTAGTGGATGAGAAGTACAGGAGTGAGCTGAAGAAGATGGAAGAGTGGTGTGATAGTTTTTCAGGTATGTGGCCGGATGAATGGTTCTGGGGCTGCGTTTGAGGGGAAAAATTTGAAAAGGGAAAGGTTCAGCATCATGATGGGAGGATAAAGAAGAAGAATCAGTGGAAGGAGAAGATGTGTGATGGGGGCTAAGAGGAGAAAAGAGATATAGAGAAAGAGAAGAGGCTGTATGGTCTGGAAGGATATGAGAGTCTGATATAGGTTAAGTGGGAGTTGGAATGTTGACGGTTCTAGTGGATGGTTATGAGGCTGCAGCATATGGAAAGATTGTTTCATGGAACACTACATCTCTAGAGACAAAAATTGAGTGTGTTTGGAGATCAAACAATTTGTAACCCTCAAAGCCAATGGGGTACCCAAGAAATACACAGGCCTTTGATTTGGGATCACATTTTTTCTTGTGAGGGACAACATTTACTGCAAAGCAGAGGCAACCAAATGATTTAAAGTTGACGTAATTGGGCTCTGTGTTGAAAAAGAGTTCATATGGTGTTTTGTTCTTCTAGATTTTTGTTTGTGTTCTATTGGTGAGAAAGGTGGCTATAAAGACAGCACACCCTCCCAAAAAAAAATAAGACTAGAAGTTAAGCATGAAATAGGAGTGCTCTGGCTATGTTAAGTAAGTGTTGGTGTTTTCTTTCTACTACACCATTCTGTTGAGGTGTAGAGGGACAAGAAACTTGATGGATAATCCTATTAGGAAGAATAAAATGTAGGTTGTAGAAATTATCTCCCATTGTCAGTCCTTATAACTTTGATTTTCACATTGAACTGAGTAAGAACATGATTAAAGAATTGAGGCACTAACTGACTAACTAATAATTTGTGTGACATCAAGTAAACCCAACTACTACGTGTGTAATCATCAACAATACTAAGAAAGTAATGATTCCCATCCAAATCGGATTGGGAATAAGGACCCCATATATCTATATGAACAATTTCAAACATAGATGTAGTATTTTGTGTATGTAAAGGAAAAGAAAGACGTGTTTGCTTGGCCTTTGGACATGTATAACAAACATCACAGGAAGGAAGTTTAGAAAGAAAAGAAAACTTATTAAGGGGCATGTGACCCAATCTATGGTGCCATATGTTAGCCTCTAAATGTGTGGAACTAGCATTTGCTGTGGCTGTGAGTGGGGAATGGGGTGAAACTCCTTGAAGATAGTATAGGCCATTTGTGATTTTAGCTAACCCAATCTTTGTCCATGAAGAAAAGACCTGAATTATACAAGAATTGGAAGAGAAAATTAGAGCTGTGTCTTTACAACTAGTCAATTTACTGACAGATATGAGGTTGAAAGTGAAAGAATGAACTAATAACACATTGTGTTAACTGAGAGTAGAATTGAGAGTAACAGTCCCAATATGTATGGCTGCTACCTTATTACCAGTAGGTAGTAGAACAAAGGAGTAAGGGAGAACAATATATGAAGTGAAATATTTGAGTGAACAAGCTATATGATTGGTGGCCCCAGTGTCAAATATCCAAGAGTCATTCGAGAGAGAATGGGAAGTAAGACAAGTGGCAAGTGCTGAAAAGTGAAGAATTATACCTATTGCATTTGCAACAGACTGTTGTGGAGGTGAAGAAATGGCAGGGCTATTGTTTGAAGCTGAGCTAGATGGAGCATCCAGGAGAGCTATCAACCTTTGCACTTGCTGATGTGACAAGCCTAGCTGAGAAAGGTTTGGTACTTGAGGAGAAACATGGAACTCCTTTGATTTCTCAACCACATAATTGGCACTAGCATTTTTACCTTTGGTGAACTTGAAGCCAAGTGGGAATCCAATGATCCTATAGCACTTATCCTTAGTATGACCTCGCTTCCCACAGTGAAAACAAGTCAAATCACTTCTTCCCTTCTTAACTGCCATAGCAAATGACATATCCACAAAGTTTTGCTATTGGGGTAAGATAAGTCCTCTGAGTCTCTTCTCTGAGAATGAGATTGTAAACTTGATCTAGGTTAGGAAATGGCTTAATCAAAATGATTTGTCACCTCAGTCCTTGATACATCTCATTTAATCCATCCAAGAATTTAAAAACAAAATCCTTTTTATGAGCATTAACAAAGTCTTGGAAACATTCACTGTTGCATTTACCACATTATATTGAAGAAGTGGCCTGAAAGCCCTCAACTCTTCCCAAACAGCTGTTAATTCTGTAAAATAGGCATCCACAGATTTAGTACCTTAAACAATGTTGCTGAGCTGATATTGTAGGTTATAAATCTTGGAATCATCAGGTTGAGAAAAACGCTGATGCAATTTCCTCCAAATTTCGCTAGCATCGTCCAAATAGAAGATCGTTGAAGCTATAGACTGAGAAATGGACCTCAGTAGCAAAGCCACAAGTAGGTCATTGCACCTAATCCATGGCAAATAGCTCGGATCTGTGGGTGCTGGTTTGGGGATAGATTTATCCAGAAAACCTTGCTTATTCCTCATGGGGACTGCAAGCAGAAAGGATCGTCTCCAAGTGGAATGATTCGGGTAGTGAGCTCAGGAATAACCACCACAGAATCGTGATTCTCTGAATGATGTAAAAAATAAAGCGAAGAAGGATCCTCTGTGAGTGAGCCAGTCTGTAAAGGCCCTTCTGCAACTGGTGAAGAAGGAACGATTCCCGCCATTAGCACTGAGAAAGTGAGCTTCGAAAGGAAGAATCATTGCAGAGAAAGAGATGAAAGATCTAACCCTCAGAGCTCTGATACCATGTTAATGAGATCTATAGAAAGGAAGCGAGGTTTAGAGAGAAGAAGAGAACTGAAAGATTCTGTATTTCATTAATTAACTTAATGAGCGATTATATCTATTTATAGTAGTAAAACTAACAAACCAACTAACCTGTTTACTAATTACAAATATTAACAGCCTAACTACATTCTAACAATACAACAAGAATGCGGTTAACTCTCTTCTTTATCAAGCACATGTTGACAGATTCTGTTAGAGTTTCACAAGAATTAGAATTGTGTTAAGAGCATCAGCCGCACTTCGGTTTGCACTTATGTACATTGATTTAGCTATTTGAATAGTTTCTGGAGATGGGATATCCAAACTCACTGCAGATGTAAAATGGAAATTATAAAGCAATGTTAGTGAAAATGCCATCTTTGTGTTGCATGTTACTTGTATTTCCTCAGGAAGCTATATATATGTGTGTATATATGGACCAAGTTAATTATATATTTGAGATACCTATTTGTTGATTGTTTAAATATTTGTGAGGTGTAATGAATTATATAGTTAGAATCGACATAATGTAGGATCGGCTATTCTGAATCATATTTCATTTGGTACCCACATTCAATGAAAATAGGAGAGTATGGCTGCGCTTTGGGAGAGTATTGAAGGATAACACTCACTAGCAAAGTTTTATTATTATCATTATTATTATTTTTAATTGAGATTCCAAGCAACTAAAGAAATAATCACAAAAGAATGAGTTGTAACAAAGTCCTCAATAACACTTCCTAGAATGATAGATTCCTAGAAGTGTAACAAACTTGTAATGAGTTGCATGTTTGTTACAGAAAATTTGGTAATAAATTACATATCATATAGAATATGTCATGCATTACAAATAATCTATAATAAATGGTAAATAATATGGAATAATTTACAAATAAATTATAGAGAATGTGTAATATATTATAGATAATCTTTAAGGGGTTACAGAGAAAGTATAATGCATTACAAAAAATGTGTATTACATTGTAGATAATCTGTAATGAATTGAAAAGAATGTGTCATTCATTACAAATAATATGCAATGAATCATAGAGAATATGTAGTAAATTGAAAATGAATTACAAAGAATGTGTAATGCATTATATATAAACTTTAATGAATGACAAAGAATATATGATGTATTACAAAAAATTGTGTAATACATTGCAGATAATCTGTAATGAATTACAAAAACATTATTCATTACAAATAATATGTAATGAATCATAGAGGATATGTAATAAATTACAAATGGATTACGAAGAATGCACAATTCATTTTATATAATCTTTAAATGTGCATGTTGTTGTAACACATTACACAAAATTTGTAATTTACATTAATTAAATTAAAGGGCCAAGTTGTAAAATTATGCAAGAAAATTAAAAAGAACATTCATAATGAAAATGAAAAAATCAATGAGGAATTATACAAAAATTAAAAATAATTAAATTAAAAATGAGTACTACAAGTTAATTAATTAATTAACTAATTAATTTAATGGTCAAGCTACGAAATTATAATAAAAGAAAAAAAGGGATAAAGAATGTTTAAAATGAAAAGGACAAAGCGTATGAAGAATTATAGGCAAAAAATTATTGAAAAATAATGCATTACACAAACTGTGTAATTATATTGTAATACGTTCCATGCAATGTGTACAACATTACACAGACTTTGTATTGTACATTAATTAAATTAAAGGGCCAAGTTGTAACATTCTAAGAAAAAATGGAAGAAAAATTTTTAACATGAAAATGACAAAATCTATTAGGAAATTATATATATTACAATATGTAGAATACATTAATTAATTAATTAAATTAAAAGCTACGAGATTATAAGAAGAAATGGGACAAAAATATTTAGAATGAAGGTAACAAAATATATATAGAAAGAATTGTAGGGAAAAGGAAAAAGAAATGAAACTTAAAAATGTGAAAACATGCATCATCCAAGCAGAATCGAACTTAAGACCTCGTCATGCTGAAGGTTAAGTGGTCAAACAAAGTGAGCCAAGCCATCGTATTTGTCCAAAGAATTGTCACGCTGATGCTTCCTAATTTAACCAGCCCAAATAATTTGTCCATAGTGGTTCGATAATGCGGAATTTTACTAACTTCCACCTCAACTTTATGTGAAGCGCACAATTAAGTTCATTTTACGCTATTTGTGAAATATTAAACATAAAACTTTGTGTAAGTGTAAAAACCCCTTAAAATTTAGTCAAACTTGAGACTGTGTCCTGCAACTTTTAGTTGAAATAAATCCAATATGTTTTGCGTGTTAGTTTACAAATTTTAACAAATTTTTACATATTTTAATTCATTCTCAATTTTGATCAAACCAATAACATCCACATATCTCGTAGGGATATATATATACTATAAAAATCTCCACCATTCAACTCCACTCATTCTCTCTCCCATTTCATATCAAAATCCATAAAAATTTGCTCTCTGACACCCAATTAATTTCTTATTCCTGTCAATATGGTAAATCATGTATTGTTCATTTTAAAATTTCACAATCACATGACAATCAATTTTTTTAACGTGTTCAGTACAATAAGAACATAACAATTTGTATATCGCAGTGCAAATGCGCCTACTAATACAATCAAACCAAAGCATATTGTGCAATGAAACCCCCATCGAGACATTATAGCCCCTACCGAGGCACTGCATTCCCATACTGGAGCACTATAACTCTCCTAATAACTTTTCCCTTTATGAGAAATCGAATCTGAGACCTAGAGGTCTTAGGGCGTTAGTTTTTATCTCCTAAACCACCAGGCCAAAGCCTCATTGGCCACATGACAATCAATTGAATTAATCCACTAGAAGTTCCCTAAGACTGGGCTAGCAATTAGCTAGGGCAACAATATTTTTACCCCCTACCCAGCTGAGAGACTAGGTCAAGGCCTCAAAGGTCAGATGGTCGATTAGGAATCGACTCCTGGTCGACCTGGTGATCAAAATAATATTAAATAAATGAATAAAATATAAAAATTTCATAAAATTTCCAAAAAAAAATGAAAAACAAACTAGATCAAACCTAGCCTCGTGTCACATAGGTTGACCGAGTTTTCCGAGTAAACCCGGGGTCTTTGATCAGGTTTGACCAGCCCAGGTTTCAGAAGTCACCCGACCTGGTTTTTTAGCCAAGTTGTGGGTTTCCTCGTCCGACCGGACAGGCTGAGCCAGGTCCAAAACAGTGATAATCAATTAAGAAATTAAATTTTCCTTTATTAATTGAGGTTGACAAAAAGGAGATTTCGTACATTACATAACACACGAAATTATTTTCCGGCGAATACATTGGAAACTGTCACAAGGGTGCCACAAATAGAGTGAAACACTTCTAATTTTCGTTTAAGTAAGCGAGGCACTGGAAGTACGGATGGAATCATAAACTGGTTGTCAGGGCATCCCCAACCCAAAACTCTATTTTACAGTTTGAAAAACTCTAAAATACAGTTTTACAAACTCTAAAAAGAATTATCTTCTCCAACCACAAACTCTATATTGGACCACACACCTAATAAAATATATTAAATATAATCCGAGACATAAACAAAATAATTTATCTATAAAATTTACACATTAAATTATGTCAAAAATAAAAGAAAAGCAAAAAAAAAAGAGATGCGCTTTGATGCATCTCTACGATGGAACTGCAAGAATGCGATTCGACCGCATTTCAAATAAATGCACCCAGATTGCAAAGGCATGGATTTTGCAAAGTGCGGGAGGCCGAAGTTTTCAAAACTTCGGCCTCCCTCATCAGAATGCCGCTCTCGGGGCTTGTGTGATAGGCTGAATTTTTATGAAAGTGCCTGGCACTCATAAAATTTCGCAGACACCCAGATTGGGGATGCCCTCACACGATTTAGCATCGTTCAACGTGCCCTCCACTTTTGGAGGGAGACTTTGAGAGTCTTCCGAGTTGAAAGATTTCTTCCAATAAAAATGAAAATCATTAATGTGTAAGTAGTTTTCTTGACACGCAAGATATTTCTACTTATCGACAGGATAGGTCTCATGTCTCACGGACACATTAATAAAGTCTAATGCATCTAATGCACTAAGGTTTGCGCTTAAGTAGGTCGCTTTAGCAAATGCGATGGTTGTCGCAGATGGGGTATCTAAGCCAGCTGGTTCTTTCGTGTATGATTCTTCAGATGTAAAATCGCAATTATAGAGTAATGGCAATGAAAAGGAGATAATTAAGGAAAACCAAGTAGGGAGATGAGAATGCCATATTTTCACAGCTTAGTATAACTAGTTTAGTTTAGTTTTTATATACATATCCATCTTGGATGCCTGGAGGGTGCATGTTGATATCTAATATGTAATGGTTTTTTGATTGTTCAAATATTTCTAAAATCATATATGTAGAACGGAATTAAAATGCTATACATACATAACAATGTGTAGATTTAGAGAATTTTGATTAGACGGGACCGCAAAGATGAGGATCGATGTATCAAGATTGGTGAATATAATAATTTTATATAAATAATAATTATTTTAAATTGTAGTCTCCAAAAGATTATATATATGTAGCACATTCTCCTAATCTTTCAAGATTTGTTAATACATAATCATAGTACTCTTGGATATTTGTTCCATATATACTTCATATCAATAAATTTTTATTTCTTTTGTGTGTGTCAGAGTTAACTGCTAATAAATAATATATCATCTTATGTGTAGATAATAATTACCATGATTTAATATGAATAACGAAAGAATAGGTATGTGCAATTTCCGTTGATACAAGTAACTCTTTTTTATTATTCAATACTGATAATACAGAAATTAAACAAAAATTAGATAATATTTCTGGCGAGCCTAAAGGTAACAATCACGAGGATGCTAAGGAAATCTTTGAGATATTGTGTTGTTATTTTCATTTCTGAAGGTTCCGCCGGTGGTTTTACAAACAATTTGTCACACGATTTAGCCTCGTTCGATGCCCCATTTACACTTGGAGGCAGATTTTTATAGTTTCCAGACTTGAAAAATTCCTCCCAACTAACAAGATATAGTTCGATGTGACCGTAATTATCTTGACACGTAACATATCTCTCTTTCAGAAAAGTATCATTTTCTAGTTTCGCTTGCAGTTGAATTGATTCGTAAGATAGAAATGCACTGGCTTTTGCAGTCAGGATTGTCGAAGCGGCTATTTCTCGGAGGGTTTTTCCCTCGATGTCATTTAAACACGTTTCAGGATTTCGCGATTTCAAGCATATTTCAGTGAGCAAATCGGGTGCTTTCAGGCGTGTAAAATGGCAATTATGAAGCAAAGGTAGTGAAAAGGAGATGAGCAAAACAAAGTAGAGAGATGAAAGTGCCATTTCATGGTTTAGTCTAATTTGTGTTGTGACTTGTGTTACTTTGTTGAGCCATGTATGTATACAAGGTGTGTAAGTGTAGATATATATGCGATAGAATTTTTGATTGCTTAAATATTTTAGCGGTCAATGAATTAGATATTTAGAATCAAAATGGTGCATTAATTGATATACTCAATTAGAGATGTATCATTAATCGATATTTTGATTTTAAATCTTACATTTAAAATATGGTTATATATATATTACATAATAGCGATTCTGTAGGATTAAGTTTCACCTATCTCATTTAAAAACTAATTGGCATCCAAATATGACATACCTATTGTGTCATTTGATCACTGTTATTTGAGTGACCCAAATTCTATGGGCTTAAGAACGACCTTATTGCATCTTAGTAATATCAACTAATATACTGGTAAAAGAGTTGGTTTTACCGAAAGTTCAAAATCTGTTAGAAATATCCGAAGGCTAATATATAATTGTCAGAAATTTCTGGCAAAAAGACTGATAATTCATTAGTAATTTTTGACGAAATTCATATTCTATCGGAAATCTCTGTATTCAATTGATAGTTGTGGAAAATTTCAGATGGGAAATATAATCCTTTGGAATTTCACCAATGAAACCAACACCGACCAACTTTTCGATGACCCTTTTGATTGGAATTGAGAGTTTCTGATGGGGGTTCACATATAGTATTAGTGTAATATATATTAATGTTAGAGGAAAATCTCCAAATTTGGGTTTTTCTACCTTTTTCTTTCTCCAACATCATTTAGCCATAGTGAAGAAAAAGCCCAAATTAGAGTTTTAAGGATGGAGTATATTTATCCTTGAAAAAGATCACTATGTCATTCTTAGACAGAGTGAAGCATCTACATTCTGCTGTTGTGAATTGTTGTGATTTCGAAATATATAAGCAATTAGGAGGACTAGATAATCTTGAAGCTCTAGCAAAGATTCTAGTTAGTGTTTAGTCTAAGTAAAATAGAAGCATTATATTGTATGAATTGTTTAAGAAGATAAGCTAGTGCTCTCCTGCCCATGCTGTGGGCAGGGGCCATGCCCACGCGTGGGGCCGCCACATCATCTAATTTATTTTTTTGTAAGCATTTACGTAAAGTGAGATGAATAATATATAACGGCCCCTTGATGGTGGGGGGCTCGTGTGAACGCCACGATTTTTTTCCCGCAATTTTTTGAAGTGTGGCCATCTCCATGGGAGTAGGAGTGTAAGAAGATAGGCATCCACACTTGCTGACTTTGGCATGAATCTTTCAAATGAATGTAATAAAAAGTATTATAGACAAGACTTTTGAGGAAGCTGACAGCAAGCACGATGGGACGATTGACAAAGAAGAGTGGCAAATTCTTGTAATTAATACCGCATGTCGGCATCCATCTTTGTTGGAAAATATGACTGCTCAATACCTCAAAGACATTACAACCACATTCCGGAGCTTTTCTCTCCCAAGTTGGTGATGCCTAAGTTTGAGGCAGAAATGACATTTGACAAGTAGACAAATTCCTATGGGATGCAAAAAGAAGATGGTGAATTCTTCTGTTCCTTTGGCAGCGATGGCTTCACATTTTCATTTCTAAGTTGTAGTAATTATTTGCACATTTGACTTCTTGTTTTGTGTTTACTCTTTTTTTTTTTTTTTTTCTGTTTAAATTCTAAGAATAAGGTTTGATTTAATGCTAGGAAACAATCAATTTGTACAAATACAATTAGCTAGACAATTTTCTAATAGATGGTTTGGATCCGCCAATTCAAGAATGTAAAATAATATTTTTCATGACTATCTATTAAAGAATTGTATATTTAATTGTATAAATTGATTATACACTAGCATTATTCTCGATATTGTATTAAATGTCAATACATCACACATACTTATCTACGTTTTCTAATATTTGTTCTATAATAATTGATAATTCTAAAAAAAGGGGAATAAACTTCCATTTTAGTGCAAGAATATATATCAGAATTAAGCTAATCACAAATCTTATCAAGATTCTCATTGATCCCAAAAATGGAGCTCCAAAACAAAATGGATTTTCCCCTAAAATTCTCCCTTTAATTTTCCAATAAAATCTTGTCTTTGGGCTTCTGATCTTCCCACCACATCAACAAGATCCAATATACTATATTTACATCCCAAAATAATTAAGTCTATCGACATCCAAAACAGATGAAGATCGACCCGCAAATTCATATACAAACCAAAACTCATATTTGAATTCAAGAACTAACGTTGGAGTCTCTGGGATTTGGCCTTGTCTAAAATCGACCACATCACCTGAACATCCTCGTACGTACACGCCATCACCTCTCCATGCAAATCCATTACAGTCTGCTCAGCTCCTGTAATGAAAATTGTACACGTGTCAGATTTGAACTGACGTAAATCTTCAACTTAATAATTAATTAATTAATTAATTAATTACCAAACTGCTTAAACTTTTAGATCAATTTACCTCGTTGGGACTTCTTGTCTCTATGCTGATGCTGCTGGTGATGATTGAAAAAAGTACAAGCTTTTCGAAAAGGAGATGTGATTGTACGATACCAAGACGCCATTACAATTGTCTTGTAATTGTGTAATGTTGAGAGAGTAGTACTTCTTTACTTCTTCACTTCTTGTTGGTTTCTTTGTAATGAGAAAATAAATTAAATGGCAAGTATAAGGATATATAGTTGTATATAGAAATGTTTGAAGAGAAAGCAAGATCCGTGAAGTGAGGTTTTGATGGATTTTGAGATTTTTTTTTCTCTCATCTAAAATTCTAAGTTTTGGTGCCGACTGAGCCTTAGCACATGGCGCACGCTCCCCAAATGGATCATTACACGTGAATCCATTTACTACTTTCAGTGAACGTGACGTGAAGTTGACATAAGTTAGGTCCCCCCTTTTCCCCTCTCCCTCGGCCGGAACTTTATGATAAGTTAGGCTGTACTGAAATAGAAATGGAAAACGAAATTTTGACATGACATATGCAATACGTTAAAAGTATCACTTTTAAAATAACAAGTCAATGCTGTTCAATCGATTTAGGCTTTATATATACTCGTAATGAAATTACGAAGTCAGTATTATTTTAGATGGTTATTTCCTAGGATTTATCACCTTTTATCAACATGGTACCTATGATTATTGAAGAATCATACTTCTCAGGAAATATTAATATCATAGAGTGTGTTACAATAAATATAAGTATCAAGACTCAAGAGAATGTGGAAATTGGTACTTCAATATATTTAACAATTACTTTAACTTGAAGTGGGCAATTAATTTTTATTATATTAATAATAATTAAACCCCTATAAATGTACTTTCAAATGAAAATTTTAACAATTGATTAAATTAGTAATTGTTTTAGGGAATATTTGGAAGAAAGCAGAGCATGTGCCATTCAGACCATAGTGTGAACATCTTAAGACGGCCTTTTCAATGTGAACTGAGTGTGTCGGGCTTAATGTCGTTATTAATTGTAACACAAGCCTGCAAATTTCTTTTTGCCGAGTCTGATTCATCTCTTTTAATCGAAAAATTAATAACATCTTTAAGTGATTATTATTCATCAAAGATTATCGGTTACAGTCGATCAATCTTGAAATGTTAGAGACCTTATGTAAAACTCGATTATCAATTGGGGTCTTTCTTGTGATATTTGAAGGGTCATTCTAATATTAGAATCACCTCTATATTCAATATATATATATATATATATATACACACACAAAATATATTATGTAACAAAATGTTGACTTACAATTTCATTTCAACAAATAACTTACGAATCTCGTTTTTGAATAAAGTGATTATTTACTAACAGTGATGTTATTCCAGTGATACGATTTTAAATTTGACAAATCAATGTGGTGAATTATTATTTCGATCAGCTCATGCGGTAAACGCTTCACCTACAACCATTAGGTCATGGGTTTGAGTCACGTGGGGGATAGGTGGGGGAATCACTTTTGATTCTCCTAGTGTGTGTGTGTGTGTGTGTGTGTGTGTGTGTGTGTGAGAGTAAGGGGGAAAAATGTTAAGAATGGAAGTATTTAAACTATTATTATTATTATTTTATAAAGGAGGGAAGGGATGCAGCCCTTGGGACAAGGGTAGAAATCGAACTCCAACCCTTTGACCGAACGGGAGCGGTTTTATCACTGTGCCACACGTTCCTTCCTATTATTATTATTAAAGCATCTTCTCACATGACATAGTTTTATCTTGGACTTAACGCTCGCATAATTTGATGCCTTCTCTCGTTGGTATACCAATGATTGCTGAAATAACAAGAAAATTAATACAAATAACTGAAGTCAATGTTATCCTCCCCAGCTTTTACGGGTGCACGTTTTAGGCTGACCTCAACAATTATTTGTTTGTTTATTGCTTTAATCTCGGTAAATTAATTAATGGTTGTCTTACCCTTGGAAGAGATAAGGGATGTTTACCATATTCGTAGGTAATGTTATAACTAGATGGACAATCGAAAACTTTTTCAAATGACGATATTCTCACGTGTCACTAGTTCAATAGATGATAATTGAAGAGGTTTCTATATATTTTATCACATAATGCACTACTTTATTAACTAATTCAGATATACCAAGTCGGTTGTATCACTTAAAAATATGCTCTAAACTTGCTAATTTTTCTAGGTCTGGATGTCGTGTTTAGAAGGGATGGGTACTACCAATCACAAGTTGATCACAGGATGAATAAGCCGATATTATAATATTTACCTCAGGTTGGATTAACTAATGGCAAAGTTGCATTGACATCTTTCAAAAACCAATGTCGAGTTCAATCTTAGAAATGGTACTTGTGTTGATGATTCACAGTCCAAAAGAAACTTGTTGGAACCCTTCTATATCTCAGTGTCACACATCGTTAGTTTGTTTGTCGTTGTTCATCGCTTTGTTGTAGTTCCTCATGTTGTTTGTTGTCTAAAACACTCTCTACTTTATAGCATTCAAATCCCATCAATTCCTCTTTATAATGAAGCACTTATTCAGATGCTGATTCGATTGGCGATCGCACTAATAGATGTTTCATGACACACAATTATTATTATTATTATTATTATTATTATTATTATTATTGGGTAATGTGGCTTTTATTTCTTAGCACAGTAAGAAATGGATAATTGTTTCTTGATCGAAAATCCAGGCGAACTTTCATGCTATTAATGAGTTTATTTGACATTGATGGTTGACTTATATGATATGAAAATTAGCTAGTCATCCTAGCCCACCCTTTATTGTGTCAATCAAAGTCAGGGGCGCAGCAAGATATCTCATTCAGTGCCATCCAAAATTTCATGTCCAATCTCAAACTAGATAGCCCGAGGATTTTCTCTTTCCCGAGTAGGGAGGAGACCCCCAACTCACATCCCCCGATGGCTGTGGGGCCTGGGAGGGGGGCAGTGGTAAAATGGAATGCGGGTTGCTACCCGCACGTAGAGGAGAAGAAAGATGCTAGATAGCCCTATCTAGTGATAGATCTACAATTTACATTGAGCTAAGACACTAGTTGAATGTTGATCGTCAAACCATTGACCATCAATGACCATTTACCATTGACCATCAATAAAGACATTGAATTGAGTGATATTAAAAATTTATTAGTAAATACATAAATACACGAAACTATAAAAATATCATATAACATGAATATATAACCTAATAGGCTAATACAACCAAAATAACAAGAAAATATAGCTAATAAAATTTTAATTTGTAATTCTAAACTTAAATGATAGTATTTTTCGAAATCTCAAATTAAATTTTCTTTTGGATATGTAGTTGAAATTAGAGAAGATGTATTAAAAAAAATTATCAAATCAATGTATGAGTTGTTGAAAAGAATAACGAAAAAAATTGATATAATTTGATGTCAATGGAACAAACCCTGAATTTTAAGTGTTCAATTTCTCTATCCCGACTTTCCCAACCTTTTTTTTTTTGAGAGAGAGACGACTTTCTCAACCAATTAATAGAGAAATAGGTACAATAAGTTCTTAATTGGGTGAATTATTCAATCAATCAAGTGGGCAAATAACCCAATGGCGTTATGTGTTTGAGTATTAATTATTTAGGTGCAAATGGAGTAAAGCACCAATTCTTATTGAAAATAGAAAGGCCCAAAATGTTGAAAGTAGAAAGGTCTATATTCCTTCATCTTCTTCACCCGATTGTTATGTATTTCACAAAATGAGCGTTGCTTCACCAACAATTTCAGGTTGCTAGCAAAAAAAAATGGACACTGCCTTGGTTTGTTCATCTACCTCAAATTCCATTCTCCGTAGCCCCAAACATTGAAAAGAAAAAAAAACTCGGATCCAAAATTCAGTGCAGTCCATGGACCACACAGGCCATGAACTAGCTCTGCCAGCGATCAAAGTGGAATCCAAATTGCTAACAATGATTTGTTCCATCGGACAAGAAAATATTGAAGTCAGTCATCATTTTATACAACATCTTCGTAATGATTATCACACTAGCATATTTCATATTATTAGATAAAAATTCATAATGTATGCTATCGTATATTACTCTATCAGAGACTCATATATTTAATTATAACTTTTATCTTTTAATATATATAGTAGTTGGCGATCAATATTAACTGAATTATGGAATTAAGAAGGATAAAGAGTTACACATCCTTTTCAAGTTAACCAAACTTCTTGGGAGATTGAGTTTAATTCCCTAGCCATACAGACATTCGCATTATTTTGCCAGTTAGGAAGAAAGTCTTAGGTCCTTGTCATTGAAGAATAATTTCAACACAGAGACGCCAGCCACCCAACGCAGTTTTTGTTATCACAATTTGGTAGATAAAAAGAAATTAGTTGAAGGCTCAAGTACCATATAGGTATTTTTTTAGGGGGTAATCGCCACATTTGTATTTTTTGTTACTCCGACACTATTAAAGTATTTTTACTCACTCCGATCACCATATTGGCCCAAATTGATTGCCGGAGTAATATTATGGAATAAAAAAATTAAAAAATAATAATATTTCCGTTTTTAAGGGTTGGAAAATTTTATTAGTTAAAAAGGGTTGGAAATTAATAAATTATAGGAAAATTAATTTTTTATTGTATAAAATTCCTCCGGCGACAAATTTGGGCCGATATGGTGGTCAAAGTGAGTAAAAATATTTTAATGGTGCCGAAATAATAAAAAATACGAATGTGATAATTACCCCTTAAAAAATAACCTTAGTTTGAAGCACACAAAGTACACACATTGATACGGCATTGCAATTTGTCGGTTTTGTTCAAGAACACCCGGGTGTTCTGTAACTACGGAACACCCGGGCCATTTTACGGCCTCCGTTTTGAAATCCGAAAATTTGGCCAAGTTCAGCACGACAAGACAAAGCTTCAGCAATTTTGAAAAAAATTTTCCAACACTGTGGCGGCCGGTGGTGGCTGGTCAAAGTTTTTGGGCTAATTTTTGGCTAAAATTTTGCCAAAAACTTTGACGGGCCACCACCGACCGCCACTGTGTCGGAAAATTTTTTTCCAAATTGCTGGAGCTCCGTCTCGTCATGTTGAACTTGGCTAAATTTTTTGATTTCAAAACGGAGGCCGGACGAGGCCGTAAAATGGCCCGGGTGTTCCTTATCATTGCTGTGCAATTTGTATGGTCCAAAATGGAGTTTTGACTTCAGTTCGAGACCCTACTTAACTGACAAAGTAGCCAACTACCAACCTCAAGCGGATCCGTGTTCACATGCAATCATAAAATTGACGCCTTGCTCTATTGGTGATAAAACTAATTTTTTCGATTTACGTGTTAAATATATAGTTGAAATTTAAGAAAAATATATTAATGGCTTGTTCGTTGGAGGGTAAGGAAAAAAAATTTCTCTCTCATCTTTTCAACCACACACACATTCTCTAATACAATATCAACCACACATTTTATACGGAATATCGTGCACAGCAAAAATAAAAAATAAAAAATAAATTAAAAGTGTAATTGGGTTCTATTCCCAATTACCATTATAACCCTAACATAAATTTTTAAAAAATAGAAAAAAAAAACTTCGGTTGCTATTAATGGCAACCAATGGAGGAGAAGAAAGGAAGAAAAGAACAAAATTCAGCTGCCATTAATCGCAATCAAGTTTGCATGTTACTTGATGTTCGACCCTGGTAGGTCAAACCTCCATGGTGATTTTTTTTCTCTTTTCTTCCTACATCATTCTTCCTCTACTGCCATTAATGGCAGCCGAGGAAGAAGGGTATTTTTTTTTTCTTTTTGTTGGTGTTCAGTTAGAGGGTGTGAAGAGTAAGAAAAGAAAAAATAAAGAAGAAAAAGGGAGAGGGAAAAAAAAGGTAAGCTGAGGAGGAGGGTAATTTGGTAATCTTTTAGTGTTTTAGAACGAGCGTAACGACTAACGGGTGCCGCGGGGATGGGGTGGGGCGTGGGCGCACTCAGTCCAAGTCATTCTATATAAGCAACTCAAAACTAGGGCACTTTCCCCTTCTCGTCTCCAACAATTCAAAATTTCTATCTTCTTCTCCAAACTAGCATGGGAAATCCTGTTGATTTTAGTTTTCAAGGGGTATTGGACGCCATTTGACAGGTCTACATAGCATTAGGTGTTAGAACACGATTAGCCAATGACCAATAAACCAAAACCCGAGAACATAATATAAATTAATATATTTCGAATTTTATATGAATTGAACAAAGAATCGAATACCAATAGATTGAGGCTAGCAAATGCTATTTCCTATAACAGAATTTCATCCCTACTCTTTGTGCGTGTAGTTCTACAGACGTCCGCTTTCAGGATTCAACAATCTAACCAAAAATCTTCGCATGTTATTTCTGGTTCTGGCGTATTTATTAAGTGCGGTTTTCTCTCTCTGTCGAAATTGATCGAGGTCGGCCTCCATTTATAGAGATTGATGAACTTTCACGCAGAGGTGCGTCCATTGAGAAGCGCTGCGCCCGTTCTGTAGATTGGCATTTGTTTGTTCAGACGCAACATTTGGGATTTTGCAAAAATAAAAAATAAATTAAAAGTGTAATTGGGTTCTATCCCCAATTCCCATTTTGACCATAATATAAATTTTTAAAAAATAGAAAAAAAAATCGATTGCTATTAATGGCAACCAAGGGAGGAGAAGAAAGGAAAAAAAGAAAAAAATTCGGCTGCCATTAATCGTAGTCGAGGAAGAAGAAAAAAAAGTAAAAAAATTAAAATTTGGATGTTGGGTCGAACATCAAGTTTGCATGTTACTTGATGTTCAACCCTTGCGGGTCGAACCTCCATGGTGATTTTTTTCTCTTCTTCCTACATCATTCTTCCTTTGCTGCCATTTATGGCAGCTGAGGAAGAAGGGTAGTTTTTTTTTTTTTCCTTTTGTTGGTGTTCAGTTAGAGAGTGTGAGAGTAAGAAAAGAAAACAGAAAAAAGAAAAAAGGAGAGGGAAAAAATAAGAAGCTGAGGAGAGAGTAATTTGGTAATCTTGTAGTATTTTAAAAGGGGCGTAACGACTAACGAGTGCCGCGGGGATGGGGTGGGAGTGGGCGCACTCTATCCAAGTCATTCTATATAAACAACTCAAAACTCGGGCACTTTTCCGCTCTCGTCTCCGACAATTCAAAATTTCTATCTTCTTCTCCAAACTAGCATGGGAAATCCTGTTGATTTCAATTTTCAAGGGGTATTGGACGCTATTTCACAGGTCTACATACCATTAGGTGTTAGAACACGATTAGTCAATGACCAATAAACCAAACCCGAGAACAGAATATAAATTAATATATTTCGAATTTTATATGAATTGAACAAAGAATTGAATACAAACAGATTGAGGCTAGCAAATGCTATTTCCTATAATAGAATTTCATCCCTACTCTTTGTGCGTGTAGTTCAACAGACGTCTGCTATCAGGATTCAACAATCTAACCAAAAATCTTCGCACGTTATTTCTGGTTCTGGCGTATTTATTAAGTCCGGTTTTCTCTCTCTGTCAAAATTGATCGAGGTCGGCCTCCATTTATAGAGATGGATGAACTTTTACGCAGAGATGCATCCATTGAAAAGCGCTGCACCCGTTTTGTAGATTGGCGTTTATTTGTTCAGACGCACCGTTTGGGATTTTGCAAAAATAAAAAATAAATTAAAAGTGTAATTGGGTTCTATCCCCAATTCCCATTTTGAGCATAATATAAATTTTTAATAAATAGAAAAAAAATCAGTTGCTATTAATGGCAACCAAGGAAGGAGAAGAAAGGAAAAAAATAAAAAAATTCGGCTGCCATTAATCGCAGTCGAGGAAGAAGAAAAAAAAGAAAAAAATTAAAATTTGGATGTTGGGTCGAACATCAAGTTTGCATGTTATCGATGTTCGACCCTTGTGGGTCTAACCTCCATGGTGATTTTTTTTCTCTCTTCTTCCTACATCATTCTTCCTCTGTTGCCATTAATGGCAGCCGAGGAAGAAGGGTAGTTTTTTTTTTTCTTTTTGTTGGTGTTTAGTTAGAGGGTGTGAAGAGTAAGAAAAGAAAATAGAAAAATGAAAAAAGGAGAGGGAAAAAAAAAGGAAGCTGAGGAGAGGGTAATTTGGTAATCTTGTAGTATTTTAGAAGGGGCGTAACTACTAACGGGTGCCGCGGGGATTGGGTTGGGCGTGGGCGCACTCAGTCCAAGTCATCTATATATTAATAAAGAGAGACCGATTTGGGAGGGAAATTTCCTACTCATTTTTTAGCCTTTTGAATCTGTTTTTCCCGCTATAACATCTTAATTATATTGGCTGCTTTTGAATTAGTTTTCCCAATCTATTTTAAAACCTCCCTTATCTGTTTGTTCCAAAATTTCAAAGTTAACAATTTAATCAAATAAAATTTTATTTAATCATTGACGTTTAGCTTTTCCTTATCCGTTTAGTTGAATATGATTTTATTCAATCTATTTATTAATAAAGAGATGCCGCTTTTGGAGGAAATTTTTCCACTCACTTTTTAGCCTTTTTGAATTTGTTTGTCATACTTATTTTTCAGCCTTGTTAAATTTATATAGATCTAGAAATATTTGGAGCTTCTTTTTCCCACTCATGACACATCAATTACATTTTAGATTAATAATTAAAAAATTACTATATATATATATATTCTATTTTTTTTCTTTACTAATCCATATTAGATTTCTTAACAGCTATCATTAATGGCTAAGAATCTTCCTAAATCTATATATATATCTATCCATATTCTATCTATCTATCTAATAATAATAATAATAATAATAATCTCATCATTATCGATATCTATATCTATATCGATATCGATATCTATATTATTATTACATATTAATAAATTTTAATTAAAAATATTAATCTAAAAAACTCTAATATTAATTAATTTTTTTAATGATCATTCAATTGTAACATTAATAAAAAAATTTTAGTTAATTGAATATATGTCTATATTTATATCTTTTAAATTACAACATACATCTTTAAAATTAGATTCATACAACTTTTAAAACTGCGGCTACTAAAAAAATGAAAATTATTTATATTGCAATTAATCAAAATTACTTATATTGCGAAGATTTAATTGAACATAGTTTCACTGGACAAAGATTAATTGAAATTAATTATATTGCTAGAAAGTGAATAATATAATTAATTTAAAAAATTAAAAATAATTAAATTGCTATGTGTTGGCAAGATTTTCCTTAAAAAATAAAAAAATATTTTAATTGCACGATATCTTTTAAATTATAAGATATCTGTAAAATTAGATTTATACAATTTTGAAAGTTATAAATATTAAATGAATTATTTGAGAGTTAGGAAATCGTTTTCACATGTCGACATGTTTTGGAAAATCAATTTTTTATGACATATATTTATATGCTACAGTTTCAAATGTTAGAAATCACATTATGTTGAAAATCGCAATTTGCAATAAAGATATGGAACCAAATAAACTACAAATATGGTTGTTACACAAATTTATCAAAATTCATTATAGTTGAATTTATTTTTTATTTTCACTTTTTGCAATTCCTCTACTAAGATATTAAGGTTTTTTTTCACAATTATCAATTAAGTCGTCTATTTTAATTATTAATCATATATATTTTAATTTATTTATCATATCCAAATTAATTTCAATTTGATATCAAATCATTCAATATTTTATCAAGATAATATATAACACATGAGATTTTTTATCAACCACATCAAGAATTCTATATAATTTAAATTATTTAAAATAAACATCTAAATTGATGTTTTAAAAAAATGTTAGTATAGTGAATATGTTAAATTAATGAGTTTATATTGAATATGTTAATAAACGTATTTAGTATGTTTAGAAGGTATTTATTGAAAAATTAGATGTCATTAGTACATATTAAAAAATTACAAATAAAAGTCTTCAATTAAATGATCAAGATGGGGCGTGGACAGGAATGAGAATTTTCTAGCAGGGCAAGGATAGAGAATGGGGAGTCTATAGCCTGTTGCAATTCTGATATCATCTTCACTTGGCCTCGATTCAATGAGAATATGGCGGGATGAGGGTAGGCGTTTTCAAGCAGAGCATGAACATGGGCCAAATATTTACAGGATGGAATTGACTAAAGTACAGGCGAAATTTTATCAAAAATTTTAGAAAAATTTGAACATGCATTACTTAAATCGTGTCATGTAGAAGATTATACTATATTTTTTATAATTATTTTTAGTATTAGTAATGATATTCTATTTATATTTATGGGAATCATGTATTAATATACACGGCTTCCGTGCAACACATGCGGGTTACTGCTAGTTCTATATAAGCAACTCAAAACTAGGGCACTTTCTCCTTCTTGTCTCCGACAATTCAAAATTTGTATCTTCTTCTCCAAACTAGCATGGGAAATCCTGTTGATTTCAGTTTTCAAGGGGTATTGGACGCCATTTCACAGGTCTACATAGCATTAAGTGTTAGAACACGATTAGCCAATGACCAATAAACAAAAACCCGAGAACATAATATAAATTAATATATTTCGAATTTTATATGAATTGAACAAAGAATCGAATACAAACAGATTGAGGCTAGCAAATGCTATTTCCTATAACAGAATTTCGTCCCTACTCTTTGTGCGTGTAGTTCTACAGACGTCTGTTATTAGGATTCAACAATCTAACAAAAAATCTTTGCACTTTATTTCTGGTTCTGGCGTATTTATTAAGTGCGATTTTCTCTCTCTGTCGAAATTGATCGAGGTCGGCCTCCATTTATAGAGATGGATGAACTTTCACGCAGAGGTGCGTCCATTGAGAAGCGTTGCGCCCGTTCGGTAGATTGGCGTTTGTTTGTTCAGACGCACCATTTGGGATTTTGCAAAAATAAAAAATAAATTAAAAGTGTAATTGGGTTCTATCCCCAAGAGCCGAAGGCCAATGCTATCTTTTAGCAATTAATATAGTTGTAAATTGCCCTAAAGCCAAGGCCCATTTTGCGAACTCACTCACAAGTCCATTTAGCTAATTTTAATAAGTATGTTAAAATACTACTTATAAGGTATCCAATAGATCTCTAAACTTGCTATGTGGGATTCTTTACACTTTATTTCCATACAAACCTTTAAAATTCCCAAGGAACTCTAACAATAGGAAATCTACACGGTGAAATAGGCAGGGTGTAGAACGAAGTAGGGTACATCTAAATGCACCCAGCGTTTTGCTGGGTGCACCCATTAAAAAAAAAAATTTTTAAAAAAATAAAAAAGTCTAATATACCCTTACTAATTGCACTGGCCCCAAGATCTTGTTTTTGTTTTTGTTCGCTGTAAACACACAGCGAACTGCCTGTTCGCTGTGTTTGCAGCGAACACGCTAAAAGCGTGTTCGCTACATTCACAGCGAACAAGCTTTTAGCTTGTTCGCTGTGAATTCAGCAAACAAATTTTTTTTAAAAATTTAAAGAAAAATGAGTAATTTTTATTTGATTTTTTGTTCAAATTTTTTAATACCACTTTCATGAATAATTTGAAAATTTATTTTTAAGTTTTTTACAATCACTTTAATGATTAATTCGAATTTTTTTGATGATATAGTAATTAGCTTTATCCAGTTAGTGTTAAATATAGTCATTAAAAAATCCAAAGTTTTTAAACAATTCACGAGTAATTTTGAAATTTATTTTACGTTTTTTGACAACCACTTTGACGATAATGAATTTCGAAAATTTTTTAATGATTCCGGTAAATATTGAATATAATTATATAGGAAAAAAAAGGAAAGAAGCTTTGAACTTAAAAGATAAATTTTTTTCAAAACTTTTTTGGCCTGTTACAATGGGCTTAACGGGCCAAGAATTGTTCGCCCTTATAGGGGCGAACAGCCATGACAGCTTTGAAGCTGTTCGCCCCCAGGGGATGGCTGTTCGCCCTCAAGGGGGCGAACCTTTTTAAAAAAAAAAAGAAAGAAAAGGGAAGAATACGTGTGCGGATAAAATGGGGATATGGGGATAAATAGGTGCATGAAGTAAATGCCCGAGTGTATTTAATCGTTGCCAACGAAGTATTGCGATTGCAATCAAGGTTCGATCAGGAAATTGACAGATATAAGGTTCAGGTAAAGAAGCTTCAAACTAATTTGGTGATCAGTGCCGGTGGAAAACCTGAAAACAATAATCAAGAAGAAAACCCCTCTGCTGTTCGTGACCAAGAGACCCCGATTGCCCCGATTCCACAGATTCCCCATCCTCCAGAACCCCACGAGACCCCGGTTGTCCCTCCTTCCAAGACCCTCGAGTTTGGTGATCAATACTACTGAAAAACCTAATCAAGAACTGGAAAAAAAAACCCTACTGAAAACCCCTCCGTCGTTCGTGACCGCAAG
This sequence comes from Jasminum sambac, assembly GCA_018223645.1. NCBI lineage: Eukaryota > Viridiplantae > Streptophyta > Magnoliopsida > Lamiales > Oleaceae > Jasminum > Jasminum sambac. The sequence continues at coordinate 21,746,293 of CP073649.1, forward strand.
ACCCTGAGCGCCCATCGTCTCCCTCCTCTCGATGCCCTCCTCAAGACCCTGATTGCCCAAATGCCCCAGATTCCCCATCCTCCAGACCCCCTCGAGTCCTTCTCAAGACCCTCGAGTGGGTTGGTGATCAATGCTACTGAACAACCTAATCAAGAAATGGAAAACAACCACCCTACTGAAAACCCCGATTGCCCTGTCGAGACCCCGATTGCCCAGATTGACCCTCCTCTCGAGACCCTCCTCACATCGTCTGTTTAAACTGCCGTCAACTGTGTTAAAGGCCAATAAAAACCATCGGTGGCTACTGAACCTGCAGCAAGACCTGCACAAAGAGGAAGCAGAACTGATCCCAGGGAAAAACCACCGGTGGCTACTGAACCTGCAGCAAGACCTGCACAGAGAGGAAGTAGAACTGATCCCAGGGGAAAACCACCTGTGGCTACTGAACCTGCAGTAACACCTACAAGAAAGAGGAAGTGGAACTGATTCCAGGGAAATTTTCTGTTTGTTTTGTTTTGTTTTGGACTGTTTTAGATTTTGTCTGTTTTGCGAAATTGTTGTTTTAGATTTTGTTTTGGATAACAGACTAAGTGTCGTCTGTGTGTGTTCTTCATTCATTTAAGTAATACAGCCATCTTCTCTATGTTGTCTTCTTCACTTAGCTCTCGCCGGCTCAATTTTCCCCTTTCCGATTAGTGTATGTATGTGTGTATAAATACAGATTCCCCATCCTCCAGACCCCCACGGGACCCCGGTTGTCCCTCCTCCCGAGACCCTCGAGTTGGTGATCAATATTACTGAAAAACCTAATCAAGAACTGGAAAAAAACCCTACTGAGAAGCCCTCCGTTGTTCGTGACCACAAGACCCCGAGCGCCCATTGTCTCCCTCCTCTCGATGCCCTCCTCAAGACCCTGATTGCCCAAATGCCCCAGATTCCCCATCCTCCAGACCCCCTCGAGTCCTTCTTCTCAAGACCCTCGAGTGGGTTGGTGATCAATGCTACTGAACAACCTAATCAAGAAATGGAAAACAACCACCCTACTGAAAACCCCGATTGCCCATGTCGAGACCCCGATTGCCCAGATTGACCCTCCTCTCGAGACCCCAGTTCAAAACGCCAGCGAACTATGGAGGGATCACATCGTCTGTTTAAAACTGCCGTCAACTCTGTTAAAAGCCAAGAAAAACCATCGGTGGCTACTGAACCTGCAGCAAGACCTGCACAAAGAGGAGGCAGAACTGATCCCAGGGAAAAACCGGTGGCTACTGAACCTGCAGCAAGACCTGCACAGAGAGGAAGCAGAACTGATCCCAGGGAAAAACCACCTGTGGCTACTGAACCTGCAGGAACACCTACAAGAAAGAGGAAGTGGAACTGATTCCAGGGAAATTTTCTGTTTGTTTTGTTTTGGACTGTTTTAGATTTTGTGTGTTTTGCGAAATTGTTGTTTTAGATTTTGTTTTGGATAATAGTTGTTTTAGATTTTGTTTTGGATAACAGACTAAGTGTCGTCTGTGTGTGTTCTTCATTCATTTAAGTAATAAGCAATTAAATACAGCCATCTTCTCTATGTTGTCTTCTTCACTTAACTCTCGCCGGCTCAATTTTCCCTATCCAATTAGTGTATGTATGTGTGTATAAATATGTGGATGTTAATATGTGACTGATTGTAATAACCAGCTAAAATCCAACTTAATACAGATCAAAATTGCAGAATAATAGATGAAACAGGGCTATTGAATATGGATAATAACAGAACTTTATTATTTTGATGGAGGAAATGAACAGAATATTGCAGAATTGTGAAAATGGGAGATAGGGAAGACACAGAAGAAAGGGAAGAGAGAGATACAATAGAGGGAGGATCAGATGCTAACAACTCAAGACTAACCTCTCTCCTTCATGTGCCGACTATAATATATCCTCAATTACAAAGCATAAATAACAAACCACGAGTGACAAAACACGAGTTTACAACTTATTGCAATTTAACAAAATTAGACAAACGACGTCGTTGCACTTCCTTCTCAAATTTGAATTGTTCTAACGTTGTTGCTCTATTTCACCTTCACCTTTAGCCTGCTCTTTCTTCCTCTTCTTGCTACGATTGCGAGTGGTTCCCCATCCTTTATCAGTCTAATGGCACTGATTGAACTGAGTTCTTCTGCAATGGCAACTGATGAAGAAACCCCACTTGTTATTGAAAACCCTAAATCAAATCTGAACTTAAACCACAAGAGAGATGTTCATATTTTGTGTATGGGTATTCTGGGAAGGAGATTTGGGTACTATATCATTGGGGATATTGTACTTGTCATTTACGTTGTTTTCGGTATAAGCCTCATTGATGGTGAGGAAGATTGGCTCGAAGAATGCTGTGATTCTTGGGGCAAGTGGATAATGGCTGTTCATTGCTGCAAATTTGAAGGCTACTTGGTATGATCCTTTTTGTCGAATGCTGTGTATGATTAAACTTTAATTGCACTGCTGTTGATTTTCTGATTCCAAGATTTTTTTTTGCAGTTAATGTAGATAATCTGCTATACAATGTCACAGGGGTATAAATTTGTTGTTGTTCATTAGTTTTAGTGTTTCAGGATATCGGAGTGTCTAATTCTTGATGACACTTATCTTTTATCATGAAAATAGTGATGGTTCTCTTGTTAAATTGCTTGGGAACAGAAACGAATTGGTGTTCGTTGACACACAAAATCTCTCTTAAATTAGCAGCACTCCAGCAACATATAACACTATTTTAAATTACCTGGTTTTATATTATATCCCCCATTTTTTTTAAGATTTGAACGTCGAGAAAATAGCAACCAACATCAATTCATTCAAGTTTTAAAAAAATGACGCCAATAAATTAAAGTAATATATTTTAGTCCTAATTTTTACTTTGGCTTGACTATCCGACATTTGACTTTGACTAGTAAACAGTTGACTTTAAAACAAATAAGGGGGATTGTTACAATCTTACCGACTTCAAAGAATTTCATCCTCAAAATTCGGCTCCTACTAGTTTAGTACAAGACCCTAAGCACATTTGATTTTAACTTGTAATGTTGAAAATTTTTAATCCTTCAATAGTAGTGCTAGTAATGGTTGAGGACTTCGTTCTTGATTCTAAACTTTTAAATACTGATAATCTGTCTTTCTCTAAACTTGTAATCATTCCAACTTATTTACTGGTATAATTAATTAGTTTAGTTTAATATTGAAATTAAAGTTCCAGCGTTACGGAGAGAGCACTACTTTGTATCTTGAATTCTTAAATAGGTGATCCTTTGTTGAGTTTGGCGATAGGAATTCTACTAGAATTAGGATTTATGATGCGGCAATTGGCATGTGTGTTCTTTGTATTTTATTCTCTATTAGTGTTGGTTTCATAACATCTTGTCTCACAGAATCTCACTAATTCTGAGTTCTTCATATTGAACTCAGTAGTGACCTACTTGAGTTCTTCTTGTAAATAAGATGAATTAAGCTTATTCAGTCCTAATCTAATTATCATACTAAAATTAGGAATCATAATTAGGCTAAAATTATATCTCCATAAGTTTTAGAATACATTCATTCCTATATAATATAATATAATACTACCTTGGTGAATACTATTATCACGTGAACTTGCAGGTTAGAGAAAACATCGAAGATGAAAAGGAATTCACACAAAGACGAATTTCCATCTTATTATCCCCTGAGAAGATACCATTACGAATACGAATTGTCAGAGGATAATAATAGCATTGTCGATCCTCCTGAAAGCACCCATCTTGATCTCGTTTCCACAGTTCGCATCAACTTAAGAGTAAATTACATACTGAGAAAAAGAAAAGGAAGATTGCCAGATGAAACACTCGATTCAATCCATAGGTGCTTCTACATGCGTTTGTATCTAATTACTGGGTTGGAAGATTTTTAAGATAGACGATGTTCAATGGAAGTCATTCAATTGACACAAGACATGGAATATGATGTTAACTGGCCAGAAAGATATGCTAATCCAAAGGGTAAGAAACTAATACTTTTGTAATTCATAAGTTTTGGAAGGATTTTTATTTTGTCCCTTTTTTTCTCCTGAAATAAACTCATTTGTAAATAGAAATAAAAACTCCTAACCACGCCAGAAGCAAAATGAAAACAATTAAGCTAGCTTGTATCTTTTGACTACTCATGGGAAATGAATTAATGAATATTGGGAAACTTGTGTGTGTATAAAAGATACAAAATAAATAGAATACATGGCTTCTATTCATGAAGCTGCGTGTTCTTCAAATTTAGGATTTGTAAATAGAAGACAAGAAATGAATATATAGAAGATCCAAATGTTCCTTTTAAAGGATTCTATTCTATGTGATTATAAATTTATAATCCTCTTTTTTTCTTGTGTCTTTTGTAATTCATGGGATTTGCAAGGGGAAAATAAGAAGTTCTCATTTTGGATTTCTCTAAATAAAATTTATTTTTGAGAAGAAAATAAGGTTTTTCTTAATTTTGTCAGAAAGAAATGTATTTGGTTTTACACATTGATATTGATTCGATTTTGATGTCATATACCGGTATATGAAGGAGAAGAATGATGAGGTTTTTTTTTTTTTTCTTCCTTGTTCTAATTTTCTACATCTAAAGAATTAAAATGACAAAGGTGGGTACCGCTAGAAACAGACAAATAATTCTTCTGTTATGTATTACCATATGTAATAAATTACAATGTATTTGTATGCATCACATTATTGTAGATGGAAACGTTAAATTATAGGACCAAGAAAGAAAAAAAATAAAACGAAAACACAAAACTCAGGAAGAATTATAGAAAATAATAAGAAAATTTAAAATAAAATTCCCCAAGAATTATACTAAAATAAAATTTAAATGAAAATCACAAAAGAATATGTAATGATTTACAAATTATCTATAATGCATTACAGATAATAATATATATAATAAATTATGAAGTGTTTGTAATGATTACAAATTACATGCAATGCGTTACATAAAATATGTAACAAATTATGAAATATTTGTAATGCATTACAAAGTATGTGTAATGTATTATACAGAAAATGTAGAATTATAAGGAAAAGAAAAGAAAATTAATTTGGTCGAATTAATTATATTCACATTCTACACAATCTCCTCCATTCATTTTCTCTCATATTTCACATCAAAATCTATAAAAATACATAAAAATTTAAATCCTAATGCACACGCTTGAGGTTTTTTTTTTTTTTTTATCAAGTTATGTTACATGTACATCGATGCTTACGAGCTTGTTTGATTCTCATTAAATTTGGTTTTAGGTGTGTGGTTGAGAATAGAAGAAGCGGTATCAAAAAATATTTAAAAAAAAAATCTCAAATCAATGTATAGGTTGTTGAAAATGATAAGAAAGTAAATTTAATGTGTATACATCTCCGTGAAATGTTAGGTCGACCCGGTAAAAGTAAAATTTCTCAAATACAAACCTAATATTGAGCTTTCAAAACAAACAGGTCGGCTTGAAATACGAAAGCCCGACTTGAAAAAGAAAAATAGGTTGGGCCTGGAGGAAAAAGTAAGTACGTTGAAGAGGTTTTTATTTTTTGAATAAAAGAAGGTGTCACAACACTTTTTCAAGGAATGTAAGATTGGCCGTATTAATACATCAAATTCATTTCCGTGAAGAGATCTTATTATCTCTACGATTAATGTGGAAAGACCTTATTCTTTCTGAGAGAATAAAGTCACCACACACGGAAATACTTTATTGATCTACATCAATAGTGGAGAGAATAAGATCTCTCCACACAAATAGGAGAACCGGAGTGATACTTGATGATGTTACTGGTGCTCCAACACGAATTATATTATATTATAATTTTATCATTACCTATTTAAAAGGGTATGATACTTGATGTGTCGTGGATGTTGAAACTGGGAGTTGTTACCAGTTCATGGAAGTTGAATAGCTCTGCTTGTATAAGACTGGGTTACTAAATGTAGTTACTACAATGAGCTTTCAGAGACAAAATGGGCTTTGCTACTCTTTCTAAGGACCAAAATTTGTAACTCTTTCAGAGAAAAGAAAATAAGTGTCTCCATTCAGTAAATTGTAATTAATAACAATACTCTAAAACTTGGAGAAAGCTGCAAAATAACAACCAATAATACAAATGAAAACCATCTAATAATGTCAATACTTCCCACAAAGGTAACATCAAAATAGATACTGAACTTTTGAATCAAACTAACAAAGTACCATCTTGAACCAACCACCAGTAATCAAAATGATGAGTCTAACAAACTAACAAAGTCTCATCATCCATGAACGTACAACCGGTAATCAAATTGACAAAAGTAGAACAAAAATCTTAGACTAATAGTTTTCAGAATATATTATGACTAGCTTTTGGATATCTTATGACAAAAGTGTTGTGGTGTTTTAGAATCCATTGTAGTTATTTTTGCCTAATTTTTTTTATATAATAAAATAACAAATTGACATTAGACTCTGGGGTTTGAAAAGTTATCTTCTTCGGAGCACCGCGATCATTTCCAGAAGCACGCTTTTACTCGGCAATTCTACTGGATTTTTGCTAGACGAACTCTCACCACAGCTTGAAGTAGCTTTAGAACTAGCTTTAGCACCATTCCTTGTTGAAGCCATGGATAATAAACTGATAATCTTCCTCCTATAACACCAATAAAGAAATTTGATAATACTTTGCACATTTCTAATTATTTTCGACAAATGATGCAAACATTGATTTTTGTTCTTGTTTTCATATATGAATATGTATGTACCTGGTAATTCCCTTGCCCATGCAATCGAAAATCGATAAGAGTCTAGGGCCATCTTCTTTAATAAAGCTACATCTTCCTATAGCATTATGGAATATGAATGCATGTTATTCTACTGCCTAAGAATTCTTCCAAAAGTTGTTGGTACAATGAAGTCATTAAATTGCCGTCCACATATTGTACTGATCAATAGCTTAAAAACCATTAGTTCCACCCTCAATTTTACCTGCCATTTAGATAAACGCCATCAAGAATTAAAATGCAACATAGAAGCAAATAAAGAATAATTAATTTTGTTTCTTACCTATCTTAAGATAGGAGAAACAAGAAGATATACCAGGTGTTCTTCGTGTAAATACATCCCAATTTCTTTGGCCTTTACCACCCGCGGCCCAAGCACCTTCAACCTGAATTACATTGCAAAGAAACCAAATCAATTAGAGCACAACAACATGCATGTGTTTTTCTCTTAGACACTTTCTTTTCGCAACTAATTAAAGAATCATCATTTTTGCTCGAAAGGGGGAAAAAAAGAAAAAGAAAAATCTTCATTGATCATGTCAATATTTTAGGGGCGTTAAGTTTGTTTTGTATTTTCTGTTTTCATTTTCGAAAATATTTTGGTATTTTCTGTTTTCAATTGTTGTTTTGAGAAAATTGAAAATGCGTTTAATTTGTTGTTTTAAAAAATTATTTTGAGAAGAAAATAGAAAACGTGTTTGGTTTATATTTTTAGAAAAATACAATTTGGTATAATAAAAATTACACAAGAGACCCTAAAATTATGGCCAATGTTCAAACAAACCCTCATCTTCACCCCACCCTACCCCCAACTCATCTCCGGCGACCACCACAGGTGGTTCTCCGCCTGAGAACCACCGTGACCAGATCTGGTGGTTCCAGTGGTGGTTGGCGGTGGTCGAGACTAACATGTAAATAAAAGAAAATTTGGGACTCAAATGTAATAAATGTAAAGTTTAAAATCTGAAAATGTGTTTTCCGTATTTTCAACATTTAACATAGAAAACGTTAAAAAGACGTTTTCGAGTTTTCTATACAAATCTTGAAAATATTTTTGAAAATGTGTTTTCAAAATAATAAATAGAACGCGTTTTCAATATTTTCGAAAATAGAAAACGGCTTGAAAATAGCAAATAGAATGCACCTTTAATTTTTACTAATTTGTTTTCCAATGTATAATGTATATATGCATTACAGAATACAAACTTGGTAATGGTTGGTATGCAAATGTAAAGACCGGTGATGGAGACCGAACTATAGAAGAGGTTGAGAAGAAGGTGAAAATTTTATTGTGCAAGCAAAAAATAGACCAGCAAAATGCAAGCAAGAGAGCTTCCCGGATGGCGGTGGGGCCCAGAGGAGGGGGGGGGGAGTCTCTCTCCCTCTCTACTGCTGGCAGCCATTTCCAGCTACTAGCCCTGGAAATGGAAGAGAGCCGGAGAAGAAGGAGACGTGTAATGATTTTGAAAATTAAAAGATCCTATCAAATCAAAATAGTTATGGATAATGATAAAATTAATTCTAAAAACATGTAAAAAGGGAAATTATTAAAATATTTCAATTCCTAACGTAAAAATATTCTTGAAATCAGAGTGGTTATATTTAGTTGGATTTCGTCTATTTTTCAAAAAACTAAACAATACATATATGAATGAAAAATTGTAAAAAAGAAACGAGGTGCCCAGCCTAATAACCTCAAAATTGAAGTTTAATACCTCATATGGTTTAATTTGGTTTTAGGCAGTTAGGCTTGTGTCGAAACGAAAAAATAAAATAATAATAATAATAATAAATTAGAATAAACGACAAAACATTTTAAACAATATGGTTTGGGGAAAATTTGTTGAATACAACTGAGTTAAGTTTTTTTTCTCACAAAAATTGGTGATATTAACTAAAATCAGGTCTTAATTATATTAATAAAATACTAATAAATCGTTATCTGTTATGAATAATAATTGAAGTGTTATAAATAATTGAGAATAATTTGGTGGTTATGAATTATGAGGAATAATTTGGTGGAGGAATAATTTGGTAAAAGGTGTAATTATTATATGTGAATGACTATTATACCCTTGATGAAATTATGTAATTACGATTGTCTTGAATTCAAGTTTTCCTATAAGTAGGGCAGTTATTAATGAAATTCATTCACGAGAATTCCTTGGAATTCATTCTCTCTAAATTCTCTATTATTTCTATACTTTTATAAGCACGTTATCGTACAGTCTCTAACCCTTTCGAGTAATATGAAAGAAGTATCTTTCTGATTAAATCTTATAGATGATCTTACATGTCGGCTGGATTATTACGAATGAATTAATTCATCCTCATCAATCCTAAATAACTCTCTCTTTGCAAATACATCATTGAAACTTCCCTTTGTTCATATTCCTCTCCCACAATTCCTCATTCTACACAACAGAGATGCGAAATCCCAAAATTGGAAGAATGGAGTCCAAAGAATTTTCCGATCACGTAAATGGATTGCAAGTAAATCTCATCCATGGAATAATTAGAGAAAGGAAAAAAGGTAAATCATATGATTTTATAATATAATAATATATTAAACTATAACATCTGTTTTATCGAGATATAAGGAGCATACATTATCAAAATCAAATTTTCTCGACTCCATTATACTCGATTTAACGAGAGCTTCGATTTGACACCAATATTGACAGGGTAATAACTCGTTTTGAAATATGTTATTATCAAATTTTCAAAATTTACAAATCAAGACACTAACTTTTGAAAAGTTACAAAATAGTCCTTGAATATTTTGATATTGATAAATTGAAGTAGAAAGGAGATAATTTTCCAATCGTAAAACATTGATAAAATATTTTTGACAATTTTACCTTTATTTAATTGGAATGGACAATTTTACCCTTAGGTAAATCCGACCTAATTTTGACGACAAGGAAAATGGATAGAATATTCATGAAGAAATTCTAAATCCATTGATTATATAAAATGGCTTGAAGTCCATTTGAGTTAATAGATCGAAATATTAATGTAACTCCAAGAGTTCAATTACATAATGTACTTATTACAGAAGGATAAGTGTGCTCTTGTAGAAGTAATGAGTATTTGTTCTAAGAACAAATTTGCTCCCGTAGAAGCGATTCAATATTTAATTCTCGCTTTATTTCTCGCAATTTAATTACTGCAATGCCTCCTACTTGATGATGGGTTCAAGTCACTAAGCGGAAGGTTTTATATATTACGCACTTTATATGCTAAGTGATGGGTAATACCTTCTACTAAGGCATCCTACTCTCGAAGAAGTAGTTAAATATTATGCAATTTAATTCTTGCTATTTAAATTCAGTAGATTTATATTTATTGCAATAATTCCCATAAGGTAGGTTCGACCACCTATTGGAGGAAATTTAATTTACGTAATTTAAATTTATGCACTTTATAGTTTGAGTATATTTCCAATGTGGTGGGTAATACCACACGATTGGTGTGCATATTTCAATGTGGTGGGTTATACTACACGATTGGTTATAAATCTAATCCTACTCCGTAAGAAGTAGTTGATCAAATATTCTAATCATACTCTCAAGTAGTAGACGATGAGAATAAAATTACTTCCCCATATATCACTTAATATTAATGGAGAAAATTGAGTAAGTGGTACTTGAAGTCACCATTGGATAAATAGATGAAAATCAAATGCTCAATAGATCCCATGTTGATAAATAAAAGATAATATATCGCATGGAGAAATTATATGAAGTAATCTCATCGATGATATGAGATTGTATTAATATGAGAATAAAATGCTCTTGAAGAAGCATAATCACTAGATTTACGTATTTGAATAAAGCCAATATGATATTATTATTACTCCGGAAGAAGTACAAAGCGATAAGTGGAACATATTGAGAATATCAAAAGATGGCATTAAACACTCGAAAATATAGAAATGCAAAAGAATATACATCTTGAATCCATAAATGAGGGATGCGCTCGAGAGTATAAATACTAAAGTAACTCGCCACCATCAACATTAGGATTCATAATGAAATATTTAAAGGATCCGAATTTCTTTTCGCTTGACACCAGTGGGTCCGTGATCGACGGACTGGGCTTCCACAGATTCTTGAACATATGCATGAAATTTGATGAGTAGTTCATCAACATGACTAGCGTAAATAAGTATTTTTCTCATTGAATGAGAGATAAACTTATTATTTACACCTGATCTAGAAACGCTAGTAAGCCATCAAAGAAATTATTAATATTCAACAAACCTATTGGTTTGACATGAAAATTCCACTGCCAACGAGGCTATATTGAATATTTCTCCAAAGGTGTTGTAGCCGCTGGAAGGACAATGAAATCATCACTATTATTCATCATATACATCATGCGCTTGTGGATGGATTGCGCTTGTAGCACCAACCCCGCTGGATCCATGGTAGAACTGGCTCCACCCGAGTATTAGATCCAACTAGATGGAAAGGTATTACACTCAAACTCTTATTCCCCATGATTGTGCTGGCCATTATAAGTCTAGCTAAAAGTTTGTTGTTGGTTCCTCCGTATAGTATATTGATTTCTTGTCTCCCCTAACTCTTCTTAGTTGGTTTGCCATATCCACATATTGGATATGGCCTACCGCTTAGATCCACCAAGAATACATACGGTTTAATATGGCGAGGTAAAAGCTGACTTGTATGAGATGATTCTAAAATCTCCACATCCATCTCTACTCCTATCTCTCTTTTTGCACTATATTTTCAACATGAGAGATATATGAATCCCTCTATTTAAAGAAAAATTTTAAAACCAATAATTGAGTGCACTATTTACTTTTTGACAAATATGAAAGAGAAAAAGGCAGAAATTTTTCTTTAGTGATATGACATATAGCTGTCAGTGATTGAAAAATAATATATATCTTAAAATTGAAAAACGATATTTACAAATAAAAGAAATATATTGATCTTTGTTATTACACCGAGCTTTCTTACATAAATATGGGAAAATCATTATGCTAAATTTTTCTACTAAATTTACAAACAGGATCTTCTAAAGTAAGTTTTTCAAGACTATAGCAGCGTTTGTTGATCTTTGAATTTGGCCCATAAGGCCATTAGCTCACCTTGTACGTGTCCACTAGGATGTGTCTCAAGAGCCTGTTGAATATCATCCAAAGGCTCCTTACTCAATCCATCCTTAATGAATGCTATTTTATCTTCTCGATTTCTGGACAAGTACCCCACAGATTTACATCGAGTGTCACATGTCCATCGAGCACACTTGTAGCATCCTCCTAATCTTTTGCTCTCCGCTTTGAAAAACTACTTTTACCCATACCAGGCATGTATTTAGAAGGAATTGAAACCTCACCAGATAATCGAACCTTTGCTTCAATCAAGCATCGGATATCTTGTGGGATACCCTTATTCATTAGCATCCTTAATCTTTCCAGCCTACCTCGATAAATCATTTTTAGGATTTTAATCGGTAGTGATGGATAGTATTTTCAAGATTTGAGAGCATATGATCCATTATAATGTATAGACCCTTGTTAGGATGAATTTTGCAATAATTTTAATGATTTATTTATAGAATAATACGACGTGTATGAAATAAGACCGATTTTAAATAAATAATATGAAGCGTAAGAGCTACGTTTTGAATTAAATAATAGCCTGATGTGATGCGTACGAGCCAGAATCTGTTTGAATAGTGGTAGACAATAATGTCACCAAAAGATGATGGAATATGTCGGTGAATTATTTCTATGATAAATCATATTGAGCACTATACGATACTAGTGAAATCGATATAAGAATTTCTTGAACTAGAAGTTCAATAATACTGCTTGCAAAACCTGACTGACCATCCGGTTTAAATAATTATTGAAATCAATATTTCAAGTGAAGAATTAAAAGAATTCTTCAATGATTGTTCTCGATAAATGATGAAATCATTACTAGCCAATATTGGGAATAAATCCCAAATATATCTGGAATAAAGGATGAGAAGTATGGGCCCACTCATCCTACATGTGGACTACTAGATATTATGATATGGATCCACTAGATAGTCACATGTGTATATGATTCGTAATTTGAAATTTACGAAATATTTGCTCACGGTATGAGCATGATTTTCAGATTTAATGATAAAGCTAGTAAATGTATATTCCAATGATTTGAATAAATCCTTGAAGGATTTGAGTATGCGCATACAAGTGGGATATTATATGGCAAATTATTTAAAGTCCTCAAATAAATTGCCGATATCGAGAATAGAATGCAAACGGTCTAAATTCCCATATTAAGGCTGAATGATGAGAACATATATGATTAAAATCATACCAACTGTATGAGTTTTGGTGTTCTAAATTTTCTAAGCATGAGGGGGAGTATTAAATGTTGAAAATAATATCATGTTATATCCTCGAAATTGAAATACGAACTTGAAGTTCAAAGATGCATGAAAGGCTATGAACAATCACATATATCAGCTACGATGCTTTGATAAGTTAGCACGCTAGAAGCGTTGATATTTCCCCAATCATATATATCAAAGCAAATTATAAAAGATGGTCTTAATAACGGAGGCATATACTCTTGAAAAGTATATAGACATAACTATATTGTGTAATCCTACAAGAGGATTGATAATGAGATATCTCGATAAGTTATGTCGATATGGGGAAAGAAATGAAATTGAAATGTGTCGACACGATATGAAAATGTAGCGCTACATATGATCAATGATAATGAAAATATTGAGATATATTGAAGATGATAAATGGTGAATGTGAAATCCTTAACTTATGAGATGATGAGGTGATGATGACTATTGCTCAAGTTTAAAGATAAGCATGGTGGTCATTATATGTTGCATGCTCATGAAAGTTAAATTACCGATCGTGTGTGTAGTAGAAAAGGAAATTAAATGATCGGATGAGCTAAACCTGTTTATGAGTACCCTAAAGGGTGAGCTAAGCCCTGGAATGAAGTAACCTATTAAGTGAGTATTAAATGTTAAATGATATATTTTAAGTGTTAATTAGTTATGAAGGTTTACTTATATGTTTACATGCTTTTACGATGAATTTATATGCTTTAAATTGTGTGTTTGGAGACATGTGTTCATGGTGAATGTTTTGTAGTTGTGTACGAAAATTGATGCACTCTAAATAAACGAAGAGTATAAAACCAATGTATATGATACTCATACAAATGTATGAAAGATTTTGAAATGCTTGCAGCATAATTGTATAAAATACGCGTTGCACTCTTTTTCCCTTGATTGAGGTTTTATCCCATTGGGTTTTCCTAGCAAGGTTTTTAATGAGGCAACTTTAAAGGCGTATTCACATGAATAATGTGCTCTTTTTCCTTCATTAGGTTTTTCCCATGGGTTTTTCTTAATAAGGTTTTAACGAGGCATATTCATGGTATATTGAGAACGATAGGAGAAATTGATCTGATGTATCTATTGGATCAAGTTATAATGGAGCTAATGCTTTAGATCCAAACGATGATGATATTGAAATCATTTACCGTAAGTAAAGATATCGATTCTCAAGATATGAAATCGAACCGAGCAAATTGTCTTTTTCCTTCGATCAAGTTTTTTCCCACTGGGTTTTCTTGACAAGGTTTTTAACGAGGCAGCACGTGAATACTCATATGCCGCTGATAGATATCAGGGGGAGCAATGTTTTGATGAAGCAGTATATAACCACTCCAAGCTATCCTGCAATCGGTTTGGAAGTTTTTTCCCACTGGGTTTTTCTCCAAACAGGTCCAGAAGACATTTGTATTAATAGTCATTCAAGGGGGAGTGTTATGAATAATAATTGAAGTGTTATGAATAATTGAGAATAATTTGGTGGTTATGAATTATGAGGAATAATTTGGTGGAGGAATAATTTGGTGGAGGAATAATTTGGTAAAAGGTGTAATTATTATATGTGAATGACTATTATACCCTTGATGAAATTATGTAATTACGATTGTGCCATTCGAAGTTTTCCTATAAATAGGGCTTCGGTTATTAATGAAATTCATTCCTGAGAATTCCTTGGAATTCATTCTCTCTAAATTCTCTCTATTATTTCTATACTTTTATAACAAGTTATCATCATTAAACTTAATAATCTCATTATTTGGTCATAAGACGATGCAATTAGAGTCATTTTAAGTCGTACAATGCACACTAATGTTGCGTCACTACCTTAAGTCGTACAATGCACACTAATGTTGCGTCACTACCTTAAAGAGTTACACCCACCACAATAATTGTTTGTAAGCTGTGACACCACCCCAACAACTCCCACCCCACAGTAAGTAGCACTTTGACGATACCACCATATCAAAGCATGCTACCACCATGGTTGCCAGCAAGAATAATGCTACATGGTCAACAAGGAAAGCAATAAGGGTTACAGCATTAGGATAATGAGGGCCGAAACAGTTTTTTCACACTTGGGTTATCTATCATATCAATTTATGGACAAAATTATCATTTAAAATCATTTTATTGTTGTAAATAATTAGGAATAATTAGTTAAAAGAGGACGAAAATGATGATACATGCGATGACGCAATTGTCAATAATTATTTTATGTGAATGACTATTATACCCTTGATGAAATTTTGTAATTACGATTGTGCCATTCGAAGTTTTCCTATAAATAGGGCTTCAGTTATTAATGAAATTCATTCCTGTGAATTCCTTAGAATTCATTCTCTCTAAATTCTCTCTATTGTTTCAATACTTTTATAACACGTTATCAGCACGAGTCTCTAACCCTTTGAGTAATATGAAAGAAGTATGCTCTACAGTTGCATCTTATAGATGATCTTCTGTATCAGAAACTGGATTATTACAATTTGAAGTACTCATAATTCTCACATCCCAATATATGATATACTCTCTCTCTCTCACCGACACAAAGAAACCACAGGCTGTTCCATTCTCTCATCACCTTCCCTTCATTTTTCCTTCCACACATTCTTATCTAAAACTGGAGAGACACTGCTTGTATTTTTCTAATTGCCAGATCCAAGCAGTACAGACCAAGAATGCTCAAAGATTTCCTCAATGATGATCCCTTTTCATGATCTTCATCGAACGAGTTTCGATCATTTCCAAGGAAAAGTCCTTCAAAATCAAATTTGCAGATTCATGTGATCGTTGTCTGCATCAAACAAAAGTTTTTTCCAAAGTCAAGCCGCTCAATCCGGTGCTTGTGGTTAATGGAAGAGACGCACGAAAAGTCGAGAAATTGCCAACGACATGATTTTCTTCTTCGATAGAATTTTAAGCTTTTTCTTATTTTTCTCGCTTAGGTGGCGTTCAATTGAAGACAATGACGAGGACGGAAAGGTATATTATAATATATTATTTTTATAATATATTATTTTATAATATAATAATATATTAAACTATAACATTCGTTTTCTCGAGATATAAGGAGCATACATTATCAAAATCAAATTTTCTCGACTCCATTATACTCGATTTAACGAGATCTTCGATTTGACACCAATATTGGTAAGGTAAACTTTCAAAATTTACAAATCAGTACACCAACTTTTGAAAAAGTTACAAAATAGTCCTTTAACATTTTGATATTGATAAATTGAAGTAGAAAGGAGATTATTTTCAAATCGTAAAACATTGATAAAATATTTTTGGCAATTTTACCTTTGCAAATTGGAACGGACAATTTTACCCTTAGGGTAAAATCGACCTAATTTTGACGACAGTGAAAAATGGATAGAATATTCATGAAGAAATTGTAAATCCATTGATTATATAAAATGGCTTGAAATCCATTTGAGTTAAAAGATCGGAATATTATTTTAACTCTCGAAGAGTTTAATTACATAATATACTTGTTCTAAAAGGATAAGTGTGCTCTTTTAGAAGTAATAAGTATTTGTTCTAGAAGAACAAATCTGCTCCCGTAGAAGCAGTTCAATATTTAATTCTCGCACTTTATTTACTGTAATTTAAATACTGCAACACCTCCTACCTGATGATGGGTTCAACCATCACTAAACGGAAGGTTTTATATATTTCTGCACTTTATATGCTAAGTGATGGGTAATACCTTCTACTAAGCAGATCCTACTCCTGAAGAAGTAGTTAATCATTATGCATTTTAATTCTCGCAATTTAATTCTGTAAATTTATATTTATTGCAATAATTCCCATAAGGTAGGTTCGACCACCTATTGGAGGAAATTTAATTTCTGCAATTTAAATTTACGCACTTTAGATTTCGCATATATTTCCAATGTGGTGGGTAATACCACACGATTGGTGTGCATATTTCCAATGTGGTGGGTTATACTACACGATTGGTTATAACGAATCCTGCTCCAGAAGAAGTAGTTGATCAAATATTCTAATCCTACTCTCGAAGAAGTAGACGATAAGAATAAAATTACTTCTCCATATATACCGAATATTAATAGAGAAAATTGAGCAAGTGGTACTTGAAGTTACCATTGGATAAAAGGATGAAAGTAAAATGCTCAATAGATCCCATGTTGATAAATCAAAGAAAATATATCGCATGGAGAGATTATATAAAGTAATCTTATCGATGATATGAGATTGTATTAATATGAAAATAAAATGCTCTTGAAGAAGCAAAATCACTAGATATCATGTATTTGAATAAAGCCCAATATGATATTATTATTATTACTCCGTAAGAAGTACAAAGCAGTGAAAGTGGAACATAGTGAGAATATCAAAGATGGCAATAAACACTGAAAATATAGAAATAAAAGAAAATATATATTGAACCCATAAATGAGGGATGCGTTTGAGAGTATAAATATCTGTAACTCCGCCACCAGAACATTCGGGTTCATAATGAAAAGATCCAAAGGATCTCTTTTTCGCTTGACACCGATGATCCGTGACCGATGGGTTTCACTTCCATAGATTTTTGAACATATGATTGAATCTTGATGAGTAGATCAAAGAATCAGTATTAGCAGTAAACAAGTATATTTCTTGTTTCAACGAGAAATAAATTTATGTTCTACACCGATCTAGAAATGCTAGCAAACCATCGAAGAAATAATTAATATTCAACAAACCTATGGGTTTGGTATGAAAAATTCCATTTGTGCAAATGACGTTATATTGAATATTTCCTCCAAATGTTATAGCCGCTTTGGAAGAACAATAAAAGCATCACTATTGCTCATCATGTACATCAAATCATGGATGGATTGTGTTTGTAGCATCAATCCAGCTTGGACTAATGACATTTCTAACTCCAATTCGACATTTCATCCAATTCGATGAAAAGGTATTATACTTGACACTCTTATCCTCCCATGATTGTGCGACCATTGTAAGACTCCTTAATAGTTTGTTATTAGTCCCTCCATATAGTATATTGATATTTTGTTTCCCTAACTCTCTTATAAGTTGGTCTCGCCATATCCACATATTGGATATGACCTACTAGTCCTGGAGCCACCAAGAACACATATAGTTTTTACTGGCGAGGTAAAGATTGACTTACATGAGATGATTACGATATCTCCATCTCTATCTCCACCTCTATCTCTTTTTTCAATGAATGAATGATAGATATATGAATCCCTCTATTTAAAGATAAATTTTCAAACCAATAATTGATTGTACTATTTACTTTTTGACAAATATGAAAGAGAAAATGGTAAAAATTTTAGTGAAATGACATATACACATCGGTGATTGAAAATGATATATATATATATACATATATATATCTTAAAATCGAAAAACAATATTTACAATTACAAGCAAAACATTGATCTTCGTTATTACACCGAGCTTCCTTATATTAATATGAGAAAATTATTATACTAAAATTTTCTATTAAATTTACAAACAGGATCTTCTAAAGTAAGTTTTTCAAGCATCAGAACGCGTTTGTTGATTTTTGAATTTGGCCCATAAGACCATTAGCTCACCTTGTCCGTGTCCACTAGGATGTGTCTCAAGAGTTGAATATCATCCAAAGGTTCCTTACTCAATCCATCCTTAATGAATGCTATTTTATCTT
This sequence comes from Jasminum sambac, assembly GCA_018223645.1. NCBI lineage: Eukaryota > Viridiplantae > Streptophyta > Magnoliopsida > Lamiales > Oleaceae > Jasminum > Jasminum sambac. The sequence continues at coordinate 21,765,164 of CP073649.1, forward strand.
CTCGGTTTACGGACAAGTACCCCAGATTTACATCGAGTGTCACATGTCCACCGAGCACACTTGTAGCATCCTCCTAATTTTTACTCCGTTTCTTTGAAAAATTACTTTTACCCATACCACCATGTATTTAGAAGGAATTGAAACCTCACCAGGATAATCGAACCTTTGCTTCAATCAAGCATCGGATATCTTGTGGGATACCCTTATTCATTAGCATCCTTAATCTTTCCAAATTTACATCGATAAATTCTTTTTAGGATTTTGATCGGTAGTGATGGATAGTATTCAAGATTTGAGAGCATATGATCCATTATAATGTATAGACCCTTGTTAGGGTGAATTTTGCAATAATTTTGATGATTTATTTATAGAATAATACGACGCGTATGAAATAAGACTGATTTTAAATAAATAATATGAAGCGTAAGAGCTACGATTTCGAATTCAAAAATAGCCGGATGTGATGCGTATGAGTCAGTAACTCCGTGTTTGAATAGTGGTAGACAATAATGTCACCAAAAGATGATGGAATATGTCAGGTGAATTATTTCTATGATAAATCATGTTGAGCACTATATCTGATACTAGTGAAATAGATATAAGAATTTCTTGAACTAGAAGTTCAATAATACTCGTTTGCAAACCTGACTGACCATCCCGGTTTAAATAATTATTGAAATCAATATTTCAAGTGAAGAATTAAAAAGAATTCTTCAATGATTGTTCTCGATAAATGATGAAATCATTACTAGCCAATATTGGGAATAAATCCCAAATATATCTGGAATAAAGGATGAGAAGTATGGGCCCACTCATCCTCCATGTGGACTACTAGATATTATGATATGGATCCACTAGATAGTCACATGTGTATATGATTCTGATATTATGAGATTTCCCCAATCATATATATCAAAGCAAATTATAAAAGATGGTCTTAATAACGGAGGCATATGCTCTTGAAGAGTATATAAACATAACTATATTGTGTAATCCTACAAGAGGATTGATAATGAGATATCTCGATAAGTTATGTCGATATGGGGAAAGAAATGAAATTGAAAAGTGTCGACACGATATGAAAATGTAGCGCTACATATGATCAATGATAATGAAAATATTGAGATATATTGAATAATGATATTGAAATCCATCGGAAAATACCGATGCTGAAATATATGCCCTTATGATTAAAGTGTTCATGCACGGGCTTAATGAGAAATGAGAATGAAACTCTTGAAGAGGTTTCAAATGTATTATTGTATCAGTGCATGCAAAGGCTCAAAATATTTACATTGATATTGTTGAGAAATTCATATGCTGTACTCTTTTCCTTGATTGATGTTTTTGTCCCAAAAGGGTTTTTCTCAAACAAGGTTTTTAATGAGGCAGTCCAATCTCAACTAATATGAAATCTCCAGAAGAGAGTTAGGGATATATCTCGATATAGTGAGAAAATGAGATCAAAGCTGTTGATTGCATATAAGCACTGAATATAATATGATATTATATAATATATAAATTTCATTCACGTGGAAATGAATGAAGCGTATCAACTAATGTATATGATACTTATATAAATCCATGAAATATTTTGAAATGCTTGAAGCATACTTCAGTATAAAATACGTGTTGCCTCTTTTTCCCTCGATCGAGGTTTTATCCCACCTGGGTTTTCCTAGCAAGGTTTTTAATGAGGCAACTTTAATGGCAGATTCACATGAATAATGTACTCTTTTTCCTTCATTAGGGTTTTTCCCACGGGTTTTTCCTAATAAGGTTTTAACGAGGCATATTCATGGTATATTGAGGACGACAAGAGAAATCGACACAACAGTGTATCTATTGGATCGAGTTATAATAGAGACAATACTTTAGATCCAAACAATGGTGATATTGAAATCCTTTACCGTAAGTAAGGATATTCGCTCTCAAGATATGAAATCGATGGAGTAGTCAGTATTCTTTTTTCCTTCGATCAAGTTTTTCCCATTTGGATTTTCTTGAGAAGGTTTTAACGAGGCAAAGACGTGAATACTCTATACTGCATTGGTAGACATCGGGGAGCTTGATGTTTTGATGAAACAAGATATAACCACTCCAAGCTATCCTCGCAATCGGTTTGGAAGTTTTTTCCCACTCGATTTTTCTCCAAACAAGTTTAGAAGACATTTGTATTAATAGTCATTCAAGGAGGAGTGTTGTAAATAATTAGGAATAATTAGTTAAAAGAGGACGAAAATGATGATACATGCGATGACTCAATTGTCAATAATTATTTTATGTGAATGACTATTATACCCTTGATGAAATTTTGTAATTACGATTGTGCCATTCGAAGTTTTCCTATAAATAGGGCTTCAGTTATTAATGAAATTCATTCCTGTGAATTCCTTAAAATTCATTCTCTCTAAATTCTCTCTATTGTTTCAATACTTTTATAACATTTATAACCGTTATTGTATCCTTTCTTAGCAATATAGCACTATTCTAGACCAAAAATGTTCAACTACCACTGACAGGAACGTAACTACCAAACACATGTTACATTCCTTCCACCACCATAAGAAAATAGATCATTAGAAAAATAATTTTAATAAATATTAACTCTTGATTTATTTATTTACTTAGCAGTTTATTTATTTACTTACCAGTTTATCTTTTCCAATTGAGAGCATCTCCAATGCAATTATCATGCTTGTCTATTTTAGAGAGATAAAAACACATAATTTTATATGGGTCCCATAGCTTTTCAATTTTTTCTTTTTCGTTAATCATTTTTCTCTCATTTACCTCACTTTTTCTTTCTCGCTTTCCCTACTATATATACATTCTCACATTCATCTACACATCTTTACTATTATTTTATTATTATTTTTTAATTTATTTCTCTCCGTCTCTTTTTTTGGGTTATTTTAACAAAATCCTCCCAATCTTTTGGGTTAATAACAATTCCAACCATGTTCTTTTTTTTTTCCACATAACCCCTCCAATTTTTAATTAATTGTCATTGAAACCCCCCATTTAACAGAGTCCAACCATTTTAGCCATTAACTTTGATATTTTTGTCCTTTTGGCACTAAAGTTTAGGAATAAAACTTGAAATAATATTTTATTTCACAATTTTAAATATTTTTAAACTTCACAAATTTTAACAATGTACAAATTAGTTCTAAATCTTTTTAAACTTCACAATTTTAACTTTAATTTTTTATAATTTAGTCCTAAATTTTTTAATTTCACAATTTCAATACTATTTTTGGAAAATTGGCGGAAATTGTCCATAAATTTTACAGTTGCTGCAAATTGGTATGAAATAAAAAGGCAGGATTATATTAATTTCATTGAATTAATTAATTTGATACTAATTTTATTTGGTTTATAATTAATTTTATCGAATTGATTTGACATTGATAAAATAATTTTTATTGACAATTTTCAACAGAATAACATTTCTTCGCATCAATATCTCAATTTCCCAAAAATTCCCTTCGCATTAAAACAAGCAGATTTCGATTTTAACTAATAATTAATAATAACTTTCATTATCTTATCTCCATGAAATTTTAGTAGCAATATATTATTGTAAAAATTATACCGATTATAAAGAAATAATAAAATAAAATTTAAAAAATTAAATTAAAAATAAAAATAAAACTAAAGATGATGACGATTACACTTGGCCAACTGATGGTACAACCAGTAGATTGTTACCTACTAGCAACTTTGTAGGTAGGAGACAAAAACAAGGGGAAAGTCCCATGGATTGTCATTGGTGGTGTAGGTGTTGTTGGGTTTGGGTGGCTTAGGTTAGAGGCATTTGGTGTGGGAAGTTGGGTTTTTATTTATTTTTTATTCTTTTTAGGTTCATTTTGATTTTATTTTATTATTTTTTCTACATTCATTATATTTTTTATAGTGATATATTCTTAATAAAATTTTATAAATTATATTCATTATTAACTATTGGTCGAAATCAAAATGTGTGTGTGCTTTTAATTCTAAATAACTTTTTAAAAAAAATTGTCATATTAATGCAATCAAAATATACTATGTTGAAAATGCTTCATAAAAATTATTTAATCAATATCAAATAAATTCGATAAAATTAATTATACGCCAAATAAAATTAGTATCAAATTAATTAATTCAATAACATTAATATTACTCTAGCTTTATTTTATTTTGTACCAATTTCGCAGTAATTGTAAAATTTATGGACCACTTCCCCCACCTTTCCAAAAACAACGTTGAAATTGTGAAATTAAAAAATTTACAACTAAATCCAAAAAAGTTAAAATTAAAATTATGAAGTTTAAAAAGATTTAGTACTGAATTACATATTATTAAAATTTGTGAAAGTTTAGAAACATTTAAAATTGTAAAATAAAATATTATTTTAAAATTTACCCCCAAACTTTAGTGCATAAAATGAAAAAAGCACAAATAGTCAACAGCTAGAATGATGAATTTGATTAACGGGGTCCAATTATAATTAATTAAAAATTAGGGGGCTTCATGTTTAAAAAAATTGGTATTGAAATTATTACAAACTCAAAAAATTGAGAGGATTTTACAAATATAACCCATTATTTTCGCTTTTTCCTCTCTTTTTTTCCACATTTACTTTTCTTTTGTTTTCAAATAAAATAATCACTTTCCCCATGCCTCTCATTCACATCATCTAATAAAGAGTGTTACTATTCACACCCACGTAATTACTCCCTCGCACCCACTTTTTTTCGGCTTTCCAATTTTGCCCTCGTGTAATACGGTAGTGGTGGGTGTGCGGAGTAGAAAAAATACCTCGGCGGGGAATGGCCGAGCTCCCCAAAGGGAGCTCGGCCAATACTGGCCGAGGTCCCTTTGGGGAGCTCGGCCAATGGTGGCCGAGGCCCCTTTGAGGAGCCTCGGCCATCGCCGAGGCTCTCTTTTTTTATTTCTCTAATTTTTTTAAATGTAATTAATTTTTTAATATTATTTTTTAATTTGGGGAAGAAATATGTGATGTATGACTTGGATCGAATGTGACGAAATAGTATTTCGCAGATTTAGTATTTGAACTCCGTTTTGGATAAATAATATATCGATTTGGGGTAGCTCGATGCCACGAGTTGAACCCATTGCGTTGCAATGACGTACGATGGATTTTAGGCATCTGAGTGCGTTTAGGCAGCGAAATTAGCATTTTTTTCTATTTTTGGAGTAATTTTAAATTTAAATTTTTAATTTTATTTGTTAAAAAAATTTATTTTTAAAATAAATTTTTTTAAATTTATCATAAAATAAAATAAGTGCATTTTTTAAAAAATAAAATGAAAATGGTGATGAAATAAAATTAAAAATAAATAAATGAAAAAAATTAAATGATTCGAAAAATAGAAAAACGCTTATTTCGATGCCTAAACGCGCTCGGATGGCCAAAATCCATCGTACATCATTGCAACGCGATGAGTTCGACTCGTGGCGTCAAACTACCACAAATCGATATATTATTTGTCCAAAACGGAGTTCGGACAATAAAACTGCAAAATGCGATTTCGTCCCGTTCGATTCAACTCATACATCACATGTTCCTTCCCCAAATCAAAAAATAATATCAAAAAAATATTAATTAATTACATTGTCAATTTTAAAAAAAAATTAAAAAAAAAAACTTTTTTTGGATGCTCGGCCGAGGTGGCCGAACATCCAAAGCGGCTCGACCAACCTTGGCCGAGCTCATGGATAGCTCGGCCAAGGTGGCCGAAACAGATCATGGGAAGCTCGGCCGGCCTTGGCCGAAGCTCACCATGAGGGGCTCGCCAACCTGGCCGAGCTTTCATTCATGCTCGCCACCCTACTGAGCATCCAAATTGATCCCCACACCCACTTGCACATTGTATTAGATGAGAGGTAAATTTTAATTTGTAAAAGCGGTGGGTGTAAGGATTAAAATACGCGCAGAAGTAGCAAATGCGCTCTCTAATAAATTCACATCTCCAATTCCTGGTTACATTGGAGTTGGCGATGCTCTACTACACTACAAAGTGCTGAAGGTAGTAAGTAGGCCGTAGCTCTCATTCTAAAGCTGCTCATCCACAAAATCGTGTGGATTGACTTGCTGACAAATAATTACAAAAAATAAAAATAAAAATAAAAATAAAATTCAACAAATTCAACAGAACAGAGAAATCAATCCGATCACTGGATGGACTCGCCACCGCCTGCACCTGCGGGAGGAAACCAACCACCACCGCCATCGTCGTCATCAAAGACTGCAGAATTGGATCCTCCGCTCCACGCAATTGGCTTCGAAATCGACGACCTTTCACCTCATAAAGTCACCGGCCATCTTCTTGTCACCCCAAAGTGCTGTCAGGTAAGTAATCACTCATCTCTGAATTCTGATCTATATACTGTATGTCTGTAAGATCATTTATTGCGCACAAGCACAATTACAATTTTAACGATGAGTCTCGCAGCCGTTTAAGGTGTTGCACGGCGGGGTGTCGGCACTGATAGCGGAGGCGTTAGCAAGCATGGGAGCCCACCTCGCATCGGGTTTCCGGCGAGTTGCCGGGATGCACCTCAGCATCAGCCATCTCAAGAGTGCCCAATCCGGTGACCTTGTCCTTGCCGAAGCCACCCCTCTCAATGTTGGCAAAACCATTCAGGTATCCACGATTCATTAAAGAGTAAACATGTTATGGACATTATCACCCGATTATTTTCCTGATAAAGCTATTTTCAAATCAAAGGTTACAAATTTGCCAATTAGGTACTGATGGCACCAAAGATGGCATCAGATGATTAGCCATGAATATAAGAATAATTATACTTGAACACTGAATTATTAACAAAATATACAATTGTGATGTGTCGAAATATTGACCACTATTTCATTGATCATGTTAAAATAGCATTACTTAGGTCTCTCTTATTATGTGTCTAATGTTGAACGACGAAGCAAAGGGGCACTCTCACACGTAGAAATATCAACCGCTGAAGTCACGAGAACTTGTAGCAGAACCGAAAATTTCTAATGGTCTTAATCACTAAATATTAGCATGTGTTAGGATGTAAATTTGTAAGGATTTTGGTGTGAAATAAGATAGAAAATGAATAGAGTTGAATGATAGATATTTACGTAATACATGTAGGTCCCACGAGATATGTGAATGCAATTGGTTTGATTTAAAAGAGAATGAATTAAAATATGTAAAGATGTGTAAAAAGTTGATGGCTAGCATGCAGAGTCATCTATACCTAGATTTCCACAATTGACCAAATAATGCAACCTATGGTAGAATTTCCAATTGGTTTTGACTTACAAGTTTGCAATTAGATAAGATAAAATTATAAAAACTCCATAACTAACAGAAGATTAAGCAAATAAAAATGGGTAAGCTGATAGAGAAAATTCCAACGACTAACAGAACATGGAGAGACACATTTGCCCATTCTGGTGAAAGGTACATGTAGTAATATCCACCTCATAACTAACCAAATACTATCTTGTTCCAGGTTTGGGACGTGCGACTCTGGAAGCGCGATCCTTCAAAGACCGACAACAGAACTTTGATATCATCATCAAGAGTGACTCTTCTTTGTAACATGCCTGTGCCAGAAACTGCCAAAGAAGCTGCAGAAAATCTCAAAAAATATGCAAAATTATGAGTTCAATTTGGTGTAATGAATTTGTACAACTGTTAAGAAATATATTGTCTCAATTCGAAAAAAGTATAGCAGAAACACGAAATTAAGTATCTCCGTGTTCCACAAGTCTGCATATAGCTCCGGAAGGAAACACAGATGGTTTATAATCAAGGACGGTAAAATAGATACCTCTTGTTCATCCTTTTGTGGTCACACTTGACTTGCAAAACTTGAATAAATAATCAAAAGTAGAAGTAGAAGTTAAGATCCATAAATAAAGGGATGCCTAAGGAAATACTTAGTACTTAACAGTGGACACATACACATTATAGCAACCAAATGATTGATTATGTACGAGACTTCATCTATCATGTGACTTTGCTCATACAATTGTGAACACAATGCTTATAAGCCTGGAATGAATTTTGTTTCTTGTTTAGGGATTTTGATAGACCATAGATAGCAGAATCTATTGCTTCTTTAGTTCTTTTCTTTCTTTTCATGAGGACTTGAGGATATCCTTTGCCTGAACATACCAAAAAATCATATACTTGCACTCACTAGTTATGCAATTTCAAGGAATAACACTAAAATAATGGCATATACAAATTATAGAGGTAGGTATTACCTGAGATTGCTAAGTTTTTCTGTCAGATCTTTGATATCGACACTGGATAGTTTTAGCGACAACAAGGTTCCTGGCACCTCTTTTGAGGCCACTTCAGATAATTTGTCCATTGAAGCTGCCAATCTTCTGAGGTTCTAAAAATGCATTATGTAATATACATAGTTATGCATTCAAATTAAAGAAGTAATAAGGCAGGGCTAAATATATTGATGCTAACTCACGTGTTATCATTTAACTATAAAATGTAGCTCGACTATCATTCATCTTTGCTTATGCAGTCAAACAAGAGAAGTAATAAGGCAGGGCTAAATATATCGATGCTGACTCAACTTTGGCCCATGTTATCACTTAATAACTCAACTATAAAACGAAGCTTAATTATCATTGATCTTTGCTTACTGTTACCTATCCATCACTCATATAAAAGGATTGCCAATTTGGCTGATTTCTCTTTCCTGGAAATTTGAAATTATAGCAGATCTTGTATGCTGATAAATGAATGCCATCAGAGCTTCTTTACATGACTATAGATTTCAGTATTTGGCATGGTTCATCTTTTTCAGTAGTGGTGGCTGAGTTGAAATCCAGCAGTGTTGGCAGCAGTCGGCTGTTGTCTTGGTGGTGAAGAATGTTCGTGTTTGTGCCATGGGTTGGGGTGGTAGTGGAGGTAGTTCCGTGTGGTGAATAATGCCAGTGTTGGTGATGATAGGTTGAGTTACTAATGAATGCTATAGTGGCACTGAAGAATTGCAGTAATAGCAGTATTCTGCTGGTGGTGGTGATATTGGTGGTGATAAGGATGTCTGTTAGGGGTGAAAGACATGGCTTAAGGCCATGTTTGACAAACTTTAACTTACACCATGGTCGATTCAGCTTAGTTTTTAGGGTCATGTTTGATTCAACAACGAAATCCATTTTTAATTCCATATTGTATTTTAACAACCAAATGTGCCACACGAGAGACGTATCACGTATGTATGCCACATAAACTACTCTATTAAATGGTTTGGACGGATTCCTCTGAGTGATGGATGAGCAACACTAAGCAACGATGAACTACGATGATGTTCTGAAGGATGATTTATTAAGTGCTAACATTGAGCAAAGTTCAGTTACCATTAATATATCTAACCCTGTAAGCCATAATAGCTCTGTACAAAGAAGAGAGGCTTGAAAGTTGAACTGAGACATGACAAGGAGATTGCTACCAGTCAAACGAGTTATGGGGCATATCAAACATGGAACATAAGCTGTGAGTTCACCAAAAGTTTAAATTGATCATGTCATCATGTATTCATTTAAATACTTATTTCAATATAAATATAGGATTGTTACAAGATTAGATAAACAGAGCATATACTTACGATCATAACAGGAATAGCAATCACGGCCAAGCTCAAAATTGCTCCTAGAGCCTGATAGAAGATGCAGATACGATATCAAAACAGAACATTTGTGCAATTATGCTTGAGTTATTCAACTTGTAGACAGTGAATAACATACCATTGATTGGACGAATAGGAGAGAGAATAAGGCCAGATTCAGGGGAGGGTTTAACATTAGTCTTGAAACAAGTAACCGCATCAATCAGTGGCTGTGCAGATACTGAATAAGTGTAGGCATCCCCAGTTGGCACTTCAGATTCACTTTTTCCGACGGAGACGACAGCACGAGCGAGCGCCGGCTGCCGCCGGTGCCGATAATTTATCACACCGGAGAACCGAAGTCGGCTTAACGTTTTCGCCGTAGATGAACTGAATATATCATGTCTCCGGCCCGTGATGTGGCGGAGCCGCCAACGTGAGCAACACTGCATTTTCAATCTCTATCGGGAATTACGTCGAACGGTCCAGGTGTACCGTTCTCTGTGAACTTGAGAATCGGCCCCCAACGTTTTGCTGTTTTGGTCAATGAACTTCAACGTCATATTCAAGTTGGTCCCTGAACTTATTTTTAATTTTTTTTTTTATATTTAAAATGAAATTGAAACGGACGGCTCACGGCTCACTCTCAGTCTCAGAATTTCAGTACAGGCCCCCATTGTAGTTTTAGCCAAACAAGCATTCAAAGTTCAAGTTGAATAATTTTGTCCAAACACCCCAAAAACAAACAAAACAAAGGAATACGCTTGTGGGTTGCGTTCCTTCTTTGGTTTGTGGAGTTGCAGATTGCCCTTTCGAGTTTCGACCCCACCCCACCCCACCCCTCACCCCTCAGTATTCCACAAATTTGGTCACTGATTGCAAAATTTCAAGAACCAAGTCGTTTTTGAGCTGCAGTGATTTCATTCTTTGATTTGTCAGCTAATCATTTACCGGTACGTCCTTTCTCCATTCAGTTATATCGTATGCGGATGGGTCACGTTCAAATTTGATTGAAAATATTCATCGATTTTTTTTTTTTTCCCGTTGGAAGTATGATATTAATATTACTGTTTAGAATTTCAGTTTAAGAAGAAAGCTTAACCCACTTTAGGAATTGCATTAGTTCTGGTAATGTTGCTGTGCATAAAGAAAGATCCAAATTATCAGTCACTTTTCCCCTTTTTCCCGTTTGGTTTTCTGAATTTGCTATCATTTCTGGGATACTAGGATTGGCAGTTTCATGTTTTCGCGCCTTTTCACAGCCCGCTTCCGAAGTAGTTCTAGGGTGTTTGGCAACCACTTTTAAAGGTTTTTAAATGTTTTTAAATGTTTTTAATGTAAAAGAAAAGAGAGAATTAGTGGAGTTGAATGGTGGAGATTTGTGGATGTGATGTGATATGTGGATGTGATTGATTTAGTGTAAAGAAAGAATGTATAAAAAAGTTGAAAAAGGTGGAAAAAATATTTAAAATAGGGTTCCCTAACAGGGTACTAGTATTAGTAAAAACTAAGGGCATGTCTGGCCTTACTTCTTTTGTAGAAGACAATAATGAAGCCATTTTTTATTGTTTAAGTTAGCAAAACATGATCTAAATGGAAGTTTTGGCGGCAGGTGGCATCGTTTTGGGAGATGCTGTGAGTGATTGATTATAAGGCCTTTTGAGCGAAAATCATTATTAGCTTGTGGAGACAACGAATTGATGTCGCTGAGGATAAAGACAGTTGTAGATAAGTTTGTGCAAGAGCTGAAGGAGGCCCTAGATGCAGACATACAGGACAGAATTATGAAAGAAAGGGAGATGCAGAGTTACATTGAGGAGCGTGAGCGCGAGGTTGCTGAACGTGAAGCAGCCTGGAAGGCTGAACTCTCTCGCCGTGAGGTACTTGACTTACAATTTTATTAGCGAAACATGGACAGAATGGAATTCAGATAGAACAATGAGATGAATATGAAACTTCAATAAATGTTGAATGATAGAATTACAGGCCAATTATTTGGGGAAAAAAGGAAAAATAAGAAGAGAAAAAGGAGAGAGATCCAATTTATGGGGCTGCATGTAATCATTTAAGGGAAGAGTGTTAACTTGTTGCATGGTTGAAACTTGAAAACTAACGGAATATGAAAAGTATCAGGGTAATAAAATGGAAATAATTTCACTCTCTTTAATGGAGGAATGATATGTTATATCTGTGTAGAATTTGAAATCTATCTTGAACATTTCCAGAGAAGATTTCCTGATTCCTGGTTGTGAATCAGTGCCGAATGCTGTGATCATTAAGCTACAGACTTATTCATATCTTTACAACACTTTGAATAATCCATCTACCAGCGAGCAAGCTTGTACATATTGAAGTGTTGAACATTAATTCTTCAAAGAGTTAGTTGATAGATTTCTATTGTGTATGGTTAGAACAGTTTTTTTACAGTTGACTGTAGGGACAGTGTTAGTAGTTTTCATTTGCTCTCATTTTTCCACCTGATTCGCTTCGACCTTGGAATTTTATATATGCCATTTCCTGATAACCATCCTAGGTAGCATTGTTCCTGCAATGGATTTGGATTGTGAAGAAGGTGCAGAGAGCGATGTTAAGAAAATAAACGCGAAAGTGTGACCTTATGGTAGGATCCTGATGTGAGTTTGGATGTGTGAATTGTAGAACAACACACATTATCTGTTTGTGGTGGACTTTCATTGCCCAAAATGGCTATTACTGTACACATGAAATAAAGATTGAATCACAAAATTGCATAAATTGGGAGAGGCTTGCTCTATGCCAATACCTCCCAAGTCTTTACTCAGAATTCTGCCTTCTTCCAACTGAAACCCTACCCCTACTTATTCACACTTTGTTCTGTTTACCTGTAATACCTTTTCCTACTTTAACCACTAACTAGTTCCTGTCATTACCATGCCTCAATATTCACTTTGTCCCTAGGGTCAAAGTCGAGTTTTGGTTATAAAATTGAAAATAACAACAATTTCTCCTAGATGAACATGACTCACGGTCCACCGGAAAAGTGATTTTGTTAATCCAAATGAGTGAGCTACCCCATAACCATAGCACCCATAAGCACTCCATAGCCAGTGTCACTTGTGATATCAGAACATGGACAAAGGAATTGACAAAGAGAATTCGACAGTATTGACACATGAATGGAATGTTTGACATAGAGAATTCGACAATATTTATTTATTATTTTATTATTATTATTATTATTATTATTATTATTTTATAACCTAGGGTATCGGGGGCTCCACTTCCCACTAATCGGACGAGGTCATGGCCACTTCAACCGGGAGATGCTGCAGTGACCCCAAGAGACATTGTTTTTGCACTGCGGGGAATTGAACCTGAGACCATGTGCCTAACCACATAATCCCAAATTCGTCCTTACCGCTATGTCAACCCCTTGGGGTTATTCGACAGTATTGACAAAGGAAAGAATAGAAAATTTTCAAGTCTGTCACTGCAAAGCAAATATGCAGTGGCAAAATAGACTTGCATAGTCATTTGGGGTGTGCTCCACGTTTGTAAGTAGAACATTCAGTTTTCACAGCAGTTTTGAATGGAAAAGAGCTAAGAAAAAGTAAAATTTAAATACATATATTGGAGAGATGGAAAAGCCTCATAGTCAAAAGTGGAAAAGCTTCATAAAGTTCGGTGCATTTATGTATTGTCATTCATATATCATTTATTATGTTCAGATCAACCTTATCTATGTCCGTATGACAATAGCGTGCTATTGACGTTACTCTAAGAGCATGTTTAGCTAAACAATTTTTGAAAATGCGTGCTTAATTGTAACTGTTAAGCTCAGCCAAACACTCTGAAACCTATTTCTATGTCTTAAGCCACACAATTTATCTTCCTGCTTTTGGGCTCACACGTAGCTATGAAAGGCAGTTGAAGAGGTACACAATCTCCTTCGTTATAAAGTTCTTTTCACCCTTATGGAAATCTGTAGCCGAATGAGAATTAACTCCTGTCAGTGGCTATTTATGGACAAAATGAAAATGGATACAATTTTTCTGAGTCCTTGTTTCTTACTTGTGTTGCTGTTATCTATTTGCAACAAATTATCAGTTTTTCTTTAAATTATGGTCTTCCCCCATTCTCATTATGATTTCTGAGTATGATATTATTGATATCAGGGTGAGATTGCTAGGCAAGAAGCAAGGCTAAAGGTTGAAAGAGAAAATCTCGAGAAAGAGAAAAGCGTGCTTATGGGAACTGCATCAAATCAAGATAATCAAGATGGGGCTCTTGAAATAACGGTAAGTGGTGAGAAGTATCGTTGCCTCAGGTTTGCAAAGGCTAAGAAGTAACCACACAAATCATTATTTTCAATATGGTAGCTCCTTATTACATGTTTGGTGGGATAAAAGGGACAGTATTCATCCTATTGGATGGTATGAAGAAAGGAAAATGAGCTAAATCTTGTCTATTCTATGGTCTGCTCATACATACTACTATATACCAAACATGTTTTTACTGTTATGAAGCCAGTTGGATGTTTTTCAGTCTTGTAAATGGAACTCCTAGTTTAAAAGATCTGTCAAGTGAACTTGTGTTCAAGTTATTAGCAATGAAAAGTTGGTTTCTCTTTATCTGTTGTTATTATTGGTAATGTTTGTTACTTGATTTTAGATTGATTCACATAAAAGTTGAAACCTTGTGCTGAGGTCTGAAGTCTGAACGTCCCATGGAAACCGAAACCTTTCAATGGAAATCTCAGCCTCTCTCCCTCCAACAACATCCTTAAGCAATAAGATGTATCAATGTGTTAATGCAAACATTACAATTTTTATTTATTTATTTGGTCAAACCGGGAGATAATAAAGAAGGGAAAAAGTTGTGAACCATTGAAAAAGAGCATCACGTACCGAGAAATATTATCGTTATCACAACATTACCCCTGCGTTTGTTTAAACTTTGTGGCATGATATCCGTAGTCCTCATACAAAGTTTGATTATTTCGAAGTACACAATGTCGTTCACCCTCGACTAATGTGACATCTCGATGAATATATCAATAGTGTGTACTCTAAAATATACTACATCAACTTTCGTGATTAACAATATCAATTATCTTGACTACTTTCAAAAGAGCAAATTTTAAATTTATTCAAGAAAAATCTAACATGGTTTTCATTAAAATTCGTAAAGTTTCTCTACGAAATTTGAATGATGGAAAACTCATATCACTAATCACTAATTATATTAATATGGTTATACCCAAAGTGTGAAAGTTAACGATCACACAGTTTAATACGATCATCATTAACATAGCTATTTAGTGCATACTATACTCGTCGATGCGAATTGAAACATGTTAGATATATCATATAAAATTGTATTATTCTACTACCAACATGCTAGCTATAGAAAGAACCGATTAGTTTTAAGGTATGACATCTAGCACTATATGTCTCACATTAGAAGAATTACATATGTAGAATAATGTTATGTAGTTAATTTCAATTATATTTATTTTAAGTTTAATTAAAATTGAGAATGTAATACTTGTTAAATTAATCTTATGATGATTAAATCACCATATAGTAGAGAATTTCGCAAAAAACAAACGGTTTGTATATCTTCAATTCACCGTTCACAAAATATATTTCTTTCTTTCTAATTCATTAGATAATTCACTAATCTTTTAACTTTTCCACAAAAGCTACCAATTAAATCCTTGCTCGAGTTATATCTCACCTCAAAGAAGCTGTATGTTAATTAATATATTAATATAATTACGGACTGTAGGGAGATTTTTCTCTTTTGTAAGGATTAAAAAAAATATCCGCATGTCCGTCAATCATTACATCTTCATCATCTTCTTCTCCTCCTATATCCAATCTGTTATATATGCTCTTAAAATTTTACAGCAATCCTATGATTGGAACCACCACTATAGAAACGGTAGATTAGTAATATTGGTAGTGATAGTAGCATGACATCTAAGAAATAAAAAATAAAAAACTTTTTTTGGGTGGGGTGGGGTGGGGTGGATGCAAATATTCTAAAATGATGGGACCAAATGCACCCGCTTTTTTTCTCAACACAACCCATTTTTTCCTCATTCCGTGTTCCACTCTTAGCACACAAAAAACACCAAAAAAAAAAAAGGGTTCGGCCAAGGTGGTTGAACAACAAGAAGTTGCTGTTTTCGATAGCATTTACTGTCGAAAATGATAAACTGCAATTTGCAGCTTCTTTTTGTTGCGATTTCCAGCCGAAGTGTTGGTTTTTTTTTTTTTTTTTTTTAAAGAGTGAAATGGGAATTTGGAAAATAAAAGGGTGTATTGAGAAAAAGTGAAAGGGGTTGCATTTAGCCCCACCCTTTTTAAAAAAGTCTACCACGGTTACGCACGAACGGGTGGTCGGTTCAAACTTCGAAC
Source organism: Jasminum sambac (assembly GCA_018223645.1). NCBI lineage: Eukaryota > Viridiplantae > Streptophyta > Magnoliopsida > Lamiales > Oleaceae > Jasminum > Jasminum sambac. Next base: position 21,781,198 of record CP073649.1, read on the forward strand.
AATATTTTGGCAGCCGAGCCACACTGTTCTTGTTCTCCTGGGTCCACCAAAACCGAGCTAGAGAGGGAGGGGAAAGACCAGCGAGAGCATCCATGACTTAAAATGCTGCTTTATGGGCTGCGTTTCTTTTCATTTTTCATCTGAAATTTTCATTATTTTTTGTAATCATGCTTTCATTTTCCTGATACTGTCACCAAAATTGTGATTTTTCCTTTTTGATGGTAAGCTTTTCCTTTTTTCTTCTTTTTTTCTTTTTCTTTTTTTTAAAGGTATTATTATTGATATTATCTCTCCATAGACCCTTGTAATTATGTATATCTATTCACTGATAGATATTTTTATCTGGATGTCGGCAAAGGGGTTTCTTTAATTACGTTAGTTAATTTATTATCTGATAAATATTCGAAATTTTTGGGCTTTTAAGTCCTGTGAAGTACCCCAAAAAAAAAAAAAAAAAATAAAAAAAATCAGGTGTTTAGGGCTTTGGCAAATGGCAAATTAGGTGTTTAGGGATTGGTGAATTTTTTTATTTAGACTGAAGTTCTGCATCAAAACATTGTACTACAGAGGCAGATCATTAGGGTATTTTTTGCATTTTTGTTTCACAGGTATGCATAATTTTGTTAACTTTCTACCGAAATTTGTATATTTGGTGGCACTTAAGTACTTATATGTTGGTAGAAATACATAAATAAATGGCTATGATTTTACCAATTAGGGTTGTGGGCGTGCATAATTTTGTTGATTTTCTGTATAATATCTTAATGTATAAATACTTAAATATAATAATTGCATAAATGAACTGTTGCTATTTTCCTCCAAGTGAGTTCAATTCTGATTGAAGATAATTTTTCTCTCAAGCAGTAAATCTGGTTATTTTTGGTATTTCTGTTTTATGGGTATTGGTAGTTTTGTTGACTTTCGATATAATTTTGCGCATTTCTTGATGAAAACACACACACACACACACACCCCCCCCTCCCCATTGAGGCAGTAATTATTTTTGTAGCCAGGGTTGTTTCTGTTCTTGTTTTTGGGCATGGCATCACCTTATCCTTGTTTTTCCTTTTCTTTTCCAGTCAAATGAAGCAGTTGCTATTTTTTAAATTATTTTTGAGCAACTACTTATTTTCTGTCCAAATTAAGCATGGTTTGCATTTAAAAGAGCAAGTTATATGCCTCTTCATTTAATTTGTTTCACACGATGATTGAATGTATTAACTGCAGTTTATGATGCCCAGATTCTGATATCTTAAGTTGAAGGATATGCTCGAAATACATTACAGTTCTCCTAATATAATGAATTAATGATCCTAACTTAACTTGTCTATGTTTTAATCCCAACAGGTGGTGACTATCTGGTAATTCTTTGGAGATGAATTATATTAAATATGTATTTCTATGTTAAATAGAAGCATTAATCTTAATGGCTAGAAAAAGAAACCAACAGAAGAACGGATTGGACCGTTGCTTATCAAATGGTCAAAAAGGAATTTCAGAATCTGCTGTGCAAAATACAGAAGGGAAAGTCGATTACAATGAGATGAAGGATACAGTAGGGGAAGAACTTCCAAATGGTAACCACAAGAGTAGTGATGATAAAACTCCCGTACAAGATGAGAAGAAAAGTAAGAAAAACCCAAGAAATCTCTTAGAAAAGAAAACAAAAGCATGGATGGAGAAAAGCCTGCAACTGAAGAAGGGAAGATTTATACACCTGCAGTTCAAGTTTCTGATGTGAGAGACAGAAATGAAACTGCCTCCGAGAGTAATTGGGACCCACGGAATTTGAATAATTTTGCACAAGAACAAGTTGGCAATATAGAGTTTCAGGATACTGAGATTTTTAAGTGGATAAAGACTTGTGCTATTTCTATGTCGAAGACCTCCATTGAATGGATAGAGAGGTGTAAACCGATGTGGGTCACTCTCATAGCTAATGCACTAAAGGCGCGTGATTATGTTCGAAGGACTATTGAACATGTGCAACCTATTGTCTTCAGATGGATTATGTATTTCGGTAATACAATGCTTCTTCTGTTTATGGTTTGGTTGGATTGTGCTATCAGAGGCACAGAGTCCTTGCTGCGCATGGGGACAACATCGGTTTTCACTATCATTTGGTTGGCTGTTCTGTCAACAATTGCAATGGTCGGAATGACAAAGTTTCTGATAGTTTTGGTATGAAGCAGTCTTAGATTTTTTGGCTTAAGATTTTGTCAAAAATTATTTTCGTTCAAATTCATTTTCAACCATACTTTTTCATTGATGTGACGGCTTGTTTATACTTTTTAATGCTCCTCTACCACACATGCAGAAATTTCTCCCAAACAAAGATGAATTGCCTATAGTCTTTCTCTTTTGGTGGAAAGAACCTCAGAGAAGTTTTAGGCTGAAAATTTCATAAATTTATGCTTCTGGGTTCTTGTTTGAAAAAGCCTTTTTGAGAAGAAACGTGATTTTTTATTCGAGAAAAATGTGAAAATTATAATCATTTTGGAGCATGTGTGGTTGAAAAAGAATATAAGGAAAACGTATTTAAAAAAAAAAAAAAAAAGCCCTGTGTTGAAAACAGTTGCTGTATTAAGGGTCAACTGTTTATTACCTGTCGGATATTTTTCTTATTTGCATTTTGTTGATTATATTCAGGCAATCTCTGTTGTAATTGGACTGTTTGCTGGCTTCACACTTGCAAGTCTGATTATTGCTATTTCTGGACTGACTTTCTTGTGGTTGTATGGAAGCTTTTGGACAAGTGCACTAGTTCTCACTTTCTCAGCAGGTCCACTTTTTTCTCATAATATTTAGCAGTTTTAATTTACATTTGTGCTGACATTTGTCCTCTATGTAATTGCAGGATTGGCATTTATAGGCCATGACCGCATTGCACTGTTTATTACAACCTTGTACTCAACGTATTGTGCGTGGATATATGTTGGATGGTTTGGTGTGCTTTGTGGCCTCAATCTCTCGTTTATTTCAAGCGACGTTCTTCTGTACGTCCTGAGGAATACTTTAGAGCAGACGAGGTCCAACTCCAACACTGAAGAAACGCAAAGTCAACCACCCTTTTCTCCTAATGAGTCAACGCATGCTGATTTACCAGAGGATCTTAATCCTGGAGTACCTTCAACTAGTGGATCTGATTCTGAGATTACGTCCGAGGATGAAGTTGTTAGGTTGTTGAATTGTAAAGATCATTATTCGGCTTTGGGATTTTCCAGGTTTCAGATTGTAGACGGGTCTGTGATCAAACGGGAGTACAAGAAAAAGGTGCATATTTAAAGGGATCAGAAAATTTTATTTTCTTTTTTATTTTATGTTTTTCTTTTAACTGCACATTCACTTTTGATTATTAGGCAATGCTTGTCCATCCAGATAAAAATATGGGAAATGAAAAGGCTGCAGAGGCTTTCAAGAAACTTCAAAATGCTTATGAGGTGTGTCTCTTTTATTCTTTCTTTTTTCTTTTATTTGAATTTGAGTGCATGAATTCATCTTCTTCTTGTGTTTTTCCAAGGTTTTACTGGATTCATTTAAGCGAAAAGAATATGATGATGAATTAAGGAGGGAAGAGCTGCTGAATTTTTTCAGGAATATCCAGAATGGTTCTCAACAGGTTTTTTGAATTTTTCAGTGGAAATAGGATTTGGTTTCTTTTAATTTAACCATTTGTTTAATATCTATTTATTTATTCGTGTCCAAAAAAGGAAAAGGAAAATGCAAATAGAAATGAGAATATGGTCTCTCTTACTTTGTGCTATCACATGTTGCTCTCCAGAATAAAGGGCCCGGCTTTGGACAAATGAAAGCTGATCGGGATGACCCACTTGTGGAATTGAGAAGAATTGCATGCAGAAAGTGTGGCTACTTTCATGTCTGGGTTCACACCAAGAAACAAAAATCGAGAGCGAGATGGTGCCAGGTTTTACGTCCTTCAATTAGCTTGTGCTTATTTTAACTTTTCTCTACTTTAAAATTAACTTCTACCACTGAGTCAAAATCAAGTCTTCAGTATCAACAATACATTTCAAACAACCATTCATTATTATCCAAATTCCATAGTAGAAGTTAGTTTTTAATAAAATGAAAATATTCTAAATAGAAACTCATGTTGAGGTTCTTTATTTGCCAAAGATCTTTTACATGGATTCTGATTTCTTTGTTTTCTGATTCAAAGGATTGCAAAGATTTTCATCAAGCTAAAGATGGGGATGGGTGGGTCGAACAGTCCACACAGCCTCTTTTCTTCGGAATTCTTCAGAAGGCACGTACCCTAAGTACACACAAAAAGTGCTTATTTTCATCTCTTTGCATTACTCAACTACTAACTTGTTAGTAATATATATTTGCAGGTAGAACCTCCTGTTGCTTATGTCTGTGCTGATAGCAAGATTTATGATGCAACTGAATGGTACATTTGTCAGGTAAATTGATGCCTTAGACTCGCTGCATTTTGGCATAATGCTGGGAGATATTGAAATGAACAAAAGAGAAGGGAATGGTGGTCAATGACATGCTTTAAAACAACTTCTACTTATAAACCCAAAAAAAAAAAAAAGGCTGCTTATTTGTGCTTGTTGGTGTTTGTTTTCAGGGAATGAGATGCCCGGCCAACAGTCACAAGCCCAGCTTTCACGTGAACACGAGCGTGATGTCAAAGAATGGCAGCGCAAAAGGATCGAGCTCGGGACACAGCAGAGGTGGGACCCACAATATGGAAGAGGCGATGACAGAGGAGGAATTCTTCGAGTGGTTACAAAATGTTATGCAACAAAATGGCTCATTTGAAAATTTTGCTGGTACGTCTGAGAATCCAAATTCCCAAAACGGCCCTAAGGCCGGGGGTGGCAATAGTGGCAGTGGAGGCAGCAAGAGGAGGAAGAAAGGAAAGAAGCAATGGTAAAGCCTTCGTTCTACTGCGGACCAGAGGGTCGAGAAAATGACTTAACTTATTACTAATTGTATTTGGAAAATGGGCTAAACAGTTGAACTCATTCCTTACTGTAATAGTCTGTATAGTATTTTACCCAAATTGTGCTATGGGGCTGAATTTTGCTCAAGGATTTGGTGGTAAGTTGGTTATGGATTGAATTGCATGGCCACATGTGGGCATAGTCAGTGGACGTAAAATGGGCAAGGGCCGTTGGGGCTGCTACAAAAGGGAAGACCGCAGCCGCTGCAGTCTGGCCCTTTTAGTTTTGAGTTAATCTCCTATCGAATGGAAGCATATTTTTCTTGGGGATAACATCAAAGCTATTCTGAAAGGAAAACAATTTTTCGGAGACCTACCCTCTGACTGAGGTATCAATATTTTACAATTTATCCCTTTTCATAAAAAAATAAAATAATATAATAAATAAATAAAAATTTTAAAATTTTTAAAAAACCTAAATAGTAGATGCAGTTACTTATCAAGTTCCCTTTTTATTCTTTGCTATCACATGTTTTCCAGTATGTTCGTTGAAGGTGCATGCGTGATTTTATTTTGCATGCCAAAATACTTGACGATGAGTACTGGAGTTTCTGTCAAATCTTCTATATTAGGAACTTGGAATATTTATTTATTCAAAGACATTGACAACGGCAAAAGTACCAGATAGGTATTTTTTATTTGGCCAGAATGCCACTTAGGTATTAAGAGTAACTCCGGCGACGCTTAGGTCCTTTTTCTAATTTATTTGCACACATGGGTCCTTCGGCGGTGAGATTATGAATAAAATATTAATTTTTTGAATTTTTAATTATTTTTACCTTTTTTATTGTATAAATCCATTATTATTATTATTATATTATTATTATTATTATATTATTATTATTTTTATTATTATTATTAGAAAAATGGCGAAAACAATCCAAAAAATATGATAACTTTTCGAAAATTTCTTCAGCATTACAGATACGTGCATATTTTGATTTTAACAAACAATTGATAATAAATATAATTATTGTACCTAAATTTTATTTCTTCAGTTTCAAATTTTAATAAATTGCACAATTTAAATTTTTATTTTTTCTATAAATTTTTATTTCGTCCGTAATTAATTTGATTGAATTAATTTGATATGGATTAAATAATTTTTACCAAAAATTTTCAATACAATAGTATTTGTTAGCATTAATATCGTAACGTTTGAAAATTTTCTTTAACGTTAGAGACACACATTTTAATTTTAAGCAACAGTTAATAAATGCAATTTTTATAGATAAATAAAATTTTATGAGGAATATGTCACTACAAAAAACATACCGAATATACAAAGAATTGATCAAATCAAATAAAAAATAAAAAACAAACAAACCAATCCCACCGCGAGCAAATACTACTGCATTGAAAATTTTTGATAAAAATTATTTAATCCATATCAAATCAAATTAATTAATTAAAATTAATTACGGACGAAATAAATATTTATAGAAAAAATAAAAATTTAAATTGTGCAATTTATTAAAATTTGAAACCGAAGAAATAAAATTTAGGTACAATAATTATATTTATTATCAATTGTTTGTTAAAATCAAAATATACACGTATCTGTAATGCTGAAGAAATTTTCGAAAAGTTATCATATTTTTTGGATTGTTTTCGCCCTTTTTTCTAATAATAATAATAATAATAATAATAATAATGGATTTATACAATCAAAAAGGTCAAAAAAATTAAAAATTCAAAAAATTAATATTTTATTCATAATCTCACCGCCGGAGGACCCATGTGGGCAAATAAATTAGAAAAAGGACCTAAGTGTCGCCGGAGTTACTCTTAATACCTAAGTGGCATTCTGGCCAAATAAAAAATACCTATCTGGTACTTTTGCCCATTGACAACTTCATTGTTGAAAATACAAAAAAATAAAAAGACGTGAGAGAGGTTTTCTTTGAATAAATAAAAAGTAAATATGAAGTTGTCTTTGAATAAATAAAAAAAATAACCTCTCTCACATTTTTCTTTGAACTTGTTTTTTCTTTTTCTTTTTCTTTTTTTAAAAAAATCACTTTTTAACATTCCTGTCCGTGTCAAATGGATTAATAAAAGTAAATATGAATTTCATTTCACTAGCATTAATTCAAGAATTGAATTTTAATATGTCATTTAGATTGAAATAGAACATCAATACATGTGATTATGTACGTATATTAGTAGTTTACATTATATTTTTTTACTGACAATGAGTCTAACTATACTTGGCAACTTCTTCTCACATTTGCTATAGCAAGTATAACACACTAAAAAAATCACTTTCAATGTCTGACATTAAGAGGGCAGAGGTGCACTTTTCTATAAAAGGGAAGGGGGAGGAGGGGGCCAAAATCATCAACTACGGGACTAAACTACCAAATTGGTATTTTAAAAAAATATATTTTTGATGATTTGATATTTTAAAAAATTCCGACGATAAATTGATAGTTAAAAATAGAGATTCTGACAATTAGGTATTTTTCTCTCGCCAGCTGTGAATCTTGAATAAAATAATAATATTTTCACATTTTCATATTTTCTAATTATTTTCTTTAGTTTTTATTTATTTTCTATATTTTTAGTTCATTTCCGTATAAAAAATGTTTAATAATAATAATAACAATATAAATAAATAGTAAAATAAATAAAAAATTCAAAAAAATAGCGTGGTCCGAAAAAAATTTTCTTCGTTAGTTTTGGCTATTTTATCTTTTTCCTTATTAGATTAATTTAATGCTAATTAAATAGTTTTTCACCAAAACTTTTAACACCGTAGCATTTGTTCATATTAATATATTAACTTTTCACGATACATTAAAGAAACGCACATTTTCATATTAATCAACATGTAATAACAAATGTAATTATTATAGCTACATAAAAGTTCAATATGAATATATCGGTATAAAAACTTACCGAATATAAACAAATAATCAAATCAAATCAAAATATTCCAAAAAAAGGGTGAAAATTTTCAACACCGTAGCATTTGTTTGCATTAATATCGTAACTGTTCACAATAAATTAAAAACTTGCACATTTTTTTATTAACCAATATTTCATAATAAATGTAATTATTATAAGTATATAAAATTTTAGCATGAATATATCACTATAAAAACTTATAAAATATAAATAAATAATAAAATTAAATCAAAAAATTAAAAAAAGAAAAATAAACCCACCCCACTCCAACCCCGCCCACCCCACCAAAAATCGATTGGGCTACAAGGGGTTTCTCCTGATTTTCGATCGATGAGGTCGCGGCGATCAATGACCTCGTGATCGAAAATCGGGAGAAACCCCAGAGCCAAATTGAAGTGGTCGTGAATCATGACCCACGTGTCGTTATTCACGACTCAAGCGAAATTGGGTCTTGGGAGGTTTGCCCCCAAATTTTTGACAACCAAATGACAACCTCACCTGCAATCGAAAATCTCGGGGAAACCGCCTCAAGAGCCCAATCTAGTTTTTGGTAGGGTAAAAGGTGGTTGGGTGGGGTGGGTTTAGGGTTTTTTTTAATTTTATTTTATTATTTATTTATATTATTATTAATTAGAACTTTAAAATACAGAAAATACATAAGAAAATAAAGAACATAATTTAAAAGTACAAATTTTTGAAAATATTATTATTTTAATCGAGATTTTACCATCGATGAATAGAAAGTACCTAATTGTCCGAATCTCAATTTTTAAACATCAAGTTGTCGCCGGAATTTTTTAAAATACGAAATCATCAAAAGTGTGGTTTTTTTTTTTTTTAATACCAATTTGGTAGTTTAGCCCAAGTATAGGTGTTATCAAGTGGAGAAAAAGACGATGTTGGGGATATTAGCTACCA